>OZ026514.1:96052344-97252344 GCA_964019695.1 Loripinus fragilis | reverse complement strand
TTTAGTAAGTACAGACACTGTGTGCAATGATTTTGTAAGACAGTCTTAATATTGACAAAAACCCTACTCAACATGAAACTTATTTAATTTCTTACAAATGTGAACATTTCCAAGAAAACATTCTGAAAATATACCCCTTTTCTTCATCAAAATTACACAAAGGGGTCAATATCAAAATTCAAATTTCAAAACTCAAAAATCAGTCTAGCACCCCTCAGACGATTTCTGGCAGTATGGATGGAAAATAATTGTACCTGTTGCATGTCTAAGGAGTTTAAGAAGTTTCCACGGCGCCATGAAGAGATTATGTCATGTTGACGTCACTTTCACCATAACTTCAAATGGCGTCGTTATCCTTGATCTCCCTGATGGAGGCTTGTCATTTTACTGCCAGGCTGTCGAAAACGTGTTTGCAGATGATAAATTGTTTGTTCATTACACCCAAAACTGTGTGGCACGTCAGCAACACGTGTACCTGCTTCAAGAAGTCAAAACACGGTATTTCTGTAATTTGTTGATAGCCTGGATGGCGACTTCAGCTTGCTAATCAGTGATTTTGTTACCTGCGCATCCTGCATCTTTTGCACATAAGTTTTTATTTCAGCGAGTCCTGGCGAGTCCCGGGATGCAATAGTATTGCAGACTTGTCATTAAAAATAGTGTTTAGGACTCATAAGTTTGCAGCTGGGACTCATTGATATTGGAAACAGTGAGTCCCAGGACCCATAAGCCCAAAATTGTAAATGAATCATTGCTAATACTGATTTTCTCCAGATTATTGCAATAGGAACAACTCTCTTTCAATATCGAACAGTATATGAGAAAATAAACCTTCTGGTTTACCACAGCACATGCACATCATGTTTTTTTAAATTTGGTTCATACAGTCTAATAGAGGCATTATTTGTCACACAATAAACGGATACATGTAAAGTTACGATAATACAACTCATGTATACAATTTGACAATGATATATCCAGAATTGTTGATTTTATGAGAAAACATAAATACTGACTAAACTTTTTCTTCTGCGTATATTACTGAATTTATTAAATGAGTTGAGAAAAAGAGATAAAATGCAAGGCTTTGTTGAGCATTTTTCCCCTTTTTTGCAACACATTTAAGATTAAAGCAAAATAAAACAAGAGCACAGATGTTAGCAACAAGATTTTGCCATATAAAGGGTGCTGTTATGGGCATCATTATATAACACCACCAAATTTTTTTTTTCAAAATTAACTTTTTTGAAAAAATCTTTTTGGGACACCTTCAGAGTGTCAAACAGCTTGGATCCAGATTTGGGTCCAAGCTCTTGCAAAAGTTAGCAGCACACAACAAAGTTGCCGCTAGCATGCAGCAAGATAAAACACTGGTCTATCCATTTTAATGCATGGCATTATTTCACTCCTATACATGATACATGTACTATATGATAAATAGAGGATCTTACATGAGTGGTCATGTATTATTGAATTTATGAAATGAGTTGAGGAAAACTGATAAAATGTGAGGCTTGTCGAGCATTTTACCTCTTTTTCGCAACGAGTTTAACAAATTCAATAATACAGGAGCACGAATGTTGACTTCTTTTTATTGTATGACATTAAGATTATTTTGAAATTATAATTTTTGCGTGAAAACGTTAGGGTTTTGCCATATGCGTGATGTTAAAAGCATCATTTCATAACAATTCCCAAAAATCTGTACCACTAGTGGTTTTACCCCTTTATCGATTTTAATGCATGTTATTATTTCATTCTCTGACTTGACGTCATAAATCAAAATAATCATTGTTAAAATTCTTTTGCAGGTATTGTTTCTCGGACCTCTGTCTCTACATTATATGGATGGTGTGTTTAGACTCTATTTAGGTGAGAATATGTGTGAATATGTTCAGATAACAGATATTTCATCAATTAATATTTACATTTTTGAAGCAAGCCTTTAATGAATCTTTAGAATTTTGCAACCGTTCATAGCCTCATGAACGACACAAAATTTGTTTGACAGCTGCCAAGCTCACTTGCCCGTGCAATTCACTTTGAACATCAAATTCATTTGCCAGATGTGACTCTGGTGTTGTGATTGACAGCGAGCCACACCTGAGTTGCACATGCAAAACAAGCTTCTTGTTTGCTCCCTTGGCTGTCTGTGTTCACACTGGCTGTTCCACTTTTCCATTTTGCACACCAACATAACAAATAATACGATTAAATACAAAATTGTTTTATCTCTTAAATTATAAATAATTTCTATATATTTGTTATTTATAATAAAATGTAAAAATTAGCAATAAATTCAATTTTTAACTAACCCTTTGTTACACTAATGGATTCTTCCTTCTGGTTAGATTCAAGAAACTTGTGATGGTTCATTTATATATCAAGGGTTTACAAGTCAGAATTTCCCGATAATGACATGTTTTTGTCCCTGAAGATTTTTTTTGTCAAAGTGAACAGTGTAGACCATGATGAAATGCCCCTGATGTGTCATTTTATCTGGGTCTTTTCATATACATCATTTAAGCATGTGCTCTGGGAACTTAATAATGAAACAATTCTTTTAACTCTTTCCTTGCCAGCTGCGACTTTTGTCATCTGCTGATAACCTTTGCAAACAGTTTGGACCCAGATCAGGACTGACAAAATGTCAGTCCTGATCTGGATCCAAAATGTTACTCTGATAGTGTTCCTGAAAGAATTTTTTGAAAAGGTCAATTTTGAAAAAAGATGACGACAACAAAAGCATGAAAAATTACCATGCATGCAAAGAGTTTTAAAATACTCACAACATTGTCTTTTAGTTGAGAAATAAAACAACTAATTTAGAGTCACCCCCTCTTAAATGGAGGCATGTGCAGCGTAAATACGCGCAAAAAATATGGATATATATATATATATCATATGGATGATAAACAGTGTGAATCTGATCAGCTAGTTTTCATCAGAATCCAGCTGATCTGGATCTACACTGTTGTCAAAAGATAAAATAGATTTTTAAAAAAAAAAAGAATATGCACACAGTGCACTCATAAAGTTGAATATGGTATTTTAGGTAGTTTTTGAATGGAACATTCCTGTGTAATAGCTGAATCTTGTACAATAAAGTATGGTTTATTTTACCGGGCCGCAATCACAGTCGGTAACGTGTCTGGCAACAGATGCGAGTCTGACTGCAGATCAAGGGGTCGCAAGTTCGATCCTGGCCTGGTCCTATACTTTTGTGGAGATTGATCATGAAATAATTTCTACGGTCATTCTCCTCCCTTCGCTGAATCATTCAAGAAGGGTTGTTGTCAGTTACAAGCAAAAGTATGTGCACAAAGGATTGGTTAACTGCTTGTTAAAGCTTGCCCAGGAAAAAAAGTGTGGTTAGGTGAACTGACCATCCCACCATGACCATAGCTGTTGACTTGGGATGTAAAGCAACAAAACAAACAAACAAAAAAGCATGGTTTATTTTGCCATTTCAGAACCAAAATATTGGAGTCAAAGTTTAAAGAATTATGTTTGGATAAGGAACCACATTGTTGTAAGTATGACAAGACATGAGTGCCTTATAGTCCTTCATTGCATACTATTCAAGTCCATTTGCCTTTTAACCCTTCATGAATATTCATGCTAGGCTCCACCCACTATGAATAATTATATAAATAAATTTCACAGTTGGTACATAGAAAAAAGGTCCACTGGTGTAGGTCCACTGGTGTAGGATCAGATATATCATATTTCCATAAGCAAACAAAGCAGAGCCAGATCAGACAGCTCTTACACAAGCTGCCTGATCTGGGTCTCTTTTGTTTGCAAAGGCGTTAAAAGATGTCTCTATGAGGTAAAGGGTTAAGAGTGTTAAGCATTATTTGATTTTATAAACCAAAAATTCCTAAATATATTAACACAAATGATGTTGGAACTGGGATCCACATTGTTTGGCAGACTCCTTTTTAGGGTATTCAGTCACATATCTGTAGAAAAGATGCACAATAAATAGTGACCCTTTTTTCGCAACAATAACACTTGCTGTGAAACTCAATGTGTATCCCTCTATATATTTATCATGCTGTATTTTCTACGATAATTTTCACTTTTGTTGTTTCAGGCACCTGTCTCAGAGGAGTTTATTTTTAGAGCTTGTATGTTACCTTTGTTAGTCCCACACTTCGGTGAAGGCTGGTCCGTTTTCCTTTGTCCATTGTTCTTTGGTGTTGGTAAGTCAAATTTTATCATCTCTGTATATCAGAAGATACCAATTATCACATGATGGCATATCTGGGAGTGATATAGTGCCATGTAGTAAAATCAATAAACCACTAGTGGTTTACAGATTTTGGTAACGTTATGAATTGACGTCTATAACAATGTCAAGTAATCACACCAAAAATGTGATGACAAAACATATTTAATGTCATTTGATAAATAGAATATAGCATTCGTGCCCCTGTTTTATGGAATTTAATAAACATGTTGCGAAAAAGTGATAAAATGCTCGACAAGCCTCTAATTTTATCACTTCCTCAACTTGTTTAATAAATTCAGTAAAACATGAGCACTCATGTAAGATCCTTTTTATCACATGATGTCCTATCTGTATTTGAAATTATTTTAACAACTTTAAAAAACAAGGTATTAAAATAGATAAACCACTACAGTAGATTCAAAGATAGATGAGAATCGTTGTAAACAAAAATTATGAACTAGTCCCGGTATCGGGTAATTTATACAGGTATGTATAATAAATTGTAATTGACTGCAGTGAGATATTTACCGTTATTTACCTGTTTCTATGAAAAATAGTATAGTCCCTTTATTAAAAAAGTGCCGGGGATATTGCAATCGCCTCCGTCCGTCTGTCTGTCCGTCCGTCACGCTATCTCCTCCTAAACCATTGGACGAAATCCAACCAAATTTGGTGTGTGAGTTGCTCACATGAATGGGGTGTGCAGCGGCACATTTTTTTTTTGCCCCGCCCCCTGGGGCCCTGGGGAGGGGCCAAAAGGTCAAATGTAATTAAATATCATTAAATTTCAATTACAAAGTCAATTTGAAAGATTTTTAAACCAAACTTTGTGTGTCTTCTCACAAATTACAGATCTAAAACATATTAACGGGATTTTCATCTGGTCGCCTGGGCCATGCCCCAGGGGTGGGACTTGGGGGTACCGTAGGGGGTTGGGTTGTCCAAAAAAATTTTTTTCTGTAGTTCAACCAGATTTGTTTTGTGAGTTACTTACATGAATGGCACATGCAACGGCACAATTTTTTTGGTCCCCACCCCCTGGGGCCTTGGGGAGGAGCCAAAAGGTCAAATACCATTAAATCTCAATTACAAAGTCCATTTCAAAGATTTTTAAAACAAACTTTGTGTATCTTCTCACAAATGAAAGATATAAAACTTATTAGACAGGATTTTCATTCGGTCCCCTGGGTCATGCGTGCCCCAGGGTTTGGGACTTGGGGGATGTTGGGGGTCAAAAATTTAATTTTCTGAACATGGTCATGTGGCATATCAAATTAAAGGGGACGAGCAGTAGACCAGGATACACTGAAAATTTTTACCCTAGGATCAAACTGGTGACCTTGGGATGGGGTCAAAGCATCAAATACCATTAGTTATCTTCGAGAGCGTGGGGATTTGCGATGGCGCGCCATCGCATGTGTTCTAGTATTATTATGCATCTCATTTAATAGCATTATGGGATGATGGTCATAACAATGTCCTGTTTATATGGCAGCTCTTGAGCTTTACATGCCAAAAAATGGGTTTTCAAGGTACTTATAGTGTCATATAATGAATAGAGTCTAACAACGGTTTGCAGAAGCCAAATGGTTTGAAACCACAGTGTTGACAAAGCAGGATATATCCAGGCACCACATAGTAAAAATGAAAGGACTAAAACAAATGTACAATGTAATATAGACTCTGATTAAGTAGAATCTTGGAATTTTGGATGAGCATAAATAGCTGTTTAACTGTCCAGTCATCAAATAGCAATGAAGCTGATCAGACGGTGCCAGGGATTTTCTTAAGCCTGATTTGGGGCCTAATATTGTCCCCTTCCCAATTTTAACAATTCAAAAATGAACAAAAACTTCCCAAAAAGGTGTATACCATTCCCAATTTCTTAGCTCTACATTTTGGTGAAAATATTATGAAAGTCTAAACAAAAATAGCAAAGTTACAGATCCATGAAAATTTGCATAAAAATGTAAATTAATCACATTTTTATGCAAATTTTCATGAGTTTTATGAAGGGCAATCAAAGCAACAAATATGTTACTGCTAATTTCAATCTATTTAAAATGGTGATGCAGTATCAATTCTTCCGATTGGTCAAATGCTTTTTTCCCAAACTCAAAAGGCCCCTAGTCCCAATTTCAGAATGGTAGGAAAATCCCTGTGTGCAGCTGTACGTGCTGATCTACACCTTTGTTGTTTGCATATAGCTTAAGCAGCTTTTTGTGTGACATGGCTGGCAAATCAAACTGTGTGTTGGAAATTTTCCTGGAACTATATCTGGTATTTTTCAGCTCATTTACACCATATGATTGAGAAAGTCACACAGCATAAGGAAGAAGTATCAGTTGCATTTAAACAATCATGTAAGTAATCTTTAAAGTTCACTGTGACCTATAGTCGCTGTTCAATGTTCTACACTATATCATTAGGGCTCTGCTTACAAATATTGGCAGAGCTCTATAGCTAGCGACTTGTTTATCTGTCCTTCCACTTTTGTGGACACCTTAACTAAGTTATTTGTCACCCGATTTATTCTAAAAATCACAAATGCCTCTCGCCAAAGTTTAAATACAGATTTTTTGTCCAATGAAAGACATTAAAAAAAGTCCTCTTTCCTTTGCACTTGTGGACACTATAACTCAAGTCATTTGTCACTAAATTTATTTCATATATGGTCACTGGTATCCTCTTGAATAAGACGTTTAATGTATTAGAAATAAATAAAGTTTATTATCAGTCACCCCTAATATTAACTGAATTGTTTCAACATAACCTAATAAATGTTTCCTATCTCACGGCATGTTAGCGTTATCAGGTCATGATGACGTTGCACTTTTTAATGACTTCGCTAATGACGCTTAATCAACACAAAAATCAAAAATTACATCATAATCGCTAGTTTGAAGAGTGTCCAACAATGGGTAAAATGATAAATAGAATACCAGGTTTTCTCTTTCGATATCAAGTTTACCAGGCTTGGCTTTGAGAACGCATGTTGAATCGCTCGGCAAGCCTCGCGATATCAACAAGCGTTCTCAAAGCCTTGCCTGGTAAACTTGATATCAAAAGACACTCACCTAGTATTCTCTATTTATTAGGCAGGCAGATCCCAATGATAAAAAGGAGATGTTACCAAAGGCAGAGGGGGTAGGGGTTGCACAATTTGACTCTTTAAATCCTGAATTTCTAAAATGGAATCATCTAGTTAATGATCTGGACCAATCCACCCTAGTTATCATAAAACATTTTGCATAAGAATGCAAACAAATAATATCTGATCAAACTACTCCTGTAGGAGCAGTCTGTTTGATTTTTTGTTTGTTTGTATATGCTTTTTGTGTCTGAATAGCTTGATTCTGGTACACAAAGTGTTCAAAGAATCAAATTGAAATGAATCTGGGATTCATTGGATTCAGTTCTGAAATATTTTCCCTCTTTCCCATCAAACCATATATTGTTGTTAAATAGGCAAAATAATATCTCACCGAAACATGTTTTTCACATAACCACAACAAAACTACTATTCTAACACACCTCGCCTATAGGGCCAATGCTAAAAAAGTGTGATATATCAAACAATAATTCACAGTTTTGAAATCGCGAGGAAAGTACGTGCTAGCTGACGTCATTTGTTACTGGAAAATGACGTCATTCATGACGTTAGACGGTGTAACGTCGTTTTTACGCTTGAAAAACGTTACAAATACATGTAAACGTATGCGACGTAGTCTAAGTATTGGCGGGAGTTCTTCAGTGCAATGGCGGAAAGTTAGAAGAAGCTGAGGATTTCAAATGTGTTTTCGTCGTTTATTTTGTGTTAGAATCGAAATAGATCAGCCCCAGTGCGTGAATTGTTGAGTAATAATTCACTGTTTGTCGGTCAGTTGTATGAAGATAAATCACTCGCGCTGCGCGCTCGTGATTTGATCTTCTTTACAACTGACCTCCAAACAGTGAATTATTACTCAACAATTCACTGCTAGAGCTGATCTATTTCTTAAATGAAACCATAAAAAATGAGATTTTAGACTTTGTTCCTTTCCAATTACTACTGATAAGTCCAAGGGTAATTTAATGATAGTCATTTGTTCTTGTATTATTTTTTAGCGTAAAATTGCAAATATTTTTCTTATCCACCAGTTTTAACACATATTTTGGGTGCTCAAAAGAACGGTCTCATGGAGACTGTCCTTTTGAGCATCCACTACATAAGTTTTGGTTGAGAATTAACAAAAATGAAAATTAATTACACACTCTTATCCTGAGGGCCTCTGAATATAAAAATGTTGCATTTACTTTCTACTCAGGGATGAGATAGTCTAAAATCGTTTTATGCAATATCTGTTTTTTTTATATGTTGTCTTAGATATGTAGATGCTGTAGATGAGCCTTTAGTATTATGCTGAAGAAAGCTAACAAAATAACTGAATAGGAACTTTTGTTGTTTTAGTAATACTGTTCCTACACGTAATGAATAAAATTGTTTGGTTTCTTTTTCAGTATTTCAGATGACCTATACCACAGTTTTTGGTGCCTATTCTGCTTTTCTGTTTTTGCGAACAGGTAACATCCCTATATTGCTTATACATGTATAATTAGACATCATAATGCTAAAAGAGCTATGTGCATTAAAGGGCTTTTTTGGCCCCCCTATGAGGCTAAAATATAAAAATTGTTTTTCACCAATTTGTTCTTATTAATTTATTAGAACAATAACCAAAGTGTTAAAGCCTCAAATTACTTTGACTTTTACCATTGCTATGGTAACAAAAATTGCTTCAGAAATAAGAAAAATTGATTTGGAATTACACCTTCTTTACTGGAGGTCTGTTTTTGTTGTCACACCTGCTTATAGCAAGGTGTGACAATATCAGGCCTTCAGATTTATGGTGGGCCCGGGTCATTGTCCCATGATTTCAAAATATAGCCCATCACTTTCCAAGCAGGGTTTTACACCAAGTTGAATAATTGGGGGTCCTTGGGACTCAACTTTGAATATGATAGGGGTCCCATCATTGAAATTGGGGGTCCCATCTTTTTATATAAGCTTCGAATTTTGGAAGGTAGTACGTGTTGTTCCCAGGTCAGTAATTTTGAGGGCCATGTTTGGCCCCCTTCCGATTTTTTGGGGGGCCATTTGAAATTTTTGAGGGTCACATATTACTATCAGTGAAACACAATCCTATACCCTTTTTTTTTACAAAAGCTGAACTTGTCCCTATAATATACAGGGACCAAGCTAGCCCTCAGGTACAAATAAGGAGAAGTTTGAGAAAATAGGGAGACGTGATAGATTGCTGCATCAACAGTCTCTGATCAAACTGTTCTCTAATTGAGATAAAAAACAAACATAAAACAGCCACTGATCAGACTGCTACTTGCTTTCCATTCGGTAAATTTGAAATACACATGATCTTGCCGTCATGATTGTATTCTATAGATCCACTTATCTGAAGCCTCTGGTATCTTTGATCTATTTAGCCTTTTATCTTTGCCGACTTGAGCCTTTCCAAGTGAAAATGTTACGTAATTTGGCATATACAAAAGAAAGAAAGCTGTCAAGATAATTGCCCTTCATGCTTGAGCGGTCGGCTGAGTTGTCAGAGATTATTCACACTATGAAAAAATCAATACACAAAGTCAGTGATGGTCAAATCAGTATACGTTTTCCATGCTTTTTAGCAGAGCGGACCTGAGAGAAAGCATGGTATTTTACAACTTTTTTTCACGGCCGATGTTTGCACGGATGTTTTCACTTCTGGTTTACCTTCGAGGTCAGTGCAGCAGTCTTAAACAGTCTTATTTATTTATAGATAGCCTGTATATATGGGAAAACCCGAATCATTACGAAATAACTTTGGAATTTGGGATTTTAATGAAAGGCACAACAAACACATCTGCGTCCCAACGGACGCAGGTAAGGTGAATTGGCGGGTCCTACCTAATGATTTATGCGTATAAGACGCAGAATATTGCGTCCTGTAAAACCCTGTCCAAGGCAGTGGGCCCAGTGGACCCATCATTTTTGGTTGTGAAAAAATCTCACTTTAACAAAAAATCTTCATCTTACAGCGAGTCATAGTTAGTACATGTATGTTGTCAAAACAGTAAAACCTGTCTTAAGCAGCCACTCAAAGAAAGATAAAACAAAGGTCTTAATAACAAATGGTAACTTAATGAAGGTCGAAAGGATTGCAGAATGCTCCCCTTGGAGCATTCTGCAATACTTTTGACCTGCATTAAGCAATAATTGGTCTTCTTTTTTGAGTGGCTGCTTAAGACCGATTTTACAAGTGTCTGTGTTAATGTGTAGTTAAAGCATTCTACCAAAATGTCAACTGTGATTAGTTTGATATGCTTGGGCCAATCATTTCAGAAAATGACCCACCATTTTTTGCTCCTTGGGTCACTTCGGCCCACCAATCTTAAAAAAAATCTGAAGCCCTGCAATATGAGTCAAATTTCCATCTGTCCATTTACAGTTTACATTAAAGTGTGTTTTTCTACAGCCATGATAGCTGTGAGCATCAAACCTTGCATAGTGATTGTCCTCTGCATACTCTTTGAGCAGGCACTGTGACCTGTTGACCTTGACCTACTTTTCATGCTCCAGTGACTTTGACATAAATCTTCCTGGAATAGATCATTTCTCTGCAGCAATGATAAGCTGTGAGTGTCAAACCTTGCATAGAAATTGTCATCATTCTCATCAAGCATGCTCTATGACCTTGACCTACCTTTTAGTGGCTGATTTTATAAGACTCCAACTTCTGCAGAATTCTTCTTTTGTATACTTGAGCACCCCTAATTAAATATGATCATGATTACAACACAAAGTAATTATAAGGCATGCCTCATTTAGTTATTGGCAGAGGCAACTAGAGGTTTTTATGTGTTGGTCATGGCTGACGCAGAAAAAGGCTTACATACATTGATAACTATTATGTGGTAGACCGTTTTATAGCTCGAATAAACATATTTAAGTAGAAAATTAAATGGCAGAAAGTGTAAAGGAAGTACATTTTTGTAGCTAGAAGTTTCTAATAAAGCAATTGGACACTTACAAATGCAAATGTTATTGGTCCAGCCCACGGTATAATGGTACTTATTGAAAATGCACTAAGCCACCTTTAAACATAAAGGTGCACTTGCAGCAGCTACTATAGGTCGAACAGGCCTGGAGGTTATAAAACTTTTTTCATGCTCATCTCAGCTGAGCACGAAATTTATCCTGCTCTTAAATGTTAAAATTGTTGGCATTTTAGCATTTATTAGCTTGATAAATACAATATCTGAGAGACTAAAAGCAATAAACTTCTTTATTTGTCAGTATTTTAAGTTTTTTTTTATGAGCAGTTGAAATTTGGTGCTCTGTTGAGTTGGGCATGAAAAAAAATTTATAACCTTGGGGCCTGTTGGTCTGGGCCTTCATCTGATTATGTACTATGTGTGTGTGAGCAGAGAAGGATCTGGTGCATAAGTGCAGTCTCATTCAAGCCTTCTCTGCTCATCTGTACAGTGAGAACTATTATCTCATGTGCTAGCTTTTTATTTGTAAATTACTTTTGTGTCAATTTTATTTTGCAGGTCATTTCATTGCTCCTGTGCTAGCACATGCCTTCTGTAATCACATGGGATTTCCCGCTTTTAATGAAGTACTAGCATACACAGACAAGAGAATAAGAAGAAAACTTATTGCGGCATTTGTCTTTGGACTAATAGCTTGGCTATTCTTATTATATCCATTTACTACACCATATTTGTATGGTAATTATATATATGACTGCTGATCTAATATGTTTAATGTTTTCTTGTCAACCCTGTAGAATTCAGAATGGCCATATTTTAGTTAATTCAGAATGGCCATATCTTGGTTAAATCAGAATGGCCATATCTTGGTTATTCTGAGTTCAATAGGGAGGGATACAGTAAAACCTGTATAAAACAGCCACTCTCAAAATGACCGAAAATTGGTTTTCAAGACCAATTATTGCTTAATGCAGGTCAAAGGTATTGCAGAATGCTCCAAAGGGAGCATTCTGCAATACTTTTGACCTTCATTAAGCTACCATTTGTCATTAAGATCTTTGTTTTCTCTATTTTTGAGTAGCCGTTTTACACAGGTTTTACTATAGTTTATTGGTGCATGGGAGAGATGGTAGGGCTGGGACAATATTGACTTAGAATCATATGATTTTGTGCAGATTTAGCTCACCTGAGCCATAAGCTCAAAGTGAGCTTTTGGGATCCTAGGATGTCCGTAGTTTGTCAATCGGTCCATTTGTCAACAATTTTCTTTGAACAAGATCTCCTCCTAAACCTTGTTAAAAGTTTACCAAACTTCACAAGAAAATATCCTTGAGCCGTTGTTCAAAGATTCCCATTCCATGCAAAATGCTAGTTGCCATGGCAACTATACAGAAAAACTTTTAAAAATCATCTTGTTCAAAACTACTTGGCCAATTTGAAGTACATGTAATTTGGTACAAATGGTCTTTGGGTGATCCTCTAACAAGATAGCTAAAATTAATTTGATCTATTAAAAAACATGGCCTCCAGGTAATGATGCCAGTTTTTCCTATGTATATATGAGCTGTGAAATGAGAGTTCCATCAATGTGGTATGTGCGACCAGCAAAGGCTCAGACCAGCCTGCGCATACGCGCAGTCCGATCTGAGCCTTTGCAAGTAGCTTGAATATTCTATGACTGTCAAGCTACTGACTGGACGTCATTTGGAGTTTCTAAGCTTAACAGGAGGCTGCACAGACTTGTCTGAGTCTATTCATGTCAAAATGCCACATTGTTGGAAATCACGTCGCAGTTCATATAGAGAAAGCATCAAAGTACATAACGTGACCTTCTACTAACTTGTCCATGATTACTCTTATTTATTTGATCAATTGTAAAACAGGGCTAGAGGTCTAGTCTTTTATCTGAGTCTTCCCCTATTTCCCTACTTTGGGCATGCAAGAACTGAAGTCTATGTCGAGACTGCGCATCTATGGATGCTCATCTGAGCCTTTGCTGCTGAGGAATGCAATTACAGAAAAACCTGTCTAAAACTGCCAGTCTCAAAAAGACCAAAAATTGGTTTTCAAGACAAATTATCGCTTAATGCAGGTCAAAAGTATTGCAGAATTCTGCAATACTTTTGACCTTCATTAAGCTACTGTTTGTCATTAAAATCTTTTGTTTTGTCTATTTTGAGTGGCCGCTTAAGACAAGTTTTACTGTAGTACCGAAATCCTGTGTGCTGGCCTATATTGTCTCAGTCTGATCATTTATCCTTCAGAATGTAACAATGCATTGGCAAAAAGTGTAGACCCAGATTAGAAGGCTTTTCACATAGGTCCAGATAAATCAATACAGGGATTTTCCTACCTTTCATAATTTGGGGCCAGGGGCCTGTAAAATTTGGGAAAAAAGAAGTTGGGTAAACTTGGTTAATTCTTAAAGAACTAGGCTGCCATTTGTAATTGATTAAAAACCACCCATGGATATAAGAAATCAGCAGTGCAAAGCTGTAACATATTTGTTGCTTCAATTGCCCTTCATAAAAACTCAAGAAAATTTGCATAAAAATGTGAATGGAAACATGTTTTCATTCACATTTTTATGCAAATTTTCATGCATCTGTTGCTTTGCTAATTTTGTTCGGATTTTCATTAAATTTTCACCAAATGTAGAACTAAGAAATTGGGAATGATATACACCTTTTTGTGAAGCTATTGCTCATCTTTTAATTTGGAAGGGGCCGATATTCAGCCTCGATATTCTGCCCCAAACTAGGCCTAGGAATGTTCTTGAAATAAACTGGGCACAAAATTGTGAATATTTTCTATGCATCAATATAGACATTAGTTTTTGTCCTCAAAAGAAGTGTCCAATTGAGACAGTTCTTTTGAGTACCCACATCATATGTTTTTGTTGAGAAATAAGAAAGCTATTTTTTGAATTATGCATTCTAATCTTATGGCCTGTATCATAATCTGGGTCTTCACTTTTTCCTTCCAAATGTAATTTTTAATCATTTTCTTTTCAATTGATTTTTAGCTCACCTGAGCCGAAGGCTCATTGGTGAGCTAATAGTATACCAGTGACTCCGGCGTCCGTCGTCCGTCCGTCCGTCGTCCGTCGTCCGTCAACATTTTCAAACATCTTCTCCTCTGAAACTACTGGGCCAATTGAACTCATATTTCATATGGAGACTCCTTAGGATGGGGGAACGAAAGTTTGTTCAAATGGTCTTGGTCACATGACCAAGATGGCCGCCACGCCCATATATGGTAAAAACCCTAAAAAAATCTTCTTTTCCAGAACCAGAAGGCCGATGATCTCGGGACTTGGTATGTAGCATTGGGGTTGTGGGGCCTACCAAGTTTGTTCAAATGATGATCCTAGGTTGACCTTGACCTACTTAACATCAAGGTCAAATTTGCTTCCTACTGCATTTAAATGGGAAAATTTCTGAAAAGTTGATTTTTTTGAAAACTGTGGAAGCTTTAGTCATTATTCTCACTTGATATGTTTAACCTAATGAGACAATGGCTATAAATAAGTTCAAAAGGTCAAGGTTGACCTTTGACCTTTCAGCTTAGGTCGCTCATATTGGAGTCCCATCAATATATTAAAACATAGTTTTCTCACAAACCATTGGCCCAACTGAACTCAAATTTCATGTGAGGACTCCTTATGATAAGTAAGCCAAAATTTATGCAAAATATTTTGGTCACATGATCAAGATGGCTGCCACACCCATATATGGTAAAAACCATTTAAAAATCTTCTTCTCCAGAACCAGAAGGCCGATGACCTTGGAACTTGGTATGTAGCATTTGGGATGTGGGGCCTACCAAGTTTGTTCAAATGATGAACCTCAGTTGACCTTGACCTACTTAACGTCAAGGTCATATTTGCTTCCTAATGCATTTAAATGGGATTTTTTTTTTGAAAATTTCATTTTTTGAAAACTGTTGAGGCCAAAGTCATTATTCTCACTTGATATGTTGAACCAAAATGAGACAATGGCTATAAATAAGTTTCAAAGGTCAAGGTTGAACTTTAACTTTTCAGCCAAGGGCGCTCATATTGGAGTCCCATCAACACATCAAAACATAGTTTCCTCAAAAACCACCAGGCCATTTGAACTCAAATTTCACATGAAGACTCCTTATGATAGGTTAGCCAAAATTTATACCAAGTGTACTGGTCACATGACCAAGATGGCCACCACGCCCATATATGGTAAAAACTCTTTAAATGTCTTCATCTCTGGAACCAAAAGGCCAATGGCCTTGGGACTTGGTATGTAGCATTGGGGATGTGGGCCCTACCAGATTTGCACAAATGATTAATCTTGGTTGACCTTGATCTACTTTATGGCAAGGTCAAATTTGATTCCTAATGCATTTATTTGGGAAAAATCTTGTATTAAGTACCAAAAGCCAAGCTGACCTGTGACCTTTTATCCAAGGCCACTCATTTGGACTGCCACACACCTATCTAAGCATCTGTTTCTCAAAAATCACTGGGCTGTTTGATGGATTATTCATTAGATTGTTTAAGTCACTTCACCAAAATGTCTGCAGCCCCCATATATGGTATAACAAAATTTGTTCCATTATAAGCTGTAGTTGACCTTGACCTATTTTAACATTATTAAGGAGATCAGGTGAGCGCCTCAGGACCTTCAGGTCCTCTAGTTGTAATATTAGTCTAATACCTGATGTTCTTTTGAGGGTTATGTTACCTTCCAAAATTCTAAGATCAGACAGTCTACTTTAGAGAAAGTTGAAAGGGCTTAAATTTTATAGCTCTTAAGACACATTTTTCAACTGAAAAAGGATTTTTGTAAAATATTTCTGTTAAAAATCTTACTGAGTTTGAAGCCTTCAGTGAATACCCACAATATGTTTTCTGGTATAATAAGAAAAAATAGCGAGTATTGTCAATTTGCTATTTTCATGTTTTCAGGATTATTCCTGAATTCAGAAAGTCAGCCTCAAATAAATGAATTGAGCAGATTATAACAGCTTCTCTATCTTCAGTTTATCTAAAAACGATTGACCATTGTTAATATTTCGATAGCATACTGCAAGTTTTAAGCTCTGAATTTCTTATCTGCTGATAACCTTTGCAAACATTTTAGTCCTAGATCCGGACTGACAGAATGTCTGTCCTGATCTGTATCCAAACCACTTGACACTAGTGTTCCTGAAAGATTTTTTTTTTGAAAAATTTAATTCTGAAAAAGTTAGCAGACGACAACAGCATGAAAATTACCCAGCATGCAAAGAGTTAATGTGACTATTCAGATCACTATTTTTCTTATTTCACCCAGAAAATGTATGTTGTGAGAACTCACTTTTATTGTGGGTATTCATTGGAAGCTTCTCAAGTTTTTTGAGCAACAAGGAGAATTATTACCATTTTTGGTTGAAAAGATTTTCTATCAAAGGCTATGGTAAATTCAGTAGATTAGCATACAGTAAAACCTGTGTAAAACAGTTACTCAAAAAAGACAAAATTAAGGTCTTAAAGACAACTCCCTTTGGAGCATTCTGCAATACTTTTGACCTGCATTAAGCGATAATTGGTCTTGAAAACCAATTTTCTCTCTTTTTGAGAGTGGCCGTGTGACACAGGTTTTACTGTATTGGCATAGGAACTCAAGGTGTCTGATAACAGAGATATCTACTTGACTTTAGTTAGCGGAAGGGAATCCCAAATCTTTTGCGATCTGTAAAATTTCCTCATCTAGTCATTCAGTTTAATTATGAAAAAAAATCCTCTTAACCCGCCAGTCATGACTTTTGTCGTCTGCTCCACTTGTTTACTTATGTTCTTAGGTAGCCTATATTGCAAACAATATTGACCCAGATCAGACTGCTCCCTTGGGTTCATATTGTTTGCTTCCATGAAAAAATCTAGTCTGAAGTGCACTTGTATATATGAAGCAGACGTAAAAAGCAGGCGACATTTTCAGGACAAGAAACGATGGCGGGATAAGGGTTAACCCATGTCCAGCCAAACTAATAAAGCTTCATCCGTCTCAGTTTCCCAGAGTACAGTAACATGGTAGCATGTGACATGTTACACAAAGTTTGGACATGGAAAACAGTCTGGAAATTCTAACGAAACCAGCTAAAGTTTAGCAGGGCTAAGGTTAAAAGAGTTATTTCTAAACATTTTTTGGTTTTGAACTGGTGAATCTGTTTGAGTGTGTAGTTTTTCACCTGACAGTTCCAGTGCAATAAAATAGAACAGTAAAACCTGTGTAAAACGGCCTGTCAAAAAAAGACAAAACAATGATCTTAATGACAAATGGTAGCTTAAAGAAGGTCGAAAGTATTGCAGAATGCAACCCTTGGAGCATTCTGCATTACTTTTGACCTGCATTAAGTGATAATTAGTCTTGAAAAACATTTTTGTGTCTTTTTGAGAATGGCCATTTTACACAGTTTTTGCTGTAGTGCTTTAAGGTGAACATTAGTGTAGTAGTGTTATTATATAGAGTAATGTTCTTTGTATACTGGAAACCCCTAAACGGGTGCTTTGGCAAACAGTGAAGACCCAGATGAAATGCGACATTTCATCAGGGTCTGCACCGTCTGCTAAGACTAAAGCAGTCTTCAGAGAAAGAAATACAATTTTAGTTAGAAATTATAACCTGTAACCTCTCAATATTTACAATGAAAGGGGGCTCAGCGGTAGAGTGCAGAGACCGATGGGTTGCAGGTTCGAGTCTCACCGGCGTCACTGCCTTGTGACCTTGAGCAAAACACATTAATCCTAGCTTAGTACTGGATCAACCCAGGAAGACCCATCCCTACATAACTGAAAGATTGTTGATGGGACCTAAAGAATCAAAACAAACAAACAAATATATACTTAAACGCAAAAGAAATGCAACTCTTTCAAAAAACAGTAGTTTCTTCTTTTTCATTTAAAAATTCAGCCAGCGATAATGTAATCGCTAAGTATCGTTATTCGCCTTGCTTACAGCACCAAAATCAGACCGCTGTGACTTATGGTTGGCAAGCTGCAACGAGAAATGTAAGGCAACCCCCATTTTTAAAGTCACAAAGTTAAATAAATGTGCCTATTTTGCGAAAAAGCGTTTTAAACCAATATCGGTTTTTGAAAGCAAAAGGGTAGACAAAATCAAATCAGGTACTTTTATGTTTCTGTCAATGTCCATCTTGTCATAATGTCTTTATTTTTTTTTTCATAATTAGCCACTCTTATCCAAACGAATATCAATAATCGAAAACTTTTAATGTCACCATATAGCCCTCACTACATTGCATAGAAGACATAAGTATCGCGACATGATCAAACAAAATGCGTCTGTTATGATTTTTTTAAAAAAAGTAGGTTGACGTCAATAAAGAAGCGCAGCGACTGGTAGCGTTGATAATCAATAACTTGTAAATCGTTTTACAGTTTTTCTTTAGTTAAGACATCTGGCTATCAGATCAAACTGTTTGTTTTCAAATTGAATGAGACATCACTTTTTTAGACTCCATTTGTTGAAATTTACTGACATCATTTTAACGTCAGAATGGAAATCGTGAGCAAAACCATTTTACGGCAAATCATTACTCAATGCGCAGGAACACAGAATATAATAAAGAAATTAGCCTCATGTGATCCATGTGGAAGAAAAAGTGGATTGAAAATGGTTGTGTTTCTTTTGCGTTTAAGTATACAATCAACCATCCCAAGTTTATTGTATTATATCAGGTGGAAAAACCCATCATGTATACAGAGGGTTAACTTCAAGCTCATTGGAATGCTATCAGTAATTAGAGTTAAAAGTAATAAACCCTTAGATAAATAAATAACAAAAATATAGGTAATTTCATTATATCCCATCAAAAGCTTGAGCATTTTTACCATTTTGATACTGGAAACCCCTAAACGGTTACTTGGCAGACAGTGAAGACCCAGATGAAATGGCATATGATGCGACATTTCATCAAGATCTGCACTATTTGCTTAGACTAAATCTTCAGAGAAAGAAATGAAAAAAAAAATGAAATTACAACCTGTGACCCCTTAATATATACAATGATCCATCCTGACTTTATTGTATGTTGCTTTATGGAAAATTCCATTGGCCTGAAAAGGGTTTGAGAATCATCTTACCAACAACATAGCTAGTGAGATGGTTCTTTAAAGTATCTGAGGCATATCTTTTAAGATGGTTTTTCCGATAGGAAATGAAAATAGTTCATGCCTGACCTTGAATGCTGCATGATGGAATGTTAACCCTTTGTATTCTGATAGATTTTCCCATACATATTGATACAATAAGTATGGTACTGCCTATTGTGTACTTTAAGGGGTCACATGTAGAATTTTCTAAATTATGATGTATTACTGTCTCTGAAGATTCTTTTAATCTTAGCAAACAGTGCAGACCCTAACAAAATGCTGCATATTATCTGGGTCTTCACTTTTGCCAAAGTACCCATTATGGGGTTTCCAGTATACAAAGGGTTAATTGAGGATAGATTGGTTTAGAGGAGTTGTTTTATAGCAATTTACTACTTTCTAGTCATAAAACTACTGTTTCAGTTACACACCAAAGATGAACTTACTTATACAATCTGCCTAGCTTGCACAAAATAATGGGACATGTAGGTTGAGGGACATGTAGGTTGAAGCCAACAGTGTAAGTCTTGTGGAGTGGTCTGATCAAGATCTCCACTGTTTGGCATTCCTTTAGATGTCCAGAGCACACTCTAGTATGTGTAGAGAATGTGTAGACATTTTTGTTAAAATGTACCTTTTTGAGCTGGTTTGATTTTGATATAAGATAAAACATTTCAGGGCTTATGCCTTGGCTCTGCACAATGGTAAACTAGATGTTATGTTTAATTATGTTGAAAACCCAAATAGTGAAAACCTAGACAAGAGGAGGATCTTGGTAATTATCCCTTAAAGCACCAATCAAGACTGCAGCAGACGGCAAATTTTGGGACATCTTTCTTAATTTTCGCAAAAAATAAGGTATGATATTTCATGAGAAATCGTCTGATTGTCATAAAATATGCCTTATTTGTAATTTTTGAAAAAGCAGCAAAATTTGTAAATGACATCTGCTGCATATTATAGGTGCCGCTTTAGAGGTTATGTGTAACCATCATATGCTGCATGCAAGTTTATGTTATCAAATTTGTACTTTTGATTTAGTTTATGAGTTACATGGTGTTGTGGAGTTGTATTGATATCCTCTCCAACCCCTGAGCTATGATGTACCATAGATTTAGAAATTATGTTTAGTGACTTTTACAAGTTAAGTCTTAGATTTTTCCTGTTTTTTAAAAAAGAAAAATACATTTAAGAACCATTCAATGGAGTTTAAGTTGATATTAGCATTCAGTTTCACTGAATTTTACCCATAACACTTTGGTGTGGCGTGGGTCAAGGTTGACATGAGGTCAAGGTTACATGCATATATGGGTCAGCACAAGAGATTGAGCCTGTACATTAGCGCAGTCTCACGAGCGCTTTTGCTGTAGTTTGAGTTTTAAGGAGTTGGTCTAAAGAATATATTACTGTAGGTTCAGATAAGCAAACTTTAACATATGTTTTGGGTACTGAAAAGCACCGTCTCACTGAGATAGCCACTATAATTCTTTTAATAGGACGACAAGAAAATGATACAGAATTACTCTTCAGCTGAATTTAATGTAGACAAAATTTACCTAAGCAGGTATAGTGCAGTCATTCCGTTTGGGTCCATAAGAACAAACCGTGTTATAAGTGGATTATGTTAATAATTAAAGGGACAAAGAAATTATAGGAAAATGACCATTTCAAGGTCATTTTCATATAACTCCTTTGTAAAATCCCAAATTATAGGAAAAGAATAATTGTATGGTCATTTTCCTTTAATTCCTTTGTAAAATTCCTGTGATCAATTTTTTTTGGAGACACAACATGACTATGTTATATCCAAAACTGTGTTAAAACAAGGTGTGTTCTGAAGGAACTGCTCGGTACTTTAAAATATAAGAAATTTAGTTATCATGTGTCTAAAGGAGCAGGGATAAGTGCTCTTAGAGTTCTTCATTGCTTCATGTTCATTGTATTTGTATCTAAATTTTTAAGGATCTGAATCTCCTATGAATTTTTAAGCCCAGTTTTTTTCACTGCAATATTGCCTGCATTTTTCATTGGCACTTATAAAGAATATTTAATTTAGAAGGGTAAATCCATTATTATTCTATAATCTATTACCTTAATCATCATAACTCTCTCATTGTAGTTGAACACATATGGGCCTCGATGCGAGAAAACCTGTCTTCGGGGAACAACAGGCCCAGACCAGCCTGTGCATCCATGCAGACTGGTCAGCCCCTTTGTTATTCCTTTATTAGAAAGTATCATGCATGTATCTAAACGTGCTACAAGCAAAATTTCAATTTTCTATCTAGTATCTGTAGCTGAGCAGGCTGGTTTGTGTATGACCTGGTCGGAAGACAAATTTTCTTGCGACAAGGCCTATATTGCTTTTGGCTTGTCCATCCCATCCATCTGCCTTGCATGCCTTGATAGTAAGATATCTCCTAAACTGAAAAAGTTGTCACAGGTCTGCATAAACAACATTTTTGAGAGTAAAATTGTAAATATTTTCTTATCCATCAATTGTAACATTTTTTATGGGTGCTCAAAAGAATGAGATGGTTCTTTTGAGTACCCACAACATATGTTTGGGTTGATAAATAAGAAAAATAGTTTTAATTACACACTCTTTTGAGAAGGCCTGGCTATGTACAGGTTTGAAATTTGGATAGGGGATACATAGGTTTAGATAAACACAAATTTTCAGCGTAAAAGTGTAAATATTTTCTTTCACATAGTTTTAGCATATGTTTTGGGTGCTTGAAAGAACCGTCCCATTGAGACGGTTCTCTCATTGAGACGGTTCTTTTGAGTACCCACAACATATGTTTTGATTGAGAAATAAGAAAATTATTTTTCTGGTACATACTCTTAACTAAAGGGCTGGGATAATAAATGATATGTGAATTACTTCAACAACTTAAAGGTATTTTGAAGAAAAACAACATATAAACAGAGATCTGGCCCTTTCACCTTTACGGACAATTATATGGTCAGGGGCAAAGTATTTCACAAACACAGTTTCTAGTATTTAATAATTATTAGGAACAGTCTTACACAAGTCTATTTTTATTCTAGGGACCTTGTCTCAATACTATTTTTGTCATTTTGGAGGAATGCGGGATCATATGTTTTTATTTCAAAGGGAAAGGAAACTGGTATTGTCATACACAGCTATGATATCATTGATTTTCTACTTCAACTAACCTATGGAGTGCCCTGAACTTTCACATAATTATTTATTCTAATGAATATTTTCTTGCCACATATATAAATAAGGAAATACTAAAATGTTATAGTGGATGAAAATTGCAATACATGTTTTCAAAATAAGCTAGCTGTTTCAGAAGCTCACAAAATGTGAATGTGCTATCAATTTGTCGCAACTGAATACATCTTAACCCTTAAAGCGCCAATCACGACTGCAGCAGACGACAAATTTTGCGACATTTTTCCCAATTTTCGATAAAATTAAGGTATGATATTTCATGAGAATCGTCTACCAACAGACGATTCTCATGAACTAACATGCCTTATTTGTTATTTTTGAAAAAGCAGGAAAATTTGAAATTGTTGTCTGCTGCAAATTATAGGTGGCGCTTTAAGGGTTAACATGTAGACTAAAGGTATGTTTACCACATATGAATGTTTCCAAAGCAAATAATAGCTTGATGTTTTTATTAACCAAATAATGATAGTCATGTAATGTTTTCTCAATCTCATTGGGACAAGTGCCTTAATTTTGAGTTATCATTGGTTTGAGCTAAATAAAAGGAATCAGTCTGCCAACGATATGGACTGGAAATGTTAAAGAATTAAAACACTTTTCCCTTTCTTTTCTCAATAACATGTTGGTTATCAGGGTAGGAATTCTCAAAAAGGCTTGTCAGAATAGCAGACAGAAGAAGCAGTCTGATCAGGGTCTGCACTGTTTGCAAGGCATTTTTGGCTGGCAGCAAGTGTTTGAAATTTTAGAACCTTTACGGCAGCCAAGTTAATCATTATTTATCCCTCGACGAAGTCGGAGGGATATATATAGTTTTTGCGTCGTCCGTGTGTCCGTCCATTCTGTCCTTCGCCCGTCCGTCCACACTTTTTGTCTGTCCGGAACCATATCTCAGTACCTATTGGTCAGATTTGATTCATTCTTGGTACAAATGATAAGTACCATGAACTCTTGATATCCTATAAGTTTGGTCAAAATCAACCCCTTAACACTTGAGTTATTGCCCTTGTTTAAGTATAGGCAATTTTAAGGCAAAACCTATATTAGCTTTTTTGTGTGATGATCTTCACATTTCATCAAAGCTATTATATTTAACAACTTCTCACTATTAGATCATTATTGCCAAGCGCCTGTAGATAAGCATGGCAGTGTCAAAGTTTTACCCCACCCCCTTTGACCCCACCTAAGGGGTCAAAGGTCAAATATTTGAATTTCGCAATAACTAAGGCAATTGTTGATATTTTTTGCTGAAATTTTGCATACAGGCAGAGTAGCAATAGATATGAAACATATCAAACGGGATTTTAGTGTTTGAAGCCCTGGGTCCGAGCCTGTTGGTTGGACTTAGAGGGTGGGGTCGAGGTCAAAATTAAGTTTTTTCAGAATATGGTCATGTTGCATATCAAATTAAAGCTGATGACGCTGGCAACAACATGGTAGCAAATATTTTGCCGACAGACACACCCTCGACCCAGGGGGTGGGGTCAAAAGGTCAAACTATATATTTTTCTGAAAGTAGTCATGTTGCATATCAAATTAAAGCTGACGACGCTGGCAGCAACATGGTAGCAAATATTTTACCCACATGTCATGTTGCATATCAAATTAAAGGGAAATGAGCACAGACCACCATGAAAGCAAACATGCTTTCATTACACATACCAATGACCTCTGGGGTGGGGTCAAAAGGTCATTTTCTTTTTCTTTTCTAAAAGTGGTCATGTTGCATATCAAATTAAGTGGAAAAAGTGTAGACCTACATGCAAGGTAACACTTTGAATTTACACACACCCTTGACCTCTGGGGTCGGGTTTAAAGGTCAGATATTGAAATTGTGCAGATGTAAGTATATTTTTTTTTATTAAACTAAGCACTAAAACATACTTGACAGGTGTTTGTTATGATCTGAATGATACTGAAGGTGAAATAAGGGTTAGATAAATGGGATTTATGTTTTGTGGTTTACATGTCTCTCTCAAATAACCCTTCGTTGGGGGATATAAATTCATCAAATTTGTCTTGTTCCGCTCATGAAATGCTTTTGGTGCTGTAAGATCGACCTCTTTGTTACCAACAACCACAGGGGCAACCCCCGGTTGAACTCTTTCCTTGCAAAGGGTGAGTTTTGATGGCTGCTGATAAGTTTTCAAACAGTTTGGACCCAGATCAGGACCGACAAAACGTTGGTAGTCTAGCTAGTCTCTGAAATTTAGCAGGCTGGCTGGAGTCTTACATGATAGAATTCCCTGTCAGATTAGGCTTATCCAATCAACTTATACTGTAAAACCTGTGTAAAACAGCTACTCTCAAAAAGACTACAAATTGGTTTTCAAGACCAATAATCTCTTAATGCAGGTCAAAAGTATTGGAGAATGCTCCAAGGGGAGCATTCTGCAATACTTTCGACCTTCATTAAGCTACCATTTGTCATTAAGATCTTTGTCTATTTTTGAGTGGCCATTTTACACAGTTTTTACTGTATGTATATGTACTAATTTTTAATGACACAAAATTAATAAAGATAGTAAAGCATACTAAAGGCTAATCTTTATCACTTATCTCTTTAGAGGGAATCTTCCCCAAGGCTTAGAGTTATTATTGTGACTATTAACTATGTTACTCTATTTATGTTTTCTTAATAAACTAGCCTAAACATTCTGTTGTTGTTATTTTGTAATCTTTTATTTCATTTTAATAAAAACAGAGTGAGTCAGTCTGTCCATCTGAATCAGTGTATCTATTGTCTTGAAGGGTCAACTTTCTCACATAAAATGAGCCTCTCAAATACGTGTCTTTGAGCCCAAATAGCAGAAATTTGGTTAAAAAAAAACTTGGTGACTTCTAAAACTAATCAAAAAGATAAATGACACAGTCTTGCAAAGGTTTACTGACACACGCTTCAGCATTCTCTTATTGGTACCACTGATGCTTTAAAGGGAGTGCAGTGGCTCCTAGTTTATCCTAGTTTAGTACTGGGTCAACCCAGGAAGACCCGTCTTATTTAACTGAAAGATTGTTGATGGGACATAATCAAATCAAACAAACAAACAAAAACTGATGCTTTAACTTTTGGTTGAAAAATGAACCTGAACAGTATCCAAACCCAGTTAACAAGGTTAATATATACAGTCAGACATAAGTTAAGTATCCCCTCAATAGTTTCGTAGAAAAAAAGGAAGCTTTCCAGTCATGAATATTTTCTTGTTTTATTTATGAAAATAGATAAAAATGGTGACAATTTACAGCAAATTTCGATTCGATTATCACAAAGGTAAACAACCAGGCATGGTAAATGCATATTTACCCCTAAAATGTCCCTATTCTCTAGCCCATTATGGTATTTTTAAAACGCTTAAACACGTAAAGTGTTAGTGTCATATTGTTACAATACCAAGGCAAGTTCTGAAAATTTCAGATTCATATCTCTAAAAGAATAAAAGTTATGGATGTGTAGAGAATGACATGTTATATAGTGATAATGCAAAAAAAAATAAACACGCGATTAACTATATGATCCTGTATAACTGACATGAAACATTGAGTTCGACAAAATCAGTTTGGCACTAGTTTGAAAAATAAGTAGATAATTTCTGCGTTTATTTGAATTCAAAGTAAGCACTTTGAGTTAAGTTGTGACACTTTTTAAGGGTACACCCCAAAATAGGGGTTGGTGTATACAGGACATTGTAGAAATTCAGCAAAATGACCAAATGGCATTCTGATATGCTCAGCAGACCAAAGGAAGACAAGGGTAACAAAATATTACAAACTGGTCGTTCTTCTGCAGAAATTTGTACACGAAAAACGTCTCTGAAATAATGTTTGAGTGATGCTTAACTTATGTCTGACTGTATATTATATACCTGGCATAAATTTCCTATTGTTTTATGAAAATCATTTGGATATGCAGCAGATGTGAAAGCAGACATAATTTTCAGGACAAAATATTGACCGGATTAGGCTTGTGACTATAGACTTCAGAAATGTTATTTAGTTTGGGCCATGTACACACTGGTCAATGTAAACGCACCGGTGGTTGCAACAACGAGTGGTGGTTGCATTTTTCAGCACAGGTGGTAGCGTAAAAGGTAAAAAATCTATACCTGTTGACTTTATGATTTATATATAAACTTGCATTTATTTTATTTGTGATGACACCTGGCGCACAGACCACCGGTAACATAGCAGTTTATGGCTCTGCCAAGCAATTGGTGATTTAATTCAAGGTTTGGACTGCAAATCCAACAAAGTTCTGAAGTTTTGCCATGACAGGTGCCTTTTCTAGTGTAACTACTTAAATTGAGGTAAGCGCAGCTGTTGTCATATTCCCATGAAATAACATCCAAAAAACGATTACTACTTTGTATTTGTTTTTCTTTGTAAACTAGCAAATGTTTTATTGAGGAATTTTATTACAACGCACTGGGAGCATTTTTAAAGCATTGATACAACGCACTGATGGTTGCACAGAAGTCCTGTGGTTGCTGGTGCAGACTCATCACATCATTCGCTGTTCACATTAACGTTACAAAAATCGCCATTTCAACCAGCACATGGTATTTCGATACTGTGAAGAAGGCTCAGGCGAGCCTGTGCAAACGTGCAGACTCCCAAGAGCCTTTGCTGTCAACACAAGTGATCTTGATTGTTATTACATTGTCCAGTGACTTTGCCTGCGCAAATGTGCAGACTCACCAGAGTATTCGCTGCTGGCGTGAATAGCACACAAATCGCCATTTAAGGCAGCACAAGAGATTTTGTACAGCGACGAAGGCTAAGGTAAGCCTGTGCAAATGTGCAGACTCGCCAGATCCTTCCCTGCTCGCACAAAATGGCATTCAATCGCCATTTCAGTCACCACATGAGAATTTTGAACTGTGACGAAGGCTCAGACTTGACTAAGCAAATGTGCAGACTCGCCGAAGCCATCGCTGTTCGCATGAATGACACCCCAAAAAAGTAAGTGAGTATCACAATCACAAACTGCAGACAAACCCATGGCACTGAGAGGAATAGCCACACAACAATCACGAGACACCAGGAAGACAAACTAAGCAAAGCAGCCTGCTCTCTCTTCCCCATCAAGATGATCGCAAAACAAGAATAGACATAAAGTAACAAAATATAGAACAATTACAGAATCCTGTAATGGGAGTAACAATCAACAACGAATCAAAACAACAGAATCACCGCCTTAGAACAGACAGCAGCCTATATCTCTGGGGTGCTAAAATTGCATTTTACTGGTACCAAATCTTCGCCCTAGATTCTGCCGTTGTTGAAGTACAAAAATTTTAAGCTCGCATGGAGGCTTCTTAACTATTGTAATGTATCATAACGGACAAACAATCTCATTAAATTAAAAGTTTTGGGGCCAATCTGAAAAATAGGCGGAAACACTCTCAAAGTGCGAACAGGGCTAGCTCTGGAGCGTCTCTGGTGAGGCTACACATTTGCAGAGTCACGCTTAAGCCTTATTCAGTGTCAAAAAACCACAAACTCTATGCCTATTGACTGTATGATTTCTTTATAAGCTTGCATTTATTTTACTTTTGTTGACCCAATGCGCACAAACCGTCAGTAACATTGCAGTTTATGCCATGCTACTGGCGTTTTAATTCATGGTTTGACCGACAAATCCGACACAGTTGTGGAGTTTGATAGTGACAGTTGCTTTTTTCTATTGTGACTGCCTAACTTCAGGAAAATTCTGCATGTCTAAGCACAGCTGCAGCTATAATATCTTAGTCCCATGAAATAACATCCAAAAACGATTACTACTCTCTATTTTTTTCTATGCAGAGAAGGCTTTGGCGAGTCTGTACATTTGCACAGGCTCATCTGAGTCTTCGTCTTGGTACTGAAATATCATGTGCTGGCTCGAATAACGATTTATGTACCGTTTATAAGAACAGTGAATGGTGTAGTGAGGCTGCACCAGCAGCCATGGCACATCTAGGCAACCATCAGTGCGTTGTATCAAAGCGTCAAAATGCTCCCAGTGCGTTGTAATAAAATTCCTCAATAAAACGTTAGCTAGTTTACCAATAAAAAAGATACAAAGTGGTAATCGTTCTTTGGATGTTATTACATGTAAATATGATAACAGATATGCTTAAACATGCATATTCCCCTCAATTTAGGCAGTTACACTAGAAAAAAGCACCTGTCACGGCAAAACTCCAGAACTTTGTTGGATTTGCAGTTTAAACCATGAATTAAATCACCAATTGCTTGGCAGAGCCATAAACTGCTGTTACCTGTGGTCTGTGCGCCAGGTGTCATCAGAAATAAAATAAATGCAAGTTTATAAATAAATCATAAAGTCAATGGGTATAGATTTTTTTACCTGTTTTACGCTACACCTTTGCTGAAAAATGCAACCACCAGCTCGTTGTAGCAACCAACGGTGCGTTTACATTGACCAATGTATTAATGGGTTAGGCAAGCCCAAAAGCAATTCAAAGAATTAATCGGCCCAAAAAGCAATACGAAAACTCAGACAATTTAATACGACATTTTCAGGCTCATTTTTGGATCATTTGTATTCTGAGGAACAATCTATCTATCTATCTCTTGTTACTGGCTCGATCAAATTTTGATCATTACGCCAGGGAGTGCGAATTTGGAATTTTGAAAAAAAAAAAAAACAAAAAAAAAAAAAAAAAAAAAAAAATCTTTCGGCTGTGTTTTGACTAAATGAGGAGTACCCTAAACTTCTCAGTAGTGTGGGAATTGACCACCGAAGGAGGAAGACTATTCCACTGAGGTATATAGTCCGGGGGAAAAAAAAAGAGTTCTTCAGGGCATCACTGTATGTCTGGTATCTACAACATTGGGCACTGTGTGATGCCCTGGTGGATTTCAAACTGTGGGCAGTGGTCAGGTACTTGTCTTTTTCTATAGACACAGCACCAGAATGTATCTTATGAAAGAGAAGCAGGGAGGACCGATCCCTACGGGCCTCAAGAGATGGCCACTCAAGCTCATCAAGCATCTCGCCGACACTACTTGTGTTTCGCCATCCCCTGCAGGTCCAACGGGCGGCTGTCCTCTGAACTTTCTCTACCTGATTAATCTGAAGTTTTGAGTAAGGGCTCCAAATGGGTGCTGCATACTCTAGTTTAGGCTGAACCAAAGTTTTGTATGCAACTTCCTCAGTACTCCTAGGTGCAAAAGCCGAATTCCTGCGAAGGAAACCGAATGTCTTAGTTGCTTTGGAAGAAATATCTGAAGTGTGTTGACCCCAATCCATATTATCAGAGATGGTTATACCAAGGTATTTTGCTGACTGAACGTTTTTCAAAGTTTGGTTGTGAAGTGAATAATCAAAGAGGATCTATTTGTGATGCTGATGCCGAGTCAATCTCATAGAGTGACATTTGGCCAGATTGAACTTCATTTTCCAATCGGCTTCCCATTATTATAAGCTAGTGAGGTCCTCCTGCAGGATAAAACAGCCCTGAATCGAATATATGTTTCTATACACGACACAGTCGTCCGCGAACAGGCGAACAGAAGACCTGATGTTATCCGGCAGGTCATTTATAAAAAATAAGGAACAGGATCGGTCCTAATACTGACCCTTGGGGTACACCGGATAACACTGGGACTGGATCTGAGGCTTGACCATCTAATACTACCTGTTGAGTGCGCACAGACAGCCATGAGCTGATCCACTTGTTGGTGGACCCTCTTATCCCATAATAGTCCAATTTGTGTAATAGCCTCTTGTGTGGTACCTTGTCAAAGGCCTTTGCGAAATCCATTATGATCAAATCTGTCTGCTTGTGTCCACGATTCACAGCTCCATCCAGGTTGCTGATGATATCGTCCACAAACTGGACCAACTGGGTCTCGCAGGACCTCTGACTTCAGAAACCATGCTGACAGTCAGCAAGTATGCTATCTAAGACTAAGTGCTTGTTGATGTTACTGACTAATATATGCTCTGGAATTTTGCAGCAGATGCATGTGAGCGACACCGATCTATAGTTAGCAGCATAATATTTTTCACCTTTTTTATAGACCGGAGAAACATTAGCTTGTCGCCACTCATCTGGTACATCGCCCCGAGCTAAGGACTCATTAAAGATAAGTGCCAGTATTGGAGAGATCTCATTGCTACACTCTTTTAGCACTCTGGCATTCAGTCCATCCGGGCCAGGTGCTTTATGTATGTTTAGTCCGTCCAACAGCTTGGCGACCCCTTTCGGGTCAACTGTTACAACAGCCTCTACAAAGCCTGTTTTGAATTTGACCCACAAGTCATTAACTGACATGTGACTGTGGACTATCCGAGGAAACAACTCGGATAGTCCATATGTTAGGCTAATGCCATTACATTTTCTTGGCCCTTTGCAATTCCATCTACAGAAGTTTGACTGTATAATAATAGGCCAGGACATTTCCCGTGCTTAACTTGCTCCGAGGGGTGGCCGAACTTACCTCATGGCGGGGCAAGTTCGGCCATCATGACCTGTTCTCCTTGAATGAAGATTACCCTTTATTGTACAGAGACACATGCCGGGGGTTACCGGGACTGGTACGGCCCTATTGTGCCGTAGGCTAAGTTACTTAAATATATGGGTTTCGCAGACCTAGATGTTATAGTCTTTCGAAAATTGTACGTTTTCTAAAATGGGGTGGAACTAGCCCCGGTCTCCCCTACGCATGTTCTGTGTCACATCCTCACGGTAAGACTTAAGACACATTATATTTAAACTCGGACAATTTAATACGACATTTTCAGGCTCATTTTTTCACTGCTTTAGGTTGGTCAGCAGTCTGTGATTGTTGTATCAGATGGTCATAATCATTTTCTTTTTCTATGCTACGACCGTATGGGCTTAATTGCACCCGGATCATTTAGCTCTTTGAGTTTTCGCTGAGCTAGGAGGCTAGGGGCCGAGACCCGATTTGGGACGTTATGTTGTTGTTGTCACATAAATTCTGCCCGTCTCGGCACACCTCCAATTGGTTAGGCCTACACTTCCACGACTCTATTTACAACTTATGAATGTCTCTATTTACAGGTTAAAAAGTCTCTAAAATACTTATGTAAAACCAAATCGCCTTTGTGTAGAGCGGACTGCCTCGATAAAACTCTTTAACGTTTCTTTTTCCTCTGGCGTCTCGTCTCTGGCGTCTCGGCACAAGAGACAACATCATCTTGGGGAATGAGTCTTGGTTAACCCCTGATATCAAAAACTCAGAAATTTTCCCAGAGTCTTTTGATGCAGTTCGGAAAGACAGAGCAAGTGATGCCCATGGTGGTGTCTTTATTGCTTTCAAGCGTGACTTGCTCTGTACTGAAACTCCGGAACTGGACACCAACTGTGAAATAGTTTGGTGTAAGATGAACATTATTGGATGCAGGACTTTGTACCTTGGTTCTTTTTATCGGCCCCCCGACAAGATTGATAATGATTACCTTGAGGAGTTTAATTCATCCTTATCTCGGATTATGTCTAACGGAAATGCACATGTTCTGATTGGAGGAGATTTCAATTGCGGTGATATAGAGTGGAGTCACATGAAAGTACCTCAAGGGGTGCAAAAAAGACAGTCTCAGCAACAACTTTTGGACATTATAGGGGAGCACTGTCTTACTCAAGTCGTAGATATACCAACGCGCAATGATAAAACTCTTGACCTGCTATTTACGAATTTCCCATCTCCTGTGAATAGAGTCAAGGGGATGCCCCCGATCGGCAAAGCTGATCACGACATTGTGTACGTAGAATATGACATTAAGGCTAAAAGGTTAAAACAGGCATCAAGAAAGATCTATCTCTATAAACGTGCAGATATGGTCGGACTTAAAGACCACATGACCCAATTTAAGGATGCGTACCTTTCTGAAGACCACAGTCACATGTCAGTTAATGACATGTGGGTCAAATTCAAAACAGGCTTTGTAGAGGCTGTTGAAAGGTTTATCCCATCAAAAATGACCAAAACAAAATACTCTGTGCCATGGATCGATTTAACGATCAAACGGCTTGTAAAGAAAAGAAATAAGCTTTACCTTCGTGCTCGTAAATCCAAGGACCCCGATGTCAAGATTCATTATAAGCGGTTCAGAGCACATGTACAGAAGGTATTGAGAGATGCCTATTGGAAATACGTTTCCAATATATTTACGTTTGAGAACGACAGCTCAGATCCCTATACTCCTAAGCCTGAAAAGATAAAAAGTTTTGGTCATTTGTCAAATCTCTTAAAAAAGACGCGTGTGGGATCGCATCACTCAGAGAAAACGGAATTCTTAAGACAGATACAAAGGAAAAAGCCAATATATGTAACCGGCAGTTTCAATCAGCCTTCACACGTGAAGGCAACTCTGACCCGCCCTCTAAAGGGGCTAGTCCGTTCTCCCCCATGGGGGACATAACAGTTGACCCGAAAGGGGTCGCCAAACTGTTGGACAGACTAAATGTACATAAAGCACCTGGCCCGGATGGACTGAATGCCAGAGTGCTTAAAGAGTGTAGCAATGAGATCTCTCCAATACTGGCACTTATCTTTAATGAGTCCTTAGCTTGGGGCGATGTACCAGATGAGTGGCGACAAGCTAATGTTTCCCTGGTCTTTAAAAAAGGTGAAAAATATGACGCTGCTAATTACAGACCGGTGTCGCTCACATGCATCTTCTACAAAACCCTAGAGCATATATTAGTCAGTAACATCAACAAGCACTTAGCCTTAGATAGCATACTTGCTGACTGTCAGCATGGTTTCTGAAGTCAGAGGTCCTGCGAGACCCAGTTGGTCCAGTTTGTGGACGATATCATCAGCAACCTGGATGGCGCTGTGAATCGTGGACACAAGCAGACAGATTTGATCATAATGGATTTCGCAAAGGCCTTTGATAAGGTACCACACAGGAGGCTATTACACAAATTGGACTATTATGGGATAAGAGGGTCCACCCACAAGTGGATCAACTCATGGCTCTCTGGGCGCACTCAAAAAGTAGAATTAGATGGTCAAGCCTCAGATCCAGTCCCAGTGTTATCCGGTGTACCCCAAGGATCAGTTTTAGAGCCGATCCTGTTCCTTATTTTTATAAACGACCTGCTGGATAACATCAGGTCTTCTGTTCGTCTGTTCGCGGACGACTGTGTCCTGTATAGAAACATTCATTCGATTCAAGACTGTTTTATACTGCAGGAAGACCTCACTAGCTTAGGACAATGGGAAGCCGATTGGCAAATGAAGTTCAATGTAGCCAAATGTCACTCTATGAGAGTGACTCGGCATCAGCATCACAAACAGATTCTCTTTGATTACTCCCTTCACAACCAAACTTTGGAAAACGTTCAGTCAGCAAAATACCTTGGCATAACCATCTCTGATAATATGGATTGGGGTCAACACATTTCAGAAATTTCTTCCAAAGCAACTAAGACACTTGGTTTCCTTCGCAGGAATTTGGCTTTTGCACCTAGGAGTACTGAGGAAGTTGCATACAAAACTTTGGTTCAGCCTAAACTAGAGTATGCAGCACCCATTTGGAGCCCTTACTCAAAACTTCAGATTTATCAGGTAGAGAAAGTTCAGAGGACAGCAGCCCGTTGGACCTGCAGGAGATGGCGTAACACAAGTAGTGTCGGCGAGATGCTTGATGAGCTTGAGTGGCCATCTCTTGAGGCCCGTAGGGATCAGTCCTCCCTGCTTCTCTTTCATAAGATACATTCTGGTGCTGTGTCTATAGAAAAAGACAAGTACCTGACCCCTGCTCGCAGTTTGAAATCTACCAGGTCATCACACAGTGCCCAATATTGTAGATACCAGACATACAGTGATGCCCTGAAGAACTCTTCCCCCCCCCCCCCCCCCCCGACTATACCACAGTGGAATAGTCTTTCTCCTTCGGCGGTCAATTCCCAGACTGCTGAGGAGTTTAGGGCACTCCTCATTTAGTTAAAAACACAGCCGAAAGATTTTTTTTGTTTTTTGTTTTGTTTTTGTTTTTTTGTTTTGTTTATGTTTTTTCTTCAAAATTCCAAAATTGCACTCCCTGGCGTAATGATCAAAATTTGATCGTGCCAGTATTAAGAGAAAGAAAGAAAGAAAGAACAGTTTGTATCTTTCACAGTGAAGTATGTGACACAGTGGAATTCTATACTTTGTAATTGTTCATTATCACTAGCTTTTATGTTGTCAGTTAGTGCACTATGATCTAAGACTAGCTGTAGGAAGCTTATAGGACTGTTAGTAGGCGAATACACACGGCACCCACCGAAACTTTAGGACGTTTTGACCTGGATACAAAAATTTCGGAATTAAGCGTAAATTGGCGGAATTAGCCGAAGTTGCTAGGTGAAAACCAAAGTAATCCGAAGTGTTTGTTTAGGCTGGTTGAAGCAGGAAACAACATCGCATTTTATAATTTCCAGCAATCTAGAGCCACGAAGTTGCAAAAATGTTTCGTGTAATGGGGTCTATGATGCCTTACAGAAATAGGGCATATGACATATACCGAAAAAATTTTAGCGAAGCTTCAGCAATTGGATTTTTGTCGGCGATTCTCTTCACCGTGTTTTGCGAACCTGTGAAAAATTTAGTCGACTTTGGAGAAAAATGGATGGAACTTTCCGGCTTGCCTTTTCAAATGAACATCGCTCTTCTCGGATTTGTTGCTGGCTATGGTACTGTCCGGATTCTTCAGCTAATGAGAATTCAAGTTTTCAGAATGCTGCTGAATTACACAGACTGGATGTTCAATCCTAAATCGACAACTACCAAGGTGGGTTGTTGTCAGGTGTTGGTTTATATATTCAATACTTCCCGAGGTTTTGCGTGGTTGCAGCCCCAGATTGTTTCGGATACGAGTCGTTTCGGTCGTGGGTCGTTTCGGCCTATTTTTGTGGGTTGTTTCTGCACAATGCCCCACCCCCCAAATGGCCCCCATAATAGTAAATATTTTGCAATGTAAACGCGGCAGCTCGATCGTGATAATTAACCTTTGGTCAAGTCAGCCTGGTTCAAGTTGGCCTGCTTGAACATGCAAATAAAAATGGTTGAAAACACATGATAACGTCGGAAATGCAAACATTCCAAATGAAGCGTCCTTCACAACAAGTTCAAGTGTGCGATTAAATGAGATATTGGCTGTTCCAGTATTTAATACAGCTGCAAAGATACGCTTCCCTCACGATATGATACATATCGCGATACAATGGTCACAATATGATAGGTATATTACATTACATTTTTAGCTACTGGTATAACAATATTGAATAAAAAAATAGGTGTCACCAGCACCGTATATTATATACAACAAGAGGTTCTCAATAATTTTTCAAATTTATATGTAGTGAAATGTGACATAGAGGAGTGAGAGACAAGACAAACACTGTATATAAATGTTTTAAAGTATTCATTTTTATATACATTTATGCTTATTACATGTCCTACATAAATTATAACACTTTGATACCATTTGCAGATGATTTTTTAAATCTGTCCTACATCAGTGTGAACGAAGAAAAAATTACACACAAAAATGCTCCATAAATTATTGAATGGCTTCTTTGTTTTAAGAGATACAGCAAAAGCAACCAAAAAATGAACTGGTCAGGAAAAAATACATATGTACTGAAAGTTTCATAAAGATATCTTAAAAAATAAAAAAAAAATATGACAATTTCTTTAAAATTCTGCGACTCGACGGGTCCGTCACTGCACACTTAAATTCAGCATCCAGTATAACAGAAAATGACCGATTTTCAGGGTATTAAAATTGTTGTAACTTTGGTTCTAGTAAAGATATCTTCAAAATCTAAACTGTTTTGTACAGCATTTCACAAGCTGCATTAGATGGGTATGAATCAAAGCATTATTTTATACTAAAAAAACAGCTGGGGTTGCTAGCAAGGTTGGCAATCGACCGGTCAATATGCATATTGACCAGACCAGTGGTCATTACTGGTTTTAACCGGTCATTACTGGTCGATTGGTGGTCAATTGGTCAATTGAAAAAACTTGGTTTATGTGAAGATATTCGGCATTTTTATCCCCTGTTTTACTGTCACAACTCTATAAAGACTAAAAGTAGTTTAATATAAGATAATACACTGAGGTTTAACTGAAAATGTGTTGTTGTTTTTTAATTGATTTTGCTTTTTTAAAAAAAAGTATTAATAATTAATAAGCTGTTAAATAAACAAAAATGAAATGTAGATCTTCAGTCCAAATCATTACCACAACTTTCAGTTCAGACTACATGTAACAGTCTTGAACTTATTTTCTATTAACCATTAATAAAAAAGGCAAATTCAAGTAATGGAAATAAATAAATTTCAAAACTAGCTTTTTTTCATAGAAATAAAAAAAATTTAAATCAAGGACTTAATTTAAAATGAAAGTAAACAAAAAATCATTATGTCAGATTGATCATCAAAGAGGTTATCATGTACAAATAAAAGATGCTGTATAAGTTAAAATTCAAATTGGTTTAGCTACTTACCTGAAAGACAAAGGTGTGAAAATTATAAAGAAAACACTTAATATTGAACAATATATCAGACATATCAAGATTTTTTTACTTTAAATACCAGTAGAACAAACAAAACTGTCAAAAAACCAGGCATGTCTCTCAGACTAAAGAAGGTGTGTCCAGTTTATAACACCTACCAATCACTGAGCTTAAAATGTATTGGCTATTTCAGTGGCATCTGTGTGTATATAGAGGTGTGAAAGTGTGGTCATTCAGTTATCTCCTGTTATTAGTTAATAATTAACCAAGTGTCATAAACTAATAAAAGTTATTTGACTCAAAATTAGGCAAAACAAAATCCTATATGGTTTTTCTATTCAGCCTTAGATGATGCAAGAAAAACTAGTGTTAGGTGCATGGACTGAAATGCAGAACTCAGTGTCTAGTTCTTGGGACGGAAATCTCACCATGAAAAGTGCCCGTGGCAGGGACCAATCAGTATTTTTTTTCTTTTTTCAAAAGATAGAACATAAAACCTGTACAAACATCTCAATCCACCACAAAACCCTCCCTTACAATTTTCAATCGACCACTCAGATTCGTATTGACCAGTATTGACCACTTTTTGGCATATTGACCAGGGCGGTTTTAACCGGTTAAAACCGCTGGTTAAAACCGGGGGTGGTTTCGACCACCCAACCTTGGTTGCTAGTATTACAAATGTACATGTAGCTCTCACAAGCACGATTATCTACGTGGAACACCACCAAATAAATGCTTGAAAAAAAGACTGAGCCAACACTCACAAGACATTCCCCTATACATCATGAATTTGCCCTGAAAACTGTCAAAAAAGACTAAGTCAACATACTGAGAGAAATAATTGCGCCAACTTTTGGTTTTGTACGCATACATTTTCCTTTTACGACAAAATTTTTTCTGCTGACGCGTCTCAAAAAGCACCCAAATTTGGCTTCCGCCACTAACTATCAGAAGATCACCGCTAATCCAATGTCATAAGACACCATTTTCCGACAGCAGTAGGCTTGATCTCATTTAGCTCTCGGCCAATCAGAACGTCGCACAGCCACTGCGTCTTTAATGACAGGACAATACTTACGCCTATGCAAATTTAAGAAGTATGTGGTCGATTGGTTTTAATCTTTTCTGTATGCATGTACATAAATGATAGTCACGCATTCCTGACTGTCTGTCTCAATCAAATCTTGAAATGTTTCTTACTTTTTTGAACACATGAATGATGAAACTGCTTCCACAGATCATGAGTTGGTTGGTGAAATCAAAAGTGATTTGCTGAAAATATCGGCACATCTGTAAACCAAATACGATTATATCCTATAAGGCAAAAGTTCCGAATGAAGCGTCATGATTAGCAACAAATGAGTGCAATAAATTATTGGTGGTTCTTCTTGTATTTTGGCTAAAACTAAAAACTCCAACTTTGCTAGGCCAAACTCCAATTTTTTCAATTTTGGTACTAGACTTTTTCCAGAGATGGATTCTATAACTCAAGCTTACAAAATCCTAGTGAGAACTCTGCCATGCTGGTATATGATGCTACATTGTAAAAAGATGTGCATTTCAGGTTACATTAACTTTTAAAGTGGGGATGGTAGGTAGGAAAATATTTTTAAATTCTTAAAATAACAGCATACATGTAATGTAGAAGCGTTTTTTTCTCCATTTTTTGCAGTGGGCATTTATTAGCTCAGCTTTAAAATTTCCAAATATGACGATGAAATATTGTCATTTTTGACGTCCAAACCTGGGGGTGGGCATTTATTAGAGCAAATGCGGTACTTGTCACATATGTATATGAGAGTAGCAAAGCTCCTTTCTTGAAAGCACTGTCAATCCTCCAGATCAGCTGGCTTCTGACGGACCCATCTGATCAGGATCCACTCTGCTTGAAAATAATTCCCTATACATGTAGCTGAAATACTATAGGTTAATACTTAATAGCATAAACATTAGACAGGAGTGCAGTACATAAAAATATACAGCATGACAAGGGTTGATACCAGTTTGCAAATACAATGTGTAAATAAAGTATGGCTTTTATTTTCAGATGTGGGCACTGATGCTTGGCTTACTTAGAGGCAATGGAGAGTACCACACCTATTACTTTGAACCATTGTTACCAAGGTTACCAGTTCCAGACTTGAACAAGACACTAGACAAGTAAGTTATTTTTGTCTTTTGTTAACATTTAAAGTGTCGACCAGGACTGTAGTTAAGAGTGCGTAATGAAATTTTAATTTTCTTATTTCTCAACCAAAATATATGTTGTGGGTACTCAAAAGAACCGTCTCAATGAGACGGTTCTTTTGAGCACCAAAACATATGTTTAAACTGATGGGTAAGAAAATATCTACAATTTTGCGCTGAAAATTTTGTTTATCTAAACCTATGGTCAACCATAGTCTCGTACAACTCTACAAAGGGTGATCATTGAGTCTGTGGCCCTAGGTAACTTTTGTTGTCTGCAAAATCAGGATAACAAAACATCTGAACTGATCTGGATCCAAACTGTTTGACACTATAATACAGGGAAGCCGATCACATGGTCTCATACATGTAAGTCGCAAAAATGGCCACCTCCCAGTCATGGTTCATGTAATGTTTTTTCTTGTCTTTCTTTTATAACTGCATGCATTTGCATGCAGTAAAACCTGTCTTAAGCGGTCACTCAAAAATAGACAAAACAAAGACCTTAATGACATATGGTAGCTTAATGAAGGTCGAAAGTATTGCAGAATGCTCCCCTTAGAGCATTCTGCAATACTTTTGACCTGCATTAAGAGATAATCGGGCTTGAATACCAATTTTGGTCTTCTTTTTGAGTGGCCGCCTAAGACAAGTTTCACTGTACTCTATAGTGCAAAGAATCACAAATAAGCAATATAAAGAGAAATACAAATTAAAGGGAATGAGGCATAGAACAACATGCAAGCAAATTCTGCTAATACACATACTCTCGACCACTGGGCCTGGTTTAAAAGTTCTCTGAAAGTGGTCATGCTGCATTTCAAATTAAAGGAATGAAACCTAGAACAAATGCAAATTCTGCCCATATACACATTACACATTCATGACTCTTGGGGTTGGTTAAAAGGTGGAAACTTTTTTTCCTGAAATTGCATTTCTAATGCACTTGCTTTTGTAAAACGGCGTTTGATTGGATAACATCAAAATTTTGCGACAGTATATCCTGTGATATACTGTCGGAAATAGTTTGATGTCATTTATTATGTCACATTTTGTTGGATAACGTGCGGCTTTATGCGGCTTGCAACACTCCAATTTGAGACGAGACAGCAGAAGTGCATTAGAATGGGGATAACCATATTCAACATTTTCATTTGGGGAGGTATGTCGTCAGATATACGTTCGGAAATCCCGTTTTACGTCTCCGCTCGTGCATCGCTGTAAAACTAAATTTCCGACCGTATTTCGGACGATATACCTCCCCAAAAGAAATTTTGAATACAGTTATCTCCTAAATATAATCAAAGGTAGTGAAACGGAGAACAACATGCAAGCAAACAGTTTGACCTTTCACACATCACTGACCTCACCGGTTGGCTATAAAAGTCAAATATTGAAACATTTTTGTTTGAACTTTTAAAACAAAGATTTACTGCATACATCATTGTCATCACCCGGAAGCATTTTATCAAATACTGACCTGTCTGATTTGAGCACTGTGGGTACATGTGACATATTTGTTTACCAAATGCATCACAGAGTCATGTGATTCGCCCGATTGGCTGATTCAATATTGTTTATCAAGCGCGTCATCACGTGTCACTGAAACGGTTTCAATGAAAATGCCATGCGGAGAATGTTTTCAAAAATGTTTTAGTGCAAATAATATGATCAGTCTATGGCTGAATACCGTAATACCTATCATTGTTATGATTTGGCTACCCAATATGACTAGATATCTCCAGTGAAGGATTATCTATCGGCATTTAACGCTTGTTACTTTTTAACGTAGGTGTTTTGAGTAATGCGCACCGCGTAACAGCACAAACCCGACTTTTCAGTCGCGATGTCCCATAGCAGACAGGTCGATCCTTTAGTATCGCACATGCGCAGACAATGCTGCATACATATGTAATTGACAAGCTTTAGTTATGACCTGATTGAATGATATCCAAGGTGGACTTAGGGGTTGGCGAAATTGGATTTATATTTTTAGCTCACTAGAACCAATTGTGATTGGTCTTCATATGTGGGTCATCCGTGCATAAACTTTTTCTTTAAATGACACCTCCTTTTTAACCACTGGTCCAAATTTACATTAATTTCACATGAATGTTTCCCGAAATGCCCTCTTCCAAAGTTGCACAATGGTTCCGCTCCGCCAAACAAAATGACCACCAGAGCTGAGAATAGAATTTTCTTAGTAAAGTCTTTAAACAACATCTCCTTAACTACTGGTCCAAATATAGAATAAGTTGACGTAAATCTTCCCCATAATGCCCTCTACTTAAACTGCACAAATGATCTTGCCCCTTCAAACAAAATGGCCGCCAGATTTAAAAACAGGAATATCTTTAAACGGCATCTCCTCCTGAACCGCTGGTCCAAATTCAAAATAATTTCACAGAAATGTTCCTCATAATGCCCTCTACGAAAATTGCATGAATGGTCACACTCCCAAACAAAATGACGGCTAGAGCTGTGGTATGAAATGTATTTAAACAACATCTGAACCACTAGTCCAATTTCAAATTAATAATCACAAAAATATAGAGTTTCTTAGCAATACTGGTCTGGATTCCCTGAAAAAACACAATCAGGCCTTCATCCGCCCTGAAAGCAATGAAGGCCCGCTTTTAGTGGTATTTGGGTCCTCTGTTGGACCCCTCTAGGTCTGGGCATGATATGTACCTGACTTTGACCAACTAAGTCACAGATCAGCCTGCGCATCGCATAGTCTTATCAGCGCCCTTTATTTAATATGAAAAAAATTAAACATTTTTGTCGGGCCAGATCTGGGCCAAACTGTCTGCTAATATTGTCAGCCCTAAACACAAGACAGAGACATCAAAGCCACCGCTATCAGAACACATGTAATGATGTTGTTGTAAGATTTTGGGTAGCACCTGGTAGCCTTGGCGCATGAAAGCAGACTTAGCACATAAAACATAATTAATTGCCCAGCTGTCTCCTTTCCATAGGTTTGCATGAAAAAACAATTTCTATGAACTCATCATATGTGCGGATCCAGAAAGTTTTGTCAGAGGGGGTGCAACTTTGACAATGTTTGTTTTTAGTTGATGAGGGGAGGAAGGATCCAAATAACACTATATGCGGGCCATCATCAGCCTCAACATTGAATGCTGCAGGGCTTCCGTTAGGCGGACGTACGCCGTATATTACGTCCAAAAATCGGCTGCGTACGCCGAAATTACACATCAGAGACGTACCGCGGACTTCTGAAAATTCCTTAGTACGGCTGAAAATGGATATCGAGACGTCCTGTCTGCAGAAAAAACCCGCCCACATTTACCAGATTACGTGATTTATGTCCCGCCTTCGTATTGGAAACTCATTTCTTTTGTTTAATGACCATGCTAGGACGTCCCACTTGACTGATTTCGAGAGTTTTATTGACAGCCAGTGTCACGTGTAGGCTTCAGTCGGAAGCGTAATTATAAAAGCGTGTCATCCAACAGGTGTGAAATTTTACATCGACACATCTTGACAACGGCTTTAGAAACCATTCGCGCGAGACGGACGTCCAGTCCCTGAGCAATAAAGTGAAACGGCCAACAGCTCAATCACTATCCGTTTTGTTTGAAGTGCCGACGTGACACTTTGCAAGCTTGTGAAATTACTTTTATAAACTCTACACGTCTGCGTCGTAATTAATTGTGTAGATCCTGCGCATGCGATAATTTAGTACTTGAACGCTCCTTCTACACAGGCACTACACCAACGAATATACAACATATTAAAAACGAATTGTTTTGTTGCAATTTTTACGCTGTACAAGTACAAGCTTATAAAAAATAATTGTTACACAAAATAAATACAAGCTTTTAAAATAAAAATTGCTACACAAATACTCTCCCAAACAAATCTATCTATCTATCTACCCTACCCTACCCTTCCCTTTCCTTCCTTACCCTACCTAACCCTACCCTACCATACCCTACCCTACCCTACCCTACCCTACCCTACCCTACCCTACCCTACCCTACCCTACCCTACCTATCTATGCATTGTAAGGAACAAAGAATGATCTCATTCTGTATAAGTACAAGCTTATAAAAAATAATTGTTACACAAATAAATACTAGCTTTTAAAATAAAAATTGCTGCACAAACACCCTCCCAAACAAATCTATCTACCCTACCCTACCCTACCCTACCCTACCCTACCCTACCCTACCTTGTAAGGAACAAAGAATGATCTCTGAAATATATATCTTATTTTTCAAAGCAAGTTTGACAATCCGCCACACCGCGACGGTATCACAGAAAAAAAGTGGGACTTCCAAAAAAATTCAATGGGACTTCCAAATTTCAAGGGCCGGAAGTCTGGACTTCCTGGATTTGAAAGTTAATGGAAGCCCTGATGCTGGCTTGGTAGCTTTGTGATTTTCAGGGGATCCAGATCAGTATTGCTAAGAAACCCAATACTTTGCGGTAAGAAAAAGTATTACCGCAATACCAGTGATTTTTTCAAGGCCCCCCCCCTCCCCTCTGGATTCGCGCATGCACCACCTACGCTCATTGCGACCAGGAACGCAAACATTTTATTCTAGGTCTCATAACAACATGAAGAGCGTCAGACGCTACACGAAAAAGCATGTTGTGACTGTGTGGCGTAAAATATGCAAAGATGAGCATGTGCATCCAACACAATCCACTTGCGAGACTAATTCAAGTCCCGAAAGACAGGCTTTCTCATGACATGGTTCATTTCCATTGCTCGAGCGATGGTGAGAGTTAAATACATGTAGTGACTGGGACATTTGATCTGGTTCTACATTGATCAAACAGGGACTCTAAATGGAATAAGTGTACGCTGAAACGTAAGTTGTGGGAAGCAGAAAAAGTTTGTTGATCTTATATATTATATAGTTCATGCGTGGATCCAACTCGGACAATGGCGTTTCGCTAACGGGCTGATGCTAGCCCAACAATGAATGCTGGCTTGGTAGTTTTGTCATTTTCCAGGAGATCCGGACAAGTATTGCTAAAATAAACCTATAGTAAATTAAGGTAGGCTCAGGTTGTTTTTATTTTGGCCTCAGATCTAGGTCCATCAGGATCCTCACTGTTTGCCAAAGTATGTGTTTACAAGGGCCCTGACAGGCTGAAAACAATGGGTTGATCTTCATATGGAGAAAACTTTTTAAAATATTTCATCTTATCTGGAGTTCTGATGGTTAAATGTAAGAAAAACTTGATTGCATGTTTGGTATACTTCTACCACGACCTCTAAGGCATGACCCTCGATTTATTCAATGCATTTACCGTTACAGTCACGCCTCAAAGCGTTTGGTGGAAGTATAGGTCATATCCTGTTAAGCAAAAGTTTTGAGCGTAAAATTGACATTATTTTCTTACCCAGCAATTAAACAAATGTTTTGGGTGCTCAAATGAATAGTCTCATTGAGACAATTCTTTTGAGTGCCCACAACATATGTTTTGGTTGAGAATTAATTTTTTTTTTTATTACTCACTCTTATCTGGAGGCCTGGAGCCTTTATCTTTTGAAAAACATCATATCTTATATAAATTGCCTTAACCTGAAGCTACAGATTGTATTTGTATAATCGACCTTAATTTTGCCTTTCTGAATAAATATTTATTAGATAACTGATCATGTGACTTTAACTTAAAAGAGAGAAAAAATGGGGTTTTGTTTTGCTGTAACAAAGCTCCAGATAAAAGGTAGTTTTCTTGTTTATCAACTGAAACATAAATTGAGTGTGCATGTGTGTGGTTAAACGTTCCACAAACAGCCGGACCTCCAGATAAGAGTTCATAGTTGATAATTGATTTTCTTATTTCTCAACCAAAACATATGTTGTGGGTACTCAAAAGAACGTCTCAATGAGACGATTCTTTAGAACACCCAAAACATGTGATTAAACTGATGGGTAAGAAAAAAATACAATTTTACGCTCAGATATTTGCTTAACTTGTTCTATTGGAAATCAACTTATTACCTGGAAGCAATATCTACATTTTCTTTCGAGTTATTACCTACTAGTTTCGTCTGCTGATAGCTTTTGCAAACAGTTTGGACCCAGATCAGGCCCAACAAAATGTGGGGCCTTATCTGTATCAAAACTGTTTGACACTCTGATGGTATATCCGAAAAAAAACCCCAAAAAGTTAATTTTGAAAAAAAATCAGCAGACGACAAAAAAGTATGGTTGTTTTCTTCTTTTTCAGATTCCTGTTGTCCATGAAATGCTATATGCCAGAGGAGGACTTCATTCAGCTACTGACAGCTGTGGAGTCATTCCGACATAAAGAGGGGCCACAACTTCACAAATATCTGCTACAAAGGTAATCCCTAACCATTAAAGCGCTAAGAAAAAATGCACCTGAAAATGTCGTCTGCTGCAAATAATTGCCTAACATTACTGACAAATTAAGTATAGAAGCAAACAGCGTGGACCCAGAACAGACTGCTCCTATAGGAGCAGTCTGATCTGAGTCCACACTGTTTGCCATAGAGGCTTCTTAAACATTTCAGCAGACGAGAAAAACAGACAAATTTTGTTGCGATTGGCGCATCAAGGGTTAAACAGCAGAGTGAGCTTGGACCACTGCAACTAATTCTGCTATAACACTGGGGATTTCCGTTCCAAAGATATCTTATATCTTTTGCAATTCAACTGTCAGCAGATTGGGCAGTTAAAACACAAAAAATATGTTAGATAACCCAGCATGAAAAGAGTTTAAAAAAGTAAATAAGGCCCTTTTTTCAAGCAGGGCAGGGTGAAGAGAAATGAATGGGGCATGACCAAAATGCAGTGGGAGTATTTGTTTAAAGCTGCATAGTCGGTAACTTTTGATCTTTTAATTTTTGAACTAATGTTTCTATTTTACAAGAACACAGTAAAAAAACTAAAATTCAGGTATACATTTTACCAATTTCGTAAATCTTAACAAATTATCAGTATCGAAACAACAGCATTTATGTTAAATTTAACTGTCTATAATTATTGGAGGGACGCAAATAATTATCGACACGAGTAAAACACACCTGTTTTATAAGATAATTCACTTTTCCGTGCAGTTTTCCGCTCTAGTGAACAGATTTATTGTGAAAACATAACTTAATTCAGCTTTTACAAATGATTTAAAAAGAAAAGAAAATTTTTCGAAAATTGTTCATAGTTACGGAGCATGCAGCTTTAAGGTCAACAGAAAGAAAATATTTATAGATACTATATTAAGTTTATTCATGCATAGTTATTTTATAACACTAGAGTACCTGGTTCCTGCTGAAGTGGAATGTACATACAAATGTATCAAATTGCAAAGAAGCCTCCGTGGTGTAGTGGATAAGTGCTATGCCTTGTAAGCCAGTGGTCGCAGATATGATCCTCGGCTTTTCCGAAAAACTTTTTCGGTTGAGCCTTTGGGTGCTCGCGTCATAAAATACACACACAAGCCATAAACCCTCCCGGCCCAGTACTGGTTACTACCCATGGAAAAGCCACAAAAAGTATTAAATTGCAAATACAGTTTGTTTCTCGGGGGAGTCAACCTGGTCAACAGGCTATTTGACAAACAGTGGAGACCCAGATGAAATGAGCTGTGACACGATTTCCAACAATGTGGCATTTTGACAAGTGTAGACTTCATCGAGCCTGTGCAGCCTCCTTTTAAGTTTAGAAATCCCAAATGCTGTTCAGTCAGTAGCTTAAGAGTCATATAATATTCAAGCGACTAGCAAAGGCTCTGATCAGACTGCGTGTATGCGTATGGTCCCACATACCACATTGTTGGAAATCTCATGTTGCGGCTCAAATGCAATAGCATTTCATTTCATTGGGGTCTGCACTGGTTGTTAAGCTAGAAACAATTTTCAGGGCCAGAAATGCATAATAATTTTGAAATTCTAACCCATTCAATGAATCATTCCAAGTTTATTGTATCAAACCAAATATAAGTGTTACAGAGGGTTTAATAATTAGACTGGTTAGTGGACACACCATTTTCAAACAATGGTTATGATACTTAAAGCTCATCTACATGTACATGTAAGCTCTTTGGTGAGCTAATTATAGTGTACAAGTAAGTTTCATCATCCTCAGGTAAAATCTCTTCAAAAATCTTTATACCCCTGCAAACTTTGTTTGTGGTGGGTATACTGTTTTCACGTTGTCCGTCGGTCCGTGTGTCCGTCCGTGACTTTTTGTTTTTTTAATATCTTGAAGAGTCATTGCTGGATTTTCATCAAACCTTGCAAATATGTTCATATATGCAAGACAAATACTTTCGACAAAAAAGTAAGGGCTAGGGGCCAATTCTATTAGAGTTATTTCCCTTTGTAGTTCTAAATGGCTTTTAATATTTTTTTCCAGAAATAAAGGGCCAATAGCTTTTGGTCTTAAAACATGTAGCATCAGAGCAGCAATAGCTTTATATCTCATGTAAATGTTAGTGGTCATAATTGATAGTCTGGATAAGCCAGCGAGAATGGGATAAATATTGGGCACCAAATTAGGGTTACAAAATATCCTGATCTGAAATAGGTACTCTTAATTTATTCTGACAGGTCAAAACGGTAAGTAGAAACAGAGGACTGTACGCAATTTACAGTCAATTCAGTCAACAATTTCCTAAACACAATAAAATCATATAAAATGAGGCCAGATTGTCTTCAATAACTCTTACTGTCATAATATACTCCTCAAAATAATTAAAGGACCAATACTATCAATTTTACATTGATGCATTCTATGTAGAACGTATTTTGAAAATCTATTTTAAGATCTAGTCTAATTTTTTCGGACGTCTTTAAGGCCTTACTGCCAAGTGAAACAGCAGAAAGAAAATGGTAGAAAATAATACCCCGCTAGCCGGTACTTGGTCAAAAGATGAAATGTCACAAAATGCGGCATTTCATCAGGGTCTGCACTGTTTGCTGAGACAAAAACACCTTTTTGGGACAGAAATACGGAAATATATGGAAATTATAAGTTGTGACCCCTCAATAGATATAATGGACCGTCCTGAACTTATTGTTTCAAACCTATGGAAAATTCCTTTTATCTAAAAATGGTGAACTGTTATAACCATCAGGAGTATACCAAATAAGCTACTTTGTTTAAATAGATTAACTCTTTCCTTGCTAGCGGCAACTCTGCTGATAACCTTTGCAACACTTTGGATGCAAATGGTTTGACACTCTGAAAGTGTTCCTGAAAGACTTTTATGAAAAAGTTAATTTTGAAAAAAGTCAGCAAACACCCATAAAAGCATGAAAAATTACCCAGCATGCAAAAAGTTAAAAAATCTATTTATGATGGCATCTGTCGGCAAGACAGTTATTGAAAACAATCAGGCCTTATTTCCTTGTGCTTAGGAAATTTGTAATGGCACTCACCCGAAGTAAACTGGATTTGATTGGAGAAGCTCTCTACACTCTCTGACATGCAGCCACCTATCCTTTGGGAACATCTTTGTTCAAATAAGAACATATGCACAATATCGGAGGGGCTTCATACACAATCTGCTTTATGTACTTTGCTTGCCTATATTGCAAACAATATGGACCCAGATCAGACTGCTCCATTTGCTTGCGCCCATTGTTCATACCAGCTAAATTATTGGAGCATTGATAAAATACTTTATTTTATAAACTTATAGCGCCAATCACAACAAATGTTGTCTGTTTTGTCATCTGTTTTGTCATCTGCTGAACGTTTTTAGAAGCCTCTTTTACTAACAGCGTTGACCCAAACCAGGTCTGGGTCTACTCTGTTTACCTTTATAATTAAAATAGTCTATTATGTAAGGCAATTATTTGCAGCAGGTGACTCAAGCAGACAACACTCTCAGATGCATTTTTTGTCTGCAGTTTAAGGGTTACTTTTGCAGAATTAAAAAAAACTTTAATTACAACCAAACACAATTTTTTTTATTGGGGAAAATGAAAGAATGTTGCTTTGTACAGTAAAACCTGTGTAAAATGGCCACTCAAATATAGACAAAACAAAAATCTTAATGACAAACGGTAGCTTAATGAAGCTTGGAGCATTCTGCAATACTTTTGACCTGCATTAAGTGATAATTGGTCTTGAAAACCAATTTGTGTTGTTTTTGAGAGTGGCCGTTTTACACAGGTTTTACTGTAATTCTCTGCTGCAGATGTACACCTTTGAGATAAATATTTTAGGTATTTTGAATGACTGGTCATAATATCTTGACCTGTTTCAAGATAACAGATTTAAAATTTATAAATATTATCTTGTTTACATATTATCAAATCAACCTTATATGGAAAATGGGACTGTCATCCCATTTCAACCATATTCAGACAGCAAAGTCTGTGGTTATATTAATTCAGTGAAGTGCATGCAATGTAAATTTTCATTCTAATGCACTAGAATTTTGCGACAGTATAATAATTCTTCTCGATTGAAAAATGTAGAATTCTCCGTGATTGTGCACTTCAGTTGGTCAAAGTAATCTGGAAAACTGCAGCGAACCCAGGAGAAACTTCACACAGTTTTGTGCAGAAAAATATGAGTTTTTTTCACTTTTTCGCATGAAATTCGACTTAGTATAGCGAGAGTTATGAACGATTTTCCTTACCTGTGATGGATGTCCGATTATTGGTTGGTAAAGTGAACCTAATCAGGCAGACCACCTGATTGGCCACCTTGAATTCGGATGACCGACATGCAGCTTGCAATGCTCCAACTTGAGAAACAAGCACAGAAGTGCATTAGAATGGGGATAACCATATTCAAAATGTTCCTTGCGGAGCTATAAAATCGGATATACGGTCAGAAATCACGTTTTACGGATCTGCTTAAGTGCCGCCCTAAAACTAAATTTCCAACCGTGTACCCCCCACCCCAAATGGTAATTCCCCTAATTGTGGCAGTTACTTTTATTCACAACATACTGTCACCTTAACCTTTGACGACTATTATAGGTATACTGAGAATTGCATATGTTCATATATTCTCAAACACATCTTTTTCTTAGCTTTCAGGAATCCAGTTATCAGTGTGTATTTATAAGCAGTGTTGAAAACAGTCTGGGTCCTGATTAGCTGAGAAGCCAGCTGATGTGGATCTACACTGTTATCAAAACCGGATATACTGGTATCCAGGTTAAGCATATGGTTAAGATTTACTGCCTTGAATATAGAGCATCTTACATGAGTGCTCATGTTTTATTAAATTTATTAAACGAAGAGCGCAGTGGCTCAATGGTAGAGTGCTTGACTCGAGATCAAGGGGTTGCAGGTTCGAGGCTCACCAGAGGCATTGCGTTGTGTCCTTGGGCAAGACACTTTATCATCTGCTTAGTACTGGGTCAACCCAGGAAGACCTGTCCTGACATAACTGAAAAAGAATAAAAACAAACAAAAAAGCGAGTTGAGGAAGAGATGAAATGCTAAAATGTAAAGCTTGCCGAGCATTTGATTTCTTTTTCGCAACAAGTTTAATAAATTCAATAATACAGGAGCACGAAGGTAAGATTCTATTTGTGTGAAAATCATGATTTTGCGTGAAAATGCTAAGATTTTGCTAAATATATGTCGTTATTATACGGTAGTCTTTACATAGCGTTACGGAAATCTGTAAACCACAAGTGGTTTATCGATTTTAATGCCTGGCGTTATATCTCCCCAAATGTGATATGTGTTAAAAAGTATACTTGGTGTTGAAAATAATTTAGTGCAACACTAAGGAAATCAGCCTCTCCAGTGTACTTTTAGCACAAATTATAATGATGAGATGCACTTTTAATAGTATCTTAACCTTTAAAGCGCCTCCTATATTTTGCAGCAGACGACAATTTCAAATTTTGTTGCCTTTTCAAAAATAACAAATAAGGCATGATATTTCATTAGAATTGTCTGCTGGCAGACAATTCTCATGAAATATCATACCTTATTTTTTTCCAAAATTTGGGACGATTAGGCAAAATTTGTAGTCTGCTGCAGTTGTGATTGGCGCTTTAAGGGTTAATAATGATGAGATGCACTATTAATAGTAAATTAATAGTCCTTGTATGAGCCAGTGCATGAGATTTGGCCCCAAGGCTTTAAACAAAAATCAAAGAGGAGCCTGCCATTTAGACAGTCTCTTCAGGGCCTCCAAAGGAGATAAAAATAGACAATTTACCCTGCAGGGTATCTTTTGCATTCACTTTTACTCTTTGCCTGCAAGTTTTGTCTGCTGATAAACTTTACAAACAGTTTGGTCCCAGGTCAGGCTTGATAAAATGTTGAGCCTGATGGTTCTCCTGAAAGAAGTTTTTGAAATAGATCATTTTGAAAAAATATCAGCAGACAAAACAAAAACATGCAATATTATGCTACTCTTTGCTCTGTCAGCTGCGAATTTTGTCATCTGCTACTGATCTTTGCAAACAGTTTGGACCCAGATCAGGCCCAACAGAAAGTTGTGCCTGGTCTAGGTCCGAACTGTTTGACACTCTGATAGTGTTCCAACAAGATTTTTTTTTTTTTTAATTTTTAAAAGTTAATTTTGAAAAAAGTCAGCAGACGACAAAAAAAATCACAAAAAATTACCCAACATGCAAAGAATTAAAGACTGTGATAAGTACCATTTTCTCGTGGACTCACACATATGATGAATTTGAGTCCTCAATGCACTTAATCCCTCAAAGTGCCGATTAATATTGCAGATGACTGTGAACTGTGAAATATCTTTCTTGATTTCCGGAGAAAACAAGGCTTGACTGTTGCCTGCAGATGTCCAAAAACTTTTTTTGTTTCTCAAGAAAGTGGTGCTGGTTAAAACTCTTTGCCTACTGGGTAATGTTGCATGATTTTTTGGTCGTCTGCTGATTATTTCAAATGAACTTTTTTATAAAAATTCTTCCAGAAATACATGTACCAGTAGAGTGTCAAACAGTTTGGATCCATATCAGACCCGACATTTTATCTGGCCTGATCTGGGTCCAAACTGTTTGCAAAGATTATCAGCAGATGACACTAGTAGGCAAAGAGTTTTAAAGGACGTGTAACGGTTTGGCCGTTTTTTGGCCCACGATGGATTTGGCTGAAATTTGAATATATGGTGGTTTGATCTTTGCCCTTTCACATGAGCATGTTTTCGAATTAACGACGGCATATGCAGTCACATGAATTAAAGTTTCTCACTAGTGTGTATAAACAGAGGTTTGTTCATGAATGTGGATATTTTTAAAGATGCAACAAGCAAACTACCTCAAACATAATACCAAACATGCGTATGTTTATACTCGTCATGTCTAAGTCGTAATTTGAGCTAACACTACCATCATTAATTAAACATTATGCTAGAACTTGGCTAAATACTGTGTTTATGATTACCTTGATGATATGTTGTTTTTAGGTGTAATATATGTATTGAACATTTAGTGTTTTATCGCCTTTTCCAGTTAATCAATAGCTCAAACAAGCCTATTCCGGTTTATTCATATCAATATAATCAGTACGACATGTACACAAGCGTGCATGTAACATGTTAAACGCGGCATTACATGCGCAACCTTTTTTTGCTGGATTAGTATGAAGCATGAAAAGCAACAGAAATGATAATGGAAGCTTTGAACACTTTTTTTTGCTCACAGCCACAATTATTAGATAGATACACGTGAATGTTGTATATCTGTCTGTTCATCTGTCAGTTCGTCTGTATGTCACACATTTGTGTCTGTGACGTATCTTCCAAACACCTGATTCGATTATAAGATTATTTCACAAAACCGTGCACCTTTGTGGATGAACATGCAGAATAAATGAATACTTTAAGGCTATGTCAAAGCAGGCGGTCACAGGTTGCATGTACAGAATGCATATCTGCGACATATTTTACGCATGTCCCAGCTCAGATATCCAATAGTCGTGATAGCGCTGTGGTCTATATTACTTACAATGTACCTATTATCTTACGTGTAACTAAGGGTTCGCAGTTCACAATCCCGAGGAAACATATGTTTTGTGTCATTGTGCAAGACCCTTCATCTTTATTGCGTAATACATGTTCAACCGAGGAAACGTCTTGACTGAAATATGGTTCACTGTAACGTAGAGCAGTGACGTAGAGCATTAAAACACTTAGTCATGTTTCAAGCATTTGTGGTGCAGACATCTATTTCATAGGTGACAACTTTCGTCAATGCAGGGATTTCGGAACCATTTGAACAAAAAAATTGTGTTTTGATAAAGGTGAATATACATCTAAAACAGAGTATTTCGATCCTTGAATATTAAATGTATGTATTTGTTGGTACCAGTGACTATTTACCATCTGCAGATACACTGCATTATTTTAGCAAACACTTTACGAGAGCGATATAGGGAGCGCAGTGGCTCAGTGGTAGAGTGCTTGACTCGAAGCCGAAGGGCCGCGGGTTCGAGCCTCACCGGCGTCACTGCGTTGTGGTCCTTGAGCAAGACACATTTATCCTAGCTTAGTACTAGTTCAACCCAGGAAGACCCGTCCCTATATAACTGAAAGATTGATGTTGGGACGTAAATAATCAAATCAAACAAACAAACAAACGAGAGCGATATTCGTTGAGGAAACAAACAGTTTAACACAGATATTGTGCACATGTTAGCATGAAAAGCGCATTACACTCATTATGAATAAAATGCTTGTGGCGTTCGCATTCAGGCCATTGGCTGTTTTTATACATGCTTTCTTGCATTAATAACAATGAATTGAAAAGAACAAAACTAAATCAAAGAATTACATTTGTTTATTTGCGACAAAATCTGCGCCACTTATATACATCATATATGTACATGAGAATTTACGAACTTCAAAAATATAGATAGGTGTTAGTTTTGAGGGTCAGTTACAATATATGTTGAGAGTGTGCATTTGTATACATCACACCAGCTCCTTTTTGTTCAAATAACCTCACTTTAATAATATCACCATTAAACTGACACAGTTCTATCAAAATTTTGGAATCATATCAAATGATTCCGATATCTGTGCTGTGAAGTAGCTTTTTGCTCTACCTTATGAACCGCTAGATGATGCTCAGATACTTATCTGGGACAGCCAAAATGAATTATAAGATTTTTGTGACCTCAACCTCATTTACAAGGTCACCAGGGACATATATGAAAAGGCTTGTCTGTACTCTATCTTCCTAACCAATGACCAGATTTTGACTAAACTGACACAGATAACTCATTGTGAAGACCTTAATGAATGACTAGAATTCGGTGAAATTCACCTTAATTCCAAGATCACCAGCGTCACATATCTCTTTTAAGTGGGTGGGGGACAACTCTATCTAATGTTATATACTTTCCATTCCTAACTACTCTAGTATGGCCATATTAAACAGTGTCTGCCCTGTAATTTGAGAATACCAATAATTGATTATTTTTTCCTCATGCTCCAAAGAATGATCACATAATTTGCCATTTTTGACAATCTTAATTCAAAGCAATGGGCCATGCCAAAACAAAAGTGGCGGTGAGCTGTCTTTTTAAAAGCAGATTGTACCAAAGAACTGTCTCCAGAAATCTATGTATCAGTTAGAGAAGGGGGCACATCAAACTCTCTCCTTGCACCTTTTCTCTCCGCTGGTCTCTCTCTCTCTCTCTCTCTCTCAAATAAAACTCGCATTTACTGAAATGTTGCTGTATTTTCTTTTCAAACGCAATATATCCGAGGACTGTTTGTAAGAAATAATATTGATACGAGCTTGCTAATATGTACATTGTATTCCATTTTTGTACGGGAATCTTACGTCTCTCCAGTGATTTTAGCCCTCTCAGTGCTTTGATAAGTATGAATTGAATAGTACATTTTAGGATAAAATTTGCAGAAAAAGTCTTTTTACAGTATTTGCCACATGCGGAACCGGCTCAGAGTTACCATTTTATGGTGTAATATTATATGCACAATAAAATGAGAAATAGTTTTATCCGGTTCCGCATGTGGACATGTATGTAATTGAGTCACGAAGTACACGAGGGTGTTTGGTTTTACCATAGACTTAGTGCTAAGTGTGGTTGATAGGGCATTCATTTAACCCAAAAATTTATCGTAAAAATACATTTTAATGAAGAAAATAAATTGTGGACATTAAACTAGAGACTCTTAGGTATCATTTGGTTATATTTTGGAGGGATTTCTTTACAATCGATTTTTTACTGTAAAAGTGGGCCATTTGTAATACAAAACCGTTAAACGTCCTTTACATTAACTTTGATTGAAATTATTGATAATGAAATCAGCTATAACAACTAATGCTACTGTGCACAACCCACTCCATCCTCTACACTTAAACTGTCATTCACAAAATATTAAAATAAAAATTGGATTTTTAAACATGAAAAAAAATCATTATTGAACCTGTATAGGGGTGTTTCATTGGAAGTGAAATCATAAAGCAAGCATCTTAGACACTGGAGTGAAAAAGTTGTCACAAACTGATGTTCCTTAAACCAATTAAATAGGGTCATCTAAATCAGCTGATATTATAGCGATATGAAAATGATAGAGGATCTTACATGAGTGCTCATGTATTATTGAATTTATTAAACAAGTTGAGGAAAAGACATACAATACTGGTTTACCGAGCATTTTATCCCCTTTTTGCAACAAGTTTATTCAATTCAGTAAAACAGGAGCATGAATCACATGACATAAAATTTACTTTTAAATAGTATATTTGGGATGAAAAAGATTTATATAAGATTTTGTCATTATGTACCTGATCGATAATAACACAGTTGTTATGGACGTCATTTCATAATGTTACTCAATATGTAAACCACTACTAGTGGTTTATCGATTTTGATACATGGCATTATATAGCCATGTCATGATCTGTCATGCAATAATATTACATATTTTTTCTTTGACAGGCATAAAACCAAGCGGAACTGGCTGGTGGAGTTATGGATCAAGTATGCCTACCTGAGTGGAAGAGACCCTATTGCAGGTATGGAAGATAATCACACAGGGGGAGATAAGAAAAAATGTTGCACATAAACCCTTTTAGCACCAATGGAATTTCACATAAAGTTTGATACAGTTAAGTCAGGATGGTTCATTGTATATAGTCTATGCCAATTTCATTTAAATTTCATATAATCATACAAAATCATAGTCAGTTTGTGACTGGCCTTAGAGAGCTAGCTTACATGAAGTAAAATTTATTTTATAAATAATAAAAAACATTAGAAGTACAATCTAGCTAGTGTTCAGTTTTAGAGGTAACTGTCACTTGTAAGAGTTAATTCCCTTGACATAAAGGATATTTTCACAAGATGGCACTCAAATCAGATTATATGTTGAGTAAAAACTGTGTAGATTTGGGTTTTAATTGTTTGCCAAAGTGCCACTAATCTGACATGATTTGTTGTTATTTTCCAGTGAATGTGAACTGCTATGCTTTAGACAGGATGAAGTCTCCTACATCCAACCAACTGGCTAGAGCAGCTAACACAATCTTTAATGTTATCAAGTAAGTTAAAGTTTTACTGAAAAGACAGCAAGTTAACTCTTTGCCTGCTAGTGTCATTTGCTGATAGCCTATGCAAAAAGTGTCTGGCATGATCTGGACCCAAACTGTGTGATGATATTACTGAAATATTTTTATTTATCACAACGTCGCGGCTGGGAGTGATTTAACGCCATGCAATAAAATCGATAAACCACTAGTGCTTTACAGACTAGTGGTTTTCAGTTTCAGTAACATTACACAATTACTTCTATTATAACATTGTGTGAAAAGTGGCAAAATCTTGACATTTTCACGCTAAAAATGCGATTTTAAAGTAATTTTGATGTCATGTGATAAATAGAATCTAAAATTTATGCTCCTGTAATATTGGATTTATTTAACTCTTTGCAAAAACTTATTTAATAAATTCAATAAAACATGAGCACTCATGTTAGATCCTCTATGAAAACATTAACTTATACCCCCTTGCAAACTGTGTTTGTTGGGATATATAGAGGATCTTACACTCATGATCATTTCATATGAAATTTATTAAATAAGCCTTTAGTGAGTTTAATAAATTTAATATGAAATGATCACGAGTGTAAGATTCTGTTTATCATATGATCTTTTAAGTGTGATTTTATTGCCTTCAAAGTTTATTTCAATGAAAATTTGCATTGTTGTCATGGACGTTGTCATAACGTTACTTGTTCCCGCCGAAAGTGTTATGTAAAGTGTGGTCATAAAATTATTTATGACATGACCTTATCCACTGAATAAAAGTAACGTCATGTGATAAACTGTTTTCACATTATCCATATGTGCATGTGCGTCCATTCGTCCGTCCGTAATGTTTTGTTTCCTTAATATCTTGAAGAGTCATTGTTAGAATTTCATCAAACCTTGCAAACATATTCCTATCTACAAGGTAAATACTTTTAATAAGCTAAGTATGACTTTGTTGTAGGTCACATGACTAAAATGACCACTATGCCTACATATGGTAAAACCCTCCAAAAGGAGCTTGTCTGATCTTGGTTTACTTTGTTAGCTTTTGCCTATCCGTCTGAGCTCTGTTGGTTGATTTTGTTATTGGTTTATATTTAACTTATTCACAAATTTGATTTGTTAGCTAGGGCTCACATTTTTCTGGTTAACAAGTTTTCATGGAATTGCCTGTGACTTTAAAGTAAACTGGACAGGGTTTACACCAAGATGTGTAATTTTTGTGCCCTCAATAGGGCCTATAATGGTAGTTTATGCTGCTTACATCCTCTTGAAATGCATGATGCTTGGAAAACTGCCAACTGCAGTCTTCCAGGCATCACTGATATTTCAGACATCATTTCCATATTAACAGAAATATCAAAGAAAGTCTTACAAGAAACCAAGGGTTTCTATTAAACACAAACATCCACCATTTTTGTTGTTGTTAAGTCACATGATTCTCTGGCCTAAAATATCATCTGTCATCAATGTATGTTTCAGATTTGGGAAATACTTGGGGGAGGAGGCCATCACACCACAGTATATGAATGATTTGATACCAGTCTGTATGGATGGATTCAGGTAAATATTGTACATGTAAATGTCAGTGATTTTGTTACCTGCCCATCCTGCATCTTTTGCGCATAATTTTGTCTCTGGAATGCAAAGTGATTATTTCAGTGATTCCCGGGATGCAATGGTATTGCAGACTTGTCATTAAAAAAAGTGTTCTGGACTCATAAGTTTGCAGTTGGACTCATTGCTATGTGAAACAACAAGTCCCAGGACCCATAAGCCCAAAATTGTAAATGAATCACTGAAATGTTCTAAAATTTTGTACACTGGTCGCCTGCCAAAATGGCCTAGACAAACCTAGACAAACAGTGCAGACCCAAATCAGACTGCTTCTGAAGAAGCAGTCTGATCAGGGTCTTCCCTGTTTGCTATTTTGACAAGTATTTGGTGAATTCCAGGACTGATAAATCGGTTTTTCTTTGAGTTTAGAAAGTGAAAAGTTTTTAGAATATTTAACATACATAGCCATTGATAATGTGTGTTTTGATGGGAGCCAGGGCAGACTCACTCATCAGACATAGGTCAAAATAAGCAAACGTTTAAAGAGTAAAATTTAGTACTCAAAACATATGTTTTGGTTGAGGAATTAGAAAACTTATTGTCTGGAGCCCTGATCTTGGTGACTATTTGTTGACCTGATATATTAAGCAGATGATTCAATGATTTACCTCAGACTCTGCATGTAGGTCAGCGACCAACATTTCATGGTGGGTCAATGACATTATCTTACGATAGGGAGCATTTTTCAAATACCAACCTATCTGATTTGAGGATTGTGGGTACATTAGGGAATGCGTAACCAAATCATGTGGTCCACCTGATTGGTTGATTCAAACTTGTTATCAATCTGCGTCATCACGAGTCACTGAAACCTCTTTTTTGACCTGGCCATGTGGAAAATGTTTCCAAAAATGTTTTAGTGTAGAAACTCTTATCATTGTATTGCTAAATACTTTAATACCAATCATTGTTCAGATACCAAAGGTTACTTGATGTTTCTACCAATGGATGATTTATAGCCATTCAGTACTTGCTACTTTTTTGACGTAGTGTTTTGGGTAATGCATACCGCATATTGACACAAACCGGACTTTTCAGTCATGATGTGCCTTAGCAGACAGGTCGATTCTTTGAGTATTGTGCCTGCGCAGACAATGGGTCAATGATTTTGTCTCATACCTTGCGGTCTATTTAATAGATGTAAATATTGGTTCAGACAATCAGTGCAGTATAGAGATAAAGCTTGTGAAATTGATTTGGTTCACTGGCCTTAGTTTTACTGACCTAATTAGGGCCCTGTTGGTTGAGCTCTATGGTTTTCGGCTTGACCACCGGTCTGTCTGTCCTCTTTTGTGGACATTCTAACTTATTCATTTATCACCCAATTTCTTCTAAATTTTATATAAAGATTACTTTCATCAAACCCTCACTCAAGTTTTGTCTAATTAAAGATTACCAAGATGGCCACCAAAATGGCTGCTGCCTGTTGGTTTGCTCTTGTGGACACTCTAACTTTATCATTTATCACACGATTACTTCCGGATTTAATATATGGACTTTCATCCATGTTTGAATATAGGTTTTGCCTGATGAACAATAACCAAGAAGGCAACCAAAATGTCCACCCCCCTGTGGGTTTGGCTTTTGTGCACACTCATTTCTCACCCAATTTCATTCAAATTTTATATAGATGCATTACTTTTGTCAATCAAATCAAACAAAAAATTGGTCAAGATAAACACAAATTTTGAGCGTAAAATTGTCACTTTTTTCTTACCCATCAGTTTTAACATATTTTGGGTACTCAAAAGAACCGTTCATCTCAATGAGATGGTTCTTTTGAGTACCCACAATATATGTTTTGGTTGAGAAATAAGAAAATTAATTTTTAATTAAACACTCTTAACTAGAGGCCTGATGATTTCTTTCAAAACAGTTGGAAAACAAAATGGAGAAGGGCAGGCAGTGCAAATCTTGATCAGCTACTGATCACTCTATACAAAAGAGGATATACAATGTACATGTATGACAAGGGTTAAGGTCACAAATGATGATGTTTTGATTGCAAAAAAGTAATCTCATTAAAACTGCTTTATCGAGATAATGTACAATGCAGATTAGAGCAAGTGCAGTCCTTGAATTTAGTATATTATCTGATCAATGGGTAAAGTAGAGCACAAAAAATGAAACCTCCCATCCAAATGCATGATTATGTAGTGTAGGTGTTTGCTGTTGAGGCCAGCATTTATTCATGAAACCTTTTAGAAGTTCTTGTGCACCCAGCGATTTTTTTTTGTGTGTGTTCTCAGGGGTCGAAATTCAGCCCCATTCCCAATGGAATTTAGGTGACTTTTTTTCCCAATTTTGAAAAAAAATCTCAATCTTCATTTTTTCTTCTTTTTTTTTCTGAAGATTGGGATTTTTCATTCAGTCACCACACACACAAGCTAGATGGACATAATTGTGCACTATAACAAATTTCCCAATTTAGGGTTTTACGGCGCTAATTTTCCCAATCTGAAAGGCCCCAGTGCCCCTTCCCAAAATTGAAAAAAAAATCCTTGGCACGTTGTTTATTTATATCATAAGCAATCTTATTAAGCGTAAAATTGTGATTATTTTCTTATTCATCAGTTTAAACATAAGTTTTGGTGCTCAACAGAACCGTCTCATTTAGACGGTTCCTTTGAGTACCCACAACTTATTTTTTGATAGAGAAATAATAAAAAAAATTAATATGTACTCTCATAGATCAATATAAACAAAGATTTTTAGCGTAAAATTGTCAATATTTTCTATACCATCAGTTTTAAACATATGTTTTGGGTGCTCAAAAGAACTGTCTCCATGAGATTGTTCTTTTGAGTACCAACAACTTATTTTTGATAGAGAAATAATAATAAAAAAAATTAATATGTACTCTAATAGGTCAAGATAAACTTCAGATATTTAGCATTAAAATTGTCAATATTTTCTTAACCATCAGTTTTGACATATGTTTTGGGTGCTCAAAAGAGCCGTCTCAATGATACGTTCTTTTGGGTACCCACAACATATGTTTTGGTTGAGAAATAAGAAAATTATTTTTCAGTTACACACTAGAGACCTGACTCTTATCTGTAGGCCTGTTTTATCATGTTTATCAAGTGATTAATGCACTTAGTGTTTCATTTAATGAACTTGATTTACCTTAATTGATTTTATATCAACAAAAACAAACTGAAATTTTAGAACATATACTGACCCCAAAAAGAAAGGTAGTTAATTAGCTTATAAGAATGTGTTTAAAGAGATAGTTTTGATTAAGCTATATGTTCAAGGCCATAGTTATAGTTAATGTCCTTGGTAGCACAGTGGCTCAGTTGGTAGAGTGTTAGAAAGGTGATCGAAGGCATGCTAGTTCAAACCCCACTGCTGACGGAGTCACTGGGTTGTGTCCTTGAGCAGGACACTTTTTCTGCTGCTTAGTACTGGTTCAACCCAGTAAGACATATCCTGACATGAGTGATAAATTGTTGTCGGGCAAAGAAAATAGTTAATGTTCAGAGTATGATTGTGTTGGCATTAACATTACAGTTAGCATTCCCATCCATGTCAACAACATTAGACTATGTTAACTCTTTGCCTAGTGATCACAGACACAGAATCAGGCAATGAATCATCTATTTTGTTAAATCCAGGGAATTTAGATACTGTGTCTATTATTTCAAATATATACTCAATGTCAGTGAAAAGTTACCAGTAAATCACATACACTTAACATATGACAATATTTTGTTCATTCTGAACGAAGAACTGCGGATACTTCAACACTCAACTTTATGGCATAGGGTGACATGCATCACCACTATGGAAAGCTGTATCCATTACACCCGTTATAATCAATCCTTGACAGGCCCCTGTTGTTTCCATTGTTTTGTATAGGAAAGTGCAAAGTTTTGATGCTACGTTAAAGTTTGATCCTCGTTTTTCGAGTTTAATGGGATAAACTAAACCATTTTGGTGGCGTTTTCAATGAAAATGTCTAGGGCATGTTCTGGCATGTTTTCTTCTGAAAATGATTATTTCAAATTCTTAAAAACTGCAAAAAACATAAAATGCACGTGCATCACGTGCACCATAGTTACAGGGCTCGTGTAACTGTTTTATCTCTCCAAACCAGCTTGTCGTTGATCAGAAACATGAACGTAACATTAGTCAAAGAGCTGTACTACATATTTTCCGAAATATCGAAATTTCAATGCTGGTAACTTTTCATTGACGCTGAGTATATCATTGTCAAATTCATCGCTAAGAGTTGCCTCACTATCACTGCCATATGCTCTTGCACTTAGAATATGCACTTCAATACATACATGTTATTTTATGGCCGAGGTGTGCCTCTATGTCATATTGGCACTTGGGTAGCCATATCGGCCCGATGGCCTATATGGCTCTCCAGTGCCAATATGACCTAGAGGCACACCTCGGCCATATTATAACCTTTTTATTACATCGGCGCAATTCTATAATCTCTGTTGCGCCGGTGAGACCGATAAACTGACGTGATGAAAATTATTGCAACAACTAAGAGCGTGACATAGATCAATGACGTCATAAGATAACCATTGTTTACATTGTCATTGACGACCAGACATTTCAACAGACTTTTGTCAATAAAACAATTAGAGGCAGCCTTTAGATTAGCATTCATGCATATCTAGATTGTAGTAAACCTTTCTTCTTACACTGTATTTCGTAGAAAATCAACTTTTTCCTAAAAAAGATTTATTTGAAGAGCTGACAGGAATTTAAAACGATCCCGGGTAACGATCGATCATCCGATCAGCTTGATACCTGTGTACTTTACCAGCCTCAGAGCTAGTCATTTTGTTTGTTTAACCGAAACTGGCAAAAAGCCTAACTGTTCCATGTTCTGATGAGGCAGTGCCAAAAATCCATATTGATGCCCCAATATGGATTTTTGGCACCGTCATGTGACTGTGCCATTATGGATTCAGTCCAATGGAAAATATTACTGAGTTCTAACGGCAATTTTACTATGTAAAATGTAGAGACATGTAATAAATGTTTTTAGAATATGTGTGATAAGCACCAAAATCTCCTGGCCAGCCCATATGTGGACTTCTTATGTTTAACAGGCATATGTACAGTACAACTCGTATCCCTAAGAAAGGGATGGATGAAGTTCAAGTGTGGAAGGACCAGAAACATATTGTTGTGTTCAGGAAGGGAGTCTATTACAAGCTCGATGTGTTCAAGAAGGACAGTGAGGGGTTTGAGGTGCAGGTCACCATACCAGAACTCTATGCTCAGCTCCAACAGATCATTGACATGGCTGAAGGTAAGAACCAGTTCTAGGGATAAAGTCTGTGCTGTTTATAGCACACCATTTGACCTCTATGGGAAACTGATCAGACCCGATCAATTTATTATAGCCCCGTCATTCTGTATGTCAGTCCATCCGTCCGGTTTTTGTTTCCGCTCAATATCTTCAGAACCAATGGATAGAATTTCACCAAATTTTATATATGCATTGATATCGACAAGATCTAGGTTGGGATTGTTACACATCATTTTTCAGGCATTTGTTATAGAGTTATGACCCTTGACTGATGTCAGAATTTTGTTTCCGCTCAATATCTTGAGAACAAATGGACAGAATTTCATCAAAAGAATTTCACCAAATTTTATATATGCATTCATATAGAGAAGATCTATGTTGAGATTGTTACGCATCATTTTTCGCACATTTGTAACAGAGTTATGGCCCTTTATTGATGTCAGAATTTTGTTTCCGCTCAATATCTTGAAAACAAATAAACAGAATTTCACTAAATTTTATGTATGCATTCATAGTGACAAGATTTAGGTTGGGATTGTTACGCACCATTTTTCCCACATTTGTTACAGAGTTATGGCCCTTGATTCACGTCAGAATTTTGTTTCTGCTCAATATCTTTAAAGCAAATTGACAGAATTTCGCTAAATTTTATGTATGCATTCATATTGACAAGATCTCGGTTGGGATTGTTACGAGGGCTGTTCAAATATGAATGAAAGTAGCTTCATAACTTTCTTCACATATATGCCACGACAAAATGTTATACCTTTCTGGAAAGAACTATTTGTCGCCTTTAAAATGGCACCAAACGTAAAGAAACACTAACTATATTTCTCGAGTTACAGACCCTTATATAATGGCCATTCCTGTATACTGAGGTTTTTCTGAAGCAAATTGCAATGCACGTTTTGGTACATCTATGATATAGTGTCATATCTGTGTAAGTTTTAGACAAAATGGCACCAAATTTTAAATGCAAGTTTAAGTAACAATTTAAAAGTTGCTTGCAGGAAAAAGTTTATATAATCCTGTTTCAATCTCGAGTAAACAGGCACGTTTGTGACGTCATTAATTTTATGATAAACGTCATTTGAGTTATCTACTGGTGATGGAATATTAAATTTCGCTGTATCGTTTTCTTTGCGTTTTGCTGAAGACATGCTAAATATGTCATAAGGAAGTTTTCAAAATAATCGGTCCTCTTTTTACAGAGTTATCCCACTTTATATATTTTTTTCAAGCATGTTTCTGCTTCTTAATGACGTGTTTACATTAATTAAAATATGTTCAATCTTTCTAGTCCTCAAGACCAGGTAAGTAATTTTATTGAAAATAATGCCTAAAGTGGTCAAACTTAAAGTTTACGTTCAAATTTATAATAAAGCCGCAATGTTATGATAAAAAAAATAAGTATAAATTCTATAACCCCTTTCACTTAAGGCATTTTTGAATTGATAAAAAGCTTTTCAGCGGTTAAAAAGTACCCACTATCCATCAATAATTTGTAGCAACAGCTCAGTATGAGCGATCAACATATTGTCTTCGAGTTAAAACTAGTTTAAATGTTGTTTCGTGCATTTTGTTATAGATAAGTTTAACTGAAAACTGAAAGGTGATGTTTTGTTTACCGTTTATTTGCAAGCATAAAGAGACTTTAGTGAAAACGATTCGTTGTAATTTAACAAAAGCATGTCGGATTTTTGCAACTTTCACAGAATCATTATGCAAGAGTATTGGGATACTTCCTTAAAAATTTCAAGAAATTTCACCTGTTCTTCGAAGAATTATACGCTCGTGTCTATCACTGGTATATGTTCGAAGCATTGAGTTTGTTAGTATACACACGTGACCCTCATTCAAAGGGCTATAACTCGATAAATATTCTGTATTTTTCTTTTGGTCTGGTGCCACTTTAAAGGTGACATACAGTCCATTATAGAAACGTATACCATTTTGTCGTAGCATATATGTGAAGAAAGTTATGAAGCCACTTGCATTCATATTTGAACAGCCCTCGTACCTGTAATTTTTTGCTTATTTGTAACAGAGTTATGGCCCTTGATTTATGTCAGAATTTTGTCTCCGCTCAATATCTAGAACAAATGGATAGAATTTGACAAAATTTTGTATGAGCATTGATATTGACAAGATCTAGTTTGGGATTGTTACCGGTCTTTTTTTGCAGATTTGTAACAAGAGTTATGGCCCTTGATTGATGTTATATTTCCGTTTCCGCTCAATATCTTTAGAACTAATGGATAGAATGTCAACAAATTTTGATTTGAATGTGTATTGATATCGACAAGATCTAGGCTGGAATTGTTACCTGTCATTTTTCGAAAATTTGTAACAGAGTTATGGCCCTTGATTAATGTTTCGTTTCGGCTAATTATCTTTAGACAGAATGGACAGAATTTAACCAAATTTTGTATATGCATTGATATTGACAAGATCTAGATTGGGATTGTTACCTGTCTCTATAGCCCTGCTTTGAAAAAGTGGGGGCTAGATTTGATTTGGGTTATCTGTCATTCCCTCCGTCATTCCGTCCATCATAATTTTATTTCCATTCAATATCTTCAGATCAAATTGATAGAATTTCACCAAATTTTGTACATGCATTGATGGATGAGATTGTTACACATAATTTTTCGTTCATTTGAAATAGAGTTATGGCCCTTGACTGATGTCAGAATTTTGTTCAGAATTTCGTTTCCACTCAATTTCTTGAGAACAATATCCTGAGAGCAAATAGACAGAATTTCACCAAAATATATGCATTCATATTGACAAGATCTCAGTTGGGATTGTTACCCATCATTTTTCGCACATTTGTAACAAGAGTTATGGGCTTTGTTCGACTTCAGAATTTGGTTTCAGCTCAATATTTTTAGAACAAATGGACAGAATTTGACCAAATTTTATATACCGTATGCTTTGATATTTACAAAATCTAGGTTTAGATTGTTAGCTGTCATTTTTTGCAAATTCATTACAGAATCATGGCCGTTGATTGATGTCAGAATTTTGTTTCCGCTCAATATCTTTAGAACAAGTAGAATTTCTCCAAATTTTATATATGCATTCATAGTTGGGATTGTTACCTGGCATTTTTCACAAATTGTAACACAGTTATGGCCCTTAATTAGTATCAGAATTTCATTTCTGCTCAATATCTTTAGAACAAATGGACAGGTTTTGAGCAAATTTTGTATATGGATTGATATTGACAAAATCTAAGTGAGGTTTTTGCAAATTTGCATCAGAGTTATGGCCCTTGATTGATGTTGATTGGGATTTTCATGCACACTTGGCATATTTACAGCATGAAAAGCGCTGCAGCGGGGTTATAGTCAGATCTCATGACAAGTTGATTTTCGCAAATTTGTAAAATAGTTATGGCCCTTGATTTATGTCAGAATTTCATTTCCAGTCAATATCTTTAAAACAAATGGACAGAATTTCATCAAATTTTGTATACAAGATCTATGTACAAGAATGTGACTGAACAATCTAGCCAGGGCTGCCACCACTAGTGACTCCTTGGCTTTTTCCATGGCTTGAACACGACTAACCCGACCTAGGTTTTGTATATAATAAGACTCTTCAGGGGTTTCCTGTAATGTTTTGGTCTCTGTGGTTGAAAATTCAATGATGCCTGAACAGCAATCACTTGTGCTTTATATTGTCGTGGGAAGCCCTATAGCTGAACTCCACAGTGTGAGGGTAAAATTAGGAGCCAAGATGATCATTCACTATTTGAGGAGTTCTGTTTGGAGTATGAAAGATGTTGTTGGCAATGTCTCTGGAAAGACGTCCGTGAGTGAACAATAAGAAAGAATGTGACTGCGGATGTGGGCGTCTTGATCCAAACTTATTTAGACCCATTCAAGCAATTGTAGCAGCATGTCTCTGTCCACGGAAGTTTCAGTCCCCTATACTATAGTGGTCAATAACCAACATGGGCCAGAGGAGACTGCTTAGTAACTGTTACTCCAACAGAAGTAAAATGCCAAATGTACCAGACAGCTACAATCTCTTAAATGAGTTTGGATCAATACGACCACCCCTGCAGTCACATTCTTTCATATTGACAAGATCTAGGTTGGGATATTTACCTGTCACTTTTCACAAAATTGCAGCAGAGTTATGGCCCTTGATTAAAGTTGATTGGGATTTTTATGCACTCTTGGCCTATTAACATACAGCATAAAAAGCACTGAGGCGGGGCTAAAGTCAGATTCTCTGACAATTCTAGTTTACCTTGTGCATAGGAGTGGAACTATAATTCAGTTGTCTATTTCCAGCTTAAATCCCGATCATTCTAAATACCTGTTTATGTCCATAGGTCTTGGTTAACAAAAAATTTTGAGCATGAAATTGTGCATAATTTCTCACCCCTCCGTTTTGTTATATGTTTTGGGTGCTGAAGCAATTTTTTAGCATAAAATCACAATTATTCTCTTACCCATCAGCTTAAATATGTGTTTTAGAAGCTCAAAAGAGTTGTAAGAAAATAATTACAGTGTAAATTTATACAAAAAGATTGTGGTATCTGGACCTATGCACATGCTTTTTGTAAACACTGTTGATTCGGAAATTTTAGAGAGAATTTTATATTCACCAATAGCATTAAAAGACGTACTTGCCAATTTTAAAATTTGTGACTATGGCATGAGTTACCTACATCAGTAAATGACAGAGTGATTTTGTCATTTGGCTAGGGTTTTATTTTCACGATTCTTCGCATCGGCCAAGTTTCGCGAAAATGAAACCCTCAGAGAAATTTCTGAATTTACTGAAGTAAGGAAAATAGTTATCTTGGTATCATTCTTATTTGGGTGTTTGAGTATAATTTTGTTGAGTTTTTGTTTTCAGATTCTAAAGATTACTGCCCTGTTGGTATCTTCACATCTATGAATAGAGATAATTGGGCTGAAGTAAGTGCGCTACTTTTTATTTTCAATTAGATTGTTCATTTAAGAAATAAATCAGCCATAGCAGTGAACTGTTGAGTAATAATTCACTGTTTGGAGGTCAGTTGTAAAGAAAATCAAATCACGAGCATATCACGAGTGATTTATCTTGGTACAACTGACTGACAAACAGTGAATTATTTCTCAACAATTCAAGCACTGGAGCTGACCTATTTCGATTCTTACACACAATAAATGATGAAAACACATTTGAAGTATTCAGCTTCTTCCAACTTTCTGCCATTGCACTGAAGAACTCCCGCCAATACTTAGACTATGTCACATTCATTTACATGTATTTGTAACGTCTTTCAAGCGTTAAAATGATGTTACACTGTCTAATGCCATGAATGTCATCATTTTCAGCAATAAATGATGTTAGCTAGCATGCACTTTCCTCAAGCTTTCAAAACTGTGAATTATTGTTTGAGATATCACACCTTTTTTAGCATTGACTCTATAGGTGAAGTGTGTTAGAATACCTGGTATTTGTTTCCCAAAAGCTTTGTAAGAATAGCATATTTAACAGGGCTGGACATGATGTCAAGTCCTTGATTTTGTGATGTGCAGGCTCATTTGAGTGCAAAGTTTACGAGAAAGAAAGATGATTGGTGATTGACATGATTATCGGCTATACCATCTGTGTGGTTCACATCCATCCTGAAAGTAGGACAGTAGTGAGTAACTATGGTGATCTGATGTTGATATCAGATAATAACATTTTTAAATTTATCAGTGTCTTTCTCATGTTGTTAATGCTCTTTTACAATTAACTCTTTGCGTGCTGGGTAATTTTTCATGCTTTTATTGTCATCTACTGACATTTTCAAAACAATATTTCAGGAACACTATCAGAGTGTTAAGCCATTTGGATCCAGATCAGGACCGACATTTTTCTGGGCCCAAACTGTTTGCAAAGGTTATCAGCAGACAAGTAGCCCTTAGCAAGGAAAGAGTTAAATAACCGAATAGGCAGATGACTTCAAAACTGTGTTATGGCAATTTCATTGATATGATTTAGACACAGCGTTGTCCAGATTTCATGTGCCTCCTTAGACTTATGACTCCACATTTGTTTTTCAGATCCATGAGAGACTATGTTCAATAGAGACCAATAGAGAAAGTCTGGAGTGTTTGAATAGTTCACTAGCATTCTTTGTTCTAGAAGAGGATAGTGCAAAGGTTAGTATGGTAGCTCTCAATTCTTGAAAGAGACTATGCTCAATAGAGACCAATAGAGAAAGTCTGGAGTGTTTGAATAGTTCACTAGCATTCTTTGTTCTAGAAGAGGATAGTGCAAAGGTTAGTATGGTAGCTCTCAATTCTTGAAAGAGACTATGCTCAATAGAGACCAATAGAGAAAGTCTGGAGTGTTTGAATAGTTCACTAGCATTCTTTGTTCTTGAAGAGGATAGTGCAAAGGTTAGTATGGTAGCTCTGAACTCTTGAAAATACAGTAAAACCTCAGGGCATTTTCTGCCTTCCTCTAGGGGTCGAAATTTGGCCCCATTCCCAAATGAAAATAGCCACCTTTTCTCCCAATACCATGTTTAAGAAAATTAGAAAAAAAAAGTCCACTACTACTTATGAGAAACAACGACCCATATCAGAATGATACTTAAACACTTGTGCTTAAGTGGTATGGTTAGCATTATACAATCTATTATAACTTGATTTTGAGGATATATTTTGCTACCCTTGATATATGTTGTTAAGTCGATCATTTTTTCCCAATTTTGGCCAGGGGCCTTTATCCTAAATTATTGGAAAAAGCCCTAAACCTCAAAAATAAGACTGAAAAAAAGGCTTTCAAGCCCTATTATTGCTTAATGCAGGTCAAAAGTATTGCAGAATGCTCCAAGAGAGCATTCTGCAATACTTTCGACCTTCATTCAGCTTCCATTTGTCGTTAAGACTTTTGTTTTGTCTATTTTTGAGTGGCCGCTTTAGACAGGTTTTGTTTTTGTTGTGTGGCTCTTCCTCACAATGCCACGGGTTTGCAGTTTGTGATTGTGGTATTTCCTGATGATACTCACTTACTATATTTAATGTAGTCTGCTTCTTTTAAAAATCCCAAACTGCTAATGCCCGGCCCTGTAGTGCAATCAGTAGTGAGTCTGATTGCTGATCAGCTGATCAAGGGGTCATGAGTTTGATCCCAGCCCCGCCCCATACTTTTGTGGAGATTGATTGTGAAATATTTTCTACGATCATTATCCTTTCGCTGATTCAAGAAGGGCTGTTGTCAGTTACAAGCGAAAATATGTGCATGCAGTACTGGTTAACCACATAGTCCAAGCTTGCCTAGGAAAAGTATGGTTAGGTTAACTGACCATCTCCACATGACCATAGCTGTTGACTGGGACTTTAAACCACAAACCAAACAAAATCAGACTTCCAATCGGTATTAAAGTACCTGTCACTATACCACAAATAGTCTATATTTGCATGGCAGCTATATCTTCAAATTTGATTTCATGAACTACCTATTTTCTAACCTGGTAGTTGCATGGTTGTAAACTAGTATTTCACTTTTTACTGATTCTAAAAATGATAATAATACACTGAGCAAAATTTCTAATTTATCACCTTACATTTTTATGTTAGTTTTGAAAGTAAGATTCGGTTATGCAAAATTCATGCTTATATAAATCATTTAATGCCTTGCCGAAACTCTGCATGCCATTTCATTTAAAAATGATTGATACGTCTTCCACAGACGATGCTAGAATAAAGGTACCCTCATTTCAAAAAGTCACATTTTTTCTTACAATATGAAATATTTCACAGAGATGCCATCCATTTGTATTTTTGTTTGTATGAAAATGTTTCTGACTGCCGTGATTAAAGACGAACACGATTCAAATGATTAGCTTCAATCAGACTCTTCTTTTCTGTTACGTAATAGCATGGTGACGAACACTACCAGCAGCTAAATCATTGAAATTCAGCTTTTTGCATGCAGTTTACATAGGAAGTTCGCACGGTTCTGTACGCCTTATTATCTGTGATACGGTATTGAAATATTCAGCGATTATGTATTACTACTAGACATCACTATTCTAGTTTGAAAATTGAAAAAAATAATGCAAAGAACCGTCAAATTGACTTTTTAAGTTTAACATTCAAACTGGAAGTGCGCAATAGCAGTGAAATTTTGTCATCACAAATTGGACATATCAAGTTCTATTCTATTTGCCTGGGTTATCTTGTTCAGATAAAATAAAATGCATACAAAAATTTTTGCACAAGCTACTAATGAATTTCAAAAATCTCAAAAAAAGTGATATTTTAAAAAATGTGTAACAAATCTACTTAAGTCGTAATTTCAAGTGTTTGGTGTTTTTTGAAGTCGACTAGACCAGTCTATTACCATCTGAACTTAAATTTGATATAAAACTCCAATCAAAACCATTTTTCCTCAAAAAAGCCTATTTTTTGTATTTTTAACCAAAAAACGTGGATTGAAAGACAACTTTTCTGAAAACCGCTAAAATTTTGCCTATTAAACTGCACATTTATAGGCAAAAATTCATTTCAATGTTATTAGCGCTTGATCAGAAATAATGAAAAAGGTCAATAAGCAATGCTTATTAGATACCCCCCGCACAGAAAGAGTCAGTGATAAAACTTGGCAAGTTATAGTTCGAACAAGAAGACCTTAGTTTTGATAAGAAGATTTCAGTAGAATCTGTGCAAACAAAAATTATAAACTCCTTCATGCATATGTTCAATGTGTTTACATTGTATAGGCAAAGTATAAAATTGTTCCATCAAAAGCTGTGGTAGGAGTTGATCGGCCCATGAAGGCACCATCTATGCATATACAAAAGCCTTATTAGGGAAAAATTGTCTAAGTTCTCACAGCTGTCATTTTGTCAAAAAATATTTTTTCTAAACCAAACTCCTTCATGCATATGCTCAATGTGTCTACATTGTATAGGCAAAGTATCAAATTGCTCCATAAAAAGCTGTGGTAGGAGTTGATCGGCCCATAAAGGCACCGTCTATGAATATACAAACACCATTTTAGGGAAAAATTGTCTAAGTTCTCACAGCTGTCATTTTGTCAAAAATTATTTTTTCTGAACTAAACTCCTTCATGCATATGTTCAATGTGTCTACATTGTATAGGAAAAGTATCAAATTGTTCCATCAAAAGCTGTGGTAGGAGTTGATTGGCCTGTGTATGGCCTATAATAGCATAAGCATAAAGCACTATACTAAAAGCCATTTGGAACTACAAAGGGAAATAACTCTAATAGAATTGGCCCCTAGCCCTTACTTTTTTGTCTAAAGTATTTGTCTTGCATATATGAACATGTTTGCAAGGTTTGATGAAAATCCAGCAATGACTCTCCAAGTTATTAAGGAAACAAATCGTTACGGACGGACGGACAACGTGAAAACAGTATACCCCCTACAAACAAAGTTTGCGGGGGGTATAATGAGTTTAAAAAGTGACCAGTTAGAAATTTTGCTCAGTGTAAATAGTACTTTAGTATTTTATCATCTTTTTTTCGGAAACATTTTTTTTAATAAAATTTGAAAAAAAATTGCCTCTTTTCAAAATTGGAATCTGCCTAAATCTTTCTTGAGAAAAGTCACTGTTTTTCCCCTTCTAAAAATACATGTGGTACTTTATGAAATTCCTGCTTTATACAATTTGATCCATTTTGCTTGTCAAATGAATTGATAATTTACATTCTTTAACTGTGAACATTATACATCTAGCTTAAGACTGGACTAATATACAGTCAGGCCTGTCTTAAGCGGCCACTTAAATATAGACAAAACAAAGGTCTTAATGGAAAATGGTAGCTTAATGAAGGTCGAAAGTATTGCAGAATGCTCCCCTTTGAGCATTCTGCAATACTTTTGACCTGCATTAAGCGATAATTGGTATTGAAAACCAATTTTGTGTTCTTTTTGAGTGGCCGCTTAAGACAGGTTTACAGTAATAGTTTGTAATGGTACCACTAATGCAATATTGGTACAAGTGTACTTGAAATCTTATACAGAACCTATAGTCTATATGGTGTAACTCATCAGCTGAGTTTGTCATTAGTACGATGTGGATAATTTGTCATACAGCTACTCTTTATGTGCTACACTCCTCCCCAATTGTTATCCAATTAACTAGCAGGATTCCATTTGTAAGCATGTACAGTAAAAACTGTCTTAAGTGGCCACTCAAAAAGAAGACAAAATATTGGTTTTCAAGACCGATTATCACTTAATGCAGGTCAAAAACATTGCAGAATGCTCCAAGGGGAGCATTCTGCAATACTTTCGACCTTCATTAAGCTACCATTTGTCATTATCATCTTTGTTTTGTCTGTTTTTGAGTGGCCACTTAAGACAGGTTTGACTGTAAGTACAAGCAGACTAGAAGACATTGTAGATCCTGATCAGCTGGCTTCTCAAGGCTTCAGGATCCACAGTGTTTTCAAAACAGGATTTATCTTAGAAGCTAGCTGATCAGGATCCACACTGTTTTCAAAACAGGATATATCTAGGTTTAACATGGTAAGGGTTAGAAATTGAGCATGTCAATATGTTTTGTTAATGCTACAAGTTTTTTGTACTTTACAGAATCTTACGGAAGAGGGGACCATGACAATGACAGGCAATGGGACAAACAGGTAATCTTTTAAAACCCTTTATGCATTAATGAGTCATTTCTTTCGTTTATTTTCAACAAATTTAGGATTTTCCATTGTATAAATCGAGGAGTCGCAGGATATAATTTCCAAATAAAATCGTATTTCTTTCTCTGAAGATCTTTTTTTTCTTAGCAAGCAGTGAAGACCCTGATGAAATGCCGAATTTAGGAGTCACTAGTATACAAAGGGTTGATGTTTAGCCTCTTCATCACTCTAGATAAGGGTACAGTTAAGCAAACAATTGAGTGTAAAAATGCATTTTATCATATGACGTCCCGTCTGGGAGTGAAATAACACCATGAAATAAAATCGATAAACCACTAGTGGTTTATAGATTTACGGGAAACTTTATGATGTCCATAACAATGTTGCGTAATTAACAAAAGTATGACGTTTTTACGGCAGAAATGAAATTTCAAAGTAATCTTAATGTCATATGATAAATAGAATCTAACATTTGTGCTCTTGTATTATTGAATTTATTAAACTCGTTGCCAAAAAGAGATAAAATGCTCGGCAACCTCACATTTTATCTCTTTTCCCCAACTCGTTTAATAAATTCAAGAAAACATGAGCATTCATGTAAGATCCTCTATTTATTCCTATCCATCAGTCTGCAATAGATAATAAACTCCCGAATGGAGACACTAAGACTGGAGTGTTGAGTTTGAATAAGTTTGCTTTCCATTGTGATATAAATTGCTAAAAATTAGTGAAGGGTGGCAGCTTGTTTGTGTGTTGGGCTAAATGTTGCTTTCAACAATTTTTCAGTCATATCACAATGTTTTGTTATCATATACAACTGTCCCTATGCAGGCTGCTCTAAAGTGGTTTTATAGTACTTAGTGTATGCATACTTTCATCAGTAACTGACAACTCACCTTAAATCAACAGGGATAATTCTGGCTCACAGACACAATGTGCCTTTTTGCGGGTATTTTGTAGAAAAGTACTCAATCAGCAGCACTTCCCTATTCGAAAAATCGAAGTTAGAATTTTTGAGGTTTTACTGTATAATGTGGAGTTCTGGACATTATTGGTGCACAAGGAAACCTTAAATCTTCTTATCACAGGACTTTGCGCCTGGGAGTGATATACAGTAAAACATGTGTAAAATAGACAAAATAAAGATCTTTATGACAAATGGTAGTTTAATGAAAAGTTCAGTTCAGTTCGGTAGCTTAATGAAGGTCGAAAGTATTGCAGAATGCTCCTTTTGGAGCATTCTGCAATGCTTTTGACCTGCATTATTAAGCGATAATTAGTCTTGAAAACCAATTTTTGGTCTTTTTGAGAGTGGCCGTTTTACACAGGTTTAATGTTACACCATGTATTAAAATTTATAAACACATGCAGTTTATTTTATTTAGTAATGTTATATAATGATGTCCATGAAAAACCACGCATACATTATGACAGTCTTAAAGTTTTTGTGCCAAAAAAGCGATTTCAAAGTAATCTCAATGTCATATAAGAAAATAGAATCTAACATTTAGTGTAAACATTATTTTATTAACTTCAATTCAATTACAAGTATACAATAGCATGATAAACAGAGAAAAGATCAACAGGATTTGAAAACAAGCATAAATGCTTATACTAATCATCTCCTGATAATAATCATCTCCTGTATCTAACATTTGTGCTTGCTTATTAATGAAGTTATTAAACTTGTTGCGAAAAAGGGATGAAATGCTTTGCAAGTTTTGCATTTTATCTCTTCTCTAACTTGCTTAACACTTTCACTGCCAAACGCGACTGTAGTTGAATTTACCATTCACTGCCAAACTCGACTACAGTCGAAATTTAAAGGCAAAGTTGATAGCTGTCTATTTTTAACCGTTATAAGGAATGCATCTCTTTGTTCTTTATTTCAAAATGTTCAGGGGACATAAAAATATTGTATATGGAGGTGTATGCAATTTTCTGTACAAGAATGGACTATACAAAAAATTTTGTAATGTCATTAGATTTCGCGGAAATCAAAAATATCAATCTTGTCCATGGGGATGACATACAGGACACATTAAGCCCTTCAACTGCTATATTTGGATTTATTTCTGATGAAACAACATATCAGAATAAATCCTGATGTTTGATACTTGATGTAGATGGATGTTTTATCTATTTTTTGCATGAAATAGTTGTTTATAGGCATTTTTCATATTTTCAATATGGCTCCCAAAATGGCCGCCAAAGGTCACGTGACTATCTTTTTTATTGTTGGTTCAAATAAAAGTTTTATATAGTAGCAACATTCTGTGAAAGTTTCACAGCGATATGTTGAATGGTTCTGGAGATACTCTGTGTTGAGCCCATATACCCTCAATATTCAGGAGTCCTTGAAACATGCTTGGCACTGAAGTATTGGTTTTTTGAGGTGCTAGGCAACAGAAGTGTTAATAAATTCAACAGATCATGAGCGCTCACGTAAGATCCTCTCTATATATATTTTTAGGTTCTTTGACAAGTGCCTTCAATATGTGGTATATTCTAATGGTAGATGTGGAGTCAATGCAGAACATGCTTGTAGTGATGCAACGGTAAGTTAATTTTGTAATGCGCAGAGCGCATGTGCTTATTTGGTAGAGCATTAGACTGGGGATTGTTTGGTTGCTGGTTTGAAACTCACTGGAGTCACTGTGTTGTGTCTTTGAGCAAGCAATTTTTTTGCTGCGTAGTACTGGCTCAATCCAGGAAGACGGGAATTTGTTCCGACATGACTGAAAAATTGCTTACTGGGATGTAAAGCATCAACACAAAACAAAAACAGTTCAGATGAGCAAAAGAATTTTGAGTTAAATGTTTTAAAATCATAAGTCTGGTTGAAAATATGGAAATAATTCCACAATTACCCATGACCTCCTTTAATAGCGGGTGGGGGGGGGGGGGGCTGGTAATTATGGTCATCAGTTGGGTAATAGGTAGTATTGAGGTTTTCTTAGGTTTGAATTAGGTTTTAGGCATAGCACTTGCCATTTATCATGAAAAAGAGAGCTAGCTATTTGGTCAAGCCAAGTTATTTTGCAAAATTGACTCAATTTTGCAAAATAACTTGGCTTGACCAAATAGCTAGTCTCAATTTGAGATATTTCTTGATTTGTACAATCACCAGAATTTACCAGATGCTTAGGTTTGGCTAAAATTGCAATTTATTAGATTTTTCAACAAATAAGAGAAAATATATATTGAATCTAAACTGGAGAATCATCATTTTAGTTGTCCTTAAATTTAAGAGCATAAGTCTTTAGAAACCCTAGAAAACCTCCTATATATTAGCACAGAAACTTATATGAACCATGTCAAGCTATATTTACTGTGAATAAATCTATCTAAAGTACATGTACTGAGATATGGATATAGTCTAGAACACTGACCAATTTTTATACCCCCCGCAAACTTTGTTTGTAGGGGGTATACTGTTTTCACGTTGTCCGTCCGTCCGTGCGTCCGTCCGTCCGTCCGTAACGCTTTGTTTCCTTAATAACTCGAAGAGTCATTGCTGGATTTTCATCAAACCTTGCAAACATGTTCATATATGCAAGACAAATACTTTAGACAAAAAAGTAAGGGCTAGGGGCCAATTCTATTAGAGATATTTCCCTTTGTAGTTCTAAATGGCTTTTAATATAGTGCTTTTTCCTTAATAACTCGAAGAGTCATTGCTGGATTTTCATCAAACCTTGCAAACATGTTCATATATGCAAGACAAATACTTGAGACAAAAAAGTAAGGGCTAGGGGCCAATTCTATTAGAGTTATTTCCCTTTGTAGTTCTAAATGGCTTTTAATATAGTGCTTTGTGCTTCTGCTATTATAGGCCATATACGGGCCAATCAACTCCTACCACAGCTTTCGATGGAACAATTTGATACTTTTCCTATACAATGTAGACACATTGAACATATGCATGAAGGAGTTTAGTTCAGAAAAGATAATTTTTGACAAAATGACAGCTGTGAGAACTTAGACAATTTTTCCCTAATAAGGTGTTTGTATATGCATAGACAGTGCCTTTATGGGCCGATCAACTCCTACCACAGCTTTTTATGGAGCAATTTGATACTTTGCCTATACAATGTAGACACATTTAACATATGCATGAAGAAGTCTGGTTTAGAAAAAATATTTTTTGACAAAATGACAGCTGTGAGAACTTAGACAATTCTCCCTAATAAGGCTTTTGTATATACATAGATGGTGCCTTCATGGGCCGATCAACTCCTACCACAGCTTTTGATGGAACAATTTGAGACTTTGCCTATACAATTTAAACACATTGAACATATGCATGAAGGAGTTTTGTTCAGAAAAAATAATTTTTGACGAAATGACAGCTGTGAGAACTTAGACAATTTTTCTCTTATTAGGCATTTGTATATGCATAGATGGTGCCTTCATGGGCTGATCAACTCCTACTACAGCTTTTGATGGAACAATTTGATACTTTGCCGATACAATGCAGACACATTGAACATATGCATGAAGGAGTTTGGTTTACAAAAAATAATTTTGACAAAATGACAACTGTGAGAACTTAGACAATTATTCCCTTATATGGCTTTTGTATATGCATGGATAGTGCCTTTATGGACCGATCAACTCCTACTACAGCTTTTGATGGAAAAATTCGATACTTTGCTGATACAATGTAGACACATTGAACATATGCATGAAGGAGTTTATAATTTTTGTTTGCACAGATTCTACTGAAATCTTCTTATCAAAACTAAGGTCTTCTTGTTCGAACTATAACTTGCCAAGTTTTTTCACTGACTCTTACTGTGCGGGGGGTATCTAATAAGCATTGCTTATTGACTTTTTTCATTCCCCCTATGTCTGACAAGTGTGATAGCCATGTCAAATGGTAATGTGATTTATAGTTCCTGATAAAGAAATATTTTGGGTGTAGAATTGTGATTATTTTCTTATCCATCAGTTTAAACATATGTTGTAGGTGCTCAAAACAACCAAGATGAGATGGTTTTTTGGATACTTACAACATATGTTTAGGTTGAGAAATAAGAAAAAAAAATATTTTTGATTAATTTTTAACCCTTGTGCTGCTGAACTGGATATATCCTATTTAGAAAACAGTGTAGATCCAGATCAGCTGGCTTCTGACGAAGCCAACTGATCAGGATCCACACTATTTTCCACTCTGCTTGTAAATACATTATTATAACTGGAACGCTTTAGGTAAACAGGTTAAAATTTGGTAAAAAGTTTAGTAAATAAAAATATTCAGCATCACAAGGGGTAAATTTATTTTATGTCTGATAATTAGTAAATGTATTTTCAGATTCCTGGTCGTATCTGGGAGTACTGTTTAGCCAAGGAGAAGTATAATGATGATGGTGGTGTTAGTTAAGTGACTGATAATAAATATATTTCAGATTCCTGGTCGTATCTGGGAGTGCTGTTTAGCCAAGGAGAAGTATAATGATGACGGTGGTGTTAGTAAAGTGACTGATAATAAATATATTTCAGATTCCTGGTCGTATCTGGGAGTACTGTTTAGCCAAGGAGAAGTATAATGATGATGGTGGTGTTAGTTAAGTGACTGATGATAAATATATTTCAGATTCCTGGTCGTATCTGGGAGTACTGTTTAGCCAGAAGAAGTATAATGATGACGGTGGTGTAAGTAAAGTGACTGATAATATATATATTTCAGATTCCTGGTCGTATCTGGGAGTGCTGTTTAGCCAAGGAGAAGTATAATGATGACGGTGGTGTTAGTAAAGTGACTGATAATAAATATATTTCAGATTCCTGGTCGTATCTGGGAGTACTGTTTAGCCAAGGAGAAGTACAATGATGATGGTGGTGTTAGTAAAGTGACTGATAATAAATATATTTCAGATTCCTGGTCGTATCTGGGAGTACTGTTTAGCCAAGGAGAAGTATAATGATGACGGTGGTGTTAGTAAAGTGACTGATAATAAATATATTTCAGATTCCTGGTCGTATTTGGGAGTACTGTTTAGCCAAGGAGAAGTACAATGATGACGGTGGTGTTAGTAAAGTGACTGATAATAAATATATTTCAGATTCCTGGTCGTATCTGGGAGTGCTGTTTAGCCAAGGAGAAGTATAATGATGACGGTGGTGTTAGTAAAGTGACTGATAATAAATATATTTCAGATTCCTGGTCGTATCTGGGAGTACTGTTTAGCCAAGGAGAAGTATAATGATGATGGTGGTGTTAATAAAGTGACTGATAATAAATATATTTCAGATTCCTGGTCATATCTGGGAGTACTGTTTAGCCAAGGAGAAGTACAATGATGACGGTGGTGTTAGTAAAGTGACTGATAATAAATGGATTTCAGATTCCTGGTCGTATCTGGGAGTACTGTTTAGCCAAGGAGAAGTATAATGATGACGGTGGTGTTAGTAAAGTGACTGATAATAAATATATTTCAGATTCCTGGTCGTATCTGGGAGTACTGTTTAGCCAAGGAGAAGTATAATGATGACGGTGGTGTTAGTAAAGTGACTGATAATAAATATATTTCAGATTCCTGGTCGTATCTGGGAGTGCTGTTTAGCCAAGGAGAAGTATAATGATGACGGTGGTGTTAGTAAAGTGACTGATAATAAATATATTTCAGATTCCTGGTCGTATCTGGGAATACTGTTTAGCCAAGGAGAAGTACAATGATGACGGTGGTGTTAGTAAAGTGACTGATAATAAATATATTTCAGATTCTTGGTCGTCTCTGGGAGTACTGTTTAGCCAAGGAGAAGTATAATGATGACGGTGGTGTTAGTAAAGTGACTGATAATTAATAAATGGATTTCAGATTCCTGGTCGTATCTGGGAATACTGTTTAGCCAAGGAGAAGTACAATGATGACGGTGGTGTTAGTAAAGTGACTGATAATAAATATATTTCAGATTCCTGGTCGTATCTGGGAGTACTGTTTAGCCAAGGAGAAGTATAATGATGACGGTGGTGTTAGTAAAGTGACTGATAATAAATATATTTCAGATTCCTGGTCGTATCTGGGAGTACTGTTTAGCCAAGGAGAAGTATAATGATGACGGTGGTGTTAGTAAAGTGACTGATAATAAATATATTTCAGATTCCTGGTCGTATCTGGGAATACTGTTTAGCCAAGGAGAAGTACAATGATGACGGTGGTGTTAGTAAAGTGACTGATAATAAATATATTTCAGATTCCTGGTCGTATCTGGGAGTACTGTTTAGCCAAGGAGAAGTATAATGATGACGGTGGTGTTAGTAAAGTGACTGATAATAAATGGATTTCAGATTCCTGGTCGTATCTGGGAGTACTGTTTAGCCAAGGAGAAGTAAAATGATGACGGTGGTGTTAGTAAAGTGACTGATAATAAATATATTTCAGATTCCTGGTCGTATCTGGGAGTACTGTTTAGCCAGAAGAAGTATAATGATGACGGTGGTGTTAGTAAAGTGACTGATTATAAATTTATTTCAGATTCCTGGTCGTATCTGGGAGTACTGTTTAGCCAAGGAGAAGTATAATGATGATGGTGGTGTTAGTTAAGTGGCTGATAATAAATATATTTCAGATTCCTGGTCGTATCTGGGAGTACTGTTTAGCCAAGGAGAAGTATAATGATGACGGTGGTGTTAGTAAAGTGACTGATAATAAATGGATTTCAGATTCCTGGTCGTATCTGGGAGTACTGTTTAGCCAAGGAGAAGTATAAAGATGACGATGGTGTTAGTAAAGTGACTGATAATAAATATATTTCAGATTCCTGTTCGTATCTGGGAGTACTGTTTAGCCAGAAGAAGTATAATGATGACGGTGGTGTTAGTAAAGTGACTGATAATAAATTTATTTTAGATTCCTGGTCGTATCTGGGAGTACTGTTTAGCCAAGGAGAAGTATAATGATGATGGGGGTGTTAGTAAAGTGACTGATAATAAATATATTTCAGATTCCTGGTCGTATCTGGGAGTGTTGTTTAGCCAAGGAGAAGTATAATGATGACGGTGGTGTTAGTAAAGTGACTGATAATAAATATATTTCAGATTCCTGGTCGTATCTGGGAGTACTGTTTAGCCAAGGAGAAGTATAATGATGATGGTGGTGTTAGTAAAGTGACTGATAATAAATATATTTCAGATTCCTGGTCGTATCTGGGAGTGCTGTTTAGCCAAGGAGAAGTATAATGATGACGGTGGTGTTAGTAAAGTGACTGATAATAAATATATTTCAGATTCTTGGTCGTATCTGGGAGTACTGTTTAGCCAAGGAGAAGTATAATGATGATGGGGGTGTTAGTAAAGTGACTGATAATTAATAAATGGATTTCAGATTCCTGGTCGTATCTGGGAATACTGTTTAGCCAAGGAGAAGTACAATGATGACGGTGGTGTTAGTAAAGTGACTGATAATAAATATATTTCAGATTCCTGGTCGTATCTGGGAGTACTGTTTAGCCAAGGAGAAGTATAATGATGACGATGGTGTTAGTAAAGTGACTGATAATAAATATATTTCAGATTCCTGGTCGTATCTGGGAGTACTGTTTAGCCAAGGAGAAGTATAATGATGACGGTGGTGTTAGTAAAGTGACTGATAATAAATATATTTCAGATTCCTGGCCGTATCTGGGAGTACTGTTTAGCCAAGGAGAAGTATAATGATGACGGTGGTGTTAGTAAAGTGACTGATATTAAATATATTTCAGATTCCTGGTCGTATCTGGGAATACTGTTTAGCCAAGGAGAAGTACAATGATGACGGTGGTGTTAGTAAAGTGACTGATAATAAATATATTTCAGATTCCTGGTCGTATCTGGGAGTACTGTTTAGCCAAGGAGAAGTATAATGATGACGGTGGTGTTAGTAAAGTGACTGATAATAAATGGATTTCAGATTCCTGGTCGTATCTGGGAGTACTGTTTAGCCAAGGAGAAGTATAATGATGACGGTGGTGTTAGTAAAGTGACTGATAATAAATATATTTCAGATTCCTGGTCGTATCTGGGAGTACTGTTTAGCCAGAAGAAGTATAATGATGACGGTGGTGTTAGTAAAGTGACTGATAATAAATTTATTTCAGATTCCTGGTCGTATCTGGGAGTACTGTTTAGCCAAGGAGAAGTATAATGATGATGGTGGTGTTAGTTAAGTGGCTGATAATAAATATATTTCAGATTCCTGGTCGTATCTGGGAGTACTGTTTAGCCAAGGAGAAGTATAATGATGACGGTGGTGTTAGTAAAGTGACTGATAATAAATATATTTCAGATTCCTGGTCGTATCTGGGAGTGCTGTTTAGCCAAGGAGAAGTATAATGATGACGGTGGTGTTAGTAAAGTGACTGATAATAAATATATTTCAGATTCCTGGTCGTATCTGGGAGTACTGTTTAGCCAAGGAGAAGTATAATGATGACGGTGGTGTTAGTAAAGTGACTGATAATGAGCTTAGAAAACTTACTCCACCTGTCAAGTAAGTAGTTCCTTCATGTCAAAATTGTAATTATTTACTTGCCCATCAGTCTAAACTTAAGTTTTGGGCACTCAAAAGAATTGTCTAATTGAGACAGTTCTTTTGTTCACCCACAACATAAGTTTTGGTTGAGAAATAAGAAATTTTATTTTCAACTACACACTTTTATCTGGAGGCCGGATTTTATCTATTTTTGGTAATTTTGACCCCCCCCCAACCGCCCCCCCCCCCCCCCCCCCCAGTTTTATAGCTAGATATATAAGGTACATGTATATGAAATGAATCGTTTTTAAAGACATGATTATATTCCTGTCCAATAGAGATCATTAAAGGATTAACTGATGAAGACAGTTTCAGTATCTCACAAAATTAAAGGGGTCTCAATAGGTGACTTACCTATAAATAGAGAATACTAGGTGAGTGTCTTTTGATATCAAGTTTACCAGGCAAGGCTTTGAGAACGCTTGTTGATATCGCGAGGCTTGCCGAGCGATTCAACATGCATTCTCAAAGCCGAGCCTGGTAAACTTGATATCAAAAGACGCGAACCTGGTATTCTATTTATCAGTTTACCCATTGTTGAACACTCTTCAAACTAGCGATTATGACGTATTTTTTTATTTTTTTTTGTTGATTCAGCGTCATTAGCGTCGTCATACAAAAAGTGCAACGTCATCATGACCTGATAAAGGTAACATGCCGTGAGATAGGAAACGTTTATTAGGCTATGTTGAAACAATTCAGTTAATATTAGGGGTGACTGATAAACAACTCAATTTCTTTCACTAAGATTAAGATTAATATTTTATCAGAAAATACCTAATCCCTTGCTCAGGCTTATTGATTACTATGGTATATTCCAGGCTAGATTGGGAAATGGACAGCTTTGAATCTGATGTACAAGAAGCTTTGGTAGGCTACAAGAAACTGGTAAGCATTTTTAGCTTGACTGCACTAAGTGCAAAAGAGCTATTGTAGTCACCACGGTTGTACACATTCCCGTTCTGTGCAGTTCCATTCCCATCACACTGCGTTCAAGTTTTCTAGAAGTCCATATCTTGACAAGCATTCATATTTGCACCATAGATACATTGTAGGGCTAGCTTGCATTCCACAACATCGGACCCCAGGGTCCTTGCCTGGGGGTGGGGCTAGAGTCAAAATCTAGTACATATCCAAAAGATAGGATTTTTGCATTAAAGTTTTCTAGAAGTCCATATCTTGATAACCACTCGTCAGAAAGCATTCATACTTGCACCATAGATACATTGTAGGGTTAGCTTTCATTCCACAACATCGGACCCCTATTTGTCATGTATGTTTGTTGACCATAAAGTATGTTTCAACTATACAATATTTATCCATAAGATTTATATACATAACTTAATCTAAGGTTGTCACACTTCTCTCAATTAAAAGGTTGCAGCCAAGTTATGCTGTCATGTGACAGCTTTTATTATAATGTGAGATTATTAGTGTCTTGTATGTGTATAAGATACTGATAGTTAGCCCATATAAGCCTAGCGTCCTTTTTGTGGGACATATGCAAACAGTGCAGATCCAGATCAGATGCTGCATAACGCATTGGTGCTATATGTACCTTAACTTATGCATAACTTAGATTTTGTGTACATCTCACTTATGTCTAACATATAAGGAATACATCGACATGCACCGAAAAATTTTATGCATGCACAAACTTTTTGGACCTGTTAACTGTATGACAACATACACCACCACACTGTTACATGTTTGTAACGTGTTTAAAACTTATCTCTAACTTATTCAGTACGCCATCGTGCTTGCTGAATACGTCGGTATACGTTGGTGCTATATGTCATAGTGTGACAGGGCTTTAAGCAGTGAACATCACAAAATTATATCCATTGCCGTCCTTGGTAGTTTTGATCAGAATGTTTAACCCTTGTCATGCTGAATATTTTTTACCCTCCTCCTTAGTTTTTATTCTGTTAACCTGCAGCATTACAGTTATAAGCATGTGTTTTCAATCAGGGTTGAAACCATGGTGTATCCTGATCAGATAGCTTCATTAGAAGCCAGCTGATCTGGATGAACAGTGTTTTCAAAAAAAGGATAAATTCAGGATCAACAGGACAAATATTTTAAAAGGGATATTAATGTGATTATACATGTACAGTAAGACCTTGGTAAAACAGCTGCTCAAAAAAAAGATAAAACAAAGCTCTTAATGACAAATGGTAGCTTAATGAAGGTCAAAAGTATTGCAGAATGCTCCCCTTGGAGCATTCTGCAAAACTTTTGACCTGCATTAAGCAATAGTTGGCCTTGAAAACCAATTTTTGGTCTTTTTGAGAGTGGCCATTATACACAGGTTTTACTGTATTTCTTTCAGGCTGATAACTTTGATCTGAACATATTTATCACTGATTATGGTAAAGGATATATCAAGACAAAGAGAATAAGCCCTGATGGATATATTCAGGTAAGTTTTATAAAAATACTTCATTATAGGAATGAAAATTTATTTTTTTTGTTTTTATGGATGTGTAAACTCCGGCGAATCACTGACAAATTGAGTAAAGCCCTAAGGGCTTTATGTTAAATTTGTGAGTGATTCGCCGGAGTTTTGGTTTTTATGGATGTGTAAACTCCAGCGAATCACTCACAAATTGAGTAAAGCCTGAAGGGCTTTATTTTAAATTTGTGAGTGATTCGCCGGAGTTTACACATCGATAAAAACCAAAAAATTAAATTTCATTCCTTATAATTCCAACTTTGGAACAAAACAGCACATTTGTAAAGGGTTGTTGACAACATTTCAAATTTAAAAGCCCACGGAAGGAAAAAAGTTTGTAACCGCTGTCTATGAAAGATGGGGCAGCTATCTTGAAAATTATGTCAGTTCAAAACTTTGTTATGCTAAATAATGATTGAAATTGCACTCTATTTGGAGCGAGTATATAAGTATGAGCTAAAAAACAACTCCATTTAGTTTGGAATCGTTTTCTTTACCTTGCTGGGCTCATTGAAGAGCATTTAGATTAAGGCCCTTCCACGGAATGACAGGTTTTAAAAAAGCTCAAGTTTACCTTCACAAGTCCCTGCCTAAAATCCCCATATAAGTAGGCCCTAAGCGTTAACCTAAAAAGTTCGTTTTGACGCTGTCAAACTGTATTGAACAATTAGTTGATGATTTAGCCATTGTTTTGATGACGATTCTCTTTGATGACGTGACTGTTTGTGTTAAGTGACGTCACATAACCACGTCATTGGGTTCATTTCTAAGAGTTCCTCCTGTTGCTTTGAAGATGCACCCTCATAGGGTGTAAGGGTTTTCAAATGAGCTTTCAACATGTTTAACTATATTTAAACTGTTGAATGTTTTATCTCAGACACAACAATAGCGTACCCTACTTGTCACTTGTGTTCGAAGTTTTATGTACAGTTCGTTATTAGCACTGTGAAATCAAGGCAGATATCAAATATTCATACGCACAGGTTTTTATTGAAGTGTAAAAACCATTTAATTTTACCAACTGACCAATCAAAATGGCCAAAAAACGATATAAACATTGAGTTGGAATTATTTGTGTGTGGTTCATGTCGGCTTTGGCATCAGTGTAAAACTTTCTTGTGTTCAAGATATCTCATGAATAGTCGGCAGATTTGAACCAAATTTGCATGGATATAACATTGGGGCATGATGAAGACTTCATCAAGTTTTAATGACCTAGCACTAAATTCCAATGTCACAGCGGAGCAAAATTGGACAAATAGGACAAATTTTAGTGTTTGTGATGGGGGGGGGGGGGGGGGGGGGGGGGCGGGGGGGGCATCTAAAACAAAACTCGTAGATACTGAAATCAATTGTGTTATTAAAGTTATATGTAGAGTCAATAATTGATAATGGAACTCATCTGACTCAGATTGAATATAACATGGTCTTGTCCTTGATAAAAAGAAGAATTTTATGAAAGTTTTACTACAAGTAATTATAGGAATACATGTTGTATTTTTGTCCCATAATGAATCAGTTCACAAAAGCATTGGTGATTCATATAAAATTTTAGGATGAAGGAAAGCTTTGGATTTGCAAAATATTTGCTGGAAAATTGGTAATTTTTACCATTATCTTATTGTCACATGCAACATTTCATCAGGGTCTACACTCTACAATGTTTATCAAAATAGGAACATTACTCCGTGGCTAAATAACATCTAAATTTAGAAAATTTTAGCATGTATGTAGTGGAAGAATCCATTTGTATTAAAAGAGTTTATCGAAAGTAATGGTAGTATATTCTTTGGAAAGAGAAGGAACTAACAAAGCTGGAAAACAGAAGAGTTGGTTTGATTGAGTTCATGAGAGATCATGGAGGGTAATACCTGTCATGCCTACTAGCACATGATAAAGCCATATAGTCTGCTTTTAGGTGTCAACCTCAAGAAAAATGACACACTTTATCAATGGATAGTGTTAAATAGAGGATCTTACATGAGTGCATATGTTCTATTGAATTTATTAAATGAGTTCGGGAAAAGAGATAAAAAGCAAGGCTTGCCAAGCATTTCATTGTTTTTACAACACGTTTAATAAATTCAATAATACAGGAGCACGAATGTAAGATTCTATTGATCAAATGACATTAAAATTACTTTGACATTGCATTTTTGGCATGAAAATATTAGGATTTTGTCATAAATATGTGACATTGTTATGGACATCATTTCAAAATGTTACTAGAATCTGTAAACCACTAGTGGTTTATCGATTTTAATACATGGCATTATATCACTCCCAGACACAACATCATATGAGCCAGTGCATGAGATTTCCAACAATGTGGTATGTGTGACCAGCAAATCCTCAGATCAGCCTGCGCATACGCGCAGTCTGATCAGAGCCTTTGCTAGTCCCTTGAGTATTCTATGATTGTTAAGCAACTGATTGAACACCATTTGGAGTTTCTAAGCTTAAAAGAAGGCTACACAGGCTCGTCTGAGTCTACACTTGTCAAAATGCCAAATTGTTGGAAATTGCATGCTGCGGCTCATATGATAAAAAGGGTTAAAAATGGACTGCACTATAATGAATCCTTGAGCTTTTGTCTTTTTTCAGATGGCAATACAGCTGGCCTATTACAGAATGTACGAGAAATGTGTGAAGACATATGAATCAGCATCAACAAGGTAGGTACCAGGCATGTGTATATGCTTCACTTCAACCCCACCAACTCACACTGACAGAGATGTTAATCTTCCCTAGGGTTATAAAATGTTTTTCATGCTCAACACAACTGAGCATGAAATTTCAACTGTTTATAAAAACTAAAATTCTAAAAATATAAAGATTTTCCTTGCTTTCAACTTGTCAGATTACACGACCCTTGGGTCTGCACTATGATCACAATGTGAGTCTGTCAGTCCATTTGTCCATCCATCCATTGCCAGTTAGTAAAAATCCTAGTAATTCTTATAAATTTTTATTTTGTCCAGCCACTGGTATGCAAAATGTTGACTAGGCTTTGCTGAGAAGTTTCATTTGGCAAAGCCTAGTCACCGTTTTGCATACCTTTCTTGGCGAAGCTTAGTCACTGTTTTTCATACCTGTGTCTGGATGATTTTAAAATGTATTAGAACCGGCTGTCATATGGAACCTATTTCAGAATGGCTATCCGTCCACCTTGATAGATATGGTGAAACACTCAGTTTGGCTACCAGAACATTGTTTTCAATTTAAATACCTAGAGTTTCATTCTAATAAGCTAACATTCAACGTGGGTTGTGCATATTACTGTCAGTTGATATAGTATTTTTCATGCTAATAAATTTTAAAATGCCAACAATTGTTGGCATTTTAACATTTAGGAGCAGGTAAAATTTCGTGCTCAGTTGAGTTGAGCTTGAAAAAGGTTTTTATCTTCGGGTCTTATCATGCTGGATACCTTTATGTATTGCACTCCTATCCATTTATCCAATTATCTCTTAGGGTTCCAATCAATGGCATGTATTTCAAGCAGAGACAAAAACAGTGTGTATCTTGATATGCTTAAGGTCACTGCCCATAGCAATAACCGTAACTCTAAATCATCAAGGGAGGTAATACTTGGTAGCGTTCGATTATGACAAAGTGTGATTTTACGCAACTATGATATGTTTTCTATAGACAGTAATGCCCGTTACACTGCACGTTGGAAATCTGAAAGCGATTGATATCACATTAAAAATGCAAACAAAATTTTAAGTATAATGAACAACAAAAGTTGGCATTCTTTACGGATACTAAACGATGGACGCTCAGCTCTGTGAGAAGAAAAAAATCAGTCAGTTTAATGGAACACGCCTTTTACCAGGAAAATGTCAATCGACTGTTCGCGTTTTTTTGACAGTCAACAACAACAATAATGATATAACTACTTGTATATAGATCTATATATGATTTTCTGGTTTTATTTTACCTGCATTAACATTTCACCAAGACAGACTATCTCGTCACGTTCTCTAGCGTCTACTTTGAACCTGACGTGCGCTAATGACGTCACTTGCTCTTATGACATCATTATGCGTAAATTACAAGTATTGAACGTTACGTTACGCTGACGTTGAGAGTCCCTTGCTTTAGTTTGCGTCCTAAACAATTTGCCTTATGTCAAATGTGTTCCAACATTTAGCTACAAGGGCTATCTAGGGCTAAGGTTGACCCAAGTATAGTCGTGAGTCTAAATTATAGTAGGCCTACTCTAAATTTACTAAAGGTACGCGAGGAATTCTGCCATCGGGGTCTGCTCTGCAAACAACAAAGGCGCAGACCAGCTTGCGCATCCGCGCAGTCTGATCAGCGCCTTTGCTATTACACAAATCGAATAGAATCGTATTTAAACTTGCTCCAAGCGAGATTTCACTATTCTATCTAGTCTCTGTGGCTGAGAAGGCTGGTTTTGGTATGATCGTATCGGAAACCCTAAAGACAGGTTTTGTCGCATCGATGCTGATTTATATTCATGTAAATGCGGACCCAATCCACAAATCTGGTTCATGTGATATGCACATAGAAAATGTCTAGCCCCTCTAGACTACTCGTGGCCAATTCCGCCCATGACCAACGCCGACGGGATCCGTACCAAAAATGATTCCCCCCTCCCCCTCCGCGCCACTGAAACCCCCCTTCAGTAGCGGGAAGGGTGTGGACATAAAAAGAACCCTTTTTCATATAAACGCGGGTCCAACCAAAGCATAGGTAAGTTATAGGTACTTAGTGAGACGGTTCTTTTGAGCACCCAAAGCAAATATAAAAATAATGAGCAATAAAATATTTAAAATTTTAGGCTGAAATTTTTGATATCTCCAAGTTTACTCTACATTAAATTTTGACATGTTTCAACCGAAAGATGTCCGTCAAGGGATATATAGATTTAATAGAGAAAAAACCTCCTCTGGTCAAGTGTTTAGGTCTGGCCTTGCTTCACGATCGGGCATTAGTATGGCGCCCGAGGCCGCAACAATTAAAGATTTAAAAACATTTTAAATTCTTGGATGAGTACATGTAGTATATGCATTGATCAAATGAAGCGATGCATATTAAAACAGCACATTTTCCACCTAAATTAGACGTGCAGAGTTACCCCGTGACCTTGAAAAACGGTAAATGTCCCCAAAACATTGCATCTCTATCCTAATGATGTATCTATGCAAATTTGGTCAAAATATATCGGCTAGGTGTTCAGACAAAATGCAGATAATTTTCTTTTTACCGTGGGTGGGGTATTTTGGTATCGTTTTTGGTATTGAAAAGTCTTCTCATATATGCATATAAATGTTCCAAGTATTTTGAGTACATATAGTTTCATTTTGAAAGTTCACAGCGAGGTATTTCAATCAATAGTGTTTGGTTCGTAAGGTTTTAACATGGTTAGAAATAAGAAAAGCCTGTTTAGTTCATTATTTTGCACATTAGGGGGTAGGGATAATCATTTGATAATATCTCACTAATTAAACGGTGAATTTTTTTTAAATTCTGTCATAATGCATCTTATATGATGGTTACTTTCCTAAGAAAAAAATAGAAAAATTTATTTTTTTTAAGTATGTTAAAATATTGAATTATCAGTCAGTAATTGCTGAAAATGAATGCGTAAATATCGGCGAATGTTGGTTTGAAAGCGTGATATGAAGAAAAATACTTGTATAGCTGCAAAAGAATGGTTTGAGAAAAAGTTCTTAATTACTAATGGCTTCTCATGCTTGTTTGAAACATCGATTTTCAAATATAAATTGAGTTACAGAATATTTTACTTGTCTTAATGAGTTTCCAAAAAGCTGCGTAAAAAGCCAACATAGGCCATATAATGAAGAGCTGTAACTTTTGAACTGGACGGTAAATTTTCTTTATTTTGCGCTATTTTTCTTATAATATGATGTACTACAGAATATCAAAAAATGAAAAAATTCTATTTTTTGGAAAAAAAATCGCCCAGGTGTGGGCAGTGACCTTAAGAAATAGATCAGCTCCAGGAGTGAATTGTTGAGTAATAATTCACTGTTTGGAGGTCAGTTGTAAAGAAGATTAAATCATGAGCGCGCAGCGCGAGTGATTTATCTTCGTACAACTGACCGACAAACAGTGAATTATTACTAAACAATTCAAGCACTGGAGCTGATCTATTTCGATTCTAACACACAATAAACGACGAAAAAACATTCGAAGTATTCATCTTCTTCCAACTTTCTGCCATTGCACTGAAGAACTCCCGCCAAAAATTAGACTACGTCGCATACGTTTACATGAAATTGTAACGTCTTTCAAGCGTAAAAATGACGTTACACCGTCTAACGCCATGAATGACGTCATTTTCCAGTGACGTCAGCTATCACACACTTTAGCAGTGAATTATTGTCCGATATATCACAGTTTGTTACCGTTGGCTCTATAGGCGAGGTGTGTTAGAATTAAATATATATTTACTGGCTAAATTTTTGCCTTAGATTCTGTTGTTGTAAAAAAATAAACTGTTTACCTCGAATAGAGGGTTTCTTACTTATTCAATGTACTGTCACTAAGAAACTATCAAATCAAAATGACTCTGATGAAACAAAGATAAAAAGGTTCATAACCCGCTTTAATAAGAACACCACTATTTCTTATGTAGGCATATGAATTTGATAAGCATTATCTATTTTTTTTTTGCATTGGAGAAGTTGAATTATAGAGTTTCAATCAAGATTTTTTGTAAACTTGTCCTTTACAACTGTAAATGAGTCTGTTTAATTTTAGACTTTGAAGTACTTGGAATTTATCTAGTTTTATCTCAATTATAAAGCATGGTGGTTGATATTCTTAAATTTATTTTAATATTCTAGAATGTTTGCTGAGGGAAGAACTGAAACTATCCGCCCAGTGACAGAGTCTTCAGCACAGTGGGTGAAAGCTATGACATCCATTCCAACAACCCGTGAACAACAGATCCTTCTCCTCAAGAAGGCCATCTCAGCACAGACTAGGATCAAGAATGAGGCTGTTTGTGGGCTGGGCTGGGATAGACATATGTTTGGTTTGTACGCTGCTACAAAGGAGCTGGGCATGGAAACACCTGCTTTATTCCAAAACAAGGTAAGAGGCAGACCCATTATAATCTTTTCCATTATAAACCGGACCCCGTGGCACAGCTGGTAGCGAGTCCGACTGTAGATCCAAGGGTCGCTAGCTCAATCCCGCACCGGTCCCATAGGGAGCGCAGTGGCTCAGTGGTAGAGTGCTTGACTCTAGACCGAAGGGCCGCTGGTTCGAGCCTCACCGGCGTCACTGCGTTGTGGTCCTTGAGCAAGACACATTTATCCTAGCTTAGTACTGGTTCAACCCAGGATTATTCGTCCCGCATAACTGAAAGTTTGTTGAGTGGACGTAAAGAATCGAATCAAACAAACAAAGCACCGGTCCCATACTTTCGTGAAGATTGATCATGAAATAATTTCTATGATCATTCTCCTCCTTACCCTAATTCAAGAAGGGTTGTTGTCAGTTACAAGCGAAAGTATGTGCACAAGTACTGGTTGACCGCTTAGTCAAGCTTGTCCAGGAAAAAGTGTGGTTAGGTGAACTGACTCTCCTGGGACGTAAAACCTCAAACCACACAAAATCTTCCATTATTGTAACAAGGTGATTCATTGACTCAAAAACTTTGGACTTAACCATATGTATATATAGGTCAAGATAAATAGAAATTTTCAGTGTAAAATTGTCAATATTTTCTTACCCATCAGTTTTAACATATGTTTTGGGTGCTCAAAAGAACCGTCTGATTGAGACGGTTCTTTTGAGTATTCACAACATATGTTTTGATTGAGAAATAAGAATATTAAATTTTAATTATACATGTGTATAGGATCATTATATCACTAGATCAATGCTTTCCTACTGAATTTACGAGAAGAATAACTCGGCCTACTAGAGTAATATGCTTTTGCAATCAGTTTGGACCGAGATCAGGCTCGACAAAATGTCACTCTGATTGTATTACTGATTTTTTTTCTTCGAAAAAGTTGATTTTGAAAAAAGACAGCAGACGACAAAAAGCATGCAAAATTACCAAGGCAGAGTTAAGACAATGATAAACGTAAACTCTACGGCTCTGCCCTGTCAACTCACCTGCCAGTCAAGACTTTTGTCGTCAGGCCCCTTGTCTGCTTATTTTTTTATGTAGCCTATATTGCAAACAATATGACCCAGATCAGACTGCTCCCATGGGATCATTCTGATAAGGGTTCATAATGTTTCCTTCCATAATAAAATCTAGTCTTAAGTGCACTTGAATATATGCAGAAAATATAAAAGCGGACGATATTTTCAAGACAAAAATATTGGTGGGATAATAGGGTAACTTCACAGTCTGTAGTACACTCATAGCCTACTGTACAATAATTCAGGATCTGTAACAAGTGCACTTGAATATATGCAGCAGATGTAAAAAGTAGACAACATTTTTGGGACAGAAAATATTGGCGGGATACAGGTTAATGCACATTCTTTAGTACACTCATAACCTACTGTACAGTTATTCAGGGTCTGTAACAAGTGCACTTGAATGTACACAGCAGATGTAAAAAGCAGACAACATTTTTGGGACAGAAAATATTGGCGGGATATGGGTTAATACACAGTCTGTAGTACACTCATAACCTACAGTAATTCGGGGCCATGACAAGTGCACTTGAATACAGCATATGTAAAGGCAGACAACATTTTAGGAACAAAAAAATAGTGGCGGGATAAGGGTTAACCTTATAAAATCTATTTTAGGACTTTGCGGCGTAGTGCGCCCCCTGCCTTTGGCATGCTTGCTCCTCTATATGCCAGAGGCTGAGGGCCCCACTACGCAGTCATTATAACCTGCCTTATGCTTTTATGATCTGTTTTATCTTACAGTATGTTTGGACCCCTGATGTGTTGAGCACATCCCAGACTCCACCCAAGTTCACTAATCTCTGGACCCTGGAGACCTCATGTCTCGGTGGTGGCTTTTCCAATACCAATCCTGACGGCTATGGTGTCTCTTATATCATTGTGGGGGAAGATCTTTGTAAGTATAATGACCTCACCGTCAAACATTGACACTTTCAGCTTTGTTATTGCCTATCCTGATGGCTCTTGCATCATTGTTAGGGTAAATCTTTGTAAGTATTATCATCAGCCCTTAAGCCTGTCTGACACAGAACACACGGCTTATACGGTTGGCCATCCGTGTAAACCGTACATATAACCGAACCAACCGTGGCCTTATCCGAGTTACACTAGGCCATTTGAGTGTATCCGTGAAAGCCGTGTATGATGTTTAAAACTTTTAAAAAACTGACACGGGTGCCATGTCCATGTATAATGGTATTAGCGATCGTACAAGACCGTGAGAGACCGTGTGAGATCGTATGAGACAGTATATACAACCGCACATGAAGTCCACTCCACGAGTGAGCTCAACCGTGTTAAAATCGTATATAAATTGTATGGAATTGAACTCAAACAAAAGTCGGTGGGACCGTATGTAAACCCTGTAAATGTCCAGTAAATCAAGTAAAAGTCATGTTTAATCATACAAGGACGTAACAGACTGTACTAGACCATACAACAATCATATGAACAAGGTTTTGCAAATCCTGTTCAAACCGTGACAAACCTTGCTTGATCGAGTATATCCGTGCTTTGTTCGTACATACCCATGCTACCTTGGAGTCTAAATCGTACCAACTCATCCCCAGGCACGGTTGGAGCTCAATACTCGTACCAGTCAACCTGTGTATAACCGAGTATACCGTATTGGAACCATGTGCCCAACCGTGTTCTGTGTCAGACAGGCTTTAATCCTTCACTATCAAGTATTGATCCGATCCCCAACCCCTATTGACTATGGTGCATGGGTGAAAGTTTTCAGGATTATTCCTAAAATGCTGAACTAGGGAGATTATATTAGGTTCTCTGGTTTATAGTCAGTCTGTCTAAAGACAATTGACCATTCAAACTAGAAATTGTGAGTTGTTAGTGGGCATACCACAAGTATTAAGATTGGAATTTCGAAAGTTCAGGATTTTGGAATTTTTGAACTTTCACCCATGTATGGGGTCTTTTATGGAAGATATATGTTAGATTCATCAGTAATATCAATGATATTATGCCCTTCATTTTCCTATATTGACTGTGATTTTTATGCCCCCGCCATGACAATGGCCGGGGCATAAAGTGTTACCCCTGTCCGCCCGTCAGTATGTACGTACTTACGTACGTATGTCTGTCCAAACGACGTCCGCTCTCTAAGTCAAATACTTTTGATCAGAATTTTATGAAACTTGGTCACATTGTTTAGTACCATGATGTCTTCTTCAAGTTCGATAATGGTCCATATCGCACCATGCTTTCAGTAGTTATGGCCCTTTGTTTATGAAAATTCACCATTTTAACCAATGTCCGCTCTCTAAGTCAAATACTTTTGATCAGAATTTTATGAAACTTGGTCACATTGTTTAGTACCATGAAGACTTCTTCAAGTTTGATAATGGTCTATGTCGGACCATGCCTTGAGTAGTTTTGGCCCTTTGTTTATGAAAATTCACAATTTGAAACAATGTCCGCTCTCTAAGTCAAATATTTTTTATCAGAATTTTATGAAACTTGGTCACATCATTTAGTACCATAATTTCTTCTTCAAGTTCGATAATGGTCCATATCGCACCATGTTTTCAGTAGTTATGGCCCTTTGTTTAAGAAAATTCACCGTTTCAAACGATGTCAGCTCTCTAAGTCGAATAGATTTGATCAGAATTTTATGAAACTTTGTCACATTGTTTAGTACCATTTCGTCTTCTTCAAGTTTGATAATAGTCTATATGGCACCATGCTTTAAGGAGTTATTGCCCTTAGTTTATGAAAAATTGTTGTTTCTAAGATGAATAGTTTTGATTATAATTCTATGCAGCTTGGTCAAATTACCATAATGTCATCAAATTTTAGAATGGCCCATATCGCATTATGCCTTCAGGAGTTATTGCCCTTTGTTAATGACAATTCCCTATTTATCCGAATTTGGCAATAGAGGGGACATCCGTGTCCAATGGACACATTTCTAGTTTCTGGTCTAATTTTGTGAGATTATAAGAATCCATCATGAGTGTGAGGGTGGGATAAACAAATCCACCCAGATCGCCATTTGGCATCAGCAGGCTTGCTGTGTCAGGACTTTAGTTAAGATTGTACCCAAAAAAAATTTTTTTCTATATTTCTCAACCAAAACATATGTTGTAGGTACTCAAAAGAACCATCTCAATGAAACGGTTCTTTTGAGCACCGAAAACATATGTTTAAACTGATGGGTAAGAAAATATTTACTATTTTACTCTCAAAAATTGTGTTTATCTAAACCTGTGCTGAGTGATGATGAATGGTAATCCAGAGATTTTTCTGTCCCACCCTCACACTCATGCATTTTCAAAAAAAGCCTTCCAGAAGTTTCTGAATACTCTAAGATACAACATAACATTTTGACGACACTTTAACATAACAGTAACGTCACTTGTCTTCCGATGTGAGCTGTTTGATTTTTATTCTTCCCACACGTTGGTATTGGGGTATGTGAGATATCATTTTCTCAAATGGGTAAAATAGACAAAACAAAGGTCTTAAAGACAAATGGTAGCTTAATGGGAAATACTTTAATATAGTGGACCTATGTGGAATCCTGCCATATAAGAGGATGTGTCCACACTTGTGTGGTCGAATTATATACAACTGTATCTCATCTCCATTTTTATACTACAATCAATACGCCTGGGTCCAAATATCGTTTGTAATGATCAGTTAAATCAGGCAAGGGTCAGTGTTTTTTCACGGCTGATGTCGGCCATTTCAATTTCTCAAAGAAAATGCAAGCGTCTTTCAAACATCGATCATGTCTTGGGGAGTTATGCTGTAAAACTCCCCAACAATTATTCGTCTTCTTGAAGATGTATCCATAGACAGGCATCTATAACAGAAATGCTGTTTATTCCGTATTGGTTACATTGACGGAATAAAACGCATTTTATATGAAAACATTGTTTTCTTAAGAAATGTGGAATCATCTCTATATAGAGATGCAACCAGATTTTTGGTCCAGACTGAATAATTGTTTTCTTAGGAAATGTGGAATCATTCCTATATAGATATGCTTCCACATTTCTTGAGAAAACAATTATTCAGTCTTGGCCAAAATCTGGTTACATCCCTATATAGAAACGATTCCACATTTCTTAAGAAAACAATCATTCAGTCTGGGCCAAAAATCTGGTCACGTCTCTAGATAGAAATGCATCCACATTTCTTGAGAAAACAATTATTCAGTCTTTGCCAAAAATCTGGTTGCATCTCTATATAGAAATGATTCCTTATTTCTTAAGAATACAATGTTTTTATATCAAAATGCGTTTTTTCCGTCAATGTAACTTATACAGAATGAACGGCATTTCTGTTATCGATGCCCCTCTATGACTCGGCACCCTTTAATGTTGTGAGAGATACTGGGGAGTTCGCGACAATAGCAAGTGTTATCCAGGCGCTTTTTATCTACTTTTCTACCAAAATGGCCGACTTGTCAACAAGATTCACCGGAGTGAAGGATTTGTGCATTTTATGCTGTGAGAACCTTTTTATTGCAGAAAACACGGAATGGGTATCATTTATAATCATTGCCCAATCGTTCCAAGATCTAATTTCCAAAGTGCATAATCCCAGAGGCTTGCACGAGTGTTGGAAATGATCATGTACACTGATGCGCGATGAAGCGAAAATTGCGTTGACCCTTATGAAGTTTAAAGGCCTCGATAATCACTTTATACGAGGATATAGCTATTATTATTGGTCTTTCTGTGTAGTTAAGATGTCAAAGTTTATTTTGATACCACATTTGTATGGATACATCCTCTTATAAGGCAGGATTCCACATAGGTCCACTATATTAAAGTATATCCCTTAATGAAGGTCGAAAGTATTGCAGAATGCTTTCTTGGAGCATTCTGCAATACTTATGACCTGCATTAAGCGATAATTGGTCTTCAAATCCAATTTTTGGTCTTCTTTGTGAGTGGCCGCTTAAGACAGGTTTTACTGTATGTATCATACAAACCAAGTTTTACATTATCAATGGCTAAATCTATTCAGTGATTCCTTTGTTCTAAGAACAATGTTGCCATACATCCAAATAAGGAAATGTTATGAGCGTAAAATTGTAATTATTTCCTTACCCATCAATTTAAACATGTGTTTTGGGTGCTCAAAAGAACCGTCTCATTGAGACGGTTCTTTTGAGTACTCACAACATATGTTTTGGATGAGAAATAAATAGAATAGTTTTCCAATATGCACTATTATCTGGAGGCCTGATGTTCTCGTTTCAGTTGTTATACATGTGAGCAGCCGCCGAACATCATCTGCAACGTCATCAGAGAAGTTTGGAAATGCCATCCTTGATGCCCTGGCTGACATGAAGAAACTTCTCGACTGAATGGATCTCTGTGATAATATAGGACCAGATAAGTGGGTGAAATTGAAATTAATCTTTACATCAAATTAATCCATTTAAGCCGAATGGAATTTCCCACTCTTACCAATGGGACCATTCCATTTCCATTTTAATGGTTATTGGGTGGTATTTTTATTAATTCTATTAAAATTTTAAAAGAACATTCTGTAAGCAGTGGAGACCCTGATGAGAATCTGATCTGGCCCCGAGGTTATAAACCTTTTTTCATGCTCAACTCAACTGAGCACAAAATTTCAACTGCTCATAAAACTAAAATACCGACAAAGAAGTTTCTTGCTTTAAGTCTTTCAGATGTCGTATTTAAATGCTAATAAATGTTAAAATGCCAACAATTGTTGGCATTTTAACATTTATGAGCAGGATAAATTTTGTGCTCAGTTGATTTTAGCATGAATTTTTTTTTATAACCTCGGGGCCTGATCTTCACTGTTTGCTTATATCCCACAAAAAGGACGCTAGGCTTATATTGGTTAAACATGTGTTTTTGGTGCTCAAAAGATGTAGTTCTTTTGAATAGCCACAACATATGTTTTGGCTGTGAAATAAAAACAAAATAATTTTGAATTTCACACTCCTATCTGGTAGCCTGATAAATGACACAATATTTTATTTCTCTGTATTGCCTGTTAATGACAAAGCATAGTGCTAATTTATATAAATTGTTGGATGGATCCAGATTGAAAGGCGATCATTTTTTCGATCATTTTTTTTTAAAGCTTTTTTTCTCCGATACTGTTCCTTGCCTCAATTTTTGTAAGCAGGTCTTTGCTTACTGTAAATTCGGAAATTTTTGGGAGAGTTTTATTATCGCGAAACTTCGCAGGTAGGAAGATTCGTGAAAATAAAACCCATGTGAAATGGCAAAAACACTCTGTCGTTTACTGATGTAGGCAGGTTCGCACAGGCTTGAAAAGTGCTTGAATATAGAGGGCTTTCTTGAAAAGTACTTCAAAATTAAATCTTCCTCAAAAATTACTGGGAAAATGCTCAAAGGCATTGAAAAGTCTTTGAAATCTACTATTTTCTGTAGGATGTAACACTGTTGACAGAGAACCAAATCAGTAAAAAATTGCTGTGCCTTTATTTGGTGCTGCATGTGCTGCACCAAATAATGGCACAACAATTTTATACTAATTTTCAAGTTCTAATTTCTCCATTATCTCAGTCTAGCATTTCTGAAGTATAATTCTAACACTTAAATCAGTAGTTGTCCTAAAATTTTAGTCCTTGAAAACTGTAGGAGAGTCTTTTAGAAGTCCTTGAATTTTACTCAAACTTGCCTGTATGAACCCTGTGTAGGTAAATCATGCCCTAGTTGAGATTTTAAACGTGGCAAATATGTCTTTAAACGCTATTCTCAAAAATAAAATTCTTTCGAAAATTTTCGAATTTACAACATCATATTCTTTCTTTACTGTGTATGACTTTGTTCTAGTGTAGCTTACTGTGGGTGCCACAGGCTTGTCTGTAATTGTGGTATTTCCTGCTCATATTTTCTCACTTTTTTGTGTGTGATTTTGTTTTAAATAAAAAAGATATTAAAAAGGGCTGGCCCCAAGGTAATAATTTTTTTCATGCTCAACTCAACTGAGCATGAAATTTCAACTGCTCATTAAAACTAAAATACGGACAAATAAAGAAGTTTCTTGCTTTAAGTCTCTCAGATGTTGAATTTATCCTGCTAGTAAATGTTAAAATGCTGGCATTTTAACCTTTATGAGCTGGATAAATTTCATGCTCAGCTGGGTTGAGCATGAAAAAAGTTTTATAACCTCGGGCCTGTTAGAACAGAACAGAAGTGAAGACCTGATCAAACTGCTCTGAAATGCATTTTAGGCATTAGCATTTGACCAGCCAACATACAGTGTCTGGGCCACTATTTGCCCACCAGTGAAACACCTTTTGAATAGGGTTTCACTGGCTGGCCAATAGTGCCCTGCTTCTATATGACTAACGGTACTGGGTATCAGGATTAATGTGACAGGTCTTTCTAACCAACTATATTTGATTTTTTGGACATTGTTGTTGGTGGGGGTAACTAGTTAGTTCTTTATAGTCTTGGTTGAGGTATACCCCAAGATAAGATAGAATTTCATCAGAAATACATTGGAAGTGTCTTGTTACTGTAGAAATAAATGGTAGCTGTTGGTGATGGCTAAAGACATGCCCAAAAGATAAGATGGGATATTTTTATTATTCTTTTATCCTCAAAAAGGGAAAAGTATGTTGTGTGTACTCATTGGAAGGATAGGTATTGATTCCAATGAGTAACACAAGATTTTTTGTTGGTGGTGAATTGTAGTTTTTGTTAGTATTAGGGTAAACCACCAATGGTTATCATGGTTGCTAGTACAGTAAAACCTCGAAAATTTGAATTCTGATTTTTCTAAATATTCGCTAATTCAAAATAAATCTCGTGGAGATTGATCATGAAATAATTTCTACAGTCATTCGCCTCCCTTCCGCTGAATCATTCAAGAAGGTTGTTGTCAGTTACAAGCGAAAGTATGTGCACAAAGTACAGGTTAACTGCTTGTTCAAGCTTGCCCAGGAAAAAGTATGGCTAGGTAAACTGACCATCCCGCCATGACCATAGCTGTTGACTTGGAACGTAAAGCAACAAAACAAACAAACAAACAAAATAAATTTAGGACACACTTGATTCAGAGCACAGGATCTGTTCATGATCAATTTTAGTAACTGCTTATAATAACATATGTTTTGGGTGTGTAAAAGAAACGTCTGCTTGAGACGTTTCTTTTATGCACCCAAAACATGTGATTATGATGAAAATGATGATGATAGTATCATTTTGAGGGTTATATATATTTTATGTCTACTTCCCTATAATTCGAACGACTGATAATTCAAAATAAAACCTCTAGTCCCCTCGAATTTACAAAATTCTGCTGTATGTAATGAGTAATCTTGTTTTCTTGGGATATGAGAATATTGACATCATGGGCTCAAGATCTTTTGACGCAGAATCTAGTGTTGTTGACCATAGGCCTGCCGCTAGTGAAAGATTGGTTATACTTATTGCTAGTTTACTTATAACCCTAGAAAAAAAACATATGTGGCAGGTACTTACTGAGACACTTCCAATGGGTACCCACAATTTGGAGTTTTTATAGAGATGTAAGAAAAGCATTGGCATATTTAGTTTTGAAAGCTATTTTGGGGTGTATAAGACCTACTTACAAAGTCTCAAAGTAGTCAGTTTACTTACATTGCTATTGTTAATTTGCATCGTGGATTAACTCTTCGGTTGCTAATCGTGACAAAATGTCGTCTGCTGTGTGTCGTTTGAAAATGTCTGTAGCAATCAGTGTGGACCTAGATCAGACTGCTCCTAGAGGAGCAGTCTAATCAGGGTCCAAACTGTTTGTCTGTATGCTGAAATAAGTCTGTGATGTCAGCAACTAGATAACTTTGGCAGACAACACTTTTACTTGCATTGTTTCGTAGCAGGCCAAGGGTTAATGGTTCATTCAACACTGTTTAGGTCATATTAGACTAGGACTCTTTTATTACTCCTATGCCTGCTAGTGACAACTTTTGTCCCCTGCTGATATATTTCATGAACAGTTTGAATCTAGATCAGGATCCAACCTATTTGACACTTCCATGGTATAACTGAAAGAATTTTTCAAAAACGTTAATTTTGAAAATAGTCAGCAGAGGACAAACACTTACGCAAAATTACACAGCATGAACTTAACTGTAATCTCTAAAAATCTGTTTCTGAACTGAGTTGGAACACAGTCTGACAGTTTTCGTTTGCTAGTATCACGCTAACACAAACATTTTTAGGGGTTTGATTTGATTCTTTACACCTTAGTCAACAGCTATGGTCATGTCGGGACAGTTAGTTCACCTAACCACACGTTTTTGCTGGGCAAGTTTATCTGCAGCCAGACACTTTACCGACTGCGCTACGCGGCCCGGTGTTAACACAATCATGACAGTATGCATAGGGCTGGCAAAATAGTGATATTCTCTTCTTTCATAGTTTTCCCAATTGTTTTATAACCTTTTTTTGTTTATAAATGTTTATTATTATTTTTATTCATAGCATTTAACCCTTATCCTGCTAATATTTGCTTTGTCTAGAAAATGTCTGCTTATAACGTCTGTTGAGTATATTTAAATGAACTTCAGACTTATTTTATCATGGCAGCAAACACTGAACCCTGATCAGACTGCTCCTACAGGAGCAGTCTGATCTGGGTCCATAATGTTTGCGATATAGGCCACCAACGTACACAAGCAGAAGAGAGAGCAGAAGACAAATGTTGTGAAAGGCAGGATAAGGGCTTAGCCCAAATAAAAAATACCTGTGTTTAGGGTAACCCGACCCTACCTAAATTTGCTGGTGAAACATACTTTTTTTCAGGTTTTCTGGAAAAAATATGATTTTATGCATTTTGAAATGTGAAATACCTTTCAAAACAGAAAAAAAATGTGCCTACCCTACCTAAAATTTTCAGACCCATTACCCGAAACACACTTATTTTTTTATTTGGCCTAAATTTTAATTACTTATACTGTAGTAGAACTTGAAATTTATTACTACCTTTCAACCGAAAAAGACAAAACAGAATATTTTTCCTATCTTTACTTTGACTTTGTAAAATATACTTTATATTGTAAAAAAGGTTAAAATAAAAGATTAAACATGTCTAAATAGAGAGAAAAGCAATGCAAGGAAATGGGAAAATGTAAAATAGATGTGGCTGTATATATGCCTGCGATAAATTATTTAGTCCCTGGAAAATGCTTTTCTATAGTTGTAAAAATTTGCCTAAATATCCAGACACCGTATCACATATTACGGATCCTGAGGATTTTTTTATGCTCAACTCAACTAAGCATGACATTTCAACTGCTCATAAAAACTAGTGCTGAAAAATAGACATTTCGTCCCATCACTATTTAAACTAAACTGTAAAACCGGACATGCATAGATACTGTAAATCCGGAAATTCTCCCAAGAATTTTATATTTGCGAATAGCTTTCAAAGACATATAAGTGACGTTCAAACTTCGCAACTAAGGCATGATTGACCTATATCAGTAAACGACAGAGTGATTTTGCCATTTTGTGAGGGTTTAATTTTCACGAAACTTTGCATATGCGAAGTTTCGCGAAAATAAAACCCTTGTGAAAATTTCCAAATTTACAGTAATGGCAGGCAACAGCCAGAACTCCATATTTAAAGCCTATGTGGGTGCATAAAACTGGGCATATCGTGTGCACTGAAAATGCTTATTGCTATTGGTCTCACTGCGCCATCAACAAAACTGAAATACTACTGCAAGTAGACATTTCTTGCTTTCAAACTCTCAGATGGTGTATTTATCATGCTAATAAATGTTAAAATGCCAACAATTGTTGGCATTTTAACATTTATGAGCATGATAAATTTCATTCTCCATTGAGTTGAGCATGAAAAAGTTTTATAACCTTGAGGCCAGATAAAGTTCAAACTGAAATGCTAAGCTACAGTGATTAGCTAGAATGATGAAATTTTGCATGTAGCAAGGTTTGCTGTTATGCTTTATAAAAAGTGTATAACAAAGGCGCTGATCAGCCTGCACCTATGCACTTCGCCCTTGTTGTTCGCATTCAACAAAATTAGGTTTTCTCGCTTTTAGGCCCATATGAGCCTCGACATGAGATTTCCAACAATGTAATTTGTGTGACCAGCAAAGCCTCAAATCAGCCTGCGCACACACGCAGTCTGATGAGAGCCTTTGCTAGTCGCTTGACTATTCTATGACTATTAATCTACTGACTGAACATCATTTGGAGTTTCTAAGCTTAAAAAGAGGCTGCACAGGCTTGTCTGAGTCTCCACTTGTCAAAATACACATTGTTGGAAATTTCATGTCACAGCTCTATATGAAATGTTGTGATGGAATGGAAACCAGTTTAGGACCTGATAAGACTGCTCCTTTAGTAGTCAATCTGGGTTTGCACAATTTGACCAGGGGTCGTGAGTTTGCTCCAGGCCTGGTCCCATACTTTCATGGAGATTGATCATGAAATAATTTCTACGGTCATTCTCCTCCCTTCCGCTGATACATTCAAGAAGGGTTGTTGTCAGTTACAAGCGGAAGTATATTCACGAAGTACTGGTTAACTGCTAACTGGGACGTAAAGCATCAAAACAAACAAACAAATAATTTGACCAAGTGTATCTGTCGGGATATTTAGGGTAAATATGAGCCTCGTCGTGAGAAAACCTGTCTTCGGGGCTTCCGATGATGTGAGAACCAAACCAGCCTGCTCAGCTACAAATACTAGCTAGAAAGGTGAAATTTTGCTTATTGCAAGTCAAGATATTATACTTTACAATACGCGAATAACAAATGCACTGATCAGACTGCGCATATGCGCAGGCTGGTCTGCGCATTTGTTGTTCCCAAACCCCCGAAGACAGGTTTTCTTGCGGCGAGGCCCATATGATAGGTTTATTGGAGGCAGAGGAATACTTTTCTTATAAATTTACTGAAATATTTGCTTGAAAATATAATCCTTCATCAAAAGCACATGTGAATAAGGCACATCAGCACAGCTTGTTTATGGTCTTAACTGCTCAAGTGAATGCTTGTGCTTACCTGTTAAACATGCAGCAGAAACTTGCTTCATAAAAAGCAAACATAAAATGTTATAATATTAGTAGTTGTCATGAAGTCATCTATGCTAATTGTTTGCATTTCTCTTTTGTCAAAATGTGAAAAAAGATGGAAAGGTAATTTGGGGATAACTGTATACATAATGCTAATTTGGGGAGGTATATCTGGCCCCGGGGTTATAAAACTTTTATCATGGTCAACTCAACTGCGCACAAAATTTCAACTGCTCATAAACACTAAAATACCGGCAAATAAAGAAGTTTCTTGGGTTATGTCTCTCAGATGTTGTATTTATCATGCTAATAAATGTTAAAATGCCAACTATTGTTGGCATTTTAACATTTATGAGCAGAATAAATTTCGTGCTTAGCTGAGTTGAGTATGAAAAAGTTTTATATCCTTCGGGCCTGATGATATACACCTCCACAAATCAACATTTTGAATATCAAACTATTTCAGACAGTATATCGCAGGGAATTTTTGATGTTATCCAATCAAGAATCATGTTACGAAAGCTAGTACATTAGAATATGATAGGCAAATACTTGGATGACTAGTTTATGGCCACTGACTAGACCGAGTATATTTTATAAATCACACTGTGCATACTCTGAGAAGGCTAGAGGTTAGTCTGGTTGTGTGCATTTGTAATATATAAGGAAAGACATGTTATCTTTTGATAGAATTTTCCGAACCCATCGTAGTTTTGGTACTGAATTCACTCAAATTATTCAGTCAATGTATCATAATCATTACATACAAGTTAAACACACTATTTTTTTCTACCATATGTTTAACCCTTAAAACGCCAAGAAAAACTGCATCTGCAAAATGACGTCTGCTGAAGTCGGCTGCTAGAAATAATTATCTAACATTACTGACAAATTAAGTATAGAGGCAAACAGGGTGGACCCAGATCAGACTGCTCCTAAACATTTCAGCAGACGAGATTGGCGCATTAAGGATTAAAATAAATTCCTTACCCAATGCTGCATTTGGTATTCAGGGACATGTGAATGAATGCACATTCTCTCTATATTTTGTCTGAGTTTTACGGTACATGTACTCATACTCAGATATCTTTATTTGGACTTCTAGCCTTATCCTTTATTTCAATGTAAACATTTGACTACTTGATCGGGTGTCTCATATATATGACAGAATGGTGAACAGTGTAGAACCAGATCAGACTGCTCAATGAGCAATCTGGCCTCGAGGTTATAAAGCTTGAGTTCATTCACAGACTTAAAATAAAACGCAATGATTGGCTGCTTGCGGACACATGTCCGCAAGCAGCCGATCATTGCGCTTTATTTTGAGTCTGAGACTGTACTCAAGTTTTATATTCACAAGGTCTGGTCTGGTTCTTTCAATCCTGTCTGTCCGAATACTGTTGCTATATATCACTGCCTGATGAATCTGGCTTAAACGCTTACCTCAAACTGAATAATACTAGTCGTCGGAGAATGATATTTCAGATTTCTTCTTTTAGATTTTGTTCATTTGAATACTTATTCATCTCATTAAATGTTTATCCGGTTTATTTGTCCGCAAAAAATTATATTTTTTAGGGTTTTTCCTTATCAAAACTTGGGGCTGAAATTGGCTCCATTCCCAATATTGCATTCTCAAAAAGGAAATTTTCTGAATTTTGAGTAAAGGTTTCCAAAATACAATTTGCAATGTATTATACAGTACTTGTTTAATCTACTGAAGAAGTTTTATGCAAAAAGCGATGTCTGAAGTCAGCTGAATATCTTTCCATGGTACTAAGGCAAGCTGATTTAGCTTTTCCCTGGACCTAAGGCAAGCTGATTTTTCTTTTCCATGGACCTAAGGCAAGCTGATTTTTCTTTTCCATGATACTAAGGCAAGCTGAATATGCTTTTCCATGGACCTATGGCAAGCTGAACATGCTTTTTCCATGGTACAAAGGCAAGCTAAATATGATTTTCCATGGTACTAAGGCAAGCTGAATATGCTTTTCCATGGTACTAAGGCAAGCTGAATTTGCTTTTCCATGGTATTAATGCAAGCTGAATATGCTTTTCCATGTACTAAGGCAAGCTGAATATACTTTTCCATGGTATTAAGGCAAGCTGAATATGCTTTACCATGGTACTAAGGCTTTTCCATGGTACTTAGGGAAGCTGAATTTGCTTTTCTTTGGTACTAAGACAAGCTATTTTTTTATTTTCCATGTAACTAAGGAAGCAATGGTACTAAGGCAAGCTGGTTTTGCTTTTCCATGGTACTAAGCCTTTTCCATGGTATTAAGGCAAGCTGATTTTGCTTTTTCATGGTACATGTACTAAGGCAAGCTGATTTTGCTTTCTATGGTACTAAGCCTTTTCCAGGCTAGCTGATTTTGCCTTTTCATGGTACTAGGGCAAGCTGATTTTGCTTTTCTATGAAAACAGCTAAGTTAGGACAAGAACATGTCGTTTCTTAACCCTTTGTATACTGGAAACTCCTAGAAGGGAACTTTGCAAATAGTGAAAGCTCGGATGAAATGTAGCAGACTGCTCTATTTGCTTAGATAACAATTTAATTCAGGGACTGGAATACATATTAATTCTAACCTGTTAGGCCTTTATATATTCAATGAACCATCCCTAGTTTATTGTATCAAACCTTAGGGAAGAATCCAACAGTATACAAAGGGTTAATAATACAGGTCCATTCAATCTCCAAGAGCATTTGAGCTGCAACATGTTTTATCCAAGAATGTGGCATTTTGACAAGTGTAGACTCAGACTAGCCTGTGAAGCCTCCTTTTAAGCTTCAAACCATCAAATGATGTTTGGTTAGTAGCTTAACACTCATAGAATATTCAAGTGACTAGCAAAGGCTCTGATCAGACTGTGTGAATGCACAGGCTGGTCTGAGCCTTTGCTGGTCGCACATACCACATTGTTTGAAATCTCACGTTGCGGTTCATCTATTGGTAAAAATGACAGCTACAGTGTTTTTGCCAAAAAGAAAGATTGTTGGCGTTCAAATAAAATTAGGAAAATCCCTGCGTTTAATATTTTTTTGTCAATTGAAATATATGTATATTTTATGCTTCTTTTTAAATAGACATATATAAACAATGCACCATTAGCTATACCTTTACCATTTATGAATTATATTTGTTAAGATCCTTGGTATCTTGTAGAAATTTTGGATTGTACTTTTGATAGGTTTTTATTTGAAAATGGTTTTGTCTCTTTGAGGTCAAGAATCAAATGACCCGGACAGCAAAAGCGTGTGCAAACGCTTGAACTATCCCAAGTTTAATGTTTCAACCAAAAGGAAGAATCAATTAGTGCTCCTTATTCCATGTTGTTAAACACATGACCAATATTTTTGATAACTTAAGTGCTAACATGTAAATTTAACACAACATTATTTTAAATGTTCCATGTTTTATAGATTTTTAAGTGCTATATTGTACATCATATGGGCCTCGTCGTAAGAAAACCTGTCTTCGGGGCTTCCCAACTTTGAAATAGTGAGACTCAAACCAACCTACTGACTCAGCTACAGAGACTAGCTAGAATATTGAAGTTGTATGTGTAGCAAATGGAATCATTATACTTTCCAGAAAGCGAACAACTAAGGCACTGAGCTGACTGTTTGGATGCGCAGGCTGGTCTGCACTTTAGTTGTTCGCACGCAACATAGTCAGGGTTTCTCAGGTCGTAGCCTGTATGATCTTAACCCTTAAAACGCCACCTATAATTTGCAGCAGATGACAATTTCAAACTTGGCTGCTTTTTCAAAAATAACAAATAAGGCATGAAATACCATTCCTTATTTCTTTCGAAAGTTAGGAAAGATGTTGCAAAATTTGTCGTCTGCTGTAGTAGTGATTGGCGCTTTAAGGGTTAACCCATTTATGTCAAATAAAACCTTTCATTCTGATGAAATAGTCTATTATGCAGGATAGGATTAATGGTCACAATTACCTACAGTGTATGTGCCAGTTTATGAGATTACCGTACTTTTCGCATACGCCTCAAGTCACTCTTACAACATACATGTGCAGCTATCTAGTGGGGCTAGAGGCCTAAATTTTAGCCAGAGCCTTCATCTATGTCCCTACTTTGTGTATGCCAGCAATGAAGACTGGCCAGACTGCACAGATGTGCAGGCTGGTCTGAGCCACAGGGGCCAGTCCAGCTTGATAATATGCCATTTCGGATAATATACTGAAATAGACTATAAACTTATTACTTTGTGGCATACTGTAAACACTGGACTGGCCCCTGTAGTCTGAGCCTTGGCTGCTCCTATAGGCAATAAGTCCCAGAATCTCATGAACTCAATTGGCTCATATTATTTATTGTAAATTCAGAAATTTTAATTTAGGGAATAGCGTTTAATTCGCGACTAATGCATGATCAGTAAATATCAGAGTGATTTCGCCAATTGGCGAGAGTTTTATTTCCTGAAAATAAAACCCTCGCGAAAATTTCTAAATTGACAGTATGTCAATGAAAGTTACTTGATGATGAGATGCTTGCCTCTGCATAGTTGAGCTCAGTGGCTTAGTTGGTAGAGCATTAGACTGGGGATCAAAGGGTTGCTTGTTTGAGATTTACCGCCGACTGAGTCACTGCATTGTGTCCTTGACTTGAGCAAGACGCTTTATCCACTGCTTAGTCCTGGTTCAAACAAGGAAGACAGGAAATTGTCCCAGCATGACTGTAAATTTGTTGACTGGGATGTAAAGCGTCAAAACAAACCTGCCTCTGCATACCTTTCATCATAGTTGGTGCTGAATGTCATCACCCCAGTTTTGGGACAATACTTAAATGGGTTAGTGTCTGATTGTAAATTGTATGCAAATGTAATTTTAGATGTTACCTGTATTTTGAGATTTTAAGTGCTATTATAAAGGTTCAAAAAGCAATGCAAACCTCTAGCTCCATAGGCTTTTATACTGTTCTTTTGCCTATTAAGTGCTCAAGGAATTCTGTCCCAAGACGTTGTTACTTATGCTTTCTTGCGCTCTTACATCCAATTTCCGATTTCGTTATGTTTATCTGTTTTATTTATTCATATGTTTTTTGATACTTCAGAGCCGCTTTATAGCTCTTTTAACATGTATATTACTTTGAATAGGGGCACAATTGACTGGTCAAACATTGGCAATTCAAATACAATAATGTCTATGACTCAAATCATGTTAACTCAAAAGTACCTGTTTTTTAGTCAAAGTTTATTTGGGCCTTGTCACAAGAAAACCTGTCTTCAGGGGTTTCCGACCAGGTCATACTCAAACCAGCCTGGCTTCAGATGTGTAAGTCACCATATTCATGAATTTTAGCAAAGTAAAATTGTTTATTACATACATAAGTGGATAAAGTGCCTGCTAAAAGTTCATCTGAAAATGCTGTCTGCTTAAGTCATCGGCTGCTTATTTTTGCTAACATTATTTGACAAATGTATTTACAGTAAGTATACTATAGGGGCAATTGGTGTGGATCCAGCTCAGACTGCTCCTGTAGGGTAGGGGCAGTCTCATCTGGGTCTTAACTGTTTGTCAGAAAGGCTTCTAAAACAGTTCAGCAGACGACTAAAGCAGACAACTTTTCTTGTGATTGGCACTTTAATAGTTAAGGTGACAGTTAACATGGAAGCCCTGATTTCTATAGAAACAAGTTTTTTTTGCAGATAACCCTATTTGCGCTCAGTCTGCAGAAGAGTTAAAATTAACATGTTTTATATTATTAAGTTATTACTTTATATATATATGGACCAGAAACATGCTTTCCAAAGATAGAGAAAGGTACAAGGCAGGTGATAGCAAATTTGGCATACGGTTATCTTTTGTCTTGATATAGAGGATCTTACATGACTGCTCATGTTTTATTGAATTTATTAAACAAGTTGGGGAAAAGCGATAAAATGTGAGGTTTGCCGAGTATTTTATCGCTTTTTCGCAACAAGTTTAATAAATTCAATAATACAGGAGCACGCATGTTAGATTCTATTTATCATATGACATTAGAATTATTTTGAAATCGTATTTTTGGCGTGAAAAACGTTAGGATTTTGAAGGATTGTCATATGCATGATGTTAAAAGCGTTATTGCATAATGTTTCCCGAAATCTGTAAACCACAAGTGGTTTATCGATTTTAATGCATGGCGTTATTTCACTCTCAGATGCGACGTCATATGATAAAAAAGATTTTCTATATGTTGCCTTGTACAAGTTTCTTTACTGTTGATCATTATTTTCATTTCGACTATGGCAATGCCATGTCTCATTGTTACAATATAGGTTTACCCTTTTTTCTACTGATGAAGATATTAACAGATACTGAGTTTTCCCCAGAAAATCATGACTTTAATCTTCTATGGCCATGCTATGTCTGCCACAAGTTATTTTTCTTATTTCTCAACCAAAACATATGTTGTGGGTACTCAAAAGAACCATCTCACTGAGATGGTTCTTTTGAGCACCCAAAACACATGTTTAAACTGATGGATTAGAAAATAATCTCAATTTTATACTGAAAAATTTTGCTTAACTGGCCCTATGTAGATACGATCATTGATTAGTATACTGAAGCTGCAAGAAATCTGCTTAGCACCATAAAGAAAACAACCCCCCCCCCCCCCCCCCCCAAGAAAATCTGGAACATTCGGACCAGGTATATATTGAGGGCTCACAGGTTGATTTCTAAAGAATACTGCATTTCTTTCTCTGAAGATCGATTTTGTCTTAAATATCAGGGCAGGCCCTGATGAAATGCCGCATTATGTAGCATTTATCTTGGTCTTCACAGTATGCAAAAGTACCCGGTTTAGGGATTTCCAGTCTATAATGGGCTAGTTGATCCTAAAATGGCTATTGAAATGTCCAAATGCTGTTGAAATCATTTTGTACGTACATGTATTGTCAAGCACTTCATAAAAAATTTCTATTTCTTTTATGCTTGCAAATATAGGGAAAATGCGCAGATGTAATGGTTGAAGTTAGCAGCCTATCTGGTAATAATTCCTCTCCTTCATTCTTTCTATATGAGCCATGTCATGTGAAACCCTATCTTTTAGGTGTGCGACTATGCATCAAGGTTATACAACTTTTTCATGCTCGACTCAACTGAGCATGAAATTTCAACTGCTCATAAAAACTAAGTGACTTTTTTCCCTGCTCTAAAGCACTCACTGACAGATGTTGTATTTATCCTGCTAATAAACGTTAAAATGCCAACGATTGTTAGCATTTTAACATTTATCAGTAGGATAAATTTCATGCCAAGTTGAGTTTAGCATGAACAGTTTTATAACCTCAAGGCCTTGTCAGGCTCTAATTAGCCTACTCAGATACCAATATTGCTAGAATATTGATCTTTTAGGTTTAGATAAGCAAAAAATTTCAGCGTAAAATTGTAAATATTTTCTTACCCATCAATTTTAGCATATGTTTGGGTGCTCAAAGAACCGTCTCATTGAGATGGTTCTTTTGAGTACCCACAACATGTTTTGGTTGAGAAATAAGAAAATTAAATTTTCGTTACGCACTCTTAACTAGAAGTCCTGTAACAGGTATAGTTGCTATCGATCCAGGCAGTGAATAACAAATACACTAATCAGACAGGGTGGAAGCCCAGGCTGATCAGTGCCTTGTTCACACATGGTTTGGTTCATATTAGGCTTATCATCATGTACTGATATTCATGTTGTTTAGTTGTTATTATTGATATGTTTTGGCTGCTTTTTAAATATTTACTGTATACATGTAGTCAATTAAATGTATCTTAAATATGACTTGTTGCTTTATTTCTAACATCTGTAGACATGAAAAGCTATTTTGGGGTTTGGTTTTTTGTTTAACGTCCCAGTCAACAGCTATGGTCATGTCAAGATGGTCAGTCAACCTAACCACACTTTTTTCCAGGGCAAGCTCAGACTGAGCAGTTAACCAGTACTTAGTGCACATTCTTTCGCTTGTAACTAACAACAGCCCTTCCTGAATCAGTGGAAGGAGGAGAATGACCGTAGAAAATATTTCACAATAAATCTCCACGAAAGTATGGGGCTGGGATGGGATCAAACTAATGGCCCCTGTATTAGCAATTGAACTCTATACTGATTTCCCTACGGGGCCCAGCTCTCATTTATCTAATCAGAACTTACATTCTCGAGACCGAAGGGCCGCGGATTCGAGCCTCACCCGCGTCACTGCAATGTGGTCCTTGAGCAAGACACATTTATCCTAGTTTATTACTGGTTCAACCCAGGAAGACCCATCCCTGTTTAACTGAAAGAATGTTGATGGGACGTAAAGAATCAAATCAAACAAACAAAACAAACACCTAAACTTACATTTTAATGCATATGATTCTTAATTATCCACACAGCATGGATTTCTGTATTGATCAAAGGTCAACAATATTGGTCTCAGGACAGCTGTATTAACCTGAGGTCAAATCAGTATTACACAGACACATTTGTCTGTAAAAGTGCTATGTATTTTAAAAGTAGTTTATAACAATGTCAGTAAACAATTGAGCCTTGACATGAGATTTCCAACAATGTGGTATGTGCAACCAGCAAAGTCTCAGATCAGCCTGCGCATACGCGCAGTCTGATCAGAGTCTTTGCCAGTTGCTTGAATATTCTATGAGTGTTAAGTTAATGACTGAACAACATTTGGAGTTTCTGAGCTTAAAAGGAGGCTGCACAGGCTCGTCTGAGTCTACACTTGTCAAAATGCCACATTGTTGGAAATCGCATGTCACGGCTCAATCATATGTCTGTAAAAGTCCTATGCATTTTAAAAGTAGTTTATAACAATGTCAGTACTCAAATGATTTTGAATTGGCCCAATTACAGGTCTGAGGTCATCTGTATTGGCCGGACGCCTTATTAAAGCTGACTTTGAATCTGTAGCTGAGCCATTACAATTCACTTGATTAATAACATAAGTACACAAGATTTAAAAAAACAACCATTGACTTTTTAGCGGGTGAGGATGTGATAAGTACCAAAATCTCATGAAATGTAAATTTCCTGATGCATCAGGAAATTTAAATTTTATGAGATTTTGGTACTTATTGCATTTTAAATGTACATGCACATCTGTCTAGTGGCCTAACTTTTGGTATGAGTCTTCATCTACTTTGTGGGTATGAGCAACTGAATGGGTCTTCCCGGGTTGAATCAGTACTAAGCCAGGATTAATGTGTCTTGCTCAGTGACGCCAGAGGGGACTCGAACCTGTGGCACCTTGGTCTCGAGTAAAGCACTCTACCCTTGCCCATCAAAATTTATTAATGAGCCGTAACTCCAGGAAAAATCATCCAACTATAACATTCTGGTAATATGCACATCTACTTTTAAATACTGAAGGTTCTCATGAAGTTTCTGTGAACTCCAGTCAGTAGCTGGCACTAGCTGCTAGCAATTCTTTTGGTATGCTTTTTTTATTTGATTCTTTACGTCCCAGTCTACAATTTTTCAGTTGTGTCAGGATGGCTCAAACCCTCAACACCTGTCTTGAGTCAAACACTCTACCACTGAGCCACTGCGTTCCCCTTGTGGTGTGCATTCCATCTATTAAAGCTGCATAGTCTGTAACTTTTGATCTTTTAATTTTAGAACTAATGTTTCTATTTTTCAAGAAGACAGTAAAAAAAACTAAAATTCAGGTATACATTTTACCAATTTCGTATATCTTAACAACTTATCAGTGTTAAAACAACGGTATTTATGTTAAAATTAGCTGTCCATAATTATTGGAGGGACGCAAATAATTACCAACAAGAGAAAACACACACCTGTTTTATAAGATAATTAACTTTTCCGTGCAGTTTTCAGCTATAGTGAACAGATGTATTGTGAAAACATAACTTAATTCTACTTTCCCAAATGATTTAAAAAGAAAATAAAAAATTTCGAAAAATGTTCATAGTTGCAGACCTAGTCTCTTTAACTATTAGGTTAAGTGAATAATTTTGGGAGAATGAAAATGTGCAATTTCGTGTTTATTTTGTTTATTAGACTATGTCACATGCTCAGTTGTTGTGTTGTATTGGTCAGTTATTCACTATCAGATGTATTTTGAGTGGCATTCTGGGTGTGGTTCAGAACTGTCTATTGTGTGACAGACAGTCGGATGAACAGGTGACTATATGCTATCCCTGATAAGGGCTGATTTGACTGTTCATGCCAAAGCTGATAATATTGTTAATGCATAAAGAATGAACAGGCTTGGAGGTTAGAAAACATTTTTCATGCTCAACTTGACTGAGCATGAAATTTTATTCTGCTTATAAGTTTATTAGCATTAAATACAATAAAGCAAGAAATATCTTTATTTCAGCATTTTAGTTTTCCTGAGGAGTTAACTTTTCATGCTAAGTAGAGTTGAACATGATTTTTTTTCGGGGCCAGGTTTTCTCAAAGATGACATAAAATTTGTGAAAACTAAAAATGGATCCAATCCACCCCTGTATGAATAACCCTGAGGTATTAAAGCAACAAAGAAAAGAATATCTGTTTTTTGACACTTTTTATTCAGTTTGGATATTTCACAATATTAGTACACATAGCAATTGTAACCAAGTCTAGTGAAATATATATTGAAGCCGACAAATTGTCCCTATTTTCTTTTCAACATACATAGGTCCATATATGAGGAAATTTTTAGAGCATAAAATTGTAATTTTTTTTCTTATCCGTCAATTTAAACATTTGTTTTTGGTGCTCAAAAGAACCATCTCGAGACGGTCCATTTGAGTACCTGTTTTTGTTTAAAAATAAGAAAAATAATTTTCAATTACACTTATCATGAAACATTTGAGCTGTATAACTAAAAAGGAGTACAACCAAGTGAACTGAACAATATATGAAACCTGTGCAAATTTAAAATTTGCACAGGTTTCATATTTTGTTCAGTTCACATTCAGTTCACAAATTAACACAGGTCTCATATTTTGTACATTTCCTGAAATAAAGACAACAATTTAGAAATTAGAACTATCACATGCATGTTAAGCAGTTCATGTTTCAAACATGTTATCAACTCATTCTTGAAAGTGTTGGTAAAGTGCATCTTGATTTCCACTGCACAATTGTATTAAATAGCAGATTTATCTGTACAACAATATCAAGGAAATGTCAATTTTGAACACAATAATTGAGCCGCGACATGTGATTTCCAACATTTAGGCATTTTGACAAGTGTAGGCTCAGACCAGTCTGTGCAGCCTCCTTTTAAGCTTAGAAACTCCAAATGATGCTCGGTCAGTAGCTTAACATTCATAGAATATTCAAGCGACAAGCAAAGGCTCTGATCAGACTGCGCGTATGCGCAGGCTGATCTGAGGCTATGCTGGTCGCACATACCACATTGTTGAAAATCTCATGTCGAGGCTCGTTTTAATTGTAGAAAAAAGCAAATTTGGCTGGAAACACGTCTTGAACTTTGGCCTCTGCCCTAACCAGAAAGTCAATCAAGGGGATTTGACTTCAAATTAAAATCCCATTTGATATGTTTCCTATCAATTGTTCGTCTGTAAGCATGCAAAATTTTGGATAAGAATATTGACAACCGACTTAGTTGCTAGATATCACAACTTTGGGGAAATGTAAAGTTCATTTCACAAAAAGCCAATGTAGCTTTTGCCACTTATTCAAACTAAGTCAAAGGTAATAAGTCAAGTGTTAATAAGTTGATTTGACGAAACTTATAGGATATCTAGTATTCTAGTACTAGTCATTTATACCAAAAATGCATCAAATTTGACCAATAGTTACTGAGACATGGTTCCGAACCGAAGGACAGAATGTAGACAGCCAAAACTATGTTGATAATAAAACATAGTGTTTCCATGATATGAAAAAATTTATCATTCAGGCTTGGCTGAATATGTGTAAAAATCTTGTCCTGGAAGACTTGTTGTTTATGCATATTCAGACAAGCCTTCATGAGATTTTTCATATAATGGAAATGCAATTTATAATTCTCTATATTGTATATCCTTCACTGTTTGCATATGCAAAGTATGGACATAGATGAGGATTCAGACCAAAATTTAGACTGTAAACCCTATTGCACTAAGGCCTGGCTCCATAGTTTTGACCTTGTCTGAGTGCAATTAACGTTAGCCCCACTGGACACGCCAGCAATGACCTTTAAAGGAGACAAAGTCTTATGCACCTATGAAATAAGTCCAAAATCTCATGTGTTGGCCCATGTAAATCATTTAGAGAGCAGAACATACACTACTGGTCACAACTCCATGGGTGAAAGTTCAAAATTTCAAAAGTCCTGAACTTTTAAAATTCAAATCTTAAAACTTGCTGTATGCCTACAAAGTGTTAACAATGTCAAGTTTAAACGGTCATTTGCCCAAAGATGAACTGAAAAAAATCAGAGACACTATTTTAATCTGCCTAATTCAGCATTTCCGTAGAAAGTCAGCCTCAAAATCCTGAATTCATGAATAATCCTGAAAACTTTCATCCATGCTACTCCGTACAATCTTTGTATACAGTAAATCAGACCAGTACTATCTGTCAGAAGGACTGGCAGGTATATGCTTTTTTATGTTCAATTGCACTCTTTTTACAATAAATCTTCACAGACCAGTCTAGACCTATAAGCAAAAACACAGATAAAAAATCACCACATAGTGCCCAACCACATATAGTGATGCTTTAGTTTTCTGTTTGATTTGATTCTTTACATCCCAGTCAACAATTTTTCAGTTATGTAGGGACAGGTCTTCCTTGGTTGTACTAAGCTAGGATTAATGTGTCTTGCTCAATGACACAAGGCAGTGATGCCGGTGAGGCTCAAATCCGCGGCCCCTTGGACTCCAGTCAAGCACTCTACCACTGAGCTCCCACAAAAGAATCGGTGAAATGATCAGTCTGGTCCGCAACACTTGCCATATATAACGTCATGCAAATAATGCACGGCTCTTTTTAAGTATTTTCAAGTTCAAACCCATGTTCAAACAGCATGTGAATCTCCTGATTTGAACATAGATTTTTCATTCATTGACAATGGGTTTAAACAGCAATAGATATCTATGCAAGAATGCTTCATAGATCAGTCCAGACCTATATAAGCAAAATCACAGATCAAAAAATACTACATAGTGCCAAACATTGTAGAAACCAGACATATAGTGATGCCCTGATTTTTATTCCACATTGGAATACTCGTTCTCCTCCTGCAGTCACTGCCCAGACCACAGAGGAGTTTAGCACTCTCACTTAGTCACTGGACCCGGAGGTATGTGTTTGAGTGTGCCTCAATCAACTGTGATCTTCTAATGATCAGTTTTAAAAATTCAGCCATGAGACTTCAAAGAAGCTACAGTAAAACCTGTGTAAAACGGCCACTCTCAAAAAGACCACAAATCAGGTTTTCAAGACCAATAAACGCTTAATGCAGGTCAAAAGTATTGCAGAATGCTCCAAAGGGAGCAATCTGCAATACTTTCGACCTTCATTAAGCTACCATTTCACATTAAGATCTTTGTTTTTTCTATTTTTGAGTGACGGTTTTACACAGGTTTACTCTACAATACAAATTAAGCCCTCCCCGGCAAAATGATCAAAAATGATCGTGACAGGGTATCTCATCTGGATCAGGCATTTCCAATGACCACATGGAGAAAACGGATAAATTTCAACAGTTTTGGTCTGAAAGATGCCTTTAGCCTAAACTGCTGCAAAATCAGATTTCACCATTTTCTTTTACTCCAGTCTTTTGGTTGCCAATGTAACGCTTTAGAGTCTATCCGGATTTTCCGCTTTGACATTGATCTGAAGTGTGAGTCTAACATGTCTTTAGCTAACGATATAACATATTGTCCTTTATAATAGTTTATCAAATTAAGATGTTGTAGTGTTGAGATCACGTCCTCCTTCTTTATACTGGTTACCTCGGATATTTCACTGAAATAGAAAATCAGATATTTCATTGAAATAGAAAATCAGATATTTCACTGAAATAGAAAATCAGATATTTCACTGAAAAAGACAATCAGATATTTCACTGAAAAAGAAAATCAGATATTTCACTGAAAAAAAAAATCAAATATTTCACTGAAATAGAAAATCAGATATTTCACTGAAATAGAAAATTAACAACTCTATTACACAGGCTTAGATAAACAAAATTTTTCAGCGTATGGTACAATTGTAAATATTTTCTAACCCATCCTTTTTAACAGATGTTTTGGGTGCTCATAAGTTCTTTTGAGTACCCACAACATAAGTTTTGGTTGAGAAATAAGAAAATTATTTTTTCGTTACACACTCTTAACTAAAGGCCTGCTCTGTTAGAACTTGACCAAACATTTTTTGGGGGTTCAACATCTTAAATTTTACAATATTTTTTTTTCAGGAATAATATCAAATATACACATGGAAAGTTTGGAGTATATGCTTTACGTCCCAGTCAACAATTATTCAGCTATATGGAGATGTTACCAGATAGAACCAGTATTTAGCAGAGGATAGAGTGTCTTGCTCAAGGACAACACAGTGTCTCTGGTGAGGCTTGAACCTGTGACCCCTTGTCAAGCACTCTATCACTGAGCCACTGTGCTCCACACATATGGAAAGATGTAAAGGAAAATTTTCTCCCTTGACTGAATTGTTTTGTTTGATTTGATTCTTTACTTCCCATCAACAATCTTTCAGTTAAACAGGGACAGGTCTTCCTGGGTTGAACCAGTACTAAGCTAGGATAAATGTGTCTTGCCCAAGGACCACAACGCAGTGACGCCGGTGAGACTCGAACCGGCGACCCCTCTGTCTAGAGTCAAGCACTCTACCACTGAGCCACTGCACTCCCTAACCCTTGACTGAATGGAAGACATACACTCAAAAAGCTAACATAGACACATGGATGAGGAGACTGCTGGAGACAGAATGAAAGATTGATAGAAAGATTGCTACATCAAACTAGATGGGATATCAGTCAAGAAAAGGCAGATTACAAGAATCCATCACGAGTGTGAGGGTAGGATAGAAAAATCTGTTTCGAGGATCACCATTTGGCATCACGAGGTTTGCCAAGTGATGACAGTGATCCTGAGGAACAGATTTTTTCTACCCCACCCTCACACAAATAACGGATTCTTTTTCTTGAATTCCGCTTTTTTTGTCATTAGGCCAACAGAAATTCCTGTATACCCTGAAATACAACATTACATTATGATGTCACTTGCTGACCAAAAGTGTTAGTTCAATGAAAAAAGTCAATAAGCAATGCTTATTAGATACCCCCCGCACAGTAAGAGTCAGTGAAAAAACTTGGCAAGTTATAGTTCGAACAAGAAGACCTTAGTTTTGATAAGAAGATTTCAGTAGAATCTGTGCAAACAAAAATTATAAACTCCTTCATGCATATGTTCAATGTGTCTACATTGTATCCGCAAGGTATCAAATTGCTCCATCAAAAGCTGTAGTAGGAGTTGATCGGCCCATAAAGGCACTATCCATGCATATACAAAAGCCATATAAGGGAATTATTGTCTAAGTTCTCACAGTTGTCATTTTGTCAAAATTATTTTTTGTGAACCAAACTCCTTCATGCATATGTTCAATGTGTCTGCATTGTATCGGCAAAGTATCAAATTGTTCCATCAAAAGCTGTAGTAGGAGTTGATCAGCCCATGAAGGCACCATCTATGCATATACAAAAGCCTAATAAGGGAAAAATTGTCTAAGTTCTCACAGCTGTCATTTCGTCAAAAATTATTTTTTCTGAACAAAACTCCTTCATGCATATGTTTAATGTGTTTAAATTGTATAGGCAAAGTCTCAAATTGTTCCATCAAAAGCTGTCGTAGGAGTTGATCGGCCCATGAAGGCACCATATATGCATATACAAAAGCCTTATTAGGGAGAATTGTCTAAGTTCTCACAGCTGTCATTTTGTCAAAAAATATTTTTTCTAAAGCAAACTTCTTCATGCATATGTTAAATGTGTCTACATTGTATAGGCAAAGTATCAAATTGCTCCATAAAAAGCTGTGATAGGAGTTGATCGGCCCATAAAGGCACTGTCTATGCATATACAAACACCTTATTAGGGAAATATTGTCTAAGTTCTCACAGCTGTCATTTTGTCAAAAATTATCTTTTCTGAACTAAACTCCTTCATGCATATGTTCAATGTGTCTACATTGTATAGGAAAAGTATCAAATTGTTCCATCGAAAGCTGTGGTAGGAGTTGATTGGCCCGTATATGGCCTATAATAGCATAAGCACAAAGCACTATATTAAAAGCCATTTAGAACTACAAAGGGAAATAACTCTAAGAGAATTGGCCCCTAGCCCTTACTTTTTTGTCTCAAGTATTTGTCTTGCATATATGAACATGTTTGCAAGGTTTGATGAAAATCCAGCAATGACTCTTCGAGTTATTAAGGAAAAAGCACTATATTAAAAGCCATTTAGAACTACAAAGGGAAATAACTCTAATAATATTGGCCCCTAGCCCTTACTTTTTTGTCTAAAATATTTGTCTTGCATATATGAACATGTTTGCAAGGTTTGATGAAAATCCAGCAATGACTCTTCGAGTTATTAAGGAAACAAGCGTTACGGACGGACGGACAGACGGACGGACGGACGCACGGACGGACGGACGCACGGACGGACGGACGCACGGACAACGTGAAAACAGTATACCCCCTACAAACAAAGTTTGCGGGGGGTATAAATACAACCAAAGAACGATCACGGACGGACGGACAGACGGACGGACGGACGCACGGACGGACGGACGCACGGACAACGTGAAAACAGTATACCCCCTACAAACAATGTTTGCGGGGGGTATAAATACAACCAAAGAACGATCCTCTTGCACGGACAACGTGAAAACAGTATACCCCCTACAAACAAAGTTTGCGGGGGGTATAAATACAACCAAAGAACGATCACGGACGGACGGACAGACGGACGGACGCACGGACGGACGGACGGACGCACGGACAACGTGAAAACAGTATACCCCCTACAAACAAAGTTTGCGGGGGGTATAAATACAACCAAAGAACGATCCTCTTGTTATAGCCTGGATAAGATAGCATGGGTAAGATTGAAATTTCTGACCCAGGATAAAATATCAGATATCCTTGTCCAGTGTGCAAGAATATATTTGCTTAACCCTTTTCAATCATACAATAATGTAAGGATAGACCATTGTATAATTTGAGGGATCACAAGTTATTATTTCCAAAAAATATTGCTTCTTTCTCTGAAGATTAATTTTGTCTTGGTGAACAGTGTAAACCCCTGATGAAATGCAACACCATGTAGTATTTTATCTGGATCTTAGCTGTTTGTCAAAGTACTGGTTTAGGGCTTTCTTGTTTCTACAAAGGGTTAATGTCCAATTATTGGTCAATCTTTGAGATCAAGTAAGATTTCTTCAACAGTCTAATTATACTTACTTAATGCTAATTATTGGTCTATCTCCACCCTCTGGTGGTTTGAGATCAAGTAAGATTTCTACAACAGTCTTAATGCTAATTATTGGTCTATCTCCACCCTCTGGTGGTTTGAGATCAAGTAAGATTTCTACAACAGTCTAATTATACTTACTTAATGCTAATTATTGGTCTATCTCCACCCTCTGGTGGTTTGAGATCGAGTAAGATTTCTACAATAGTCTGAGACCAATAGCTTCTATATGACAATAAACCGAGATCTGATAATGGCTTCTCTGGGGAACCCGTCTTTCCTTCACATTTAGACAATTCGTAACCTGAAAGGAGGGACACAAATCATTAAAACTGTATAAATGGCTAAGAATATTCACAGTGATTTGTGATGTTTAATAGTGTTTTTGTCACTTTCCCATTTGGTATCCTGGGTCAGGTGTGGCGCTTGATTGTATCCATTCCTGATCTTTGCCGCCTTTCTTACTTGGATACAAAAGTTTGCTGGCAAAATGTATATGTTATAAGGAATTAATACAATATCTATCTGAACATATAATCTTATAATTATAATTGAGCCGCGACATGAGATTTCCAACAATGTGGTATGTGCGACCAGCAAAGCCTCAGATCAGCCTGCGCATACGCGCAGTCTGATCAGAGCCTTTGCTAGTCACTTGAATATTCTGCGACTCTTAAGCTACTGACTGAACAGCATTTGGGGTTTCTAAGCTTAAAGGGAGGCTGCACAGGCTTGTCTGTCTACACTTGTCAAAATACCACATTGTTGGAAATCACATGTCACAGCTCATATTGCATATATTTCAGTCTATCAAACTAGTTCAGTTGCAGCAACTTTAAATTCATTGAGTACTTATTGTCCCTTCAGTCTGATGGTAAACTCTTGCTGACAAAGTCTGCACATTTCTGGACTTCTGGAGCTTTGACATGCCATGTGGGTTCCAGATCTAGTTCTATATAGTGCATGATTGGTAACTTTTCATGCATTTTTCATCTGCTGAATATTTTCAAACTTCTTCCATGAATACCATCAGTGCCAAATAGTTTGGATCCAGATCAGACCCCTTTCGGACAATTCACATGAATGTCAAGCCTTTAACACTTTTTTCTCTCAAAACCAATAAACTTTGAAAATATCACATAATGGAAACCATAGGAAACCATACTAAGTCTTGGTACTGAAACTCTTTGCATGCTGTGGAATTTTTAATGATTTTTGTTATGTGCTGAAATTTTTCAAAATCAACTGTTTGGAATGTTTTTTTCATGGGTACAATCAGAGTGTCAAACAATTTAGAATCAGACCAGGCCTGACATTTTGTCAGACCTGATCTGAATCCAAACTGTTTGCAAAGTTTATCAACAGACAACACTAGGAAGATTATCATAGGGCCAGTTAAGCAAAAAAAAATTAGCATAAAATTGCCATTATTTTCTTCTCAATCGGTTTAAACATGTGTTTTGGGTGCTCAAAAGAACAGTCTCATCGAGACGGTTCTTTTGAGTACCCACAACATATGTTTTGGTTGAGAAAAAAGAAAAATAATTTTCAGTTACACACTTTTATCTGGGGGCATAGGTTCTCCCTATCTTAATATCAGTTCTCCCTAATTTTCCTGGAGGGAGAAGTCACTTCTCCCTACTTTCAGGGTGCAGCTTGAACCGGGCTGGGAATTAATTTAACTTGTTGCAAAAGAAAATCAAGGCTTATTGTAACAATGAGTTACCCCCATTACTCACTAAATTCTATTAATAATTTTCCGAAGCCCTTCTTCTGGTGTGGAGGTAGAGTAAGTATACATGCTACATTGTAATCTTCTGTTGATTCTTTCTCCTGTAACAGAAAACAGTACTTGTTCAAAAAAACATCTGGATTACCACTGCTCAACAGCACCACCAGATGCCAACCCCAAATGTCTCTCTTCAGGAATATGAATGACAATTTTCAGGAATCTGGGGAAATTTTCCGGAATACCACATATTTGGCCATTAATGTTGTAAAAATGCACTCACACAAGACAGCTTGAATATTGCCTAGTGCAGTACCCTCTATCTCCCTCCAGGCTCCCAAATGCATAGCTGACAGCTTTACTTCAACTTCATGCATACTATTCTCCGCATTCAATTGGCTTCAGTATTGGCCAAAGATATGTATAATCTGATGAATTTCTGCTTCCATATGACGTTTTTTACTGGGGGAATCCATTTTGAATGTATGACAGACAGGTTCTCAAACTCGCAACTTTTACCAGCTAAAGAAATGTTTTATCAATAAACAATGAACAAACCAGTCTGTATTTTATTTCACTACCGGTGATATGGTAAATCGGAAGGACTAATGTGGTACCGTATTAAAACCATTATTTGCTGGAATTTTGACATCCGAAATCGTAAAGCGGAAATCGGCCTTAAAAATCTGTATGATTCCGCAAAAATCAGAATGGTTGGCATCTCTGCACCACTGTAGTATATCTACAGTCATTGACATAAAGTAATGCCACAACGTAAGAAATCCCATAGACTTCAATGTATTTTCACGTTTGCAAGAAATTTTAGTATGCTACAGCTAGCCAATATATTATTATGGTTTTGGTGTCATTTGAAGGTTGAATGTACATTAAAAATAATATTGTTTTTATTTACAAAAAAAATTGTTCGTGCATTTTAAAGCAGCAGAGATTTAAATAATTTGGAATGAGATGGCTCTTTTATTCACAAAAAATTAAAGTTAAAATTGATGGATATAATAATAATATTATACAAGATTTTTAACGTTTTCATCTTGAAAATCTATTTTTAGCCTATGTGACCTAGATATGCAACAGACCATAACCATTTGAACAATTATTAAAGAGAGCCATATAAGGATCATTCCTGCAAAGTTTGGTCAAAATCCAAACAGTAGCTTAGGGGGAGATTTCATTTAAGTCAATTGTTAATGAACGATAACGGACGAAGACCGATCACAAAAGCTCACCTTGTCACGTGACAGATGAGCTAAAAATATGTGTGGTTCAGGTTACACCCTGAATAAAATTAGGGTAGGTTGGTAGGATACTACTTTCTTTTGAAAGTTTTTTTCTTGGAATATTCAGACCTGCTTGGAAATGTATTAAATAAGACAAATAAAATGGTCTTTTTTTTTAAGATATAGCCTTGTTTTAATCCTTTTACTTCTAATACCAAAGACTGAATGCATAGAAATTTAGATTTCCGTTTCAGATGGTCATTTTGATATGTATTTTTTCTCCAAATTCTGAAGTTGGAAAAGAATAGCAGAACAAAATTATTTTGTTATGCTATTCTCTACCAAATGATTTTGGAGAGAAAAAATTTAGGGCAGAGGGTAAAAATTAAGGGTAGGTTGGGTAACCTGAACCACGCATATATTTTTTCCTGGCCTTATCTAAAATTTTGAACACTTCTCTTTCTGTTTTCAAATTTTGGTTTTCAGGGCTGGAATTCACAAAATGCTTGCCAGAATAGCAAACAGGAAAGACCCTGATCGAAGAAGCAGTCTGAACTCGGTCTGCGCTGTTTGCCTAAGCCTTTTTGGCAGGCAACTAGTGTTTGAAATTTTAGAACGTTTACCATACTGCATTGTAGAGCAATGACGGCTCGAGCAAGTCTGTGCTTATGTGCAGACCTACCAGAGCCTTCACTGCTCACCTTCAACACACTTTTCTTTCTGTTCTGAAATAAAATTTTGCTTTAATTTTCAATTACACACTCTTATCTGTAGGCTTGACCTTATCAAAATTTTAGGCTCAAAAATTGTATATCAGGATTTAGGGTCAGGTCCAGATTGGTCTTGCAGTCAGGACTAGATTGTTCTTTTTCTCAAGATTCATCTTGCTACTGGTAACTGTGTAAGCCAGTACCACCTGTAACATGTGGGTAGATGAAGCACGTTTACCCGGGAGGGTCACCCATCTAGGAGTTTTCTCTAGGCCTCTACACAAAACTAGAAAGTGGCAACTATGCCAGAACCTGGGTGACGGAAGCTTCACAGCAGGGGTCAACAGGATGACTTCCTGGTGCTGTAGCAGTAGTCCAACGGTAGAGCACTACTAATTTAAGGTGCCAACGGTGGAGCACACAGCCCAAGTCAGTAGGGTACAGGTGGAGGTCTTGGACTGCAGAAAGTGTCTTAGTTGGTGAATGGAAAGGCATCCAGCCATAAAACTTTGCTACAAATATACAAATGGCAGTCTTACCCAAAGTGAGATCTGCTCTGTGTGCAGCTAGCCAGTTACCTGGAGAGGGGCCCACTGACGTGGTAGATGCTCCTGCACCTGCACGGTAATCAAAACCCGTTGATGATGATATGCAATATTACCTTGGAGAAGTATCCTACTATATGGTAACCTTTAGAATCAACTTCACACATCACATAGAACAGGAATGGATCTGTGTCATAGTATAAAGTTTTGTGGTCTAAAAATAACTTTGCCAATAAACATAAGTTCTGAGCATACGTCTGAAATAAAACAGAAGAATACAGTAAAACCTGTGGTCATTCAAAAATAGATAAAACGAAGATCTTAATGACAAATGATAGCTTAATGAAGGTCGAAAGTATTGCAGAATACTTTTGACCTGCATCAAGCGATAATCAGTCTTGAAAACCATTTTATGTCTTCTTTTTGAGTGGCTGCTTAAGACAGGTTTTACTGTACATACTGTTGATTCTCAAATATTAAACCTCATCCATAATATGCCAACCACAATAGCAGCAGACAGCCATTTTTGCATGTGTGAACTTGGAGCAGACAGCTAACTAGAGCAGTCATCTAAGATTTTGTTTGCTTTGATGCTTTACATCCCAGTCAAAGATTTTTCAGTCATGCCGAGATGATTTTCTGTCTTCCTGGGTTGAACCAGTACAGTAAATCTGTCTAAAATGGCCTCTCTCAAAAAAGACCAAAATTGGTTTTCAAGACCAGTTATTGCTTAATGCAGGTCAAAAATATTGCAGAATGCTCCAAGGGGAGCATTCTGCAATACTTTCGACCTTAATTAAGCTACCATTTGTCATTAAGATCTTTGTTTTGTCTGTTTTTGAGTGGCCGCCTAAAACAGGTTCTACTGTACTAAGCAGAGAATAAAGTGTCATGCTCAAGGACACACTACAGTGACTCTTTGGGTGGCGAGCCTCAAACCAGGGAGCCTTTAAACCCCAGTCTATCGCATCACCAGCTGAGCCACTATGCTCCCCTAAGTGCTCAATACAAATATGTTCAAGACCAAGGGCATATAACTCATGAATGCCTTGGCAAATTCTCATATAAATGATGTTTTGTAAACCTTCAAATCTTGATAAAGTTTTGCTTAAGGTTTATTTTGGTTCATTGAAAACTTAGAAAGTGAATGAGTAGTTCTCAATGTTCAATATGTCCACTGGGACAGGCAGACTGCCTCTCAGGGACAGACCATTCTCCTTCCAATATACAAGGGTTCAAGCTGGGCACTGACAGTATGGAGAAGTGACTTCTCCCTCCAGGATAATTAGGGAGAAGTGACAGTCAGATAGGGAGTAGTTATAGCGCAAAATTACGGCATTTTCTATCAGTTTAGCCACTACACATACTATTGCCATTAAATGGAATGAGATATATGATGCAGTGATAGTAGATTGTCACCACATCTTGTGTTTGTGTGGTGACAGAATGAAAATGAGTCTTTCTATAAAAAAAAAATTAAGGGAGACTCCCACTTCTCCCTGGGTCCCAATTAGGGCGAAATTTCAGCCCCTATGGTGACTATTTCGCCAAGTCACCCCCTAGCTTATTCCCTGTATACCCAGGCCCCCAGATAACATTGAGCAATTACAAATTACTTTTCTTATTTCTCAACCATAACATATGTTTGAGTACTCAAAAGAACTGTCTCAATGAGGTGGTTCTTTTGAGCACCCATAACATATATTTAGACTGATGGGTAAGTAAATAATTACAATTTTAGGCTATTTTTTTTTTACTTATCTAGACCTATGACATACCTTCTACAAAAATTTGTTTGTGATGGTATAAAAAGTAGTCACATGAGGATCTACTCTGCTGTCCTGTCCCAATATTTTAGACACCTCACATATTCAAATCTTTGGACAAATATGGTAATAACCAATGGCGTCACAAGAACACTGAAAAAGTTATGCACATCAAATGGAGACTTCTGAATCAAGCAGTGATTCTCTTCAATTGCTTACCTTTGCAAAAAGGGAACTTCTCTTAGAGGAAAGAATTTGCTCTCAGAGGGAGCGAATTCTTTCCTTTAAGAGAGCAGCTCCTTATGGTATGGAAAATCACTTTTACCACATTAGGTGACCTCCCTTGAATGTTACTATTTTTATTATGCATGTACGTAACTGCGTAATGGGGGCTACGCTAATGATAAAATGGTAAGAATACAAAGGTGTCAGTATAGAGACGACTTACTTTATTTTTTCTTCCATCTATTTCAAACACTGATATATTGCTTTTTCTGTAGATTTCATTTCCTGGAGGATGCCGTAATAAACATTTTGCCTGTAAGAAAATAGTTTTCATTTTATAAAACAGACATTTCAGTGACTGGAAATCTCTTAACCCTGTACCAGAGATGCCAACCCTAACTGTCGCTCCTCAGGAATATGGAAGACATTTTTCAGGAATCTGGGGACATTTTCAGGAATATCAAATTTTTCACCAATAAAATGTTGTAATGTTACAAAATGCACTTACACAAGACAAGCTTCAATATCTCCTAGCATGATACCCTCATCCTCCCTCCCAAAAGCATAGCTGATAGCTCCACTTCGTGTTTTTTTTCTACTTTCAATTTCAACGTTTTTTTTTGTCGAGACATGACGGCGACAGTCATGCCGGCCACCATGCGAGATGGGAAAGCCTGTCTTACAAACTTCACAAAATGAGTGATTATCTCCGATCTTTGACGGCTTTAGTACTGGCCAGAGATTTGTGTATTCTGGGATGAACTTTTGCAAGGTTCTACGCTTTTTAGCTGGGGAAGCCATTTTTTCAAACGATGAGTTGGGTTCTCAGTCCTGCAGCTTTTTACCAGCTATGGAGTACTTTTTCCAATAAAGAACAACACACAAACCAGTCAGTTATTTACTACTGGTGTTCAGGTATAATAATCAACGGCAACGTAAAATGTCCTTAAAACCTGTGTACAGGTAAGAGTAACATCCTTTATTTTATCTGGCACCATTTTTGCTTGAAAAATCGTTATTTTGTGGAATTTTGACGTCCAAAATCGTAATGTGGAAATCGTCCTTGAAAAACGGAATGATGAATGGTTGGCATCTCTGCTTTACTCCATCCGCTATTTTTAGATCATGACATCATTTTCTATTTTTAGACAACATCGAAAAAATTAAAGAAAAATTGAAGTAAAGTTTCGAATACTTTTAAAAATATTATGGAGCAAATGCTCCATTTTCCATAATATTTTCGAATGCATGATATTTCAAAGGCATCAAAAGGCGTTATTATGGAGTAAAGGGTTAAAGCCGTAAAACCATGTAAATACAAACTATGAAGCCTTTGCAATTTTGCACATGTTCCATATTTCATACATCTCCCATGATTATTATTACAAACTAATAGAACTAATGCATGCTTAATCAGGGTGCCCACTCTTAGTCTGAAATGAAATTCCCTGACTTTTCACTGACTTCCCTGACCAAAATTTGTTTTTCCCTGACCATTTTACCGCGCTTTCGCGCACGCCTCCTCCCCTTCCAGCTGTCTGATACGCCCGCATTTTATAAATACTGACATAAATCAAACTAAATCTTTAAAATGTTTGAGTTTTACATCAGAAATATGTGTTTAAATCAAAAAGACACACAAAAGGACGCAAGCGTTTAAGAAAAGAACATTACATAACTTTGTGTTGTGCAAATGTTATACAGCTTACTTGAGCTGTTTGGGGAAATGGGAGCAAACGACCCCCAGGACATGGCCAATTTGGACCCCAGGGACATGGTTGGCAAGATTTATGTAGGGGATCACTAAACATTGCATAAGCTGTGGGCCTCATGGTTTTAGAGTTTTTTTTTTTTAATTTTTAGTCAACAAGATAATGGCCCCCAGGGTGTGGCCAGTTTTGACCCCAGGGGTTTGATTGGCAGGAGACAACTAGATATTGCTACAAATTAAATAGACAAGCTGTGGGGCTTATGGCTCCAGCCACTTCAGGGAAGTTTTTCCCATTATAAGTCTATGGGAGCTTTATGCTACCCATTGCAGCCTTTCCCCTAGCTACCATATGTGCTTTACATTGAATTTGATCAGAACTGATATATACTCCTTTGAAAATGGAAACAGACAACGACAACAAACTATCAATATACTCATTATCATATCTAACTTGAGCCTTTAAATCAGGTGAGTTAAATCAATTGACCAAAAAATAGGTTTTAGATTATAATAGCAGTTCCTAGCCACTGCCAAAAGATATTTATATATATTACAACAACTGGATTGCATATTATATTCACCCTAACACTATTAAAGTCGTCATCTCATTGTTTAATTTTTGAGGGTTTAACTAAGCATGATTTTAAAATTCCCTGACTTTTCCCTGACTTTTGAAGATTTTCTAATTTCCCTGACCATTTTACAGAATTCCCTGACTTTTCCCTGACCTTGAAGAAAAACCAAATTTCCCTGACTTTTCCCTGACGGGTGGGCACCCTGATTTAAAGAAGTTTATTTTTATTTATCATATGACATCGCATCTGGGAGTGATATAAGGCCATGAAATAAAATGGATAAACCTCTAGTGGTTTACAGATTTTAGTAAGGCTATGTAATGATGTCCGTAATAACGTTGTATATATATGGCAAAATCTTAGCATTTTCAAGCAAAAACACAATTGCAAGGTAGATTTATGGGTCATATGATAAATAGAATCTAACATTCATGCTCTTACATTATGAAAATTTATCAAACTCATTGCGAAAAAGAGATAAAATGACTGGCAAGCCTCGCATATTATCTCTTTTCCCCAGCTTGTTTAATAAATTCAATAAACATGGGCACTCATGTAAGATCCTCTATGAACTTGTCAACTCAGTCTAGTAAGTATCAAGGTCAGTGATTCAAAAACAGTGTGTGACACTCCCTAACCTCAAGATGTATTCACACACTAAATTTGGGATTCCTATCTCAGATAATATAGGAGATATGGCCCGGACACAATTTTCTAGAACGGAGGCCAAGGTTCAAGGTCACAGTGACCCAAAATCAGTATGCACCACTGAATTCCACAAAAAATTGCTGATTTAAGCAAACTATTAGTCCCATTTCAAAAGAGTTTATATATAGTTTCAGTACAGTAAGGGCTAAGCTAAGTTCTTTGTACATTGTTCTATGAGACTAATAAAAAATTTCTTTGGACAAGTACATTATGGCAATTTACTTGTCCCTAGGCAAGTATCAAATTTTACTATTTGAATACCTACTCATAAAATCAGGACTTTAGTTTAGAGTGCGTAACAGAAAAATATTTTACTTATTTCTCAATCAAAACGTATGTTGTAGGTACTCAAAAGAACCATCTTAATGAGACGGTTCTTTTGAGCACCCAAAACATATGCTAGAAAATATGGGTAAGAAAATATTTACAATTTTACGCTGAAATTTTTTGTTTATCTAAACCTGTGTTAAATGATACTTACAATATGTCTTTCTAAACATTTGTTGCTCTTTACATATTTCAGACAAAATTCACAGATATAGATCATATTTAAATTGGTCAGCTCCTGAAAAATAAGATTAAATGAAAAAAGTCAATAAGCAATGCTTATTAGATACCCCCCGCACAGTAAGAGTCAGTGAAAAAACTTGGCAAGTTATAGTTCGAACAAGAAGACCTTAGTTTTGATAAGAAGATTTCAGTAGAATCTGTGCAAACAAAAATTATAAACTCCTTCATGCATATGTTCAATGTGTCTACATTGTATCGGCAAAGTATCAAATTGCTCCATCAAAAGCTGTAGTAGGAGTTGATCGGCCCATAAAGGCACTATCCATGCATATACAAAAGCCATATAAGGGAATAATTGTCTAAGTTCTCACAGTTGTCATTTTGTCAAAATTATTTTTTGTGAACCAAACTCCTTCATGCATATGTTCAATGTGTCTACATTGTATCGGCAAAGTATCAAATTGTTCCATCAAAAGCTGTAGTAGGAGTTGATCAGCCCATGAAGGCACCATCTATGCATATACAAAAGCCTAATAAGGGAAAATTGTCTAAGTTCTCACAGCTGTCATTTCGTCATAAATTATTTTTTCTGAACAAAACTCCTTCATGCATATGTTCAATGTGTTTAAATTGTATAGGCAAAGTCTCAAATTGTTCCATCAAAAGCTGTGATAGGATTTGATCGGCCCATGAAGGCACCATCTATGCATATATAAAAGCCTTATTAGGGAGAATTGTCTAAGTTCTCACAGCTGTCATTTTGTCAAAAAATATTTTTTCTAAACCAAACTTCTTCATGCATATGTTAAATGTGTCTACATTGTATAGGCAAAGTATCAAATTAAATTGCTCCATAAAAAGCTGTGGTAGGAGTTGATCGGCCCATAAAGGCACTGTCTATGCATATACAAACACCTTATTAGGGAAAAATTGTCTAAGTTCTCACAGCTGTTATTTTGTCAAAAATTATCTTTTCTGAACTAAACTCCTTCATGCATATGTTCAATGTGTCTACATTGTATAGAGAAAGTATCAAATTGTTCCATCGAAAGCTGTGGTAGGAGTTGATTGGCCCGTATATGGCCTATAATAGCATAAGCACAAAGCACTATATTAAAAGCCATTTAGAACTACAAAGGGAAATAACTCCAATAGAATTGGCCCCTAGCCCTTACTTTTTTGTCTCAAGTATTTGTCTTGCATATATGAACATGTTTGCAAGGTTTGATGAAAATCCAGCAATGACTCTTCGAGTTATTAAGGAAAAAGCACTAAATTAAAAGCCATTTAGAACTACAAAGGGAAATAACTCTAATAGAATTGGCCCCTAGCCCTTAATTTTTTGTCTAAAGTATTTGTCTTGCATATATAAACATGTTTGCAAGGTTTGATGAAAATCCAGCAATGACACTTCGAGTTATTAAGGAAACAAAGCGTTACGGACGGACGGACGGACGCACGGACAACGTGAAAACAGTATACCCCCTACAAACAAAGTTTGCGGGGGGTATAATTACAGTAAAACCTGTCTTAAGCGGTTACTCAAAAATAGACAAAACAAAGGTATTTAAGACAAATGGTAGCTTAATGAAGGTCTAAAGTATTGCAGAAATACTTTTGACCTGCATTAAGCCGTAATCGGCCTTGAAAACCAATTTTTGGTCTTCTTTTTGAGTGGCCGCTTAAGGCAGGTTTTACTGTACATCTAATTTATATTTACCCGATACATCATACATTTATTGATTCAGATGAAGTGGATTTTAAGAGGTGGATATTCAGTATCAACCCTCGACCATTATCAGCCCTCCAACTAAGCTCTCGGGCTGATAAAGGGTCTCAGGTTGATACTTAGGGCTACAACAAAAGCCTTATGATATAATATGTTTATCACATAGAGTAAGACCTGTGTAAAATGGCCATTCCCGAAAAGACCGAAAAATGGTTTTCAAGACCAATTATTGCTTAATGCAGGTCAAAGTATTGCAGAATGCTCCAAGGGGAGCATTCTGCAATTCTTTAGACCTTCATTAAGCTCCCATTTGTCATTGAAATCTTTATTTGTTTATTTTTGAGTAGTCATTTTACACAGTGTCACAAATTTGGTGTTCAACCTTATACAGGTAAATAGTGGTATGCGATCTGTACAGGTAAATTTGTGATGTGCCACCTTTTATAGGTATTTTAATTCTGAGTTTTTTTACTCACATGTATATTCATTCTGCATTTACATTCAAGAGGCGACAGAGATAGTGTTAGTTATATTTCAAAGAAGAATTCACTCAAATATAATATTGGTGGACGGAGAAAAATACTGTAAGCCCTCTGTAGTGTAGGCCCCGTCTCCTGCTTTGAAATTCACCTGCTATTTGAAATTTTGCAATTCTTCAGTAAATGTCTTAGATTCTTAAATATCCAAGATTGTCCTTAGCCCTGTGTAGCATAGATCCCTTATATTCTTTTCTAGGTGGCTCTTTGTGCCGGCCCTATGGTCCTGTAGATAGCAGTCTTCCAAGACCAGTCACTGTAGCCAATATCTGTTTGTAAAACGGCGACAGCTCAAGCTCAACATTGTAGTGCGATGTAGCCCGCCAGTCAATTATTAGAGATGATGAGAGGGTGTCATGTGGTTGATTTGGATAGCAAATACACGTTTTCCATCATAGAAATTATGCCAGCGTGACTATTTGACGTTAATGTGCTATGTGTGGCATAAGCGCGGCTCTCTGTGTGCTGTATTTGGCATAGAGCGTATTATCAAACTCTATGTGCTGTGTTTGGCATAGAGCGAAATATGTAACGTTAATGTACTGTGTGTGGCGTTAGCTCGGCTCTCTATGTGCTGTGTTTGGCATAGAGGGTATTATCGAACTCTATGTGCTGTGTTTGGCATAGAGCGAAATATGTAACGTAAATGTACTGTTTTTGGCATTAGCATGCATTTAATCAGCCACTATGTACTGTGTTTGGCATAGGGCGCATTATTCATTACTAACGTACAACGTCTGACAGTAGCGCAATTCTCTATGTGCTGTGTTTGGCATAGAGCATATTATTTGACGTCTAAACGCTGTGTTTGATATGGAACGTACTATTTGATGGCGATGTGCAGTGTTTGGCGGGGAGTATATGAATATTTCACATTACATATGATATTTAACATTGATTGACACATGAAAACCTAACGCTGTTGAGCACAGATTGTATCATTAAACGTTAGTGTGTCTCATGTGCTGCATTAACGTGTGGTTATTCAATCTTGGTGTTTTATCTAACGTCGTCGTGGAACATAGCATTTTGTGCTGATATACATAACTAGGAAACATCTTAACTATTAATAGACTTGACCTATAGTGTAGACCAAAAATAGACGTTGTATGGCATCTAAATAGATTATGGTTGTGCGTAGATTTATGAACTGCGACGCACAAGACAATTTTGAGTCCAAATTGTTATTTTATATTAGCTGTGTATATTGTGCTATATATATGTAAAATAATAAAATTATACTGTTGGAAGTTGTCAGTTATAAAGCATATGATCGCTAGATTCCTTTTAGATACAAGGTAAAGAACCTGATTTGTGACATTGGCGATCTCGGCAGGATCTAGCTTTGTAATCATATTGACTTGTTAACTTTCAACTTTCTATCAGTCATGGATTCATTTATAGAGGCGGGTAGAGCACTAGGTCTAGAAGGTGCGTTATTAATAGATTTTGTAGAAAAGAAAGAGAAAGAAAAGATGGAGAGAGATGATAAGAAAGAGGCAGAGAAACTAGCACGTGAGGCAGAGAAACTAGCACGTGAGGAGAAGAAAGAGGCAGAAAGGCTTGCCAGAGAGGAAAAGTTAGAATCTAAGCGTATTCAGAGAGAAGAGCGCAGTAAAGAAAGAGAGATTAAATTAGCTGAAATGCATGTTGCGGAAAAGGAAAAGGAGAGGGAGTTTGAGTTAGCACGGAGAGAAAGCGAAATTAAAGTTCAATTATTAGAAAAACAAATTGAGTTAGAAAGACTGCAGAAGGCAGAGTTGCATGAAGTACCAAAGTTAACTCATACTAAGCATGAAACTAGGGCCAAAGTCCCCAAATTGCCAGCCTTTAATGAGAAATATGATAGCATGGACTCATATTTAAAACGTTTTGAACGTTTTGCAGAAAATGCAGGATGGGACAAAAGTAATTGGGCCACCAGTCTTAGTGCACTTATTCAGGGTAAAGCATTAGATGTATACTCTAGATTATCCCCTACAGATTCACTCAATTATGACAAATTGAAAGATGCGTTGTTGAAAAGGTTCCAATTAACAGAAGAAGGTTTCAGATCGAAATTTCGTAGTAGTAGACCAGAGGTAGGTGAGCCCCCACCTCAATTTGTAGTACTGCTTGATGATAACCTTAACAGGTGGATGGACATGGCAAATGTATCAAAAGATTTTGATGGGTTGAAAGATTTAGTCTTGCGGGAGCAGTTCATGCAATCATCTAATAAGAACTTACAAGTATTTTTGAAAGGAAGAAAGGTAAAATCAGTTGTTGAAATGGCAGAGATAGCAGAACAATACAATGAAGCACATGGTATTTCAGATTCTTATCGTCCCAAAATACAATCATTTACTGCAGACTCCAGAAATAATAAACCAGAAAGAAAAGAAAGTAAGCCTAAGTATGTTGAAAGTGAAAAGGACAGGTATTGCTTTTACTGCAAGTCTCCTTATCATTATATAAAAGACTGTCCCAAGAAAGCACCTTATAGTACAGGTAAGAAATTTGTTGGAGCATCAGGAGTTGATGAGCAAAATTTTACCCAAGTAGGTAGAGGTAGTCAAAGAGGTTTCACAAGAGGAAATGGTCGGATTGGTAATAGAGGTAGAGGTGGTCATAACAACAGATTTGGCTCAAGAGATGTTGAAACAAAATTTGATGAGGTAAGTGAACATAGATCCCAGGTAGGTTGTAGCATTAGTGATAGTTGTATAAACAGTGGTTCTGTTAAACTAGAGTGTGGTCATGAGTTACCAGTTGTAACTCTTGCATGTGACGAACAAAAGAGATACACTCATGTTGGAAATCTGCCTATATATGACGGCTTTGTAGGAACTGTGAAAGTGAAAGCTTTAAGAGACTCAGGCTGTTCCAGCGTTGTTGTCAGGAGAGATCTTGTTTCTCAGGAGAGGATGACGGGATCAAGTAAGTATTGTTTATTGCTTGATGGGACTGTGAGGAAGTTCCCAGTGGCAAAAGTAGAAATTAGATCACCATTTTTCAGTGGTATTTGTGAGGCTCTGTGTGCTGAAAATCCAGTCTTTGATCTCATCATAGGTAATGTTGAAGGAGTAAGGGCACCAAGTGACCCAGATATTAGTTGGGAAACCCAAAAGTCTCGTGACAGTGCAGAAGTTGTTGGTGCTGTGCAAACTAGAGCACAAAAGGTAAAAGATGGTAAGACCACTGAATTGTGTGTCCCTGACGCTATAAGCTCAACAGATATTAAACAAATTAGACAAGGTCAACAAACAGATGATTCTTTAAAGTTGGTGAGGGGTCGTTTGTCTGGAGGTGAGAAAAAAGTTTCTAGTAAAGGTGATGTGGTGTGGTATGAGCAGCATAATGGATTAATTTACCGAATTTTTCAGTCGCCAAAAGTCAACAATGGTCAAAGATGTGAACAGTTAGTTGTCCCCTTAAAATTCAGACAGCACGTTCTCCATCTAGCCCATGATTCAATATAAGCTGGTCATCAAGGGGTAAGAAAGACAAAAGTTAAGGTTTTAGAAGATTTTTTCTGGCCAGGTGTACAAGGTGACGTAACACGTTATTGTCGTTCTTGTGACGTTTGTCAAAAGACTCTTCCAAAAGGTAAGGTCCCAAAGATACCAATAGGTGAGTTACCATTGATAGATACTCCTTTTTCAAGGATAGCCATTGTTTTGATTGGACCTATCCACCCTCCCTCAGAAAATTGAAATAGGTTTGTTTTAACTATGGTAGACTATGCCACTCGATATCCATAGGCGAAAGCTTTGAAGCACATTGATTCTATATCAGTAGCAGAATCCTTGGTCCAGATGTTTTGCTGAGTTGGTGTTCCTAGAGAAATTCTTAGTGATATGGGTAAGGAGTTCACTTCAGACATTATGAGTGAGGTGAGTAGACTTTTGTCAGTCAAACAGCTGACTAGTACACCATACAACCCAGCATGTAACAGATTAGTGGAGCGCTTTAATGGTACGCTAAAGACCATGTTGAAAAAACTTTGTGTGGAAAAGCCAAAGCAATGGGATAGGTATATAGACCCCCTACTTTTTGCCTATCGTGAAGCCCCACAAGATAGTTTAGGTTTCTCACCCTTTGAATTACTCTATGGTAGGACAGTAAGAGGTCCATTATCAATATTAAAAGAATTATGGACAGAAGAGAATCAGACAGAAGAGGTAAGAACAACTTATGAATATGTTGTAGATTTGAGAAATCGACTAGAAGAAACACTTCATATAGCACATGAAGAACTGAAAAGAAATCAGAGTAGGTATAAGTTTTACGCAGATAGAAAGAGAAAAGAAAAACACTTGAAAGCAGGTATGAAAGTTTTGGTATTACTGCCAACTGATAATAACAAGCTCTTAATGCAATTGAGAGGCCCCTATGTTATCAAAGAGAAGATAAACAAATTTGACTACAGAATAGATGTTAATGGCAAAGAAAGAGTTTATCATGCCAACCTATTAAGAAGGTATATTGAGAGAGGTAAGGAATCCTGTGATAATGCATTGGACGCAGAAATTACTGCTGGATTAGCTGAGTTTGCAGAACAGGTTTGTGTTTCTGTCATTGAGGAAACTGATTTATATGAAGCAAATCATTCAGAAACAAATGTCAAAGAAGATATGCCCACAAATAGTTTGGATAGCTACATAGAAGGTAAGATTAGCCTGGATATTAGTCTTCCTAGGCTTCAGCCAACTGAGACTGTTGAAGATGTTCAGATCAATCCAGAGCTAAGTCCTGAGAAGAAAGAACAGTTAAGATCTTTGGTAAGAGAGTTTTTAGATGTATTAACAGATTTACCTGGCAGAACTTCTATCACAGAGCATGAGATAAAACTTATGACTGATGAACCTGTAAGATCAAAACCATACCCTGTCCCACATGCGATGAAAGATACCATGAAATCTGAAATTGGCAGTATGTTAAAACTAGGAATTATTGTTCCAATTGAGTCTCCCTATGCATCACCTGTAGTTATGGTAAAAAGCCTGATGGTTCTAATAGGTTCTGCATAGATTACAGAAAACTCAATAGAATTACCCAATTTGATGCAGAACCAGTTGGTAACCCAGATGAAATTTTTGCTAGGTTGTCCAAGGGAAGGTACTTTACCAAGTTGGACTTATCGAAAGGGTATTGGCAGATTCCAGTAAAAAGGACTAGCCAGTCTGCAACTGCGCTTATCACTGCAGAAGGTTTGTATGCCTTTAGATATATGCCCTTTGGATTAGTCAATTCTGGAGCCACTTTTTGTCGTATGATGAGAACTATTTTGAGAGGTATGGAGGATGTAGAAAATTTTGTAGATGACATTCTAGAACATTCAGAAACATGGGAAAGTCATGTAAATACTCTTAGAGCTTTGCTTTTGAAATTGAGGGAAGCCAGCCTTACAGCAAAGCCATCTAAATGTAATTTGGGTTACTTCCACTTGCCATTTTTAGGACATAGAGTTGGCAGGGGTATGCTATCTCCAGATCCAGGTAAAGTAGCCAGTATAAAGGAGTGTTCTCCACCCACTACGAAAAAACAAGTCCGGTCCTTTTTGGGTCTTGTAGGGTATTACAGGAAGTTTATACCAAATTTCAGAACAATAGCCAGTGTTCTGACAGACATGACCAAAAAAGGTGCACCGTGTAAGGTAGTATGGTCTCCTTCAGCAGATTTAGCATTTAAATCTTTGATCAGTGCTTTATGTAAAAGACCAATTTTATGTCTACCTGATTTTGACAGAGATTTTATCCATTGAACAGATGCCTCTGAGTTTGGTTTGGGGGCAGTATTGTTGCAAGAACATGAGGGAGTAAAACTTCTAGTATCTTATGCAAGTAGGAAGCTTTTAGCACGAGAGATGGGTTACTCAGTCATTGAAAAGGAATGTCTTGGAATTGTCTGGGGGATACAAAAGTTTGAAAGTTATCTGTATGGCAGAGAATTTATGTTAGAGACTGACCACCAACCCCTGGTATACCTAAATAGGGTAAAGACAGCAAACGCTCGATTGATGCGTTGGGCATTGGCATCGCATCATTGCTATAAAAGGCTCAGAAAATATTGGAGCAGATTTTCTCAGCCGCCTATAAGGTAGGTTAGCCCAATCAAGAAGTAGCCACAGTATTTTTCAGATTGTAAATAGTTTTACAGAAAACTGAAGTTTTTATGAGTAAATGGAAAAAGGAAGTTGTTTTTCCATCTTGAGTGGGGAGGTATGTCACAAATTTGGTGTTCAACCTTATACAGGTAAATAGTGGTATGCGATCTGTACAGGTAAATTTGTGATGTGCCACCTTTTATAGGTATTTTAATTCTGAGTTTTTTACTCACATGTATATTCATTCTGCATTTACATTCAAGAGGCGACAGAGATAGTGTTAGTTATAATTCAAAGAAGAATTCACTCAAATGTAATATTGGTGGACGGAGAAAAATACTGTAAGCCCTCTGTAGTGTAGGCCCCGTCTCCTGCTTTGAAATTCACCTACTATTTGAAATTTTGCAATTCTTCAGTAAATGACTTAGATTCTTAAATATCCAAGATTGTCCTTAGCCCTGTGTAGCATAGATCCCTTATATTCTTTTCTAGGTGGCTCTTTGTGCCGGCCCTATGGTCCTGTAGATAGCAGTCTTCCAAGACCAGTCACTGTAGCCAATATCTGTTTGTAAAACGGCGCCAGCTCAAGCTCAACATTGTAGTGCGATGTAGCCCGCCAGTCAATTATTAGAGATGATGAGAGGGTGTCATATGGCTGATTTGGATATCAAATACGTGTTTTCCATCATAGAAATTATGCCAGCGTGACTATTTGACGTTAATGTGCTATGTGTGGCATAAGCGCGGCTCTCTGTGTGCTGTGTTTGGCATAGAGCGTATTATCAAACTCTATGTGCTGTATTTGGCATAGAGCGAAATATGTAACGTTAATGTACTGTGTGTGGCGTTAGCTCGGCTCTCTATGTGCTGTGTTTGGCATAGAGGGTATTATCGAACTCTATGTGCTGTGTTTGGCATAGAGCGAAATATGTAACGTTAATGTACTGTTTTTGGCATTAGCATGCATTTAATCAGCCACTATGTACTGTGTTTGGCATAGGGCGCATTATTCATTACTAACGTACAACATCTGACAGTAGCGCAATTCTCTATGTGCTGTGTTTGGCATAGAGCATATTATTTGACGTCTAAACGCAGTGTTTGATATGGAACGTACTATTTGATGGCGATGTGCGGTGTTTGGCGGGGCGTATATGAATATTTCACATTACATGTGATATTTAAAATTGATTGACACATGAAAACCTAACGCTGTTGAGCACAGATTGTATCATTAAACGTTAGTGTGTCTCGTGTGCTGCATTAACGTGTGGTTATTCAATCTTGGTGTTTTATCTAACGTCGTCGTGGAACATAGCATTTTGTGCTGATATACATAACTAGGAAACATCTTAACTATTAATAGACTTGACGTATAGTGTAGACCAAAAATAGACGTTGTATGGCATCTAAATAGATTATGGTTGTGCGTAGATTTATGAACTGCGACGCACAAGACAATTTTGAGTCCAAATTGTTATTTTATATTAGCTGTGTATATTGTGCTATATATATGTAAAATAATAAAATTATACTGTTGGAAGTTGTCAGTTATAAAGCATATGATCGCTAGATTCCTTTTAGATACAAGGTAAAGAACCTGATTTGTGACACACAGGTTTTACTGTTCTTCCAATTTACTGTTTTTTTTCTCGTTAGACATAAATATGTCCAAAATATGTGATTTATAATAGGTCTAAGAATTCCTCAACCTTTTAAAGGGCCATATTATTAAGACCTTATATCAATAACTTTTTTGTTATATGATATCTACTGATTATTTTGCTGAACTGTTAAGCTAAGCATGTGAAACTTTTTGAGATATTCAAAATCTATATATCTTTTTCAAAACTGATCTTGCACCAACTGAAGCCTCACATCAGCCAGGATATATTTCTCTCTTGTCTGCATGCAAAAGTTCAGCACCCATGGAACAAATATGGAAGACCCTGGGGCTATGTCATTATTTCATTGATAACTCTTTATACTGACACTCTCATGGGTGAAAGTTCAAAATTTCCAAAATCCTGAACTTTAGAAATTCAAATTTTAAAACTTGCAGGAAGCCTACAATAATGAATAATTTCAAGCTTAAATGATTAATTGTGTTTAGGTAATCTGAAAACTAATCAGAGAAGCTATTTTAATCTGCCTAATTGAGGATTTTGAGGCTGACTTTCTATGGAAAGTCAGCCTCAAAATCCTAAATTCAGGATTAATCCTGAAAACTTTCACCCTTGCACTCTTTTAAACAGCATAACTCTTTACAACGTCAGTGGTACTTGGGGACAAACACTGTCATTGTAAAGAAGGATGACTGTATTATGCTATCCACAGCTCTTTTTGGATAACACATATGGTACATTCAAAAGTGAATCTATCTCTTTGACACGGGTCCTTTGACTAGTGGATCTACTCTTGAAACAGACTTGTAATTTTGCAACAAGATTCCTGAATGGCTGTGATGTAAAATCATGCACATTTCACAATTTCAAACTTGACACTTAAGCCTATATTCAGCAGTTGGAAGTCAACCTAAAACACCTGTCAAAAATATCAACTTCCAACAATTTGTTCATTCCGATTTTTGGTTTGATAATTAAATATTAACTGGTGTGGCAAGTTTTGACTTGCTCCAAGTAAACATAATGATTTATCCAAGTTGTCTGAAAAATTGTAGCAGATTAAATTTTCATATTATGGTGCTTGCTTCCAAACCAAATAAGGCATAATATTGTATCTGAATCATTTGCTTCACATAAAATGTCATATCTTTGTTTTCTTTGTTTTGATGCGTTACATCACAATCAGCAATTTTTCAGTCATGTCGGGATGATTTCTGTCTCAATGGGTTGAATCAGCGCTAAGTAGGGATAAAGTGTCTTGCTCTTGGACACAGCACAGAAACTCAGCCACTAGGGGCTAGTCTCAAACTAGCAACCCTTCAATCCCCAGTCTAACGCTCTACCAACTTAACCACTATGCTCCACTTTAATGTCAAGTACTATTTTCCTTGAAAATGAAAAAAAGAGCTTAACTCTTTGCCTACTACTGTCATCTATTGATAACCTTTGGAAACAGCTTCGACATAATGTCGAGCCTGATCTGGATCCAAACTGTTTGATGCTCTAATGGTATTCCTGAAATAATTTTTCGAAACAGTTGATTTTGAAAAAAAAATCAGTAGCCGACAAAAAAGTCAGTAGGAAAGGTGTTTATCTGTGGTTTGCTGCAGGCATACTGGTACATCCATTGCTGACAAACGTACCTGTGGATATGGTGCAAAATACCAAGGTTTTATTCTGTATTTGCCTAGTTCTATAAGTTCTATATTTTTCATTCTTGTGACAGCATCATCATGGTGAGCCACCATACTTCCTGTCTGTCGTGGTGCAGCCGGTAAACCATCTAATGACACTTCCTGCAATAACAGCATCAAAATTAACTCTTTCCCCGTGAAATTTTTTAAGCATTTTTGAAAGAAGGACATAAGAAGTATTTTATATACAAGTAAGTATGCAATTTGTTGAACGGCTTGATTCAATTTTCTTGTTTGATGCAAATTCTGTTTATATACACTAAGCAAGAATGTAGATTAAGGATCAGACTAAAACATCTCTAGCCCCGCTGGATATGTCAGGTATGAGTTTACACATATGCAATAACATGGGTCAAAGATCAAAATGTCCAAAATCCTGAACTTTCTAAACTCCAATCTTAAAACTTGAAGTATGCCCATTAAATATTCACAATTTCAAGTTCAAATGGTCTATTGTCCTTAGACAGACTAAAAATAAATCAGTGAAGCTATTATGATCTCCCTAATTCAGCATTTTGAGGCTGACTTTCTGTGGAAAGTCAGCCTCAAAATCCTGAATTCAGGAACAATCCTGAAAATTTTCACCCATGCAATAAGCACTACTATTTTCTGAGCTGACCCAATTCTATCAGGTATGTGAACATGTAGGGCATTTATTCACAGCCTACTAGTTCATTTCTGACTACCAACTACAAATTGTCTATATATATTACTTACTGAATTAATGTGAGGTATACTGGGTGTTGGTGTTCTGCTGCTAGTTGGGGTCTCTATACCCTATGAGAAGAAAACAAAAAAATCATAGGAGCATGTCCATGACAAAGCAAATAAAATGTTAGCCCAGCTTAGACTCAGATCATGCCCAGTTCAATCAGTGTCTCAGGCCTTAAGTTTAGAGAGCGTAACAGAAAAATAATTTTCTTTTTTCTCAACCAAAACATATGTTGTGGGTACTCAAAAGAACCGTCTCAATGAGACGGTTATTTTGAGCACCCAAAACATATGCTAAAAATTATGAGTAAAAAAATATTTACAATTTTACACTGAAAATTTTTGTTTATCATGCCCTGCCCGATCTTTGCTGTGGGCCTGAAGAAACCACAAGCCCTTAGCTCTCTTTGACTTGACAGGGCTGATACCTAGGTTTATTTCAATCTTTGCTTGATGACGTTAGGATTTCTAGTCAATCCAGTGGTGTAGTTTTAATATTAAAGTCCATACGATGATGATGACCATACTTGGTGGGAACCACGACGTTGCACCTAGGGGCCAAGGTCAACGTTATGTTACCATCAAAGGGGGAAACAGCATGGTCAACGTCACATCTGTAATTCTTTGTATACATTGTAGAATAAACGTGGAGAAGAAACTCATCATTTTACAGATTACACCCCTTATGGAATCAAGGTGAAGATGTTTTCTGCTTACATTGTATTACCTCTGCTGCATTTATTCAAATGCGCTTCAGACTAATTTTATCATTGAAACCAAACACTATGAACCATGATCAAACTGCTCCTTTAGGGAGCAGTTTGATCTGGGTTCATATTGTTTGCAATATAGGCCACAAAAGAGAGAGCAGATGACAATTGTAGTGAATTGCAGGAAAAGGGTTAGGCTGTTATGCCTGGTATGCCATTTCTATAGCCAAATCAACAAGATACATATTAGCAGGAAAAGGTATTTTCTCAAGCCTATATAAATGCTGGGGTGTGGAAATACCATGCCCCACTTGCTCCACCACATTCCATTTCATTCAGGACATGTTAGAAATTACTATTTACTTGTCCTGGGACAAGTTTCAAGAAAGTTAATACAATTCTGTATTTCATATTCTATAACTATTTAAGTATTATGAACTTGTATGTTGTGCAGAAAACAGTGTGGATCCTGATCAGCTGGCTTCTTCAGAAGCCAGCTGATCTGGATCTACACTGTTTTCAAAAGAGTTTATATATGGTATCATACTATTTTTAAAAGAGTTCAAAAATGTATATTGTTTATTACAGAGGCGAAGCGTAATTCTTTGTGCATTTTCTGTTCTTCGGCACAAATAAAAATTTCTTTGGACAAGTACCTTACGGCAATTTACTTGTCACTGGGCAAGTATCAACTTTTGCTATTTCCACACCCCTGCTAAATGGTATACTTACCATATTGATATTGGCGGGGAAATTAGGAGTAGCAGGCAATGAAATAGGGTCAATAATCTGCAACAAAACCAAACGCAACATGCAACACAGATCACAATACTACAACATACATTATCGTGGGTGAAAGTTCCAAAACTTCCAAAATCCTGAACTTTAGAAAATCAGAATTTAAAAGTTGCTGTATGCCTCCAAATTATCAAAAATTCCAAGTTTAATGGTCAAATACCTTTAGAAAAACTGAAACTAAATCAGAAAAGCTATTATTACCTGCAGAATTCACCATTTTGAGGCTGCCTCTCTATGGAAAGTCAGCCTCAAAATCCTGAATTCAGGAATAGTCCTGAAAACTTTCACCCATGCATTATTCTAATAATAAGCTGGATTACCATTCCATGCTCACTTTATCTATTACTCAAAAATAATGATAATGTAGTCCCAGCCCTCAAGATAGACATGTTGATGGAAATTTACACAACAAAGGCCCACTTGGAATTGAACTATAGTTCCTACTAAAGTTCTGAAATAATAGATGTGCGTGCACATTTACACCCCTGTAGGTCCCCTTTCAATTCTCCATTGTAGACAAAAAAGATGTGTATCTACTGCACAGCCTACTCTAATTAACAATTACAAATACGGGGGACCGCAAGTAATAACACAGCGAGGATTTATTTTGTAAAACAAATCAATTTGAGGCTACTGACAGATCTTGAACCTATCTTGAAGAAGGCACCCTTATTTACTTTGTGTTTTACCACGTCCCAAAACTCGTTTTAACGCAGCAAGACCCATATTTGTTCGTGTTAGATTTGATTCTTTACATCCCAGTCAACGGTTTTTCAGACATGTCGGGACAGGTCTTCCTGGGTTGAACCAGTACTAAGCATGGATTAATGTATCTTGCTTAACACAGATACATTAAGTGACGTTGGTGAGGCAGCTGAGGCTCGAACCCACAACCTCTCAGTTTTGAGTCAAGCACTCTACCACTGAGCCACTGCCCTCCCTATGGTCACGTTTGAAAATAAAGATTAGCTCCTTCAGTCAACATAATATATTAGCTAGCGCCACATAATGACAAAATCTGTCTTTCTGGTTTGTGATCAAGTCAGACAACAACGCAGCTGCAAAGACTATCTAGAATATTGATAATATGGATTTAAGCATGATAACCCTAGAACACGGGTTTAGATAAACAAAATTTTTCAGCGAAAAATTGTAAATATTTTCTTACCCATCAGTAGGGGTGCAACGATATACAGGTATACCGGTGTAACAGGCCGGAATTTCCCCCCAGTCAGTTTTTTCCCCGGGGAAAGAATGGGCCGGCCCATTCTTTCCCCGGGGAAAAAATAGGCCGGCCCATTCTTTCCCCACCCAGTCAGTTTTTTCCCCCCCACTAATAATTTCAAAAATCATAATGGAATTATTATTTCTTTGTATAAATTAAAAAAGCCACTATTAAATTAGCGATAGGACTCAAAAGTACTCATACTTATTGCTGTTTGGTTGTGATTTCTAGGGGTTCAGACCATTCACTTTTACTATCAGTCTTTTGGTTTATTGTACTCTTTCACTGTATCGAAATACTTTCGAATGACATGTCAAAGAGATCTTCGACTTTAAAACCTGTTTAGCTAACTGGTTCTTCTAAATAGGGGGTGGGGAAAGACTGGGCCGGCCCATTCATTCCCCCCCCTATTATTTTCTAACCTTTCTATTTATCTCTCAGTTTTAGGTTTAACCTACTCATGCACTGTATCTGAACACTCATGATTCTTGCACTGTATCTGAACACTCATGATTGTCTTGTCCTAAGGAGAAATTCAAGTTAAGAAAGCATTTAGCTAACTGCATGTTCCTTCTCAAAAGTGGGATGTGGAAAGACTGGGCCGGCCCATTCTTTCCCCCCCCCCCTCCATTGGGTTCTAACCTTTCAATTTATCAGTCAGTCCTTGGTTTAAACTACTCTTACACTGAATCTGAACACTCATTATTGACATATCTCAAGGAGAAATTTAAGTTACAAGCATTCAGCCAAATGATTCTTCTAAATAGGGTTGGGGAAAGACTGGGCCGGCCCATTCTTTCCCCCCTCTATTATTTTCTAACCTTTCTATTTATCTCTCAGTCTTAAGGTTTAACCTACTCTTGCACTGTATCTGAACACTCATGATTTACATATCTCAAGGAGAAATTCAAGTAACAAGCATTCAGCCAAATGATTCTTCTAAATAGGGGGTGGGGAAAGACTGGGCCGGCCCATTCTTTCCCCCCTCTATTATTTTCTAACCTTTCTATTTATCTATCAGTCTTAAGGTTTAACCTACTCTTGCACTGTATCCGAACACTCATGATTGTCTTGTCCTAAGGAGAAATTCAGGTTAAGAAAGCATTTAGCTAACTGCATGTTCCTTCTCAATAGTGGGGTGGGGAAAGACTGGGCCGGCCCATTCTTTCCCCCCCCCCCCTCCATTGGGTTCAAAACTTTCAATTTATCTGTCAGTTCTTGGTTTAAACTACTCTTACACTGAATCTGAACACTCATGATTGACATATCTCTAGGAGAAATTGAAGTTAGCAGCATTCAGCCAAATGATTTTCTAAATAGGGGGTGGGGAAAGACTGGGCCGGCCCATTCTTTCCCCCCCCCCCCTCCATTGGGTTCTAACCTTTCAATTTATCTGTCAGTTCTTGGTTTAAACTACTCTTACACTAAATCTGAACACTCATGATTGACATATCTCTAGGAGAAATTCAAGTTACAAGCATTCAGCCAAATGATTCTTCTAAATAGGGGGTGGGAAAAGAATGGGCCGGTCCGGTGGGGAAAGACTGGGCCGGCCCATTCTTTCCCCCCTCTTTTATTTTCTTACCTTTCTATTTATCTCTCAGTCTTAAGGTTTAACCTTCTCTTGCACTGTATCCAAACACTCATGATTGTCTTGTCCTAAGGAGAAATTCACGTTTAGAAAGCATTTAGCTTACTGCATGTTCCATCTCAATAGTGGGGTGGGGAAAGACTGGGCCGGCCCATTCTTTCCCCCCTCCATTGGGTTCCAACCTTTCAATTTATCTGTCAGTCCTTGGTTTAAACTACATTTACACTGAATCTGAACTCTCATGATTGACATATCTCAAGGAGAAATTCAAGTAACAAGCATTCAGCCAAATGATTCTTCTAAATAGGGGGTGGGGAAAGACTGGGCCGGCCCATTCTTTCCCCCTCTATTATTTTCTAACCTTTCTATTTATCTCTCAGTCTTAATTTTTAACCTACTCTTGCACTGTATCTGAACACTCATGATTGTCTTGTCCTAAGGAGAAATTCACATTAAGAAAGCATTTAGCTAACTGCATGTTCCTTCTCAATAGTGGGGTGAGGAAAGACTGGGCCGGCCCATTCTTTCCCCCCCCCTCCATTGTGTTCTAACCTTTCAATTTATCTGTCAGTCCTTGGTTTAAAATACTCTTACACTGAATCTGAACACTCATGATTGACATATCTCAAGGAGAAATTCAAGTTACAAGCATTCCACCAAATGATTCTTCTAAATAGGGGGTGGGGAAAGACTGGGCCGGCCCATTCTTTCCCCCCTCTATTATTTTCTAACCTTTCTATTTATCTCTCAGTCTTAAGGTTTAACCTACTCTTGCACTGTATCTGAACACTCATGATTGTCTTGTCCTTAGGAAATTCAAGTTAAGAAAGCATTTAGCTAACTGCATGTTCCTTCTCAATAGTGGGGTGGGGAAAGACTCGGCCGGCCCATTCTTCCCCCCCCCCCCCTCCATTGTGTTCTAACCTTTCAATTTATCTGTCAGTCCTTGGTTTAAAATACTCTTACACTGAATCTGAACACTCATGATTGACATATCTCAAGGAGAAATTCAAGTTACAAGCATTCTGCCAAATGATTCTTCTAAATAGGGGGTGGGGAAAGACTGGGCCGGCCCATTCTTTCCCCCCTCTATTATTTTCTAACCTTTCTATTTATCTCTCAGTCTTAAGGTTTAACCTACTCTTGCACTGTATCTGAACACTCATGATTGTCTTGTTCTAAGGAGAAATTCACGTTAAGAAAGCATTTAGCTAACTGCATGTTCCTTCTCAATAGTGGGGTGGGGAAAGACTCGGCCGGCCCATTCTTTCCCCCTCTCCATTGGGTTCAAACCTTTCAATTTATCTGTCAGTCCTTGGCTTAAACTACTCTTACACTGAATCTGAACACTCATGATTGACATATCTCAGGAGAAATTCAAGTAACAAGCATTCAGCCAAATGATTCTTCTAAATAGGGGTGGGGAAAGACTTGGCGGGCCCATTCTTTCCCCCCTCTATTATTTTCTAACCTTTCTATTTATCTCTCAGTCTTAAGGTTTAACCTACTCTTGCACTGTATCTGAACACTCATGATTGTCTTGTCCTAAGGAAAATTCAAGTAAAGAAAGCATTTAGCTAACTGCATGTTCCTTCTAAATAGTGGGGTGGGGAAAGTCTGGGCCGGCCCATTCTTTCCCACCTTTCCATTGGGTTCTAACCTTTCAATTTATCTGTCATTCCTTGGTTAAAACTACCCTTACACTGAATCTGAACACTCATGATTGACATGATTTCTAACCTTTCTATTTATCTCTCAGTCTTAAGGTTTAACCTACACTTGCACTGTATCCGAACACTCATGATTGTCTTGTCCTAAGAAGAAATTCACGTTAAGAAAGCATTTAGCTAACTGCATGTTCCTTCTCAATAGTGGGGTGGGGAAAGACTGGGCCGGCCCGTTCATTCCCCCCTCCATTGGGTTCCAACCTTTCAATTTATCTGTCAGTCCTTGGTTTAAACTACTCTTACACTAAATCTGAACACTCATGATTGACATATTTCAAGGAGAAATTCAAGTTACAAACATTCAGCCAAATGATTCTTCTAAATAGGGGGTGGGGAAAGACTGGGCCGGCCCATTCTTTCCCCCCTCTATTATTTTCTAACCTTTCTATTTATCTCTCAGTCTTAAGGTTTAACCTACTCTTGCACTGTATCTTAACACTCATGATTGTCTTGTCCTAAGGAGAAATTCACGTCAAGAAAGCATTTAGCTAACTGCATGTTCCTTCTCAATAGTGGGATGGGGAAAGACTGGGCTGGCCCATTCTTTCCCCCCCTCCATTGTGTTCAAACCTTTCAATTTATCTGTCAGTCCTTGGTTTTAAATACTCTTACACTGAATCTGAACACTCATGATTGACGTATCTCAAGAAGAAATTCAGGTTACAAGCATTCAGCCAAATGATTCTTCTAAATAGGGGTGGGGAAAGACTGACCCGGCCCATTCTTTACCCCCCCCCTTCTATTATTTTCTAACCTTTCTATTTATCTCTCAGTCTTAAGGTTTAACCTACTCTTGCACTGTATATGAACACTCATGATTGTCTTGTCCTAAGGAGAAATTCAAGTTAAGAAAGCATTTAGTTAACGGTATGTTCCTTCTCAATAGAGGGGTGGGGAAAGACTGGGCCGGCCCATTCTTTCCCCCCCCCACTCCATTGGGTTCTAACCTTTCAATTTATCTGTCAGTCCTTGGTTTAAACTACTCTTACACTGAATCTGAACACTCATGATTGACATATCTCAAGAGAAATTCAAGTAACAAGCATTCAGCCAAATGATTCTTCTAAATAGGGGGTGGGGAAAGACTGGGCCGGCCCATTCTTTCCCCCCTCTATTATTTTCTAACCTTTCTATTTATCTCTCAGTCTTAAGGTTTAACCTACTCTTGCACTGTATCTGAACACTCATGATTGTCTTGTCCTAAGGAAAATTCAAGTTAAGAAAGCATTTAGCTAACTGCATGTTCCTTCTCAATAGTGGGGTGGGGAAAGACTGGGCCGGCCCATTCTTCCCCCCCCCCCTCCATTGGGTTCTAACCTTTCAATCTATCTGTCAGTCCTTGGTTTAAACTACTCTTAAACTAAATCTGATCACTCATGATTGACATATCCCAAGGCGAAATTCAAGTTACAAGCATTCAGCCAAATGATTCTTCTAAATAGGGGGTGGGGAAAAACTGGGCCGGCCCATTCTTTCCCCCCTTTATTATTTTCTAACCTTTCTATTTATCTCTCAGTCTTAAGGTTTAACCTATACTTGCACTGTATCCGAACACTCATGATTGTCTTGTCCTAAGGAGAAATTCACGTTAAGAAAGCATTTAGCTAACTGCATGTTCCTTCTCAATAGTGGGGTGGGGAAAGACTGGGCCGGCCTGTTCCTTCCCCCCTCCAATGGGTTCCAACCTTTCAATTTATCTGTCAGTCCTTGGTTTAAACTACTCTTACACTAAATCTGAACACTCATGATTGACATATTTCAAGGAGAAATTCAAGTTACAAACATTCAGCCAAATGATTCTTCTAAATAGGGGGTGGGGAAAGACTGGGCCGGCCCATTCTTTCCCCCCTCTATTATTTTCTAACCTTTCTATTTATCTCTCAGTCTTAAGGTTTAACCTACTCTTGCACTGTATCTTAACACTCATGATTGTCTTGTCCTAAGGAGAAATTCACGTCAAGAAAGCATTTAGCTAACTGCATGTTCCTTCTCAATAGTGGGGTGGGGAAAGACTGGGCCGGCCCATTCTTTCCCCCCCTCCATTGTGTTCAAACCTTTCAATTTATCTGTCAGTCCTTGGTTTTAAATACTCTTACACTGAATCTGAAAACTCATGATTGACGTATCTCAAGAAGAAATTCAGGTTACAAGCATTCAGCCAAATGATTCTTCTAAATAGGGGTGGGGAAAGACTGACCCGGCCCATTCTTTACCCCCCCCCTCTATTATTTTCTAACCTTTCTATTTATCTCTCAGTCTTAAGGTTTAACCTACTCTTGCACTGTATATGAACACTCATGATTGTCTTGTCCTAAGGAGAAATTCAAGTTAAGAAAGCATTTAGTTAACGGTATGTTCCTTCTCAATAGAGGGGTGGGGAAAGACTGGGCCGGCCCATTCTTTCCCCCCCCCCCCACTCCATTGGGTTCTAACCTTTCAATTTATCTGTCAGTCCTTGGTTTAAACTACTCTTACACTGAATCTGAACACTCATGATTGACATATCTCAAGAGAAATTCAAGTAACAAGCATTCAGCCAAATGATTCTTCTAAATAGGGGGTGGGGAAAGACTGGGCCGGCCCATTCTTTCCCCCCTCTATTATTTTCTAACCTTTCTATTTATCTCTCAGTCTTAAGGTTTAACCTACTCTTGCACTGTATCTGAACACTCATGATTGTCTTGTCCTAAGGAAAATTCAAGTTAAGAAAGCATTTAGCTAACTGCATGTTCCTTCTCAATAGTGGGGTGGGGAAAGACTGGGCCGGCCCATTCTTCCCCCCCCCCCCCCCTTCCATTTAGTTCTAACCTTTCAATCTATCTGTCAGTCCTTGGTTTAAACTACTCTTAAACTAAATCTGATCACTCATGATTGACATATCTCAAGGAGAAATTCAAGTTACAAGCATTCAGCCAAATGATTCTTCTAAATAGGGGGTGGGGAAAAACTGGGCCAGCCCATTCTTTCCCCCCTTTATTATTTTCTAACCTTTCTATTTATCTCTCAGTCTTAAGGTTTAACCTACTCTTGCACTGTATCTGAACACTCATGATTGTCTTGTCCTAAGGAGAAATTCAAGTTAAGAAAGCATTTAGCTAACGGCATGTTCCTTCTCAATAGTGGAGTGGGGAAAGACTGGGCCGGCCCATTCTTTCCCCCTCCCCCTCCATTGGGTTCTAACCTTTCAATTTATCTGTCAGTCCTTGGTTTAAACTACCCTTACACTGAATCTGAACACTCATGATTGACATGATTTCTAACCTTTCTATTTATCTCTCAGTCTTAAGGTGTAACCTATACTTGCACTGTATCCGAACACTCATGATTGTCTTGTCCTAAGGAGAAATTCACGTTAAGAAAGCATTTAGCTAACTGCATGTTCCTTCTCAATAGTGGGGTGGGGAAAGACTGGGCCGGCCCATTCTTCCCCCCCCCCCCTCCATTTAGTTCTAACCTTTCAATTTATCTGTCAGTCCTTGGTTTAAACTACTCTTACACTGAATCTGAACGCTCATGATTGACATATCTCAAGGAGAAATTCAAGTAACAAGCATTCAGCCAAATGATTCTTCTAAATAGGGGGTGGGGAAAGACTGGGCCGGCCCATTCTTTCCCCCCTCCTTAATCTTTCGATCTTCTATTGATCGTTTCATCTTTCGGTTTATGTTACTCTTTCACTCTATTTTAACATTTATGAAAGACCTATACCAAAGTGAGAATCAAGTTTTCAATCCAACAAGATTATTAGTACTTCTACATTGTTGGGTGGGGAAAGACTGGGCCGGCCCATTCTTCCCCCCCCCCCCTCCATAATGCTTGGATCTTTCAATTTATTGTTTAGTCTTTCGGTTTATGTTACTCTTTGACTGTATCTGAACAATTTTGAATGACCTATTCCAAAGAGAGATCAAGTTTTTAAACCATCAAGTTAATAGGTACTTCTACATTGTGGGGTGGGGAAAAACTGGGCGGGCCCATTCTTTCCCCCCTCCAAAATGTTGGGATCTTTCTATTTATCCTCTAGACTTTTGGATTATGTTATTCTTTTGCTGTTTCTGAACTCTCTTGACTTATACCAAGCAGAGAATCAAGTTTTCAAACCAACACGTTAATTTGTAATTGTAGGGTGGGGAAAACTGGGCCGGCCCATTCTTTCCCCCCTCCTTAATGTTTTGATCTTCTATTGATTGTTTCGTCTATCAGTTTATGTTACTCTTTCACTCTATTTTAACATTTATGAAAGACCTATACCAAAGTGAGAATCAAGTTTTCAATCCAACAAGATTATTGGTACTTCTACATTGTTGGGTGGGGAAAGACTGGGCCGGCCCATTCTTCCCCCCCCCCCCCCTCCATAATGCTTGGATTTTTCAATTTTTTGTTTAGTCTTTCGGTTTATGTTACTCTTTGACTGTATCTGAACAATTTTCAATGACCTATTCCAAAGAGAGATCAAGTTTTTAAACCAACAAGTTAATTGGTACTCTTACATTGTGGGGTGGGGAAAAACTGGGCCGGCCCATTCTTTCCCCCCTCCAAAATGTTGGGATCTTTCTATTTATCCTCTAGACTTTTAGATTATGTTATTCTTTTGCTGTATCTGAACTCTCTTGACTTATAACGAGCAGAGAATCAGCTGGGGAAAGAGTGGGCCGGCCCATTCTTTCCCCCCCCCCCCCCCCCTCCATAATGCTTGGATTTTTCAATTTTTTGTTTAGTCTTTCGGTTTATGTTACTCTTTGACTCTAATTTAACATTTATGAAAGAACTATACCAAAGTGAAAATGAAGTTTTCAATCCAACAAGATTATTGGTACTTCTACATTGTTGGGTGGGGAAAGAGTGGGCCGGCCCATTCTTTCCCCCCTCCAAAATCTTCAGATCTTTCTATTGATCAGTTACAATTGTAGTCTTTCGGTTTATGTTACTCTTTCACTGTATCTTAACACTTCTGAATGACAGATTCCAAAGAGAGAATAAAGTTTTCAAACCAAACATTTTATTTGTACTGCTACATTGTGGGGTGGGGAAAGACTGGGCCGGCCCATTCTTTCCCCCCCCCCCCCCCCCCCCCCTCACCCCTCCTAAATGTTCTGATCTTTCTATTTATCTTTCAGTCTTTCAGTTAATGTTATTCTTTTAATGTATCTGAAAGCTTATGAATGACTCATTCCAAAGAGATAATCAAATTTTCAAACCAAAAAGTTTATTGGTTATCTCCCTCCAAAGTGTTCCAACCTTTGTATTTTATCTTAGTGAATTGATTCTTCCAAATAGTGGGTTGGGGAAAGACTGGGTCGATTTTCCTTTAACCCATTCAAATAACCATTTTGAATTAAGAACATACTCATTTTGTTTTTTGAATAGGCTAACCATTTATAATCAAATCCTTATACGCCCTCTGCACTTTTGTGCTGTGTTGAGGGTGGTAGAGTTATAATACAGCTATTTCAGAATGATATTTAATTTGATTTAACTGCTCAATGACACATATATCATTTTCAAGCCTTTTCCGAAAAATTAACATGGGGGGAAAAAACTGACTTGGTGGGGAAAAAACTGACTAGTCAAATCTTTCCCCGGGGGAAAAAACTGACCGGTCAGTTTTTTCCCCGGGGAAAGAATGGGCCGGCCCATTCTTTCTCCGGGGAAAAAAATGACTGGGGAAAAAAATGACCGTTACACCGGTAAACCACGATTAGCTCTTGATAAATATCGTATCGCGATATGCTTTTGGCTGTACCGGTACATAAGCTCCATTTTCTCTAAAAATGCAAGAAAACACCAACAATTTTCTGTGAAATCACTGATAATTTCAAGCACCAGCTCAGTTACAAATGGAAGGTGAAAATTCGTCTGGACGCTAGTAAATACCTGTACGGTTTATCATCTGTGTGACTAAAATCTCGTAAAATTTTCTGTCTGTCTACTGCCGATTTTTTTTTATTATTTCCTTCCATAATTCATTCCAATATTTGCTGCACTTTGTTTGTAAAACTAGAAAACAGTGTTCCTAAGCTTAATTTTATATTTCTTCATTAGGCATGATGTTTTTCTTCCGAAAGTAGGAGCTAAAATCTATGAAAATTCAAGAACCATCTCTGCCAAAAATTTCCCCCCCACTAATGTCGGCAATAACGTGATAGTTGTATGTAGGAGCACGAGTTTTAAATATCATAATTTTAAGCAAATAAAGCAAGATCTCAACATCAGAAAGTAGCAACTTAGTTATTTTTGAGAGTCATTTAACTTTTGCTGTCTAAACTTTTAATAGAACTGCAACAAGTTGAGCTTTTAAAAAACACTCTGCAAGCAGATATGCATGTATCCGTAAAAACAGTTTGAGTTTCAAAATTAAAGTTAAGCTTTATGAAAAGACTTCAAAGTTAATGTAATCAAACAGTGGACGTTACTGGGATTAAGGGTTGCATGTGTATTCTGCCATTCTGAAGTTGATGCACCAACATCACACTTGGACAGATATTATGGGAAAAAGCATCATACTAATACTATTTGCAATTCAAATACCCTTTAGATTAGATGTTTTTTGCTATTCTTGTAAGGTAAGTATATTGCAAGGACACAGTGATGAATTGAGTACAGTAACACAGAGAAATGTAGATACAAGATGTGTCGCAATATGTATTGCAATACGGGTTTTCTATATCGCAATATATCGCAATACTCTTTTTAGCGTATCGTTGCACCCCTACCCATCAGTTATAACATATGTTTTTGGTGCTCAAAAGAACCATCTCATTGAGACGGTTCTTTTGAGTACCCACAACATATGTTTTGGTTGAGAAATAAGAAAATTAATTTTTGGTAAGCACTCTTAACTTAAGTCCTGCTAGAATATAAAAATTTATTACTAAGTGTTTACTTCTAGACAAACAAGGTGACCAGACAACATGGACAATACATGCTGATATATACAATTGTTACCACTACTGAAATTTAATTAGCAAAACCACTACTAAAATAAGCAAAGCAGAAACACAGCTCAGCAAAAGTTTGCAAAAAAAAAATGCAGACCAGAGCCCCATTTGGGAAAACTTGTGTGTAAAATATGAATAGTTTCATTTTGATATCCCTCAATCAAATCATATTGTTATGTTTGTATGTACCTAATAAGTGCCACTTTGAAATTTACCACCATGTTTTTTTTTTGTTTTAATGTTTTAAAAGTAATGGCTTGATACTACATGTGAATAATTTGCTGGCAGATTTTTGTTTGTTTGTTTGGTGCTTAAAGACCCATCAACCCTTGTGGGTCATTAGCGTCAGATGGTATTAAATTAAACATGATGTGGATGGAAAAAGTAAAAATTTGTAATAAATAAAATGAAACGAATGATGATGATGAGTTTGAATAATGATATCTTGTTGCAATACGATTGTTGACAGGAGAGACCACGTACAATATCTGACAGTTTCAAAGAGCTATTCAGATAACTGTACATGTTCTTTAACTGAACAGAATACAACATTAAAGAATCTGTATTATGGTCTGATACAAAAGTAAAACAGAACACGATTTTAAAAATAGTCATTAGATTTTGTTAAAAAGGTTTAGTCATGATAGTCAATATGTATATCTGGAAATAATTGCCACACTCCAAAAGGATGAGAGGTACAGTGAATGGTGCATCACAACCAACACATTGTGGCTGCTCTTCACCCTGTAATAAGTATGAATGTGTGACTCTTGTATGACCTAAATGTAGTCGAGCCAAAACAACTTATTCTCTTCTAATGTTTCGAACAAATGATTGATGTTCACCAATAGTTGGTTTTATCTCAAGAAGTTCATTTCCAATTTGCTGGCAGAGAGTTCACATGCAATGTCATGACTATTTTTCCCTAATTTAAGAAAGATCTCATATAATTTGTCATCTGCTATTGTCATGATCAGTCTTTTATGAATTAAAGGAACCATCTGACTATGACTGTTATTTTACATGGAGGAGAATCACGTGACTTTAGATTAAAAAATGGCGGATTCTTGACAAACCCTCACGATACAGGTAAGACTTTATTTGATATTTCCATTAATACTGATCAGATTGGCATGGTTTTGAAGCAGATACCCCGGGAAAAAGAAAGCAACATGTCCATCTTTAGCGACTTTCAGACAAAGACCTGGTTAAAAAGTTATTGACGAGCAACCAAATTTTTCCGCTGCTCGTCAATAACTTTATAACCAGATCTTTGTCTGAAAGTCGCATAAGTTGTGCATGTTGCTGTCATTTTTTGGGGGTATCTGCCATTCTGAACCGAATTAACGGAAATATCAAAGAAAGTCTTACCTGAATCGACAGGATTTTTCAATGGTATCCGCCATTGTTGTTGTTTTGAAGTCATGTGAATCTCGGCCGTGTTTTAACTGCCATAACATGCTTTTGTTGAAATAAGATAAAGTAAATGTTCTAAAATTTTGAATAGTAGTTCTCTGACACAAAAGCATAGACAAACAGGGCAGACCCACATCAGACTGCTTCTGAAGAAGCAGTCTGATCAGGGTCTTCACTGTTTGGTTAACTGGCAAGCATTTTGTTAGTTAAAGCCCTGATAACCACCATGTTATATGAAAACAGAAAGAGAAATTTGTTCAAAATTTTAGATTTGTTTGTTTGATTTGATTCTTAACGTCCCATCAACATTCTTTCAGTTAAACAGGGACGGGTCTTCCTGGGTTGAACCAGTACTAAGCTAGGATAAATGTGTCTTGCTCAATGACCACAATGCAGTGACGCAGGTGAGGCTCGAACCCGCAGCCCCTCGGTCTCGAGTCAAGCACTCTACCACTGCGCTCCCTCTCTCTCAGTATGAAAGCTAAACTTGTCACATGCAATTTTTTCAAGATTCTAGCTAGTCCCTATACACTGAGCAAGCCCGTTTGAGAATTATCTTGTCACAAAGCCCCAAACCAGGTTTTCTCTAGTGACAAGGCCCATATTTAGAGTAGTAGTACTTACATCTTCGTCAAGTTTACGTTTTCTGCCCCCAAAAGGCTGCTTCTTTGGTATTGAGGCTGAACCATTCTATGAAAAAAAGTTCAACAGATACAGTAAAACCTGTATTAAGTCTTAAGCAGCCACTCAAAAATAAACAAAACAAAGATGACAAATGGTAGCTAAATGAAGGTCGAAAGTATTGCAGAATGCTCCCTTAGGAGCATTCTGCAATACTTTTGACCTGCATTAAGCGATAATTGGTCTTGAAAACAAATTTGTGGTCTTTTTAAAATGGCCGTTTTAGACAAGTTTTACTGTATTAAAAGTATATTTCATCATGATTTGACATGTTAAATGTGTTAAACTATCAAGTTGGTAGAGTAAATTGGGCATTTGATCCAGTACCATGATGAAATTAAAGAAGAAGCAAAATCCTGAAGTTTAGAAATTAAAATCTTTAATACTTGTAGTATGCCTACAAAACATTAACACTGTCAAGTTTAAATGGTCTCTTGTCTTTAGATAAACTGAAAATAAACCATAGAAGTTGTAAAAGTTTGGTTGATTCAGTATTTAGAGGCTGCCTTTCTTCAGAAAGTCAGCCTCAAAATCATGAATTCAGGAATAATCCCTTTAAAAGCTTACTCCTAAGCAGCACATAAGATTTGATATTAATGCAAGGGTGATTACTGAAGGATCAAACGAGCCTGCCAATCCATGCAGTCTTGCCAGAGCCTTCACTGCTTGCCCAACCATGGTTTGGAAGCAGATGAAGATTCACTAAAAAAACACCTAAAAAATCTGGCTTTGCCAGATTACTGTGCAGCTATATCTTAACCATTGTCCAGCTGAGTCCAGATTTATCCTCTTTAGTAAAGGTAAAATCTCATTCGGAGACTACAGTAAAGCCTGTCTTAAGCGGCCACTCAAAGACAAAAATAGGTTTTCAAGACCAATAATTGCTTAATGCAGGTCAAAAGTATTGCAGAATGCTCCTGTGGAGCATTTTGCAGTACTTTTGACCTGCATTGAGCTACCAAATGGTGTTAAGACCTTTGTTTTGTCTATTTTTGAGTGGCCGCTTAAGACCGGTTTCACTGTAAAGTATTTTTGGTTGAAGGTTAGATAGCTGGGGAGGTAGGAGACATTTTTTATTTTACTTTAGGCTCTGAGTCACCTAGATTACACAGGCACACTGATAGTTGATTCTGTTTATTTTTTTCTAAATTGAAAATTATCGAAAAATTATTTCAGGATTACTGTCCGTGTGTCAGAAAGTTTGGATCCAGATCAGCCCCGACACATTGTCGGTCCTGAGCTGGGTCCAAACTGTTTGCAAAGATTTCAACAGATGACAAGTTGTCACTAGCCAGGAAAGGCTTAGAAGTGTTGATAGAAGTTGCCACAACAGGCCCAATACTTTGTTCCCGTTGATGCTTTACATCCCAGTCAACACTTTTCAAGTGATGTCTCGACGTCTTCTGGGTTGAGCCAGTAATAAGTTGAGGATGAAGTTACAAAAGTGTCTTGCTCAAGGACACAACACAATGCCTCCGGTGAGGACCTAACTAGCTTTGTTTTTGTTTGTTTTGTTGCTTTACGTCCAAAGTCAACAGCTATGATAATGGCGGACGGTCAGTTCACCTGACCACACCTTTGAACAAGCAGTTAACCAGTACTTCGTGCACATACTTTCCCCTGTAACTGACAACAACCTTTCTTGAATGATTCAGCCGAAGGGAGGAGAATGACCGTAGAAATTATTTATTTCATGATCAATCTCCCAGGGGTGATAACAGTCTGCAAATCTCAACCAGGAATATCTGTCAACTGAATCCTGGACTGTTCCAAAAAAGTTCTTAAATCATCAATAAAATGCTTTAAAGAACAAAATATCAATAGAACACAATCACTTTATGCATATTTTATGGTAAATATCTGACTAAAAGGTTCTAAAACCAAATTAAAGCAATAATAACTATGATCTCATGCCCAAAATGCATGAGTGCTTAATCAGGAAATGCTGATTTATCCTGAACTTTATCACCCCTGATATCCACCAAAGTATGGGACCAGGCTAGGATCCAACTCGCGACCCTGGATCTGCAGTCAGACTCGCATCTGTTGCCAGACACGTTACTGACTGCGCTACGCGGCCCGGTGCCCTAACTAGTAAAACCTTGATCTCAGGTCGAGCACTTTACCACTAAACATGATCAACAGCTGTTTTTTGAGACATATAACAGTACTTTAGTAACTGTGTAAAAGAAAAATTATTTTCTTATTTCTCAAACAAAACATATGTTGTGGGTGCTCAAAAGAACCGTCTCAATGAGACGGTTCTTTTGAGCACCCAAAACATATGCTAAAAATTATGGGTAAGAAAATATTTACAACTGTACGCTGAAAACTTTGTTTATCTAAACCTGTGATGTTTAAAAGAAATCCCTTTATAGTGTCCTGACTCGGCTATCCCTGGGTGCAGTTGGAAAATATTAAGAACCAGATGAATAATTTATATACCATTAGAGTGTGGTCCCTCTCTGGACTGCCTGGACGGGATCCAGCGTTAAGTTTACCAGGTTCTTTCTTAGGTGTTTTTATGTCTTTTCTTGCAAACTCCATCTTGGAGACATCCATCCGCTCCTCAGGTACCCACTCATCCAGGCGCTTATTAACTGAAAAAGAGAGATGCATGAAAATAGTTAGTCAATCTTAGAAAAGCCACTTAAAAACCCAAGTGGCTGGAAGCTATTACATGTACCAGGGATGAATGTTTAAAATTTCAAACTTGATGCCTGCAAAATTATAAGAATCTGATTAGCTCATTTAAGCCTAATAGAACTTCCCACTATTATCATTAAGACCAGTCAATTTTTCATTTTAAGGGTTATTGGGTGGTATTTTTCATTGTTGTTCAAATATTAATAGAACATTCTGTAAGCATACAGTGGAGACCGTGGTGATCCACATTCTATGGTGTCTGATCTGGGTTTGCACTGTTTGCCTATGTCCCACAACAAAGGATGCTAGGCTTATATGGGCTAATAAATAGGTATTAAACTGGTTTGCTCTTGTACTGTGCTAAATAAAGCAGAACCCTCCTCCCAATTTTACACTGATTTTGTTCTCCATTAACCCTTTGTATACTAGAAACCCCTCAACCGGTGCTTTGGCAACCAGTGAAGACCCAAATGAAATGCCAAAAAATGTGGCATTTCATCAGGGTCTGCACTGTTTGCTAAGATAAAAATCATCTTCAGCATGTTCAAGGAGTGAATTATATCTTAATACGGAAATTTTTAACCTGTGACTTTTGATATAAACAATGAACCATGATGCATCCCATGTTTCTTGTACATGTACCAAACACAATGGAAGCATTTGTTAGTATACAGAGGATTAATAGGCAAAATTCCAACATCATTAGATTTATATGCTTGAGCATCAACATATGCATGGGCATCAACAGGACTGAAGGGCCGCGGGTTCGCGCCTCACCCATGTTACTGCGTTGTGACCTTGAGCAAGACACATTAATCCTTGCTTAGTACTGGTTCAACCCAAGAAGACCCCGTCTCAACATAACTGAAAGATCATTGACTGTTATGTAAAGAATCAAATCAAACAAATGGGTCTCAACACAAGAAAACCTGACTTTGTTGCATGCGAATAACAAAGGTACAGACCAGCCTGCGCATACGCGCAGGCTGGTCAGCACGTTTGTAATTTGCTTTCTGGAAAGAATAATATTCCATCTAGTCTCTGTAGCTGAGTAGACTGCTTTGAACCTTACCTGGTCGCAAACCGTGAAGACCGGTTTTCTGGTGTTGAGCCACATATATGTCTTCGATGTTTGCCACAAAAAAGACGCAGACCAGCCTAAGCTGACACACAGACTGATCAGCGCCTTTGTTATTGTATCATATCTAAACTTGCTACAGGAGAAATTTCAATTTTTTAACTATTTGACTGATTTGAGTAGCACTTTGTCGGAAACCCCGAAGACAGCTTTTGTCGCAACGAGACCCATATAATACTTACAGTCTTCATAGTGAACATAAAAAAGCTGCTTCCCATTGACTTCTTTTTTGCCCAAAATTTCAGCCATATCTGAAAAACACATTTTAATCAACAATAATCATAGGTTTAGATAAACAAAATTTTGAGTGTAAAATTGTAAATAAAATTTTCTTACCCATCAGTTTTGACTCATGTTTTGGGTGCTCAAATGAACCAAATGAACCGTCTCAATACCCACAACATATGTTTTGGTTGAGAAATAAGAAAAGTAATTTTCAATTGCTCAATGATATCTGGAGGCCTGGATATATTGGAATCACCTTATCAGGACTCAGGAGGATGGTCCGTCCTAGAGAGGTGGTCTGTCTGTCCCTGTGGACATATTGAACATTGAGTACCCACAGTCCACAACATATGTTTTGGTTGAGAAATAAGAAAATTAATTTTTTGGTACACAGTCTTAACTAAAAGCCCGCTACAGTGCAATGCCTTTATAACCCTATATTTGCAATAGACCATGTAAAAGTGAATTATGTTATAAAGGGACAATTTTACAAAGGAAGTACTGTATTTGATTTAATAATCACCTAGGCGTTTATCAAAATTATTTCCAATAATGGGCATTTATTAGATCCTTTAGTTTAAAAATTTCATATCTATACATAAAACATCTTTTTGTTAACAATGTCCCCAGTAACTGTCAGCAGTGTCTAGTGGTACAACAGTTATGCATAAATGCTAACATTACATTGAATGTATCATCCTCAAACTGACACTGTTGTCAAAATGTGAAAACATGTTGCAAAAACTGTTTGTGTAACTGTGTATTGGTTATTTTGACCATCCTGGCAAAAGTGACATTCTGCAGTTATGACTGGCGCTTGCAGTGTTAGAAATAAGACAGAGAATTCAACTTGTCCAGTGGGCAACCTGAAGACAAATGCAACTTGCCCCCCACAATTTTAATTTGCCCTGCATGATTCATACATAAAATTCCTAAAAGTGCTGATAAATGAAAAAATTGTTTATTTGAGGCTTTACAACATCCACAAATTTTCAGTAATTTTAGGACAGCTTCCTTGGTTTAACCAGAACTAAACAATTAAGTGCCTTGCTCAAGGACGCAACACTGGGCCCTAGGTGATAATGGAACCCGCGACCTTGAGCTCAAGGGTCTGATGCTCTCCCATGTGAAAAATTGCTGTAATCAAACGGTGTAGTTTTAGCATGTACAAATACAGACACAGTGGACAAACAGTGAAGGCACTAATTAGTCTGATCTGGTTTGTACTGTTTGTCAGAGTTGTCTGATATGGGTCTGCACTGTTTGCCTAGACCTGCATATCTAAAGAAAGGTCATAGTTTTAGACTGTTTAGTTGTTTTAAGCTGGCAACATGGTGACATCTTATTTATTAATTTGCAGTGAACATGCAAGACTTTAAGAAATGAAACAAACAAAATTTCATCTTCTAGAATTTCAGATTGTCCAAAGGACAACCTTCCGGGACTCTCAGATTGCCCCCAGCAAATTCAACCCGTGGAGGGCAAGTGGGCAATTGGTTATTTATAACACTGGCTTGTCAATTCATTACACACTTGGAAATATTTACGAGTAATGACAGAGAAGATCTCTAGGCCAAATCTATGAGTCTGCAAATATATTACAATCTTTTATTCATGGTAACAAGTTCTCACAAGCGCTTTGACTAACCCATTTTAATATAAAAGAGGGAAGTTGGAAATAAATCTCCAGTATCGGGTCTCTTAACTGTGGCTACCGGTTTCATCGGTTAAGAGGTTTGTGTGAGAAAATTACTTATACAGTAATATTTTAGCTGAAAGTTGGCATCTTTCAACAATAAAGACCGAAGCAAGTACCTCCATCTAACAGCGCTAGGTGGCCGATTAGATAACTATTAGCAGTGTTAGATTTAGGCTTGATTTCTATTGCGTCTCTGGGACCCAGGGCATTAACAAAAGTTGAGTTCCATGTTAATTTTAATGAGTCCCGGAAAATTTAGTTTCCAAACTGATATTTTTTGCAATGTTAAACACAAAAATGTTAGCTAAAACTATCAAAAAACTTTATCTCAAACATTTTTAGTTTACACTTAGTGATAAACAATCAATTAAAACTAGAAGACCTGAAGGTCCTAAGGGGCTCACCTGATCTCCTCAATAATGTTAAAATAGGTCAAGGTCAGCTATGCCTATAATGAAACATATTTTGTTTTACCATATACAGGTATGGTGGTTGTGGCCATTTTGGTCAAGTGACCCTAAAACAATCTAATGAATACTTACTCCATCAAAAAGCCCAGTGATTTCTGAGAAAAGATGTTTAGATAGGCAGAGCTCTCACTAGGATTTTGAAAACAGGAGTTCAGGACTCCCATCTGGCAAAAAGTAGGAGTCCCACTGGAAAAAGTGGGAGTCCCACTCCAAAAAAGTTGGAGTCCCACCAATTTGTGCATATACCGTATATCTTTTCCATTTTAGCCGGAAGTGATACATTTTAATAATTTTTAGATCAACTGATTTTAACCCTTTAACATTAATGGATTCTTCAGGTTATATACTATTTTGGACTTTTTGGTATATTTTTTATGTAACCTGAACACACATTTTTTTGTTTGGCCTTATCAAAATAAAAGATTAAACTGTTGGTACTTGTTTTATTCATTAACGAGACAGACAGACAGGCAGGCAGACAGCAGTTCTCTGTTTTATATAATCTTATGCAGATGGAAGTCTTTTTTTCTTCTAAAAACGCATCTCGCTAGTGTCTACGGTGTTTGCAATGAATAGACTGACATTACTTAGCCATTTAACGTGGCTTCCATGATTTAGAATGAACGATTATTTTACTTGCTGAAAGTGATTTGTTTGTGTTTATTCATCTAGACACTCGGCTTGAACCGATGATATATTTCATCGCACGGCTTGTAGTGTAGCTACATTTGGAACTGTTACCGTATACGGCTTACCGCTTTACCATTTTTTTTCAACAATTCTCAGACTCTTTTGTTTGCCGTAGTAATGAACGAATAAAGAAATGCAAATCCATAAACATATTGTTTTTTCTCAATGTTTATGTTGCTCAAATCGCAAACGAGTGCAATTAAATATGTTTTCTCTTTCATCCCTACTCAGTCGAATTCGGAAGTCTGTTCACAGTTGTCCGATGTTGTTTACAATGCCGTATTAATTTTTCTCCCTTTAATTAACAGTAAATCGGTAGGGCATCTGTTTCAAACAATTATCAGATAATCTTTTCCCAATTACTTTAATAATCACCTCGTAATAATCACACTGTCCCGCATCCGTAATCCTGTCAATCACCTGTCAGAATTGCTACACTGCAGTCCAAGTCATACGATTGGTCAACAGAGACATGACAATGCTTAAAGTCTCCCGTCGCTCCAAAAGCATGTCGCGATCGATAAAATCAGAGGGCTTTTGATCTCCCGGTGTGTACTTATTTATCAGCTACTGAATTTTAGCACGTGCCTACTAAAAAACATGCGTACGCGGAACTCCCGCCTAGGGAAAATCATGCGTCCCAGGGAAAAAACGTGCGTACTAATACGCGTAATTCTGCATTTCAGAGAGCTCTGATAGGTACATGGCTGTCCAAATGAGAGGCCTTTGATAAAAGGCCAAAGGTCAGCTTGACATTTGGTACTTAAATAAAGCCATTGTCTCATTAGGTTAAACATATTTCACAAGTCAGGGCTTGAAAATAGTACTCATCCGCTCGTATTTACGAGTGTCTCAGGCTGCAGAGCAAGTGAATATTTTGATATTTCTACTGAAAATTAAATTTTCCCCATTAGGCGCGTTGCTGAATTTCATATAAGGCTTACTTTTTGAGAAAACTTACCTCATCGTCATAAAGGATGAAACCGGTCTCAAATGAAAACTAAATGTCTCTACTTTAATTTTGATTGGGTCGTACGTTCGAAAATTGGTAGCGTCATATCTAAAATAGGGGAGATAACTCTATCCTTGCAAAAAAGGGAATAGTGAAGTACGAATTTCGAAACGATATTCTGCAGTTTTAAAACATTATTTTTCGTAAATTATTTTATTTTCTAAAATCAATTTAACTTTTATTAGTTTTTTAACCAAATTTGGCTCATTTTCTTCATTTGCAGATATAGCTAATGAGGGATAACTCTTACTACCCTGTAAAATAGAACATTTCCCTCGATATCGTTTCTAATAATAAAGTTATTGTTAGTAAAAACGCGTAAAACTTGATCAATTCGAAGAAAGATATAAATTTGCTATTCAAAAACATGATTAATAGCAGTCTGACATGCTTGACGGCTCGGAAAATCGCTTGCAAAGTTGCTACTCCCCTGTGAAAAATACTCTGTTTTCGTGCATTTCACCAATACACTTGATATACTATTAGGCGCAGTTTCTGAATGCTTTTGAGAAAATTTACCTCGTCGTCCTAAAGGATGAAACTAGTCTTCAATTGAAGATAAATGTCTATACTTAATTTTGGTTTGGGTCGCACACTCAGAAATGGGTAGCGTCATATTGAAAAAAAGGGGAGCTAACTTTATACTCGCAGAAAACAGAATCACGAAATACGAATTTTAAAAGTATCAAGTATGGACTTTTTATCTGAAGACCAAGGGTCTGACACATTTCTTCAAGGTAATTTGGTATGCTTAATCCGAAAACCAATGTTTGCAAGCTGAGAAATGGCGTCATATTGAGCTTATTTGCATATTTTCACAATGGCCGCCAAAATCATGCAGAATCTTACATTGTTGTTGATTCAAAGTTTAATGTACCTCGGAATATTTGTGGGGGTTCTGTGTTGGTCTTTGTTTTATAATACATCTCTTTGTGTTCGTTCTATTTTTGTTAAAACCTTGACGAGGAAGAGAATGATAGTTGCTTTGCTTTAATTGTCTTCCTGATGTCTTGTTACTGTAAGTGTTCTGTTGCTCTTCCTCACGATGCCGTGGGTTTATTTGCAGTAGTGATTGTGGTTTTTCCTGTTTATAATCACTTACATTTTGCTTATCTAGTGTCCAGCTATTATAATGAATGTTTCATTCATAGCACTATTTTGAACTAGTTTCAAGCTTATAAAGTAATAAACGAGAAATGAGTTTTAAGAATCGACAAGTAGCTATTGATTTAACTGTCGTCATTATGTCCATTCTTCCTAGCAATACCCACAAAATGTGTTACACTATCTATATCACAAGTCAAAGCATTTAAATTCCTTAGTACCCAATGGTCGAATTAGACCAGCCTTGCGTCCTCAGGACAACTTCTCATGGGCGTCAAATTGTTTTGTGGGACCGCCTTCAATAGGTAAAAGTATTGCCCTGAAAATAACCCCATTTGAGCTATGTGAAATTGTGTGGTTTCCATGGCAACAAAAAATGCGGCTCACAACAGTTGGGTATGTCTCTACAAATTACTTATATCTCAGCAGAAACACATCCTAAAGTACTAGCTCGATAAAAAAAGTAAGACATAGCAGCTTCATTCAGCGGTAAAGTATGCTAATGATCAAACTTGCATATTCATGAAAATTTAATGAATACATTAGGCAATCGTAAAAAATAAGAGGGTGTACCCACAAAGATACTTACAACTCAGCTGCGAATTATTTTAGGCAACCACTTTTGGTACCAAATAATGCCAAAGCACTGCACTTTTACCAAATTGTCAATTTAACAAACTTTTTAACATTCTCACTCATAAATATTAGTCAAAATATAAGAAATAAGAGAATATTTTTGAAAAATTAAAGGGGTTTACTTACAAAATTACGCATATGTCAGTTGCTAGTTATCTTTTTTTCAAATTAAAGTCTAGAACTAACTTTTATCTTTCTGTGTTCTTCATTCTTTTTAATGTTTTCTTATATATTCATGAGTATGGAAATGAGATCATTTGTATATTCATTAGTGGGTCAAGGAGCTATATCTCAACTTTTATTTGGTACCATGTTTGGAGGTCCATGACATATATGGCAGCTGAAATATAGGTTATTTTGTAGGTCAAACCACTTAAGTTTTCTACTATTTTTGATTTATTTTTTTATGTGTTCTTTAATATTCATGCTATGAAAATTAGATATTTCGAATACTTATAATCATACGGTCCCATGCCTGTATCTCAACTATTATTTGGTACCAAGTTTTGAAGTCTAGGATAGTAAGCAGCTGGCGTAAAGGTAATTTGGTAGGGATACCACCTTACTCAATCTACCAATATTGTCTTATTTCTTATGTTTACATTAATATTTATGGGTATTCAAATTAGATCATTTGTATATTTAATCGTTTTCATCAAATGAAAATGTCTCAACTTTTATTTAGTACCTAGTTTTGAAGTTAATCATAGTTAGCAGCTGACTTAGTGGTTATTTTGAACGTAAATCACCTTATTTTTCTACAAATTTCCTCTTATTTCTTAAGGACACCGACCTTGATACGGCTGCGCATGCTACCCGCGCATCTTCCGTAAACAAGTTGACGTCGACGTCAAAGACGTACGTACTTCTCAGTAGATCTGATACACGCTGCTTCTGTGTTCTTCCAGTTAATGGACGATAAAATAACGCCGTCTTTGAGAAAATCAGTCAGGCCATATATTTTTTTTAATTCAGAACACATATCAACTAGTTTCAGGTGTCTGAAACTCGAAGCAATTTATTTCTTTCGAGTCACAGTTTTCACTGGGAAAGCGACAGCGATTATAAACTGCAGTTGCGTTTATCCGTAAAATCCGATAATCAGTAATTGTAGCCCTTTATTTATGACGTAAGCGTGAAAAAGTAAATAAAATCAAAATGCGAAAGAACATACTAAAAAGTGAGTTCTTCAGCGGATACTGCTGCTATAACTAAAGTAAAATGTCTCAGCTCGGTATCATATTCCACTTGCTACTCAAAAGAACGGGACCAAGACAACTCGGCAACTCAGTCGGCGAACCTCAGCGGCGAACGATGAGAAAACTCGGCAACACTTTTTGAGACCCATGGCGACTTTTGTTCGGTGCCAGAGAGACTTTACTAGTAGTTGTATTACGGAGAAAACAACATACCTGAGAGATACTTTGGCCAAAAGGCCAATAACATCGACAACATAACCACAGCCTCCATCCCCCCCCTCGGAACAGCGGATACTTGACTTTTCGTCTGCAGTTCACTGCTATTACAACCCCCCACACACCCCGTGACCCCCACACTGTGGCTACAACAAGCTGGTTAAACAGTGGCAGTTTTCCCCGCAGCCATGATTGCCTTGGTAGATCTACCTCGAATTTCCCCAGCACTGTTGTCAAAGTAAACAAACTGCTCAATCACCACCCTCCCCCGGGGGAGGGGGTGATGGTAGTCAATTGACTGGTGCATAAAACAATTCAACACCATAAATGATTTTTATCTTAAAAATGAATAAACTTGTAAGAAACTTGCAATAAAAATAATTATTTTCTTTAATTGTTCCCATAGCAGCGAGAGTGTTTCACATTGCAGTTAGGCAGACGATGTTTCATGTCCAACATGTTGGCAGGGATGAAGCAGGTACTAAGAAAAAGTACTCGAGTAAGTACAGAGTACTGACTGTTTTAAAAGTACTCGAGTAAGTACTGAGTACACATTTTGTAAATGTACTTAAGTAAGTACTGAGTACTTTAGAAAAGTACTCATGAGTACATCTGAGTACTATAAAGTATGCAGTGATTTTGTTACCTGCGCATCCTGCATCTTTTGCAAATAAGTTTTTATTTCAGCGAGTCCCAGTGAGTCACGGGATGCAATAGTATGGCTGACTTGTCAATAAAAATAGTGTTTTGGACTCATTGGTTTGCAGTGGGGACTCATTGATATTGGAAACAGTGAGTCCCAGGACCCATAAGCACAAAATTGTAAATGAATCACTGAGTATGCAATGAAAATTTAAGACAAAAGCCAAATTAAATAACTAAACAGGCTGCAGATATTTATAATATTTACAAGCACAATCTAAGATTCAATAGGTAAAACCTGATACAAGTTATTAACCATTTAAGCACTAAATAAAACAATAGGTGATTCTGCAAACTCTGTAGATCCAGATGTGATGGCTCATAATGAGCCGCCTCATCTGAATCTACAGTGTTTGTCTTCTAGATTTTGATTTTGGTGCTTTATTTGATAAGCTTGAGAACTGTCCTGTTTTGTTTTACTGTTTTAAGTATTATATTATTCCTGATATTTTTATTTATTGTCTTTCACAACTGGACTGGACATTCATTGTTACACCTGATCATCTGTTTCATCCTTTAAATCATAAATATTTGGACACCAAAATTATTGACATAATTGTCTAAAAAAGTGATCAGCATATTTCATCAATGCATACATGTACGTATGTCAGAAGGCAGATCAAATGTCAAACAGTAAAGACCATTATCAGACTGCTCTTGATCTGGGTGTGTACTGTTTGCTCAGGTATATATCTGTCCCTATATTTGGGGTAAATACAATGTCTTATCTTGCAGCAAGTGTGACAAATACAACAACTTACTAATTCAAGTGCATTGTAGTAATCAAAAAAAAGTGTTGCTCCTGGCCAATTATATGCATCATTAGGCCTTTCATCAAGTCCATTGTTAATAAAGAAGTCAATCTGGCCACACTAACCTAAAAAAGCTTGATAGGTAAAATACACTTTTTCTAAATATTAGGATAATGGGGCACTTTTTTTTGTTCATTTTAAGCATAAAAATGCCAATATTTTGATTTTAGCATCTGAAAAATAGATGAGGCCACTTTTTTCATGTCTGAAAAGACAGATGAGGGGCATTTTAAACAGATGAGGTAAGGCCTGAGAAACAATTAACTTTTTTTCCTATCCGGTAGAAATTTTAAAAATGTACTCAGTAGTACTCGTAATGTACTCATGAGTACAGGGTTTTTTGCAACAGTACTTAAGTAAGTACGAGTACATGTACTCATAAAATTAGCTAAGTACAGAGTACAGCTAAGTACTGAAAAAAAGTACTCGAGTAAGTACGAGCACAAGTACAAGTACGAGTACTCCATCCCTGCATGTTGGTATATATGTCGATCAAACGTTGGTACAATTCTGCAACTTTTGCAAACAGTTTGGGCAAAGATCAGGCCCGACAAAAGTTCAGACTGATGGACAGCTAGGCTGATCAGGGACACTGATTATTAACAATAATACCTATAATGGATTTTTAAAAAAAGGAATCTCCTATATTCAGACGCACAATATATTTTATGGTCACAAATGATTCAATCAAGATTCAAGAAATATTCTGATCCATGATTACCCCTAATTGCCCATGATTACCAACTGATCATGTTGAAGATCAATTACGTGTCATTTGACCTCGAACAATAGTGTCGTTGAATTGTCTCAAAAAGTGTAGCTGAGTTGTCTCAAAATCTGTCGCCGAATAGACTCAAAACTGTGTCACCAAGTTATCATGTAGCTGAGTTGTCTTGATTCAAAAAACAACGGTTATTTTGAATACCTACAAAATAATTCTTAGTGTGGATTTAGATAATTGAAGGCTATAGCAGAATTATCTGGACCTTGTGGTGGATTTACATATTGAAGGTTATAGTTTCAGTCTCATGTGCTGGATGTTTTCAATGCTTATACTTATTTCTTTCACATGGGCTGTGAATATAACATGCAAATCTGGCTTGTACAACCCTGGAATATCCCTCTTCTATCACACAAAGGGACCCTAAATATTGGACATTCAGAAATGTTTTAAAAAGGAAACATCAGCTTTCACCATGATGCTTTATGAGTTTTCATGTTACGGTTGAGCCGCCACCTTTTTTGGTGTAAACTTACACTTACAGTACTAACCATATGAAATGGCAGTTTAGCTGCCCCCCTTTTTGGTGTAAACCTACACATACTGTATTTTTCTACTGTAACAATCTGAGGTCAAAATTTTGCCAGTGTTGAATCTTAGACAGCTCTACCTGTTATTGTTGTAGTTATTTTCCAGATCAATACAATCAAACAGAACATAACTTTAAAGCAAAGTTACTGATAAAAAAAACTTCCCTAAAATTTTCCCAATCAAGGTTAGGTACCGTTTCCCCCCTTAATTATTCAGCAAGGCTCTACTCGATAAGATGTAGCAGTATGAGTGAATTCTTTTGGGTAGGGTTTTCACAATAAAATTGAACCCGGTGTCCTTAAAAACAAAGATTTTATACAAAATTGCCGCTTTTTGAAACAACCCCCACTTTCTAATACTGTGAATACATCCTTTTTTGTATTTAAATAGAGCATGGCCATCTTGAAAAAAATATACAAAAACATTGATTTCTCAATTGCGGGTTATCTTCCATTTCATCTTTCGTCTCAAATTTTACTTGTTATCTATCAATCTAAATCTTATCAGAAATATACTCAGAAAAACAATTGAAGGATATTAAAATTCTTTTGGCTATATAACATTTGAGAAAATAATTTCCAAACAAAGGATTTTCGTATCTGATAGGACTACCAATATGTAATTCAGAAAAATGCAAAATAAAATTTACGGGTCATTGGTTACGATACAGTACCACACCAAATGTACCAACCCTCTTTACCCAAAATTCACAAGCAAGAAATTTAGCGTTTATATTTTTTGAAGTAACCTTCACCTGGTCATTGATTATGTTCTAATTCCGACCACAGACAAGTGTTCAAACCCATTTGTCAGTAATTGCACCTAAAAACGTGACAACTTCTGCAACAAAAATGCACAGATATGACATACCCAAGTCAATATGTCAACAAATTGGAAGTAAAACGCTGACAAAGGCTACAAAATTAGGTGCCATACTTTTGACTGAGAGCCAGCAATGATTTTGGAGCTATTCATTATGGAATACAAACGATAAAAATGGGTTTCAATAATTTTTGAATGTTTGTGACTTTTCAGTATAGAGGGTTGCACCATTTTGACATGTACTGTACTTTAATCATTGAAGCGTGGCTTAAATCAAACATTCATTTTGATTGCAGATATCTGGAAATATGAAAAACATGCATATTTAGGTTAGTTTTTATTGTATTGGATGTTAGTTATGGAACTGAATCTAAATATCCTTCAATTGTTTTTCTGAGTATAGTTACTTATGAAATGACCCTTTCATACGATTTTGATTTAATCACAAATTTGTGAATCTGACTTGGATTCTTGACAAAACTCCATTTCAAAAAAAGTTCAGCAGATGATTGAGTATGTACTTTAGGGAATAAGGTAGAAATCTGAAAAATCAAGGCCACTGGATCAGCTGATAGAGATTTCTTGGTTATTTACTCAGGATAACAAATAACAGCTTTGGAATCTGGTAGAAGTGCGGTCAGAGCAATAAATTGTCTATTGAAAATTTATACTGGTCTAAAAGTTAAACTTACTTCCAATATTGCTTGACTAATATCAAAGTATGCTTCCTTAATGAACGAAAACAAATATTATTCTCAGATGATATTGTAAAACTAATCTAGAAATGGGTGTCTAGGGCATATTCGTAGAGTATTTAAATGCCTTTTTGTGCCTAGGTTTTATCAAAAACAAAACTCTTACAAGCATGCATAAGCTTAGTCAGAGATCTCTACCGCTAGACCCAACTGGAATAATTTTAAATACTTGCTGTAACAGTACAGGGGTCATTCAAACTGTTAGTCTGTATAAAAATAGATCCTCACGATGAGGATGATTCTGTACCTTGTTCCTAGAAGTATATGAGAAAATGTCCTTATTTACTTGACAATTCAGTTATGCACGAAATTTATCAAAATTGACATTTTCATCATCAAAAAAAAACTTTTTGTGACGACCCTTCTTTTATTGTTTTAGATATTTGGCCTCTTACAAACAGACACAGTATAGACATAATTAAAGTTATTGCTTAAGTAAATCTAACTTGTTCCATTCAGAATTACACGGAATCATTCAGAGGTACTGATTTTATGCAAAACTATTACTTTTGGGACGACCCTTTTTCATATACTATGGAAACCTTTGATTTTTATTTAATATCTTCAAGATTATGTTTAAGTTCAACAAATATATGAAAGTCATTTATTTCCATTGGGCAGATATACCTGAAATTCCGGCATTTATGTCAAAATTAATCAAAATTGAAAATTTATTAATCAAATATCCTTTTTGTAACGACCCTTATTTTATGTTATTTTTAGATTTTTGGCCTCTTACTAATGCTTCAACACAGTATAGGCACAATTAAAGTGATTGCTTAAGAAAATCTAACTCCTTGTATACAGATTACAAAAAAATATATGCGAGATACTGATTTTGATGTAAAATACTACTTTTAGGACGACCCCTTTTTCATATACAGCGGTGACCTTTGATTTTTATGGCAAATGTTAACAGATTATGTTTAGGTCCATCTTATATCTAAAATTTAATAATTTCTCTTGGGCAGAAATATCTTAAATTTCCTCATTTATGTCTAAATTGATCAAAATTGACATTTACATAATTAAAAAAAACTTTTTTGACGACCCTTTTTTTAGAGTTTGATAGAAATTTGGCCTCTAACTATTGACCAACACTGCATAGGCATAACTAGGTCGCTTCCTAAGCAAACCTAACTTGTTCCATTCAGAATTACGGGGAATCAATCAGATGTACTGATTTTATGCCAAAATATTACTTATGGGATGACCCTTTTTTATATACTGTGGTGACCTTTGATTTTTATTTCATATTTTTCCAGGTTATGTTAAGGTTCATCAAATTTATGAAAGTGATTTACTCTATTGGACAGGTATACCTTAAATTCCGGCATTTGTGTCAAAATTAATTAAAATTGACATTTTCATAATTAAAAATCTTTTTTGTAACGACCCTTCTTTCATTTTCTTTAGAGTTTTGGCCTCTAACCAATTCTACAACACAGTATAGGCATAATTAAAGTTATGGCTTAAATAAATCTAACTCTTTGTATTCAAAATTACACAAAATCAATCCATGGTACTAATTTTAATGTAAAAAATCTTACTTTTAGGACGACCCCCTTTTCATATAAGACGGTGACCTTTGAATTTTATTTCATTTTTTAACAGATTATGTTTAGGTTCATATTATATCCAAAATTCATTAATTTCTCTTGGGCAGATATATCTTTAATTTCCTCGTTTATGTCAAAATTTTAGTCTTTTCCATTACCCTCAATGCAAAAATAAGCATTTCTAAGGGTACTTTTGAAACGACCCTAACTTTTTCCCAAGCACGGTGAGGTACCATTTTTTTCCCCTTAATTGATCAGGAATGATTTACTTGATAAGTTGTAGCAGTATGAGCAAATTCTCTTGGGCAGGTTTCTCACAATAAAATTGAACCCGGTGTCCTTAAGACTTCATTAATATTCATGAATATTCAAATTAGATAATTCGTAAATTTAATCATTTTGGTCAAAATGCAATGTCTCAACTTGAATTTGGTACAAAGTTTTGCAGTCTACGATAATTAGCAGTAGACATATAGGTAATTTTGTAGCTATACCCCCTTATTTTTTCTACCTATTTTCTCTTATTTCTTATGCTTTCATTCATATTCATGAACATTTAAATTAGAAAATTCGTATATTTTATCATTTTGATGACATGGCTATGTCTTAACTTTTATTTGATACCAAGTTTTGTAAGATTGGATAGTTATCAGCTAGTGTTGTGTTAATTTTGTAGGTATACCACCTTAATTTTTCTACCAATTTTTTCTTGTTTCTTATGTTTACATTAATATTCATGAATATATTAATTAGATAATTCGTATATTTAATCATTTTAGTCAAATGGCTTTGTCTCAACTTTTATTTGGTACCGATTTTTATAGTCTAGGTTAGTTAGCAGATGGAGTACATGTAATTTTGTAGGTATACCCCCTTAATATTTCTACTTATTTAGTCTTATTGCTTATGGTAACATTAATATTCATGAATATTTAAATTAGATAATTTGCATATTTAATAATTTTGGTTAAATGGCAAAGTCTCAACTTTTATTTGGTACCAAATTTTATAGTCTAGTCTAATAAACAACAGACATATAAGATATTTTGTAGGTATACCACCTTCATTTTTCTACCAATTTTCTCTTATTTCTAATTTTTACATTAATATTCATGAATATTCAAATTAGATAATTCGTATATTTAATAATTTAGGTCAAATGACTATGCTTCAACTTTGAATTGGTACCAAGTTTTGTAGTCTACGATAGTTAGCAGTAGATATATAGGTAATTTTGAAGGTATACCGCCTTAATTTTTCTACCAATTTTCTCTTATCTCTTATGCTTTCATTAATATTCATGTATATTTAAATGAGATAATTCGTATATTTCATCATTTTGATCAAATGGCTATTTCTCATCTTAAATTTGGTACCTTGTTTTGTAAGATAAGATAGTTAGCAGCTAGCGTCCTGGTAGTTTTGAAAGTATACCACCTTTATTTTTCTACAATTTTTGTCTTATGTCTTATGTTTACATTAATGTTCTTGAATATTTAAATTAGATAACTCGCATATTTAATCTTTTGGTCAAATGGCAATGTCTCAACTTTTATTTGGTACCAAGTTTTGTATTCTAGGCTAGTAAGCAGCAGACGTATAGGTCATTTTGTAGGTATACCCCCTTAATTTTTCTACCAATTTTGTCTTATTTCTTACGTTTACATTAATATTCATGGATATTTAAATTAGATAATTCGTATATTTTATCATTTAAGTCAAATGTCTTTGTCTGAACTGTTTTTTTTGGTACCAAATCTTGTAGGATAAGATAGGTAGCAGCTGGAGCAGAAGTAATTTTGTAGGTATACCCCCTTATTGTTCGACCAATTTTCTCTTATTTAGCATGTTTTCAATAATATTCATGAGTATGCAAATTAGATGATTCGTAAATCTATTCAGTTGGTCATTTTGTCAATGTCTCAACTTTAATATGGTACCACGATTCTTAGTCTAGATTGATAAACAGCAACAAATTGGTAATTTTGTAGGTGACACCCCTTAATTTATTCAACACTTTTTCTCATTTCTTATGTTTTCAATAGTATTCTTGAATATGCAAATTAGATCATATTAATATCTAATAAGAGTGTCACATTGCTGTTTCTGAAATTCTATTTTATCTATTCAAGAAAGAAAGACTAGATATTTCAAACAGATGTACTTTTGTGTGAGTAAAAATGAAAAAAAAAAGCAGAGAAGCGATATTTCAAGGAGGTATTTAACGACGCTAATCTATGCTGGTTTTACATTATTTCTAGTACCAGAGTTACCTCCCCATTTTATGAATGACGATACTCGATTTTAACGTACAATCCTCACAAATTGATAATACAGATATTTTTATCTTTAATTGAGGCATGTATCATCATTAAGGACGATAATTTAAGTTTTCTCCAAAAGTAAATCAGCAAATCGCCTATACCCTTTTATAGGGTAGTAAGAGTTATCCCCCCAAAATACTATGTTTGAACTTATAAAAATCAATAAAATTCATACAAATATAAATGACAGTAAACTTACTTTTAGAAGATAAAATAATTTGCGAAAAAGAACGCCTTTTTGTCAATACAAAATCAGTCTAAAAATTATACTTTACGTTTCCGTTTTTTGCAAACATTGAGTTATCTCCCCATTTTTTAATATGATGCTACCAATTTTTGAGCGTACGACCCAATCAGAAATAAAGTAGAGTCATTTAACTTGAATCTAAGACCTGTTTCATCCTTTATGACGATGAGGTAAGTTTTTTCGAAAATTTGAATTTCAGCAACGCGCCTACATGTATGCCAATAAATTTTGTGATGCAGGGCAAGTGCCTATTTTCAGATATTTCGAGGCCTGCAAGTATTATGATTTTGGCTAAAACAGGTATAGAAAAATGAGCATTTCAAGATTTTCCCATATAAATGCATTAGGAATTAAATTTGACCTTGCAATAAAGTAGGTCAAGGTTTACCTTGATTCATCATTTGTGCAAACCTAGTAGGGCCCACATCCCCAATGTCATTAAATGAAATATGACTACTATTTTTTTTTATGAGTTCAATTGACCAAGTGGTTTCTGAGAAAGCTGTTTTAATATGTTGGTGGGACTCCAATATGAGTGACTGTGGCTGAAAGGTCAACCTTGACCTTTGAAACTTATTTATAGCCATTGTCTCATTAGGTTTATCAAGAGAGAATAATGACTTTGGTTTCAACAGTATTCAAAAATCAACTTTTAAAAAAAAGTCCCATATAAATGCATTAGGCAGCAAATTTGACCTTGCCGTTAAGTAGGTCATGGTTAACCTAGGATCATCATTTGAACAAACTTTGTAGGCCCCACATCCCCAATGCTACATACCAAGTACCAAGGTTATCCGCCTTCTGGTTCTTGAGAAGAAAATTTTTAAAGGGTTTTTACCATATATGGGCATGGCGGTAATCTTGGTCATGAGACCAAAATATTTTGCATAAACTTTGATTAACTTATCATAAGTAGTCTTCACATGAAATTTGAGTTCAATTGGCCTTGTGGTTTCTGAGAAAACTGTTTAATAAGTTGATGGGACTCCAATATGAGAGACCTTGGCTGAAAGGTCAAAGGTCATCCTTAATCTTTGAAACTTATTTATAGCCATTGTCTCATTATGTGAGAATAATGACTTTGGCATCAACAGTATTCAAAAAATCAACTTTTCAAAAAAAAAAAATCCCATTTAAATCATTAATGCATTAGGAAGGAAATTTGACCTTGAAGCTAAGTAGATCAAGGTCAACCTAGGACCATCATTTGAACAAACTTGGTAGGCCCCACATCCCCAATGCTACATACCAAGTCCCAAGGTCATCGGCCTTCTGGTTCTGGAGAAGATTTTTAAAAGGTTTTTACCATATATGGGCATGGGCATGGCAGCCATCTTGGTCATGTGACCAGGACCATTTGAACAAACTTTTGTTCCCCCATCCTAAGGAGTATCCATATGAAATTTGAGTTCATTTGGCTCTGTGGTTTCAGAGGAGAAGCTGTTTAAAAATGTTGACCGACGGACGACAAGTCATTGGTATATTAATAGCTCACTTCGGAGCCTTTGGCTCAGGTGAGCTAAAAAAGCAAGAAAGAAGCAGACTTAGCAGTGATGGAGTATTTGACTATTAAACTTCTTTGCTTTTAAAAAGTCTTTACTTGAAGCTCTAAATCAAGATTATTTTGCATGTGATTGTTGAAAATTGCTGAACCTTTCTCTGAACACATTTTTGAACAGACAAAACATCGGATTGTGATAGTATTGGCTTCATAATTAACCATATCAAGTTATTTAAATGTTTCAAGTGTGATTTCTCGAGTCAAATGCCATTTTTTACCCAGCAAATAGATTTTGGGACAACCTTAAATCATTATTATAGCAGAGCCTCATTCTGATTTCAAACGTTGCTATGAACAACGGCTCTCGGAAAAACACAATTAAATACTATTTATAGCAGTCTCTTTGCGATTTTGAAGCGTTGCAAAGTACAAAAGACTGATATTCAAGGGTTTTAACTGTCTTTACTATTGAGCTGGCTTAAATTTGTTGAAAGTCGACTGCATGTGACTTGCGTCTCGTGTACACAGGCTACTTGTCTAATTTGCGTACCAACAATTTTCGTTGCTTATTTAGATATTATTACGGCGTTAACGTGAACACTGTATTAGTGGTTTCTTTTGCCAGAAGAGTTATTTGCCTATCTTATGAATGAGCACTAAAAGAAGGCGGGAAATCTTCCTATCAGTTTTACTTACATTATAGCATCTATACTGGAAGATCAGATTCAGAAACTGTTTGCACAACAGCTGTTTACTTGAAGAAAATTAAAAATATGAACACAGATCTAATAGAAACAATTTTGGAAGCAAGCCAGTGTCCCATTCCTGGATTAAACTATTGAAGAAAAATGGCTTGGTCGACTCTAACAGTATTCGACCGGTTGTAGTATTGAACCACGTCTTTGGAAAGGGTGCGTTTACTAACCGGAATGGACCGGAACGCACCGGAATGGACCTCTATAACCCAAATGGACCTCAAAATTCACCCTAAAATACATGTTTTAAGTGTACTTGACACAGGGTTCGCGCTACCGATCGCCATTGTCGCAAAATGCGAAGAAATAATAAATTTGGCGCAAAAAATATTAATTTGGCGACAACTATTGGCGAAAGAAAAATCGCAAGTAAATTTTTTTGTCTGGCGTCGGAATCGTCACCTCCGGCTACAAGTCATTGCCTCGTGCCGCTTAATGGTCATCAATGTGTATCTTAATTGTCAATTAACACCCCAATTATCGACCACACAATTCAGTAGCTGATCGAGAAGCGCTGATAACCTCGGACCCAGTATAAATGTTTATTGGGTCCGAGTGATAACCTACGGCGATCGGCACACACTTTTAACAGCTGCTACAGGTAACGGTCATAATTACAGACTATAATATACATGGTGCCATGCTGTGCATGAAATAAACTGCACCATCATCGTGACATCTTTGCTTTTTGTGGTCAATAATAACAGTCATTACATAGCTTTCTGAATTCGTAACTTTTAACTTGTTGAAAAGACCGCTACATCGACGTCCACGAAGAAGAAAAAATCAAGTGTCACTTGCAAGCTCACTTTCCACTCGTAAGAAGATAGATATATTGCTTCGAGCTTTCCATCAAGCGTTGTGAGAAAGGAGAAAGATTTGCATGGTGTTCACTGTGCCATTCTTTCATCTGACGGCATCACTCACTAGACATTACCAGGCATGCGAAAGGATCCAAGGCCGACAGTAGCATTGCCTCTCTTTTCAAGACAGCAACTGCACACGCTGTTCAAAGTGCTTTTCTCGACAGTTTCAGATATCTGAACCTATCATTTCTAAACAGAAACCTTTTATTTAAAAGCTAGATGATGTTATGGCTCACTTGATTTAAATTTGTTTTGTCAGAAAAATTCGGGCCTGTATACCGAGGTAAAAATTATGCAATTGTGCTCTCCCCTAATATTTTTGAATTAGCTCTCTTGTTACAATATTTAGCATACTACTTTGGCAATGCAGTTATTCGTTCTATTTAACATATAATTTCACAATTTAAACATTTTAATCAAAGTATTATATGATCTTTTATAATTTTATATTCAAGCGAGAATAACATTGATTGCAAACTTTTAATCACTTAAATCAAATACCAAAAAAATCGAAAGAAAAAAAGTCATATTATTTTAAAATTGGCGTCATCATTATCAATTACTATTGATCAAATGTTGTGTTGAAAAATACCCTGTCTCACGTTCAGGTGTTCAAACCTGAATGGAGGTGTTCCATATAAACTCCATGGAAAGATTGACAATTACATAGAAAGTCTGATCATTATCATCCCTGTGTATTATTTTTTGCTTGACACCTTCAAAGTATAATGTTTGTAAATCCTATTTATTCTGAATACTTGCAAACAGGTACTTTGGCAAGCAGTGAATACCCAAACAGCATTTCATCAGTGTTTGCTCTGTTAAGAAAAATCAACAATCTCTAGGTACAAATATACATAAATTGAAAGACTGTCAACCACTTTAAATACAAAATGGACTATTCCTTAGTTATTTTATCAATGTGTGTACAATAATCCACCAGAATAAAGGGGGTAAACAGAAGACATTTTTTGCGAAAAATGCCCCCAAATCTGGCTCTTTTTGGGCGAAAAATGGCCTAAATCTGGCTCTAAGTTCGAGAAAATGGCACAAAAAAAATCTGATTGGCGAAAATGGTGGCGAAAGAAAAATAAATCCTAGCGCAAACCCTGTGACAAGAAATTTTTGTTTAGTAACGCAAAATATAAAATATTTTCAGTCTCCAGACAGTTTCAATGCAAAAAAATGTTTTCTAAAACATTTTCTGTATTACCCTGATATTCTAGTACCCTACTACTTAAGGCTTACTTACACCAGTCACATATAAAATATGAATGTATGCAAAAAGATCACTGCATTCTTTTTTTTATAGTATGTGCATATTTCTATTGTAGAAAAATCATTTTGGATGCAGTGATTGTCAAAGCACACAAATAACGTAATGCTGTACCAGCAAACATGCATATATATTGGTCCCATATGGGCTATTCATGTGGGGCTACCCAGATGGGTCTCACAGAACAGCTCTTATATCTTGGCATATGCTTGACTATTTGTAAGGACCAGGGACAATCATGTGAGCATTGGTATGGGGGACTATAATGTACACAGCTGCCATTTGATCAGACTTACTTCTGGACACTTACTTCTATAGAATGTGCATCTTCAACATGAACTGACAAAATTTAAATGGGTGCACGTCAACCATGTAACAAACCACTGACTGTGCTCATATGCACTTCAAAGGGTGAAATATCTTTAGAAACTGAAATTTCAACATAAATTATGGTAAAATAATAAATTTAGTTGCCTAAAACAAATTAATTTTGATATCCATTTCGGTTATGGAGGCCCATTCTGGTGCGTTCCGGTCCATTCCTGTTATTATACGCACCGCTTTGGAAAAGAATTTGTTTTCATTTCACTTCAACAAAGGTCAAGAAGCCAGTTTTATCATATATTTACCAAAAATTACATAAGTGGTTGAAAACTGGTGCATTTGCCCTATTTGGTATCGTTTCTTTTTGTATAATGCTGTAAAATGATCATGTAATTTCAGAAAGCTAAAGCTTGTGTCAAAACATGGAATTTGTTTTCGCGACCAAATACTTACGCCAGCCTTCGCCACTTGTAAGCAGCACAGGCAGCCTACAGCCTTCTTCGAGCTCAACCTACAAATAAAACAATTTACCATGTTAATGTTGGAATCGAAAAATAACAAGTATTATATCTTTAAACATGTTTAATTCACAAAAATATCTCACAATTTTTTACCTCAGTGTCCGCCATTATCGTCATTGTGTTGGCATGAATCACCCGAAATGTACCGAAATTAACAGCAACTCTTGCACCTAGATTTACAGAAACGTACAGAAATACCAAAACGAAACCGACGTGAATATGCAATTATAATGAAATTTATCCATTTCAAACTGAAACGCAATTCAAATACCGAAACCAGGGTCTTTCTACACAGTAAGATCCTGCCGTAACGCATTTTGTGGTACGAAGTAAGCCTATACGTGTGCCACACAGGAGGCTTTTGCATAAATGGACATAAGAGGGTCTAGCCTGCACTTAAAATGCCCTAAATATGGTTTCCATCCATGCGGTATCTTCTGAACTTGTAGATGGACTTTGACCGAAATTGCATAGATACATTGTTGGAAAGAGGGGAAGAGGAGATAAAATGACATTGACCTAATTTTCAAGGTCACAACAGCACTTTGAAATGTCCAAAATAGTAAGCCTTGAACTGACTATATAGACCCCTCCCCCAGGGGGAATTTTATACACTATGATTTTCTGAAACTACATTATATATGACACAAAATTAAAGATGTTAGCCCTCTGAGAGTGGCAGCGTTAACGTGTAACATCACGTTATACAAAGAAATAGCATTAAACGTCCCTGATAAAGTCTCAACCATGACATGTTCGTACATATTTGCTTGCTGACACAGGTTGATGAACTTCTTATAACACAGTTACATAATTTTTGTATCAATTTTATAAATGCCTTGAGTTATTACCGTTGTATACGTTACTTAGTGTTTCCTGCGTTATTTCCGAGTATCAGTATCGTATTTATTGACTATACGTGTATGACATCTGTCACAGAATATAGTAAATTTATAAGCCTGCTATTTAAATGATTTAAACTTCTTTATTATGGTCTCTTACACTATTTTCAGGCCCATGTTATGTATGTTACCCTCAAAATAGCATTAAACATTCAAGTTAATGTCTCTAACAAGCCCTGTTTATACTTATTTGCATGCTGGCACAGGTTTATGTACTTCTTTTAACAAAGTTTACATATTTTAAGTATTCATTTAATAAATGCCTTGAGCTTTAACTGTTATGTGTGTTACCAAATGAGTTATTCTGAGTATCTGTAGAGCAGTTGTTGACTATAAATATATAAAGTCTGTCAGAGAATTTAGAAAATTTATAAAGCTGAAATCAATTGAAATTCCTTGTTAATTTATGGTGATTTAAACTATTATTATAATGTGATCTATCAGCCTTCGCTGTTTGCTAACATAAACAGTAGATACCGTGCATTCAAATCGGAAGTTCTGAAAGACAGTCACTGTGAAACAGCAAAGTTCTGGGCAAGATATATGGATATAATTCAGATGGTGTTGACACTGATTAGGGCGACAAGGAAAACAACTTCTCTCTTGCGCCAAGGACTTTCGGAACCTGATTTCTAAGGTGACTTGGTGTATAAATTGAAGAAGATTGTTGGCTCTAATAATTTTTCAACGCAGTTCATTAAAATAATTTCCCATTTTAAAAAGATTGGCTATAACATTAATGTATTGCAACAGACTGCATGCTTGGTGGTCAACCCAATCACGGGTGGCAACCTTGCTTTCCTCTTTAATTGCACCCCGGTGGGTCGGACTTGGCGATAAACATTGGGAACAAGGCATACGGATAGAGCTGACATGCAATTCAAAGTAAGTAAGGATGCAAAGATCAGGAATCGATACAATCAAGTTCCACACATGACCCAGGATACCAATGGGAAAGTGACAAACTCACAGTAAGACACCACAAACGAGAGCCAAGAGGTCAGCCCTTTCCAAGCAGGTGACAACAAAGTAAGTAAGGTTGCAAAGATCAGGAATCGATACAATCAAGTACCACACCTGACCCAGGATACCAACGGGAAAGCGACAAACTCACAGAAGACACCACAAACGAGAGCCAAGAGGCCAGCCCTTTCCCAGCAGGTGACCACAAAGCACATATAAACAGACGCGCACAAAACACAGCAAACACAAGACATAACAAAAACATAAAAGATCCACAAAAGAAGTACCGCCTTGGAACGGTCAGTAAAATATTTTACTGGAGGGCTTTAACCGGTTTCACGGTGCCAACCTCATATGAACAGACGCGCACAAAGGCATAGCAAACACCAAACACAAGACAGAAAAAACATAAAAGATCTACAAAATAAGTACCGCCTTGGAATGGTCAGTAAAATATTTTACTGGAGGGCTTAAACCGGTTTCACGGTGCCAACCTCACCCTTAATTCAGATGTGGATCAAGACACATAGATATTTGGTTTGCATAAAGGACCCCTAACTTATCAATGCATCATCTCCCAGAACATATAAATCAAGATATAACAAGGAGATAAAGCAAAGATAAGGACTCAACAGTAAATAAACACTGAATACCGGAGCAAAAGAAATCCAACATGCAAAGCCCGGTGGGCCCGACAAATAGCCAAAGCATCAGGCCCCTACCATCTCATCAATAGATAAGTCTTTAAAAAAAGTAAGTGAGTATGATCAGGAAATACCACAATCACAAAACGCAGACAACCCCGTCGCACCGTGAGGAAGAGCCGCTCAACTATCAGGAGACACCAGGAAGACAAAATAAGCAAAGCAACCAGCTCTCTCTTCCCCATCAAGATGATTGCAATACTAGAATGGACATAAAGTAACGTACAACAAAACAAGAACAAACCATCATAGAGTCTGAAGTCCGATCCACCGGCGTGCAATCAAAGAGGAAAGCAAAGTTGCCAACCGTGATTGGGTAGACCACAATGCATGCAGTCTGTTGCAATACATTTATGATGATATCAAATCATTGTATCTTCTATAAAATTTAGAAAAAGGTTTTGCGAAGTTTATGATACCGATAGCCTTGTTTTAGAAGCTTCTGAATTAACAATTTATTGCGAGTGTTGAAGTCAGTAACATAGCTTGATGCTCTAGCAAAACGAATGAGTTGAGAGATATAGACTCCATAGGATGTAGAGCGAGGTACATCACCATCTTAAAATGGGAAATTGACAATTTCAAAATCAAAGTCGTCACGTTTATCATAAATGGTAGAAACAATATCAATAGAAATTGACAAATGCAAGTCTAGAAATGCGGCTTCGGTATCAGAGGTGTTAGCTTTATTAAGTTGGAGCTCTGAAGGGTATAGTTGACTTATAAACATTATTAATGTTTAAAAAATCGTCCAAATATCTGGATGCAACACCGGCACTTTGAAATGTCCAAAATAGGGTTTCCATGCATTATCTTCTGAATCAATAATGGATTTGACTAAACTTGCATAGATACAACACATTGAAACGATGTTATAAGTGGCCTGCTTTATTACATTTTTTGAACCTGTTCAGAAAAAAAACGCTCTAACAAAATTTTAATGCTATTAGAAAATTCAAGGCTATTTCGAGATTATGCAAATTATCTCATTTATAAATGACAGGTAGATCTTGCACAAAGTCCGAGAAAAGGTACCCTCTATTTCAAAAAGTCACACTTTTTAGTGTGATATAAAATATTGCGCAGATACGTTATCCATTTATATTTTAGTTAGTTTGGCTGTTAATAGCAGCTGTGATATAAGATGAAAAAGAATCAACGTTTTTTTTGACAATTGAACTCTCCATTTCTCTTTTACGTGAAGAGAGCCACCATCACAGCTTAGTTAAAAGGTTGAGCCACACCCTATACCCGGGATGCAACATTTTTGTTTACATCGCAGATCAGAAACAACCTAACACGTCGCATGCGAGAATGGATTGTGGTAAGTTGACGTTGTTTTTACTTTTACAGACGTTAAAACGAGGAGTTGCGAGTCAAGATTTTGCAGAGAAACATAGTGTACCTACCTTTATGTTTCGCCATAAGTAGTAGTTTAAAAAGGATCCCTTTGCAACAGGAATAATATGTTTTTCATGAGAATATTCCACCAAAGACACGAAAATCGGTTGCACTTGTTGTCCTGGTCAAAAGTTCAGGGTATACCTGAAACATTCTTTGTTTCGTATCATCAGGAGACAATAGTGAAATCAAGCCAGCTTTTACAAAATATGGTGCTAAACACACACAGGGTAGTTCGACTGGGATACTATCACCACCGATGAGTGAATTACCTGGATACAAGCAACATCGGAGAGGGTTTTTTGAAAAATGAAACAACTTCCAGCAAAGAGTACGGCCAAAAAAGATATATTATTTAGATGAGAGCAGTGCAGCAATTTATTACTCTATAATGCTTATAATGAGATTTTTATATTATTATTATTATCATTTTTTATTTTTATTTTATTATTATTATTACTATTATTATTATTGTATTATTGTAATTATTTTATTATTATCATCATCATCATCATTATTATTTTTATTATTATTAAATACTCATTTTTAAATATTTATTATTGTATTATTTCATTAGATCTAATTTATCTTTTAATTATTTATTTATTTATTATTCTTATTTTAGTTTATGCATTTGTCCAGGTATTTGGGATGTGATATTGTCTGGTAAGTGATATGACGTCATTTGGCGCTTATGCATCAGGACGTTTCGTTTTGGCGTACTGGAAGTGACGTCATATTGCCCATGACAATATCATAACATTATTTATATTTACTGGTTGGCTAAGACAATGGAGATGTAGCTCACAACATTATTTCAGTTATTTGTTTCTTGATAAAGGCCAAGTGGCCGAAAATTTTAAGTGTTTTAGTGTTAAAAAAGATATAGTTTACATCGGAGACTTTTGCATATTGAAAAGCGCAAGGTCAACGGACGCCAGAAGTTTCCAGATGAGGTTAGAATGATCTCGATTTAAACTTTACATTTTAGAACAGCTTTGCTAATATGAGCCGCGACATGTGGTTTCCAACATTAATACAAGCACACTCGGGTGCTTTACAAGCATTAATATACGGAATGACACTGACCGTATATTCACGGTAACCACAGCACTTTGTAGTAGTTTCAAATTTTGACCAAAATGTGTTTGTGCTTCCTCTCCCTTGAAATAATTGATGAACCTCAACCTGTATCATTGTGACACAATAAAGAGTAGTAAGCATGCTTGTCAACTCAATTTACAGTTTGGGGGACATAGTTTTCCTCTGGAAACACAGCTTTAATTATAAAAGGGTGCTACAGTATCAATTTTTCACCAAGAAATGTCTTTATATTTTGTTGAAAGCATTTACTGCATGCAACTGAACATGTCCAAGCATTTATTATTTTTATGCGTTCAAAAATTAAGTTTTGTGTTTTTGTATTTTAGGTCGACTGAACAGGCATGGTATAGTTGTTCCATACTGTAATGTGCTTGATACGATCAACGAAGTTGGTGAGGTACATCCTTAGCTCCTGGTTCAGGCTCTGAAGGATGGCAAGTATATCAGGTTAATTGGCGACAACTTGAATTTCTGTACTGGAACCAGCCATGAGACGAAAGATAACCACAAACACATGGTGCACATGTTTACATCAACACCACTGATATATGACTATTACTATATGCATTTGCGTTATGACCCTGAAGTAGACTTTCATCACCTATCATTAGAGCATCTATTGCCATCAAAAGATGACTACATACTTATACAGAAAGACATACCGTAACTAAAATTGTTGTGGATGTTGTGACTCAGTACCTACCATTCTTTTCTTTTACAAAGAAATCAGTGCTAGGTACTCTTCATAGTTTACCTGATGAGCAAACAGTAAAAACTGAAGTCATCCCATTGTCATAGTAAGTTAGGGTGCAAAGATAAGGAATCGATACAATCAAGTACCACACCTGACCCAGGATACCAATGGGAAAGTGAAAAACTCACAGTTAGACACCACAAACGAGCCAAGAGGTCATTGTTTTGTTTGTTTGATGCTTAACGACGCATCAACCCTTGTGGGTCATTAGCGTCAGACGGTATTAAACTAAACATGATGTGGATGGAAATAGTAAAAATTTGTAAGATAAAATAAAAAGTATGATGATGATGAGTTTGTATAATGATAATAAGTTGTAATACGATTGTTGACGAGTTTGTATAATGATAATAAGTTGTAATACGATTGTTGACAGGAGAGACCACGAACAATATCTGACAGTTTCAAAGAGCTATTCAGATAACTGTACATGTTCTTTAACTGAACAGATTACAACATAAAATAATCTGTATTATGGTCTGATACAAATGTAAAACAAAACATGATTATAAAAATAGCAATTAAAATTTGGAAAAAAAAGAGATTTATTTGTCTTAAAAATGTCATAATACTATCAATATGTATATCTTGAAATAATTCTTTCATGTTATCAACATGGAAGCGATTACTTCTTACTTGTGCGAAGTCGTCACATTCCAAAAGGAAGTGACGTACAGTGAATGGTGCGTCGCAACCAACACATTGTGGCTGTTCTTCACCTTGTAGTAAGTATGAATGAGTGACTCTTGTATGACCTAAGCGGAGTTGAGCTAAAACTACTTCTTCTTTTCTGATGTTTTGAACAACTGATTGATATTCACCAATAGTTGGTTTGATGTCAAGAAGTTCATTTCCAATGCCGTTATTCCATGAAGTTTGCCATTCTTTCAAGATATATTTATTGATAGATGGCTTAAAATTAGAAAATGGAATCTTAAAAGTAGTTGGTTCTAATGAAAGCGATGTTTTTGCTTGCTCATCTACCATCTCATTCCCTTGGATACCTATATGACTAGGTATCCAACAGAGAACAATTTCTTTATAAGCTAAAAGCTCATGAAATTTTTCTAAAAGCTTCTGAATCTGTGGATTCTTTGAACTGGTATGGCTCATTACTTTCAATACAGAAAGCGAGTCAGAAATATAATAAATTTATCGTTAGCATCACAAGTGCTAATGAAATCTAAAGCTAGATCAATTGCTTTGGCTTCAGCAGTGAAAATTGATGAATCGTCAAGTATACGTTGCATATTACTATGGTTTTGTTTGTTTGTTTGTTTGGTTCTTAACGACGCATCAACCCTTGTGGGTCATTAGCGTCAGACGGTATTAAACTAAACATGATGAAGATGGAAAAAGTAAAAATTTATAAGATAAAATAAAAGGAATGATATTAATGAGATTGTATAATGATAATTAGTTGCAATACGATTGTTGACAGGAGAGACCACGTACAATATCTGACAGTTTCAAAGAGCTATTCAGATAACTGTACATGTTCTCTAACTGAACAGAATACAACATTAAAAAATCTGTATTATGGTTTGATACAAATGTAAAACAAAACATGATTTTAAAATAGCAATTAGATTTTGTTAAAAAGATTTATTTGTCTTAAAAATGTCATAATACTATCAATATGTATATCTTGAAATAATTCTTTCATGTTAGCAACATGGAAACAATTATTTCTTACTTGTGCAAAGTCGCCACATTCCAAAAGGAAGTGACGTACAGTGAATGGAGCGTCGCAACCAACACATTGTGGGTGCTCTTCACCTAGTAGTAAGTAAGAATGTGTGACTCTTGTGTGACCTAAACGGAGTCGAGCCAAAACGACTTCTTCTTTTCTAAGGTATCTAACAACTGATTGGTGTTCACCAATAGTTGGTTTTATCTCACGAAGTTTATTTCCAATGCTGTTATTCCATGAAGTTTGCCATTGATCCAAGATATACTTATTTATAGATGGCTTAAAATTGGAAAATGGAATTTTAAAAGAAGTTGGTTCTAATGAAAGCGATGTTTTTGCTTGCTTATCTACCATCTCATTCCCTTGTATTCCTATATGACTAGGAATCCAACAGAGAACAATTTCTTTATTAGCTAAAAGCTCATGACATTTTTCTAAAATTTTCTGAATCTGTGGATTCTTTGAACTGGTATGGTTCATTGCTTTTAATACAGAAAGCGAGTCAGAAAATATAATAAATTTATTGTTAGCATCACAAGTGCTAATGAAATCTAAAGCTAGATCGACTGCTTTGGCTTCAGCAGTGAAAATTGATGAATCGTCAGGTATACGTTGCATATTACTATGGTTGTCTGATAAAACAGCACAACCAATCTTTGAGTCTTCCTTTGATCCATCAGTATAAATTTGTTGGTAATTCTTATAACGACTTTGCATTTTTCTGAAATCATCTTTTAATATGTGTGGATTTGATTCAGATTTTTTCCAGAATGTAAATCAAAAAGTATTTCAGGTGTTTTTATACACCAAGCTGGAATATTTGGTGTAAAATGTTTTTCAATATTTTGTGGTTTGATATTGGCAGATTCTAAGAGTGGTGAAATTCTGATGCCAAATGATTTAATAGCTTTAGGTTTTTGATCATATAAATCAACATAATTTGGTGGGAATGTAACTTCATGAGCAGGATTTGATGGGTTAGCCGCAAGTCTTATAGCATATTGCAATGAGAGTTTCTCTCTTCGTGAGTATAGTGATGGTTCATCTGCTTCCACATAGAGATTAGCAACAGAAGAAGTTCTAAAAGCCCCTAAAGCTAATCTAAGTCCTTGGTTATGTATAGGATATTACTATGGTTGTCTGATATAACAGCACAACCAACCTTTGGGTCTCAGTATACATTTGTTGGTAATTCTTATAACGACTTTGTATTTTTCTGAAATCATCTTTTAATATGTGTGGATTTGATTCAGATTTTTTTCCGGAATGTAAATCAAAAATAGCCATCAGAGGAGATGGCAAATCCCCCGACCAAAAAGTAATTGATATGCAGTTACAAGCAGCCAACCTAGTATATATATTTGATGTGATAATACTGAGTGTCACTGCGAACAAAAGTGGAAGGCTGACTGTAGAGACTTCATTTTTACCTTTAAATTCACAAGCTTCCTCCTATAAAGTTCATTCAAAGGAGATAACTTATAAGTCCAGCAAGGGAGAACAACAATTCTTGAATGAAAGACACCCCCTTGACCTATTATACATATATACCATATATTATCAAAATATCTCAAAGGATATTAAAGTTATTGAGCGCACAAGCTTCCCCCTATAAAGTTCATTCAAGGGAGATAACTCAAAAAACATTAAAGGAGAGCAACCATTCTTGCACGCAACACACCGTCTTCACCTGATATACATGCATGCCAAATATTATCAAAATATCTCAAAGGGTATTAAAGTTATAAAGTGCACATGCTTCCCCCTATAAAATTTAAATTTCACTCAAGGGAGATAGCTCAAAAGTCCATTAAAGGAGAGTAACCATTCTTGCACGCGACACACCGTCTTGACCCGATATACATTCCTACCAAATATTATCAAAATATCTCAAAGGGTATGAAAGTTATTGAGCGCACAAGCTTCCCCTTATAAAGTTCATTCAAGAGAGATAACTCAAAAGGCCAGCAAGGGAGAGCAACCATTCTTGCACGCGACACACCGTCTTGACCCGATATACATGCCTACCAAATATTATCAAAATATCTCAAAGGGTATAAAAGTTATTGAGCGCACAAGCTTCCTCTTATAAAGTTCATTCAAGAGAGATAACTCAAAAGGCCAGCAAGGGAGAGCAACCATTCTTGCACGCGACACACCGTCTTGACCCGATATACATGCCTACCAAATATTATCAAAATATCTCAAAGGGTATAAAAGTTATTGAGCGCACAAGCTTTTGTCTACGGACGGACAGACGGACGGACAGACGGACAGACGGACAGACGGACGGACGCCAGGCTGATCGCTATATCCCCCGATCCTTTTCGGGTCGGGGGATAAAAAGTATTTCAGGTGGTTTCATACACCAAGCTGGAATATTTGGTGTAAAATGTTTTTCAATATTTTGTGGTTTGATATTGGCAGATTCTAAGAGTGGTGAAATTCTGATGCCAAATGATTTAATAGCTTTAGGTTTCTGTTCATATAAATCAACATAATTTGGTGGGAATGTAACTTCTTGAGCAGGATTTGATGGGTTAGCAGCAAGTCTTATAGCATATTGCAAAGAGAGTTTCTCTCTTCGTGAGTATAATGATGGTTCATCTGCTTCCAAATAGAGACTAGCAACAGGAGAAGTTCTAAAAGCCCCTAAGGCTAATCTAAGTCCTTGGTTATGTATAGGATCAAGCATTTGAAGATATGATTTTCGTGCAGAGCCATATATAATACAGCCATAGTCTAATTTTGACCGGACTAGAGACTGATACAGCTTGAGAAGTGTAGTTCAGTCTGCACCCCAAGAAGTATGTGAAAACACTTTTAAAAGATTCAATGCTTTTAAACATTTAGCTTTGAGATATCTAATATGGGGTATAAAACTGAGTTTTCTATCAAATAAAATGCCAAGGTATTTAGATTCCTCAACAACTGGAATAGGTGATCCATATAAATGTAAAACCGGATCATCATGTTGCTTGCGCAACTGACAGAAATGTACACACTGTGTTTTTGATTTGGAAAACTTAAAGCCATTGCTTGTTGCCCAATTTTCAATCTTATTCAAATTTTGTTGTAGTTGACGTTCAATTGTCGCCATGCTTTTTGAGCGATAACAGATACAGAAGTCGTCAACGTATAATGAGCAATCAGTAAGATTACCTAAACATTTCACAATATCATTAATTTTGATACTAAAAAGTGTCGTAGACAAAACACCCCCTTGAGGAACACCCTGCTCCTGGTCATAATAGTCAGACAGAGAGGAGCCAACTCGGACTTGCATGGCGCGGTCTGCAAGTAAGTTTTCAATGAATGTAGGAAGTCTACCTCTTAATCCAAGTTTGTGGATATCTTTTAAAATGCCGTATCTCCATGTTGTATCATAAGCTTTTTCCAAATAAAAAAAACACAGCGATTACATGTTCCTTTTTAATAAAGGCATCACGTATGAAAGTTTCCAATCTAACTAAATTATCAGTTGTACTACGGCCAGATCTGAAACCAGACTGGAACCGCGATATATGATTATTAGAATCTAAAAACCAAGTAAGTCTTTTATTTATCATTCTTTCAAGTGTTTTACATAGACAACTTGTTAAAGCTATAGGTCTATAATTATTAGGTTCCGCAGGATCTTTCCCAGGTTTGGGAATTGGGATTATGGTTGCATATATCCAATCTTCTGAAGATTTACCAGTAGTCCAAATGTAATTAAATATATTCAAAAGGGTTTCAAGAGAATTCTCTGGGAGATGTTTTAGCATTTGATAGAGGATCTCATCAGGACCCGTGGCTGAGTCATGTGATAGTTGAATAGCTTCAACTAATTCATCTAAACTAAAATCTTTGTCATAAATTTCATTATTTTGTGATTTAAAATTCAATTTATTTTTCTCTTGTTCGGTTTTAATCTTTCTGAAGGATTCAGATTAATTGAATGATGATGAATTGTGACAAAAAGTTTCTCCTAAAGTGTCAGCAATGTCTGTTTTTGAAGTTGCTTTGCTGTCAGTACCCACCATGTTTAAATGTGTGTAACTGGGGGATTTGTTTTTTCCAGAGATTTTTCTTATCATATCCCAAACCTTTTTAATAGGTGTTTTATGATTAATTTTCGAAACATAAGATCTCCATGACTTACACTTCGAAATTTTAATTGTTCTACGGGCTTTAGCTCTAAATACTTTGATGTCATTGAAATTGTTAGTATTTGGAGATCTTTTGAATTTAGAAAGAGCTTGCTTAGGCTGTTTAATTGCTTTTTTACAGTCGTCATTATACCATTGATTACTTTTAGTTGGATTTGTCGAAGTTTGAGGAATACATTCTTTAGATATTTCAATAAGAGAAGAGGTAAAATCAGCTATAGGATCAGAAGATTCTTTGAAGTTTTCTGGTATCAATTTACCAGTGCATAGAGTATTAAATAGATCCCAGTTGGCTCGATTTAATTTCCACTTTGGAAATGAGGGAAGTGATCACTATTGTGTTGGTCTTCACATACAGACCAATTAAAGTCAAGAAACAGTGATGGATGACAGAAGGAAAGATCAATAGATGTAAAAGACTTTGTACTTGGAGAATGATAAGTGATAAGTGTAAGACTTGTGACCATTGAAGTCACCTAATAAGATATACGGAGAAGGAAGTTGTTGCAGTAAATTGTCCAAGTGTTGGGAGTTGAGAGAAAAGGATGGAGGAATATATACAGAACATATGGTTATTTCTCTGTCAAGAGTGACAGAAATAGCAGTTGCTTGTAGTTCTGTTTGTAAATCAATCTTTCTTTGTGGGAAAGATGATTTTACAAATATTGAGGCACCACTAGAGGGCCTCAAACAATCAGTATGAACATAGTTATATACATTAAAACCTTTTAATGATATGTTATCATCTGGTTTAAGAAATGTTTCTTGAAAACAAAATACAGACGGATTATATTCAGAAATCAATAATGATAATTCACTATAATTAGGTTTCAAACCTCGACAATTCCATTGTATAATTTTTTGTTTAAAATCCATACTTGAAAAAAATATTAAAAGGGGTAATAAAATGATGGTAAGATTGAAACCCTCCATTATTTAAGTTAATGGAAATCCTGACAGTGTACCTTTAGGGAGGTGATCACTGGAAGATGGCTCTGCGAAAACCACAGACTCATCGTCTATGACCTCCTCGCCATATTTTTCAGCAAACACAGAATATGGATTCTTTTCAGCTTGTTTTGCTTTTTCAATTTGTTCTTTTTCTTTCTGTGCTTGTTCTTTTTGCCATTGCTGTTTTCTTTCTTCTTTTTGTTGGTTTTTAAGTTTGTCTTTCTCTTCTTTTTTCTTCTTCTCCTTATCTTTCTCAATCATTTCTAAGGTCGCCGCCTTAAGGGCTGGCCCAGGATGAGAGGAGTTACTTTTTCCTGGATGAGGAGATGAGTTACGTTTTTCTTGTGTTGCTTGTGTTTTCTCTGTTGTCTGTTTTAAGTATTCGGTAAAGCTGTCGTCCGTCTGTGTGCTCTTGTTGTCAGTTTGTGTAGATTTGTTGCAAGTGCCTGGTTTAACAGCACTTGCATATGTTTGACCTTTGTAAAATTGCTCGTATTGTTTACGAGCTTCAGGAAATGATGTTGTTTTCACATTTGATTTTGAGAATTTTCTTCTCTTTCTCCCATTGTGGGCATTGCTTTGAGTTTGCAGGGTGATCACCCGAGCAGTTGACACATTTGGCTGGTTTGTCACACACGCCAGATGGTGCACATGTTCGGGCTCACCGCAGTTACAGCATACAGCGTGTCTACCACATTTATTTTTGTGGTGACCAAACACTTGACAATGGTAACATCGAAGAGGGTTTGGTATATAGACATCTACTTTTACTTGCATAAAGCCTATTTTAACAGCTGTAGGTAAGTTAGGTGAGTTGAATGTAAGAACATATGTGTTGGTTAATTTTGTGACACCATCACGACGTACAGTGATTCTACGTACATCCGTAACTCCCTGTTCAACTATGCCTTCCTTGATATCATCGCTTGTCACTCTGTTCAAGGCTGGACAGCAAATAATACCCTTGGATGTGTTCAAAAATGAATGGGGTGTTACAGAGCATTTTAGACTACAAAATGTCTTCATCTGTAGTAGACTTTTTTTCGTATGATTCTTTAGCACATTGTATCAAAAGATCACCGGACCTTAGGTTCTTTATGCTCTTTGGTTCTCCTGCAATGCTCATAATAGTTTTATGCACTACAAACGGAGAAAGAGAAGAAATAGTCTCTCCTTCTTTTTCTGAATGGATTATTAAAATTCTGGGTACATAAGGTTTTTTAGTTGATGTAGACGAACTTGACTTAGTTGGTTGAGAAACTGGGTACGAGTTTTCAGAGCCAGTATCTGAATTTGCTATGTGACGTTTTTTGCTTTTTGTTTAGCCATGTAGTTTAGTTGTTTGATTCATCCTCCATGCTCTCCACCCACCGTGGTTTCCAACAAGGGAGCACTTTAATGGAGTGGCTTTTGACCTCCAGTGGTAGAGTTACATAGAAGGTATACTTGCACAAATAGAATCTGCACAATTGACCCGTTACGCCACTGCCTTCCAGGATTATTTTATAAAAGAAAGAAAGTGTAAGATAATGGACACATGGTTGGCATCAGAACGATACTATAGAACGAAGATATAAGAAATATTTTTTTTACATTTTCAGAATCCTGGGGCTCAGCATGACAAAGCCGATTAGAAACACCGGGCCGTCTTTCCACCTCCGTCTACCCCGTCAAAGAGACGTGTTGAGTCATACAGAATTTATAAACGTCCATATTCTGCAGGCTCTCAGTCTTCCAGGCCATCCCCTTCGAGTTAGGAGAAAGCCAGCCACGGCAAACTGGTGGGTCCTACTCTTATCACTCCCAGAGGAGACAAGTATTACAATCAATATCGTCCCCTGTGTGAAGTGTGCCCCAGAGACCGCGGCAAGGTGGTAGGGACTCTCCAGCCAAGAGGTAAGCCCTTTCCAAGCAGGTCTTCCTTTTAACGAGCAAAAAAAAATCAGGATGACGTTAAAATTCTAGAGTGGTACCAGCAGCTTGCTAGGGAGTCGGGTGTTGATAAATCAATAAAATTTCAGATTGGTGGCGACCAGCTCACCAGGGAGAGGTTCACATGTGTCCTTCTGTTGAGACTGGACATTATGAATCCTGGAGGAAGATTTGCCAATATCGGTAGACGCACAGCAGAGTTCATTCATCTAGGAATGAACTATATGGAGAAATGCTTGTTCGGTGAGCTGTGGAATAGTGATGGTAGAAGTAAAATGGGTACCCTGCGTGGAGAATGTGAGTGTCTATGTCGACCACAAGTGGACCTTAATGTCATGTAGACATATGATGCAGACAAGAGATTTATTATCAATTATATTAACGCCAACATCAATGAGGCTGCCGTGACCTTTTTTCGGTATGGACGAGAGTGTGGGATCTCCCTCACTGCAGACTCCACTTGTTTTTAGAAGTCTTGAGGAACAAACGCAGTTGGTGTATGAGGTCTTTGGCAGCTTTATTGATCAGTATGTATATCCCTGTTGGAGTGGTGAGAATAAGCAGGAAACTGTAGAAGAAGGTAACTTCTTACATACCACAAAAAGAGGATATAACTCGAAATGTTGATGAAAGAGGAACAGGCTGAAAAATATACCTCCTAAATTATATGTTATATTATTAATTCATCTACATTCTTATGACTCGATGTCAGGTGAGAGTTTCAGGACCTAAGGTCCTCTGGTTATGCCCCCAACTTTGGAAAAGTTGAAGAGACATATTGCTTTGGGCTTGTCCGTCCATCCATCTGTCCGTCCAAACAAATTTTAAGATAGGGTTTCGAAATTTCATAGATGGATTTCTCGTCAAAAATAACTGCCCCTTTATTTTTTTAAATTCTGGATTATCTCCCTTTGTGGAGTTATTCCCCTTTTAAAGGTTCATAATGTAATTTTGCAATAAAGATATCTCAAAAACTATCACAGCTAGGAGCTTCAAACTTGGTCGAAAATTAAAAAAAAAGTTATTTTATTTTATATGAGTTATTGCTCGTTGCATTTTTTTCAAAAATGTCATAAAGATATATAGAAAACTATTACAGCTAGTAGCCTCAAATTTGGTCAGCTGATAGAGGTTGGTGAGTAGATTACCTGGTGAAAAGGATTTTGATGAGATCATCCTTATCGAAAAGCTAAAGGTTGGGGGCATAGTGTTTCATAAACGTAATTTCTAGTTTCATTTTGTCTTTAAGAAACTTAGGAAATCAAAGAAACCTTAAATGTGAAACTGGCCAATGGTGAAAACATGACAATACCACATGGTTAAGGCATCATTAAACAGTTAGGGACCAGAAACAAGACAAGGTTAAAGATTACAGGCATCTCTCACTTGAAGTAGGATTTGTGTATGGCAAGCTGCCCAAACAGGAGAAAAATGTTGGCCCTTTGAAAATAGTGATGCTACAATTGAAAGCGCGCAGAACAAAGGCAAAGTATCCAAAAGAAAAATTAAGAATGCTTGTGCAGCAGTATTCTGTCATAGGGCTAAGGGATGCTTGCCTGATTGTTCATGCTTGCTTCGTTAATCTGAATGGCAAGGTGGATAGGCATGTGCCAGCAGATCTTGTACAAGAATGGCAGGTGAAGGAAAGCGAATAATATATTAAACACATGTTTAACAAGTCAAATACGAATATTGAACACCGTACTGTTGCCCTTCCTGGAATCCATGTCACTGCACAAAACTGACAATCAAGCAGGGACTATTGTCAGAGCCAAAAACATAAACAAAAAGAGTCAACAGAAGATGAGCTGACAATCATGGATGATTTACGAAATGTGAAGCCATTTAAGCACATAGAAGGTCGAGTCTACCAGAAATTTCAACACATACCAAAGTCATTCTTACAGAAAAATGGTAATCACAGCCTCCAAAATTGGGTTGAAAGCAACAAACTTTCTTTCTTGAAATAAATCATAATTACTTATAGGTAATATGGCATTTATATTGCACACATTTTAGACATCATGACATGTTAACCCATTTGTGCCGAATGGACTCACCCACCCTTATCAGAAGGATGTGTCCATTTCAATTTTAGGGATCTTTGGTGGCATTTTTCATTTTTGTCCCAATTCTAATAGAACATTATGTAAGCAAACAGAGGAGACCCTGATCAGACGCCGCGTTCTGCAGCGTCTGGTCTGGGTCTGCATTGTTTCCCTATATCCCACAAAAAGGACGCTAGGCTTATATGGGTTAAGAGTGTGTAATTAAATTTATTTTACTTTTTCTTCAAATATTTTACATGTTGTAGCCAGTAGTACTCAAAAGAATCATCTCAATGAGACGATCTTTTGAACAGCCAAAGCAAATTCTTTAACAGTATCCTGCCGATTTTTTAATTGGCACATTCACTTCTGTTTTCCAGCCATTTCAAATGCATGATTTTAATAAATGCATTTAATTCTAAAGCTGCTTGTAAAACAGTGCAGATAATAATCAGATGATTTGTGAATAGCCAGTAGATACTGGATATACACAAATTTCTAAAAAAAGGTTATAGTTTTTAGCAGGACAATGGTTAAAACTGATGGAAATACAATTCAATTTTTACACTGAAAGTTTGTTCATCTGGAGTTTGTTTATCTGGACCTTTCGGAGCTACATGCATTAAGCTGCTATTTTACTATTTTATTTATTCACAATAGACAGCATATCTACAGACACACTCATTAGTAATTTCAACGAGAGATTGTGGTGAATTTCATCAAGAGCTTAGGCCTGGGAAAATACATTTTTAGTAATTTCGAGGGTAGATTGAGGTGAATTTCATCAAGGGCTTTGATCTCGGGAAATTGGAGGGTGAATTACGGCATATGTATAGACACACTAAGTTATTTCAGCGGTACATTGCGGGGAATTTCATCAAGAGCTTATGTCTAAGAAAATTGGACAGTGAAATTTGGTGTATTTCTACAACACACTCTTTAAATGATTTATGTACTAAAACGATATGTTACCATGCTCAATTTTTCACAATCTTATATGGAAGTGTTCAGCATTTGATCAATTTTCTGAAAATAACCTAAGTCCTAAATATTAAGCTAAATAGTTGTTATAGTCATACAGCTTTTTATTTCAATTTTAATCATTGCTCATGACCTCAAGCCTTTAAGAAAATGTAGAAATGTTTTTGCTTTCCCAAAGCTGCATAATATATTTTGGTAATTCCCCAAAATAGGATTTCGATTTTTAGAGGAAATTATACATTAAAAAATCTGACATTGAAAATCTTAAATTTTTCTTTTTCTTTCATGGACTACCGTTTTACATATTAGAAAAAAAATCAGGGGCACGGTACTGATGATCTTTCAGGAGAGCCAAAATTAACCCGACACCCAAAGATTTTGAGGATTCTTCAATATAAAACGATATGGATTGTAATTTTTGTCATGTATAATAAAAATAGTGAGTAGGATTAGGAAATACCACCATCGTAAACTGCAGACAAACCCGTGGTACCACAATGAAGAGCCACACAACAGTCACGAGACACCTGGAAGACAAACTAAGCAAAGCAACCAACTCTCTCTTCCCCATCAAGATGGAAATATCACCATTATAAACTGCAGACAAACCTGTGACACCGCGAGGAAGAGCCACACAACAGTCACGAGACATCAGGAAGACAAACTAGGCAAAGCAACTAGCTCTCTCTTCCCCATCAAGATGATTGAAGCACTAGAAGGGACACAAAGTAACGCGCACCAAAACATAGAACAACATGCTAAGAAGTAAGTGAGTATGATCAGAAAATACCACAATCACATACTGCATACCAACCCACGGCACATCAACGAATTGATATTCCCCGTAAAATTTATGAGCTTTTTTTCATTGAAATTAAGGCAATACCTACTGTTTATCTAAGGACATTCTAATGAGTATTCATGTGCATCGGAATAAATATTCATGTGCATCGCCCCACATTCATTGATATTTAGGCAATCAAATGGCAAATACTTCTCTACACACGATGACATGCTCATGAAACTTCACATACATCATTACACTGCGATCATATATAAATTTCATGAAATTCCTTCTATTGCTTGCTAACTAATGACCAAGGTCAGGGTAACTTATTGCCATTCTGAAAGCCAAAGGGTAATAACTCGTTTATTGCACAGGAAATCCTGACAAAACTTCGTGTGCATTATCGTATTATGGTCACATATACTAAAAATAGAATTCATGAAATTTGATCAATTTCTTACTTAGTTATGGTTGTGGACAGAATCAAATTATCTAAATTTAAGCAATCAAAGACAATACCTCCTCTGGTACTTAGGATATCCTGACAAAACTTCATGTGCATAACCACACTATAGTCATATTTGATCAGCATAAGTTTCATGAAATTCCATCAACCGATTACTAATTTTTGGCAGTTGATGGAAAAAATCATTAAAATAGGCAACCAAAGAGCAATAAATCCTCAATAACGGATTACACCTGATGATCATTTATCAGGCCTGGCATTTCTGTGCCAATCCCATCGGCAATACCATAGACTGCCGTTTCCCCAATTATTGCTAGCACCCTCTGTTCAAGTTGGGTGAGAGGCTTAATATCAACACTACCACCACCGATTTTTGCTCAGCATAAATAAATGCTGTTGGATTTTGTCTTCACATCCTGTTACTTTCGCTCCACCTTATCTCCACTGCGTTTTACAGTTGACACACTGTTTATTTTATTCAGTATCTAATTTTTCGTTATGTGAAAGATTTTTTTTCCTACCTCGTCATGCACCATTTCCAGTTCCTCCTGAAAATATCTGAGGTGTCATTGCTTTTTTTAATTCCATTTTGACAGCCTTCTCGATCTGTCAGCTTTCTCAATCTGGCAGCTGTTTAAACGTGTATCAGTTTAAGTTCTCATTACAGTGTTTCAACACACCTTCTACACAGACACAGCGTCTTCGTTACGTAACTAACGAAACTGCTAATAAGGATAGGTTTACGAATCAATTTTGTTACTGGTCTGTCGTAATCGTTATACCTTCGTTATTCATTCGTTATTGTCATCGTAAAGGCATCGTTAAATATACCTAGCGAAAATTTCTTGTTATCCACCCCTGGCTTCTCTTTTTCAATCCATTACCAATAAACATGCAAAATTTAATTGAAAATGAAGTGAAATAAACGTTATATACGAAGTTGGCTAAACATTTCATCAACATTTTGGACGGTTACGACTACATTTTTTATTTATATAAATTATTTAATGAGGGTAAAACACGTTTAGCTGATGGATGGTTTTGGCCAAGCATTACTTGAGAAATGTCTAACTTTCATGAGGTTAAGGTGCGTTGTCGTTTGAATGGGGGTGTGTATATAAAATCCCTTCAAAATATTCATTTTTTTTTAGTTTTTCTAGTTACATTGTGCGAAATTTATTTATTTGAATTATAACAGAATCTTTTGAAATTCTGTCCGTCGAAATCACTTTCTTGTTCACTCCATATCTGCTGAACTGTTTGAAAGAATATATTTAAACCTTAGACTAAAGTTCATCTCAGCAAGACGGTGTGCAGAACACAAAAACAGCGCTGCCCAGACTTAAGGCCATTGTTAAAGGTCATGGCATTTAGTCTGTAAATTCGCGTCCTCTTCATCAGCTGGTTTGAAATAATTTCATAGAGGCTTGGTGAAATGTTCATCTCAGTAAAACGGTGTGCAGAATCCATGAATCGGCTATACAGAATCCATGAATCCGCTATACGTTACTTTATGTCCATTCTAGTTTTCAATCATCCTGATGGGGAAGAGAGAGCTGGTTGCTTTGCTTAGTTCGTGTTCCTAGTGTCACGTGATTGTTGTGCGACTCGTCCTCTCGGTGCCATGGGATTGTCTGCAGTTTGTGATTGTGGTATTTCCTGATCAAACTCACTATTTGTTAAGGTCAACATCACATTTAGAGCACTATTTGCTTGGCCACGTGGTCGCTTTTACAACTTAAGGCCCAACCACTCTGTCATATTGTGGCGGATGTATCATTAATTTGGGAACACCCTAAGGGTCCTAAAAACCTTTTCATCACTCATTTCGATAAAATTAAGCAAAACGCGATGTATGGTGTTTCCATGCCATTATTAGAAGGCATTAATACCAGTGAAAAATAAGAGAAACAATTCTAAAATTCGCACTTACCTACAGAAATTTGTATTATCTGCTGTACAATTTTTGTTCTTACTTTTTTGCAGGTCTACCAGGCCTACCGCCATTGTTGTGGGCAGAAATATTTAGATATTTGCCCTGGAGTTGTACCGAACGTTTGTAAGAAGTGGAAGAGGATAATAATATCTGACGTGTTTTAGAAGCTTTACAAGGCGGTTAAAATCATTCAACCGTTAAAAGCCAAAGTTAACCAACTTGTACAGAAAATATGCAACCTGCGCGTGTTAGAACTGAATATTTAATCTCATAAATTCAAATTACGAAATCTTTGATGGATATTTGCATCTAAACATTAATTCTTATAGGATGGGATATTAAACCCCATGGATACAAACAGGTGATTACACTATTTCCACCGATTTTGAAGATGCTTGAACATTTTTAATTCAGAGCAGTTCCTTCCTGTAAATAAAGAGCATCAGTTTTATTTCGCAGAACGTTTGCGATATTGTAAATCCTTTATTGTAAAATAGCTGAAGCATTAGAGCTGGACGACTTCTCATACATCCTTTCAAAAATGAACAATTTAAAAATTATCGACATACCAATTGTTGGTGAAAGATCTGAGTGGGCCGGTATATTTAACCGGATATGTCAGAACATATACATCTCATTCATCATGATAACTCAAATTCCAATAAGATTCTTGGAATATTCAGAAGTCTGGTACTACCACCGGCCTTATTATAGACAAAAGACTGAAGGATGACAAAACCCCGCCACTTTGTGCATACGATTATTGCAATATTTTCTTTTCCTGAGGAGATACTCACGTGTTTGGGAGTATTTTTTTTTTATATTTTTTTCTTTTTTTCTTTCTAAGTGTCAGAAAGCAGCACAAAGACATTCGATTTCGTTAACTTCGACTAAGATCGTTGTTTTAAAAAAGACACGATTAAGTTTTTGCTGATTATTGCAAATGTAGTTCAAGTGTAACATTTATGTTTTCCACAATCACGTTTGTCAAATACATATAAATGGTTCGCATTGGTGGCCCAATGAACGACGTTGAGATTGTACGTGGTCTATGTTTACGGCTTCTGAAATCTTTTCTGAAATATGAGTGATTCTTTATAACAACTTATTTTTCTGGGCATCACTCATAGTTCAGACACGATTTGCAGATGCTGTTAGCAGTTACCAAAGGTAAACCTACCAAAATTACAGTCTTCTATACATTGCAATAGTTAGGCTTCCATGTGAGCTGAACATTTTTTGTACATCAACAACAGCAGAATCTAGGGCGAATATTTGGTACCAGAAAAATGACTTTAAGCCCCTTGTTGGCTTAGTCCGTTCTAAGGTGGTGTAACTGTTGTTGTTGACTTGTTGTTTATTGTTACTCCCATTGTGGAATTCTCTTGATGGGGAAGAGAGAGCTGGTTGCTTTGCTTAGTTTGTCTTCCTGGTGTCTCGTGATTGTTGTGTGGTTCTTCCTCGCGGTGCCATGGGTAAGTCTGCAGTTTGTGATTGGGGTATTTCCTGATCATACTCACTTTTTTATTCCGCAAATTGTAGATTGAGGCACCTATAGTACATCAATGCAAACAAACCATTGACCAAAACAATAAGAACAGAAAAATGTTACACTTATTGAAGTTAATCATTATGGAAGCCATAATTTTGTAAAACATATAACAGCTGGAATTATTGCCATATCGTGTTAGGACATTCAATAACAAAGAAAATCTAGCTGAAAGCAGTGGCAATAAGATTTGTTATTGTTTGTCGCCCATCATGTTTATTCATATTATTCTGTCCCTGGGCATCGTCTTTGTTACCGGCATCGCTGTCTCCAACGTCTCGATCATTTCCATGGTCACTGCCATCATCATCCAACTCATCGTCATCTGGCAAGGGGATAGTCTTTCGCATACACAGGTAGACCTCTCATAGAAATAATGCCGTTAATTCTGCGTTTAGGAGAGAACATAAGACATCCACCAGTTTTATTGAGATACCGAAAGCACTTTTTCCATATGTTCTTTCATTAACACATCGTGTCCTTTTATAGGCAGCGTTATAACGACTTTCAGATGCATTCTTGGGATTCAAGACTGGCGTAAGAAGCCATGGCTTTAGACCGTAGGCACTATCCCCCAATACCCACCCATCTTGTATTTTTCGCGTTTCAAATATGTCAGAAATCGACTGTTTCTAAGAATGTAAGCGTCATGTGAGCTGATGGGCCATTTTCCTACTAAATTTGCAAAAATGTTTGATGAATCACAAATGCCCTGCAAATTAATGCCATGAAACCCTTTCCGTGTTACATATAGATGTTTGTCCTCACTTGGAGCTTTGAATGGAATTAATGTCCCATCGACGGCACCTAGCACTATGGGAAATTTGCAATTAAGTAGAATCCTTCTCTAATGTCCCGCAAGGCATTATTGCTTCTTAAAAACTTAATATATCTGTAAGCGCGCCTAGCAGTACAGTGAGCCACTTTAGCTACGCACCACTTTTTCAGGGCCCACATTTTTTGACAAAAATGCTGTAATCGAACATTCTCTATGATAATTTATTTATTGACATTTTATCTGTTTGATAACATCGAAAAAAAATATTGGAATCACTCATGCGAATCATTCTGCTACTCAAAGGCAATTTTGACAAATTTTGAAAAATGCACGTGCAAGCGGAACGTCTATATTTTCTATTTTTGTTTTGTGCTAGGCATTATCCATGGTGATCGTTGTAACACCAAAAACAATTTATTTATTCAAGTAAAACCCCTTTTTTTGGTCGTTGAATTTAGTAACACCGTTACTTTTTGAAGAAATGCTCGTTTTAACGTCATATTAACGTCAGTTACAATAATCAAACTGGGTTTTCTTCGCAAACTATTTTGTAATGAGTCACTTGTTGACATAGAAGTATCAAAACATTTAAACATCTTATCATTGACACATCTTATAGCCTTGGTAGTAGTGACGTCATCACTAACGTCAACACCATGACGCAAATAAATCCATTATTTTTTTAGGAAAATAAACGGCGGATACATGGTTCTGTAAAATGAAATCATCAAACAAGCGTTTTGATAACTAGTTTACTCAGAATCATACGAAATTTTAACTAACTTAAAAAAGTACTATAACCAATTTTTTTCAAACCTTGGTCAGCTGGGAACCAAAATAGTAAAACATTAGAAAAAACTATGAAGTTAACAATCACATTCCAGTCTTAGATATTGCCAAGAATAAATCGGCTCTTATATCTGGCATAGCAGAAATTCGACCCTGAAAAAGTGCAATGAGATCTGAGTTTCAATTGAGAGAATGCAATGTGAAATGGTGTTTTGAGGGTAGTGCACTTAAAAATCCATTTTCTCCTTCGTTTCTAATCTGATCACAATGAAATTTCAATGGCTAATGCAAATATAGATGCGCTTTATGTTGGTAGTCTCAGAATAAAAATAAAACATTTTTTCCGAGTTATTTTACATTTATAAGTGGTGCGTAACTAAAGTGGCTCACTGTATGGTATGAATCTGTGTTAATACAACGAGAAACTGTCATTATGTTCACACCATGACTGTTCACTAGCCCATTCTGGAAGCTTCCCGATGCATACTATCTCATGGCAATGCAGAGTTGAAGGGAAGTTGGTAATGAATTATGACGATGAGTAGGATGGCACAAATCGTAATGGAGAACCTGGCATAGCTCAAAAATACAATGTCTGTCAAGTCTATATTTTTTTACAAGTTTGTCGTCTTACATACAACCCAAAGGGTTAAGCCAGGCCCCTCATTGGGCGCATAATAGCCTGACGTCGGCAACAACGTCCTGCAAGCAACAAAGCCATTCCTGTAAAAAAAGTAAATCACCTGATTTTGCATGTTTGGATCCAAGGGAAGCGGACCCAGACTCCCAGAAAAAGCTGTGGGTTTATTTAGGAAAAACTAATATGGATACCTCCTTGAAAAGGTTACACAACTACCCGCCATTATTTAGTGTCGGGCCGCCAGTGAAACGTCATTAAAATAGTGCTACACTGGTAGGCTTTTGTTTGTTTGTTTGTTTGGTTCTTAACGACGCATCAACCCTTGTGGGTCAATAGCGTCAGACGGTATTAATCTAAACATGATGAAGATGGAAAAAGTAAAAATTTATAAAAAGCCAATGTTGGTCTAGCTCTACCTAGGTCCAGAGTTTTGTGAATGTTCTCAATGAAAACCTGTTCTAAACATAAAAAGGTCTGCATCTCAATGATCACCCTCAAATAAACGGTTTCAATAAGTCAACAAATTAAACCACTAAAACAGCACAAGGTAAACCAGTTAATAGTGACAAAACAAATTGGAATGAATGCATTAATCCTGTAATGTTTGCAACAAATACAAGCAAAGTTCTATAAAATGTTCGCGATACATGACCCTGTTTGACAGAAATGCTCAATCGTTTTTTGATATGGCTGATCAAAGAAGGGAATGAGCTTGAACAATGTAATTATAATACAGATAAACAGGAAGAGCATTCGATTAAAGTCAGTCATAAGACAATACTATCAAAGTAAGAGGAAATAAATGAAACAATCGAAACAAATATAAAAAGTGCACAAGAAAAAGTATATGAAAATAGAAGATAGAAAGAGTTTAGCCCAAAAATAAATGACCAAATACTGAAACAAAATTTCAGAAAAGTGAATAGAAATGTGGATATGTGGGAAGAGGATTGGCAAGGACCATATCAAATTGAATCTCATAAGGGAATAAGGTGCATCTTTGCTGTGGGAATAAGAAAACTCCACCAAAACAGTGCTGCTCAGATACATATATAACCTAACAAAACAGTTGGTACTGATACAAGTGAAGAAATGAATGAATATGAAACCAGCAATGACTATGGCTTTAGTTTGAAAGGAACTTGCATTAAGAGGTCTATGTCTACTTTTTCCACTATCAGTACTTTCTTCCCTTGGAATAAATGCAGTAAAAGATGAGCTGTTGGGGAAGATTTGTTTAAAAACTGGTTGATGTATCAAATATTGATTTTATGTTTTGCATCATTGTATTAAATGTACATGTTCAGCTGGCTGCTTTTACTTGGATAAATGCCAATTAATGTCAGCAAGAACCACTGGGTGCTCCTTGCAGCTTCCCTCCGGAAGATGGAAGTGTAGATCTCAGATAGCATGGGGAGAAAGCAGCATGAAATGGAGGTATTGAAAATACATAGGTGATGGAGGTGATAAAAATATATAGGTGATGAATCACTGTCTGTTTGACAGAAACTGAATATAACAAATCTTTCAAAGGAAAGAGCAGTCAACTACCAAAATATAGATTGAAAGACGTTTACTCAGTAAACTTGATGTGCATTTGTTGTGGAGCTCACACAAGGCAATCTTTTTTATTTTCTTTAAATCATGTACCATAGTTATGTTGTAATTGGGCCCTTGCTTTCGTCAATCAGTTTTGCCTGTAACACAAGCTCCTCCCCTATCTTTTGAACAAGTCTGTTCATATATGGGAAATGATTGCCTATGCATGTTATGAATGTATGTATTTGCCATTAACCCATAATTATGCAGTCCAGTAGCGGTAATTTCTTCCCTTGGAATAAATGCAGTAAAAGAAGAGCTGTTGCGGAAGAATTTGCTTACTTTTTTTTATGAATCACTGTGTCTTTTTGACCTAAAATAAATATAACAAATATTTCAAAGGAAGGAGCAGTCAACTACCAAAATATGGATTGAAAGACATATACTCTGTAAACATGAAGTGCATTTGTTGCGGAATTCACACAAGGCAATCTTTTTTATTTTCTTTAAATCATGTACCATAGTTATATTGTCATGAATGTATTTATTTGCAATCAACCCATAATTATGCAGTATATATAATTAATTATATTCTATTCCCCTACAGTGGCGTCCACTAGCGGTAATTTCTTCCCTTGAACTAAATGCAGAAAAAGTAGAGCTGTTGTGGAAGAATTTGTTTACAAACTTGTTCATGTATCAAATGTTGATTTTATGTTTTGCACCATTGTATTCTTATCTACATGTGCAGCTGGCAGCTTTTTATGCCAATCAATGTCGGCAAGAACCTCTGGTTGTTCCTAGCAGCTTCCCTTTGGAAGATGGAAGTGTAGATCTCAGATAGCACGGGGAGAAAGCAGCATGAAATGTACAGGAAATGAAGGCATTGAAAATACATAGGTGATTGAGGTGATAAAAATATATAGGTGATGAATCACTGTGTCTTTTTGACCGAAACTAAATATAACAATCTTTCAAAGGAAAGAGCAGTCAACTAACAAAATATGGATTGAAAGACGTTTACTCCTGAAAATATATAGGTGATGAATCACTGTTTCTGTTTGACCGAAACTAAATATAACAAATCTTTCAAAGGAAAGAGCAGTCAACTAACAAAATATGGATTGAAAGACGTTTACACCTGAAAATATATAGGTGATGAATCACTGTTTCTGTTTGACCTAAACTAAATATAACAAATCTTTCAAAGGAAAGAGCAGTCAACTAACAAAATATGGATTGAAAGACGTTTACTCTTGAAAATATATAGGTGATGAATTACTGTTTCTGTTTGACCTAAACTAAATATAACAAATATTTCAAAGGAAAGAGCAGTCAACTAACAAAATATGGATTGAAAGACGTTTACTCTTGAAAATATATAGGTGATGAATTACTGTTTCTGTTGGACCTAAACTAAATATTTCAAAGGAAGGAGCAGTCAACTACCAAAATATGGATTGAAAGACGTAAACTCTGTAAACTTGAAGTGCATTTGTTGCGGAACTCACACAAGGCAATCTTTTTATATTCTTTAAATCATGTACCATAATTATATTGTAAATGGGCCCTTGCTTTCGTCAGTCAGTTTAGCGTCACACAAGCTCCTCCCCTATCTTTTGACCAAGGCTGCTCATATTTGGCAAATGATTGCCTATGCATGTCATGAATGTATGTATTTGCCATTAACCCATAATTATGCAGTATATATAATTAATTATATTCTATTCCCCTACAGTGGCGTCCACTAGCGGTAATTTCTTCCCTTGGAATAAATACAGAAAAAGTAGAGCTGTTGCGGAAGATTTTGCTTACTAACTTGTTTATGTATCAAATGTTGATTTTATGTTTTGCACCATTGTATTTATATCAACATGTTCAGCTGGCTGCTTTTACTTGGATTTTCTAGAATTTGAATCAATTCTAAAAATCTTAAAAACAGTGGTATGGGCCAGACTGCTTCCATATTTTGCCCGACATTTGTCACTATATACTCAAAGGCATGTGAATCATTCAGCAACTTGTCGTCTGCTTGAAAACTTTCCAAAATCTTCAAAAATATGGCAACATTCATTGAAAATACAAGGGAGAGAATCCATACAAGAACTACCATTCATCATAATGGCAGCTGTCAGATTTGGACTGGTTCAGTGAAAAAGGCTCCAATCAATGCCAAATAGAATATAAAGACACAATAGATGGGAAACATATTTAAAACTAAAGGGGTCCACCGAGTAGCCCTTATGGTATCGGGTAACATTAAAATGCTTGATATTCCAGCCAACCTTGTTGCATGCCATCTCTGTAACAACTCCCTGTGTGTAAATTTTGCCCACCTTAACTTTGAGCCAGAGTCAGTGATATGATTTTCAAACAGCACATGCTAAGGTCATGGAGCTGACTCTAAGCCCCCATGTTTGATAGATCTAAATGATGCTAAAAATCATATCTCAGTCCAGAACACCGTGACCTTCAAGGAAATCAAGCTTGGTCATTTTCTGGCGCCTGGTAGAATATATTCTTTGAATGTTTAAGGCAGTTTTGGGTTGTTGTTGCTGCTGCAGTGCACTGCCACTAAAAAGTAGCGGGCAGAACATGGCTTTAAATCATCTGGCTGAGTAAACATCGTTTGTTTGAGGCTTAAAGTCGCATCAACCCTTGTGGGTCATTAGCGCCAGACGATTTTAGACTAAACATGATTTTAATTGAAAAAGTAAAAATTTGCAATAAATAAAATGGATGATAATAAAGAATTTTAAAATGGCATTGGGTTGCTGTACGATTGTTGACAGGCAAGATCATGTACAATATCTGACAGTTTCAAAGAGCTATTCCAGACCACTGTACATGTTCTATGACTGAACAGAATATAGCCTTAAACGATAATAATGATGCAATGGGCATTATAGGTATAAAACAAAACACATTTGTTTTTAAAATAGCACTTAGATTTTGTTAAAAAGACTTATTTCTTTTAAAAATGTCATACTATCTACACTTATATGTATATCATGAAATAACTGTTTCATGTTATCAACATGGAAGCAGTATGGTGGTGCAGCCTTACTATTCCTGTCTGCTCATAAAGTAAATGAAAAGTTTGGTACCATGAAAGGGTTCACAGTCCCTACAAAGGGGGTCCCTCATACCTAACATGAGCTCTTCTATCAGCATAAAAAACCCTTATCCACCAACCCCTGCAGAGACACCTAGGGTGATTTAGATAATTTGATAGGACAGCTTCGCAGAGGGAAGGAGGTACTTAGTCTTACATCATTCCCTTATATATACTCAAAGCCAGCTGAGTCAGTTTTACCCCACCAGGCTACCTTGGCTCCATTTCTTTCTGGGCCTGATGCCTCGCGGGTGCCAAGGTCCCAATCCTTGAGCACAAAATACCTTTACCATTTGAAGGTCATTCTGCGCGAAGTTTTCCAGTCCGAGAAAGGCGGAGGTTGCTGTTTGAGTACAGTTTAGAGCCTCATGTTACAAAACTGGCACCAATGTTTAGCTTTGACTTAGATGAGGATGTTGAGCTGGTGGTAAGTGGTCTAGCTCCCATGCCAATATTAAGGCCATAGAGAAGCAGCGAAAGCTCACAATGGATGTTATGATGGCTGTGCCTAAAGGTCTTGTCTTTGATGGAAAAGCAAACACAAGTCCTCTTTGTATGCGTCCCAGCTAGGCTGGACACCCGAGGGCTGCTCTAATTGACTCTGTTGGAGTTTAACGCGGAAGGCAGCAGATTTTTTATGCTGTTCTCTTAGAACAAAAACATGTCCTAAAGTATCAGCAACTGCTGAATAAGCTTGAGACAAGGTTTGGGGCTAAGGATAAGGAGCTCACAGCCACGGGTCAGGGGTTATTCCAGCAAAGACTCTGGAGGACTGGGCTGACAGAATGACTCTAGCCCACCAGGTGTTCTGGGATTTGCCTGAACAACCAGACAGGCTGTTGTTAGGTTTTGCCAGGGTTAAATGTAAGGGACCTTAATATAGGTTTCCTGTGCCAATAGACTTCAAATCATGTCGTAAGGAAATTGGAGGAGCCTTACAAGAATTTTGTAATCGCTGGTGTAAACGAGAGCATGTTGAGTCTAATGCCTTATATAGTTGGAAACTAAATATTTTTAAAATTATTGATGGTAGAATATCATTTTATTGCAACAATTTAGATCTTCTACCACCTAAACCTAAATTCACTTTTAGACACTTGGAGAAAGGGATCCAGGAATTCCAAAGGAAGTTTGTTTTGGCCCCCGCAGATAAGGCTGCTAACAATGTTGTGGTCGTTTGAAAAAGATACTATATTAACACCCTAAAGCAAGAACTTAGCACTGCCAAAACATATGAGTATAACAGGCTTGATGAGACGTCTATCGTTGATAGGCATCGATGCCATATGGCAGCTAAGTTTAGGTTGTTTGTTGATGAGGACCATAGCAGGCTTCCTACGTTATACTGGTTACCTAAACTTCATAAACGGCCCTATAAGTCGCGTTTTATTGCTAATTCTAGTGCATGTACAACTACTGAGTTGTCTATTCTTTTGACTTCTTGCCTCACTGCAATTAAAAACCATGTCATTAAATATTGCACAAGTTTATGAAAGAAATGGTAAAAAATTATTTTGGTCTAATAAAAATCCAGGTGAAATTCTTAATAAATTGAAGTCTAGAGGTTTTCTAGCATCTGGTTTGTCTACATATGATTTCTCTACTCTCTATACTACATTGCCTCATAATCTAATATAAGAAAAACTAACAGAATTAATTGAACAAACATTTAACAGAGAGGGCTCACTTTATTTGGCTTGTAATGATAAAAATGCCTTTTTTACTTCTGAACAACCTAAACGATATAAATTGTGGTCATGTCAGAAAATGTGTGATGCGCTCCATTATCTTTTGGACAATATATTTATAAGATTTAGCTCAAAATTATATAGACAAATTGTCGGTATTCCAATGGGTACTAATTGTGCTCCTCTTGGTGCAGATTTGTTTTTGTTTTGTTATGAGAGAGACTTTATGTTGTCTCTGTCAGACAATAATCAAGCTGATATTATTGAAGCTTTTAACTCTACCTCCAGATATTTAGATGACTTACTTAATATTGATAATCCTTATTTTGAACAAATGGTAGGTCAGATATATGCAACTGAACTTCAGTTAAATAAGGTGAATTCTTCTGATACTGAAGCTCCATTTTTTGACTTGAACTTGTCAATAACAAATGGCATAGTTTCTTCTAAAATTTATGATAAACGGGATGATTTTAATTTTGAAATAGTTAATTTCCCATTTGTTGATGGAGATGTTCCTCGCTCTCCTTCCTATGGTGTATATATTTCTCAGCTTATTCGTTTTGCTAGAGTGTGCTCTAATGTTGATGACTTCAACAACAGAAACTTATTTTTAACTGCTATATCATAAAATTCGAAAAGCATTTTCTAAATTCTACTACAGACACTCAGAGTTTATTGTTAAATACAACATTTGGTTAAAAACTCTTCTGCAACAAGGAATATCAGAACCTATATTTTATGGTGATTTAGTCTTATAAAATCAAACGAATTGTTGGAAAACCTAATTTTAGTGATCAATTCAAAAAGATAGTAAAACGTTATATAAGGGTTGGATATAATTTGGATATCATGCGACAGTCTGCATGCTAGTTTTGAACCCAATCACGGTTTATAGCTACGGTTTCCTCTTCAAATTGCACGACAGTGGGTCAGGCCTCAGACTCTATGACGCCTCTGAGGTAAAGCTTTAATCGGTGGGTTGGTGCCTGATGCTTATCTGTAGCTGGACCCACCGTGGCTCAACTTGAGGTTTTCTTTAGCTCTGACGATCTGTGAGTCATGAGCCCTATTCTTTGTTTCATCATGGAGTGTTAATTTGATTAGAGTGTTTTCCATGATGATACATTGCATTAGTTAGATGGCCTCCATGCGAGCTGAACATTTCTTGTACTTCAACAACAACAGAATCTAGGGCGAAGAAGATTTTAAGCATTTAAGCCCCCCCCCCCCCCCCCCCCCCCCCCCCCCGATAGCTTAGACTGCTGTCCGTTCTAAGGCGGTGGTTCTGTTGTTGTTGACTTTTTGTTTATTGTTACTCCCATTGTGGGAGTCTGTAATTGCTCTATGTATTGTTGTACGTTACTTTATGTCCATTCTAGTATTACAATCATCTTGATGGGGAAGAGAGAGCTGATTGCTTTGCTTAATTTGTCTTCCTGGTGTCTCATGATGGTTGAGTGGCTCTTCCTTGCCGTGCCACGGGGTAGTCTGCAGTTTGTGATTGTGGTATTTCCTGATCATACTCACTATTTTTAACGGATAATGAAGCTGATCACCATGTCTGTATGAAGGAACCGAAGTCAATGGAGCAAGCCCTTAATTGTGTAAAATGGTATCAATATGTTCACCAGTCTATGTACAGTGAGATCAGTAGAGACCGCCAAATTCCAAAGATGACGAACCCTCTAGCATTTATAATGTATCGGAGACACCCACCAGGGAAGGGGCAGGCATTCTCTACCTCACCTCAGCTGACCTATCTCCATGAAGACTTGAGGGGTATCAAGAGCGGGCTGGATAAGTTCTTTGTGAATGAGTCTCATAAAAAGACTACAACAGTATGTAGTATTTCTGAACCCGCGCCGAAACCCCAGTTGGTGATGGTTCTCTCAATTCCATTCAGGGTAAAATTGAAAATTCAGTGCAAAAGCTGTTAAAAGTTGGCTCCATCCACAGGGTTTTGCCCGGTATCAGGGAGGTAACTACCGAAGGGAAAGGGCGCCCGGCAGGGGTGGTCGGGAGTGGATAAAAATAAGGAATTATTTTCATGCAGTAAAAACGGGTTATTTTGCCAACGACTGCATGAACAGGCCAGCTGTTTAGGGGTACAAGGATTTAAACGACAGAGGGTGGGGATGGGGGTCATGAAACTAATAGGGATATGTCAAGGGAATTTCCAGCTCAGCCCAATTCGAGGGAATTTCATGCTCAGCCCAATATAATGGATTCTAGTTGGGAAGGGGCTCCTAAAGTTTGTCAGTTGAAATCTGTCAATTAGATTAGCATTGGTCGAGGTGATTAGAAAAAGAATTTCCAGAGACTGCTGGAAGATCATCTCACTTCTATTTAGACAGCCAATAGTTTCTGTAGACTCCTACCAATGCGTGAAGTTGTAGATCAGCTAGGTCGTTGTCGTCAGCAGATGGGCTGAGGCTTTACTCTGACAAGTTCGTTTAGCCTGTGGTTACTTGGATAGTCGTTGGTTAAAGGTTGCCGCGCGTGAAGCAAGAGCCATAAATATATGGGAACATGATTGGATTTACCACTATATTTACAGCCCAATGCAAGGCTGCAAACACGGAGGTTGCAACGTCCCAATCGTCAAGAGGTCTGAAGACCAGGCTAGGCCTTCTTCTAGTACTCGTTCGCCGGTTGGATTTCTAAAGGCAGGGTGGTGCCACCGCATGTTGCCAGTGCTCTGTCTGTAGTACCAGCCAAGGTACTACTTTACAGCCATCCGTTAGAAACGGCCAGGGCACTACTTTTTCACAGCTGTCAGCTAGTAAACTACTTCACTGCTGTCAGCTAGTACCAGCCAGGGTACTACTTCTTCCAAGCTGCTGGTCCGTACCGTCTGAGATACTAATACATCTACATATAGTGGTCCACTGCCTGGTGGCCGTAGAGTTCGTCAGCGCAGACAACGATGAAGCGGAGAAAATAAGCGTCATACGGTATTATACTAAACATGATGTGGATGGAAAAAGTAAAAATTGTATTAAATAAAATGAAAGGAGTGATGATAATGAGTTTGTATAAGGATATCGAGTTGCAATACGATTGTTGACAGGAGAGACCACGTACAATATCTGAAAGTTTCAAAGACCAATTCAGATAACTGTACATGTTCTTTACCTGAACAGAATACAACATTAAAGAATCTGTATTATGGTCTGATATATATGTAAAACAAAACAAGAATCTTAAAAATAGCGATAAGATTTTGTTAAAAGGATTTATTTGTCTTACAAATGTTATAATGCTATTAATATGTATATCGTGAAATAACCGTTTCATGTTAACAACATGATGATGATGAGTTGGAGTTTAACCACGCATCAACATTAAAATAGTAATCATTTTACAGCGAAGATCATGTACAATATCTGACAACTACATAGGCTAACCTGATGACTGTACATATTCTTCTCCTGGAAATAAGGAAATGGTATGCTGAAAGAAAGTTAAAAAAAAATAAACAGTTGAAAGGATAATAGCTACAATTTGTTAAAAAGATTAATCTCTTTTAAGAATAAAAAGACATTATCGATAGGTACATCATTGAACCATTGTTTGATTGTATCAACATGAAAGTATTTTTTCTTATGTGAGAAAAATCACCACATTAAAGTAAAAAATTGCGGATAGAAAAGGGTGCATCACATCCAAAGCAATATGGTTGCTCCTCTTGTTTTAAAAAACATGAGTGCGTGATCCTTGTATGACCAATACGCAAACGAGCAAGCACAACTTCTTGTCTAACAACATGGAAGCAACCATTTCTTACTTGTGTCAAATCGCCACATTCCAAAAGGAAATGACGTCCAGTGAATGGTGCATTGTAACCAACACATTGTGGCTGCTCTTTACCTTGTAGTAAGTATGAATGAGTGACTCTTGTATGACCTAAACAGAGTCGAGCTAAAACAACTGATTGATATCCACCAATAGTTGGTTTTATCTCAAGAAGATATTTCCAATGCTGTTATTCCATGAAGTTTGCCATTCTTCCAAGATATATTTATTGATAGATGGCTTAAAATTAGAAAATGGAATCATAAAAGAAGTTGGTTCTAACGAAAGCGATGTTTTTGCTTGCTGATCTACTATCTCATTTCCTAGGATACCTATATGACTAGGAATCCAGCAGAGAACAATTTCTTTATTTGCTAAAAGCTCGTGACAGTTTTCTAAAAATTTCTGAATTTTTTTTTTTTTGAACTTGTATGGTTCATAGCTTTCAATACAAAGCGAGCCAGAAAATATTATGTATTTATATTAAGTGTCACACGTTCTAATGTCATCTAAAGCTAGATGAACTACTTTGGCTGGGTCAGGTGTGGTACTTGATTGTATTGATTCCTGATCTTTGCACCCTTACTTACTTTTAGCAGTGAACATTGATGAATCGCCAGGTATACGTTGCATATTAATATGTTTGCTTGATATAACAGCTCAACCAACTTTTGAGTATTCCTTTGACTCATCAGTGTAAATTTGTTGATAATCCTTATAACGACTCTGCAGCCTTCTGAAACCATCTTTTAATATGAGGATTTGATTCAGATTTTTTCCTAGAGTGTAAATCGAAAAGTATATCAGGTTGTTTTACACACCAAGCTGGTATAATATTGGCAGATTCTTAGAGTGGTGAAATTCTGATGCCAAATGATTTAAAAGTTTTAGGTTATTGTTCATATAAATCTACATATTTTGGTGGGAATGTAATTTCATAAGCAGGGTTTGATGGATTAGCAGCAATTCCATGGTCAGAAGATCACCATTCGCGGTATTGGTACATTGTAGATGATTGCATCATGGCTTCTTGGAGACAACGCTACTCTCAGATTCTTTGGGTGGATTTTGGCAAAAATTGGAAATTGTTGTTTAAAACTGTTGTTAAAAACTCTCTGACCATAATCTCAAATGATCTAGGCTTCAAAGTATTTAATTTGAATCAAGTTATTGATGAAGTAAAATTGTTTAGAACAACCTGTTTCTTTCCAGGTATATTATTTTACAAGTAAACACCGAACACATACTCCTCACAATCCGCATTGGCTTACTAAACAAAGAATCAACTGCAACAGAACCACCATTTTAGAATGTGCATCAGCAAAAGCCACTAAGGGGGACGATTAAATGCATTTCATTTGTTTGATGCTTAACGACGCATCAACCCTTGTGGGTCATTAGCGTCAGACGGTTTTAAACTAAACATGATGTGGATGAAAAGAGTAAAAATTTGTAAGATGAAATAAAAGGAATGATGATGATGAGTTTGTATAATGATAGTAAGTTGCAATACGATTGTTGACAGGAGAGACCACGTACACTATCTGAGAGTTTCAAAGAGCTATTCAGATAACTGTACATGTTCTTTAACTGAACATAATACAACATAATATAATCTGTAATATGGTCTGATACAAATGTAAAACAAAAAATGATTTTAAAAATAGCAATTAGATTTTGTTAAAAAGATTTATTTGTCTTAAAAATGTCATAATACTATCAATATGTATATCTTGAAATAATTCTTTCATGTTATCAACATGGAAGCAATTATTTCTTACTTGCATGGGGAAGAGAGAGCTGATTGCTTTGCTTAATTTGTCTTCCTGGTGTCTTGTGATGGTTGAGCGGCTCTTCCTGGCAGTGCCACGGGGTTGTCTGCAGTTTGTGATTGTGGTATTTCCTGATCATACTCACTTACTTTTTTTGTGCAAAGTCGCCACATTCCAAAAGAAAGTGACTTACAGTGAATGGTGCGTCGCAACCAACACATTGTGGCTGCTCTTCACCTTGTAGTAAGTATGAATGAGTGACCCTTGTATGACCTAAGCGGAGTCGAGCTATCTACTTCTTCTTTTCTAATGTTTCGAACAACTGATTGATATTCACCAATAGTTGGTTTGATGTCAAGAAGTTTATTTCCAATGCTGTTATTCCATGAAGTTTGCCATTCTGCCAAGATACATTTATTGATAGATGGCGAATTCTTAAAAGAAGTTGGTTTTAATGAAAGCGATGTTTTTGCTTGCTTATCTACCATCTCATTCCCTTGGATACCTATATGACTAGGAATCTAACAGAGAGCAATTTCTTTATAAGCTAAAAGCTCATGACATTTTTCTAAAAGTTTCTGAATCTGTGGATTCTTTGAACTGGTATGGTTCATTGCTTTCAATACAGAAAGCGAGTCAGAAAATATAATCAATTTATTGTTAGCATCACAAGTGGTGATGAAATCTAAAGCTAGATCAATTGCTTTGGCTTCAGCAGTGAGAATTGATGAATCGTCAGGTATACGTTGCATATTACTATGGTTGTCTGATATAACAGCACAACCAACATCAGTATAAATTTGTTGGTAATTCTTATAACGACTTTGCATTTTTCTGAAATTATCTTTTAATATGTGTGGATTTGATTCAGATTTTTTCCCAGAATGTAAATCAAAAAGTATTTCAGGTGGTTTCATACACCAAGCTGGAATATTTGGTGTAAAATGTTTTTCAATTTTCATTGGCGTTAACTCTAAATTGTAGATTCTGCTGCTGATAGAACGCAAAATTGATATACTTGCATGGATGCTTACTATCTCATGTGATGTATCATCACGAAGAAACAACATAATCAAATTAACACACTACGATTGATTTGCATTAGTTAACTCAAGGCATGTATTGTTTTTAACAGGTCCAGAGCAGTATTGATGAGATTAATTCTCTTCTAAAGCACATTGTCAGAGCCAAAAATCAAGAGCGATCAAGAAGAGACACCATTAACAGAATGGGAGAAAAGGATGTGCTAGTTACACTAGACTGGGCAATGAAATTCTTACCACGAAAATACCGTGAAGGAACAGTTGATTGGTTTGCTTAAAGAGGATTGAACTGGCATATTGCAGTGACATTGATGAAACTGCAAGAAGGATTTAAGACTGTCAAACATATTCACATTTTCAGAGAGCAGACTACAGTACACATACACAGGACGCTGCTTCAACTCTTGCCATTATTGTTGATGTTATAGCAGATCTTAAACAAATGGTTCCCAATCTTTGTCTCATCCATTTGTTCTTGGACAATGCTGGGTGTTATAAAAGCTCCCTGACAATTCTATCCCTGCATTGGTTAATTGGACCTCAGCTAGCATCCTACAACTTTTGTGAATCACATATTTGGAAAGGTAAGAAAAGCCTTAGTTGTTTTTACATTTATTTATTGGTGCAGAATCTTCATTGTGGACTACAAAATATCATTCAGACCTCTTAAAAGTTTAAAATAAAAAAATGTGTCTTTCAGGTTACCAGACCGTGCCTATTTTTTTTCCCTGACCCTAAAGTTTTTAAGCATATTTAGGGAACTTCCAAGGGATTTCCCAGGTCAGCCATCTTGTTTCCCGATCTTCCTCATGTAAAAACTTTTAACAATATAAAATTATTTTCCAACCTTCCATCCTATTTTAAAATTTCATGTGACCTGAAATACACCCACTTTTTTTATTTGGCCTTATATGAAGTGGTCTGGAACTGAGACAATCAGATTTTACGCACACCCCTTAAGAAAATATGGGCATAAAGTTTAAAAAGAAAATGCTAAGATACATCTGAGGACCCAGATGAAAGCCAATGTTACCTTCTAAGACCCATTTAGCTCAGTGTATTGTTTGAACTATCTGCCTTTATCGAGTAATACCCCTTTTAAAAGGTCTGAATGATATATTGTAGTCCAAATATTTTGGTGTAAGCTTAAAACTTGGTCGGCTATTAGAGGATGGTGAGAAGATAAAGTGGTGAAATTTAAAAAAAAGTTCATTTATTCTTTGTACATAGTACTATGGTTAATGCTCCTTACATACACCCAAGCCATGATTTGATTCTCGATTTGTGGCGGACATTTTAGAATGGGTTATGATGTGACATCTGCTGAAGAAATGAAGAAGGTAATCAATCTGCTTTAAAAGTGAAATTAATCATAAAAAATGTCCAAGCGTTATTTCCATTCTTCAGCCCCTTTTGATCTATTACACACCAAAAACAAGGCATTTGCCACAAAATGGTGACTGCTTAATTGAAATAAAACATCTACATTGACCATCACATGCCATGTAGCTCATGGCATCTGGTTGCAGATTATACTGTTGTAAATTTTATATGCTTTCCACCCGCTATGAATAATGATAAAATTTAACACACCTCGCCTAAAGAGTCAATGACGTCATACATGGCGTTGGACGGTATAACGTTGTTTTTACGCTTGAAAGATGTTATAATTACAGGTAAACGAATGCGACGTAATCTAATTATTGGCAGAAGTTCATCAGTGCAATGGCGGAAAGTTGGAAGTAGCTGAAGACTTCAAATGTGTTTTCTTCGTTTATTATGTGTTATAATCAAATAGATCAGCTCTAGTGCATGAATTGTTTAGTAATAATTCACCGTTTGTCGGTCAGTTGTATGAAGATAAATCACTTGCGCTGCACGCTCGTGATTTGATCTTCTTTAAATTATTACACAACAATTTACTGCTAGAGCGGATCTATTCTTTAACTTTCACGTTTGTTCATAGGGCAATGAAATTACTTGTCAGGTCCACTACTTTAGGATTATATCTAACCATATTTCTAGAGGCAAACAGAGTATACCCTGATCAGACAATTCTTTTAAGAGCTGCAGATCTGGGTCTGCTTTGTTTTCATAAGTGAGAAAAGGTGTCTCTATGAGCTAAAGGGTTAAACATCACATTATATATCTGCACAATTTTTATAAAATTATGTCCCCCAAACCATTGGGAAGGAGACATTTTTTGGTGTGGATTTCATCAGCGCTCCATCCCTTATCTCCTAAACCAGTGGATTTTGACCAAGTATGGGGGCTTAGGCTGCTGTCCGTTCTAAGGTGGTGTATCTGTTGTTATTGACTTTTTTTTTATTGTTACTTCCATTGTGGGAGTCTGTAATTGTTCTGTTTTGTTACACGTTACTTTATGCCCATTCTAGTATTGCAATCATCTTGATGGGGGAAGAGAGAGCTGGCTGCTTTGCTTAGTTTGTCTTCCTGGTGTCTCCTGATGGCTGAGTAGCTCGTCCACGTGGTGCCATGGGGTTGTCTGCGGTTTGTGATTGTGGTATTTCCTGATCATACTCACTATTTTTGCACAAGTACATAATTTGGAGGTGGGAACAAGTTGTTAGATTTTGGTGACCTTAATCTTTTTTCAAGGTCACAGTGGCATTTTGAAATGTCCAAAATAAGATTTCTGTGTGTTAGCTACTGGGCCAGTAGATGGATTTTGACCAAACTTGCATAATAAGATTATTTGGAGGAGGTGAAAAGTTGAATAGATTGTGGTGACCTTGACTAAAGTTGTGTTTTTATAAAATACGGGTTGTATACTGTTACACAAATTTTTAATATTGAAATATCATAATTCTGCACAGAAAAATAACAAATTTTAAGTTAAAAATTGTTAATATTTTCTTACACATCAGATTTAACCTATAACTTGGTGCTTAAAAGAACCGTCCCATTGCGACTTTTCTTTTGAGTACCCACAAATAAGTTTTGGTTGAGAAATAAAACAGTTAATTACTGGGTACGCACTCATAACTAAAGCCCTGATACATACCAATATAAATTGATATTTGCCTACAGTTTTGTACAAAATAAGTTTCTATAAGTATTTGTATTTGAGCATTTTGACAGCATCTCCCTCCATTTTTATTTGATAAAATGTTTAACTACAACTGCTGTATGCAAAAAACAGAGTTTTCAACCAATATTTTTCAATTTGTAATTATCCAATGAGAAAAAATTGTTTTGCAGATTATTTGAGGGATGAACTTACTATCTTTTTCATGGGAAAAATAAATTTTCTTTGAAACTTCTCTCTGGTTAATTTTAAGGGCAATCCTTCATTAAGACTGTTAATTTCAAAAAGATCTTCAGACAAGAAATACAATATTCTTTAAAATTATAACCTGACACCCCTAGATATGTACAAAAGACTATGCTGGAGTGCAGTTGCTCAGTGGTAGAGTGCTTGACTCGAGACTGCGGGACCGCCGGTTCGAGCCTCACTGCGTTGTGGTTCTTGAGCAAGACACATTTATCCTAGCTTATTTCTGGTTCAACCCAGGAAGACCGGTCCCTGTTTAACTGAAAGATTGTTGATGGGACATAAAAAATCAAACCAAACAAAAAAAACTATCCAAAGATTACTGTATCAAATCAGAAAGAAAAATCCATTAGTAAACAAAGGATGAAAGACCAAATTTATTCATTTCCATCATTTGTACATTAAATTCCATATTTTTTTCTTTCTTTCTTATTTCAATGGTTACGCCTGCAGAACATGGTACACAATCAATTAAATTAAGAAAAATGATGTTGCTATCTTCTTTATTTATTTGCTTAGTGTAGCAGACATCAACAATAATAGTAAAGTATGATTTAAGGTTATCCACAGTTTTGCATGTATTTCCAGTGTGTGTGTGTGTGTGTGTGTGTGTGTTTGGGGGGGGGGGGGGGTAATCAGACCCTCGCCTAAATTTCTAAGTTGGTATCTTCCTTCTCTTAAAATGTCACAGAGATCATCTTTGTATCTTTCCTAGAACAAATGCTATTCAGTTTAATTCTTTTGAATTTACATTATTTATACCTTAAACTTCTTATGTTTTGTTCCTGGTTGAATCCAAGGTTACGACAGCATACCATAGTGCATAATGAATAAAAAGGATCTTCCTCAATGATTTCCTTGGTTTTACAGACATAAAATGATCATAAATGCAATTTATGGTTATCCACACTTTTGCACATATTTTCAGTCGGTGGGGTATTCAGACCCACATATATCGGAATTTCTTAGAACCATTGTTTTAAGCTTTTGTGATATGAGTCTTAAAACCATTATCCCTTTGGTTCAAATATTTAATCTTGTAAAGATTTTGATTGCAAAATATAGTTTGAGAGCTACACCATCTTAAGTGCATAATTGTTACAAAGCTGCTTTAGTGGATTAATGCGCATGCTTACGAAATTTCCACCTATGGAGTGCCCATCGATTTTATATGTATGGCTACTCTCAACTCTGCTGGCTTTTCAAAACAGTTAACTTGGAACTATGCTCAAAAACAAGATTTTCCAAAAAGTTAAAAAAACGGCAAACCCTACTAACTTGAGACTGGCATAAAAAATATCTAAATGCAAGACTGGTAAATACAAGAAAAATATGTTCTTTAAACAAAGTTTTTTTCATACCTATTATGTAAAGATGTCCCGTAAAATGACAATGCCATGGAATAAACAGTCAAATTACTGATTTTTACAAAAAATCAAGCAAATTTGATAACAAAAAGTATGAAATATTGTTTGTCCATTACCATGGCAACTGGCATAATATCAAATGAACGAGTTGTCAAAAATTAGCTTATGTTTGTTTGTTGCTTAACGACGCATCAACCCTTGTGGGTCATTAGCGTCAGACGGTATTCAACTAAACATGATGTGGATGGCAAAAGTAAAAATTTGTAAGATCAAATAAAAGGAATGATGATGATGAGTTTGTATAATAATAATAAGTTGTAAGACGATTGTTGACAGGAGAGACCACGTACAATATCTGACAGTTTCAAAGAGCTATTCCGATAACTGTACATGTGCTTTTACTGAACATAATACAACATTAAAGAATCTGTATTATGGTCTTATACTAATGTAAAACAAAACATGAATTTTTGAAAGAGCAATAAGATTTTTTTTAAAGATTTGTCTTAAAAATGTCATAATACTACCAATATGTATATCTTGAAATAACTGTTTTACTTGTGCAAAATCGCCACACTCCAAAAGGAAGTGACGTACAGTGAATGGTACATCGCAACCAACACATTGTGGATGCTCTTCACCTAATAGTAAGTATGAATGCGTGACTCTTGTATGACCTAAACGGAGTCAAGCCAAAACAACTTCTTTTCTAATGTTTCGAACAATTGATTAATGTTCACAAATAGTGGGTTTTATCTCAAGAAGTTTATTTCCAATGCTGTTTTTCCATTAAGTTTGCCATTGATCCAAGATATATTTATTGATAGATGGCTTAAAATTGGAATTTTAACACCCTCAGTGCCACTTTTGGGCCACACGTACAACTACGTTTAGTGCCACTGGTTTACGGGCTTATTCTGAAAGTACTATGCAACAATTTAAAGCAATATGGGCAATGATATGAAGAAAAATCATTTTGCAACACGATGCAGCATTTCATTTAGCATTTTAGCAATCTGTTTGAGTGCTATATGTAAACATATGAGGGTACTGTTGCTGCATTTTGACGCGGGATACTACGCCATTTGTCTAACCGACACAACGTTACGTCACAGACTCGATAACGTTACGTAATACTTGATGACGTCCTGCGCCAAACGTAAACTGCCTCGTGCAACGTTGCGCCACATTCGTCTGTCAGTCGCAAACTAACCGCGCACCTGCATAGGTCTGATGAACACTTTGAGTTTGTGTTGTTGTTAATGTTGTTTATGTTTTTGTTTCACACCTTACCAGATAGCACTAACGGACGTGTAACGGACAGTAAAACTCTGTCCATTCCTGTCAGATTTGCATACATTTCTTGTCCGTTCACCATGCGGTGAATGCGTTCAGTGTCAGGTGATATCCGTTTTGTCTGGTCATATCCGTCAGCAAGTTTTGGACATAACGGATGCCACCGGATAAATATGTACGGTGGATGAACGTTACTCATGGGTTGGTATGCGGTTTGTCCAGTTCTTATGCCTTCGGCATCCTGTATGTATCCGTTGATGTCCATTCCACCTGAGTTGTGAAGGGTCAACTACAGGACAGGTAACAGAGTTTCCTGGACGAGTACCGCATGTGCATTCTGTGACCGTTCAATGAACGTTTTGTCCGTTTCTTGTACAGTACATATTCGTTTTGTCTGTTATCCATCTGTCACACGTACTTTAGTTGGCGGTTCTTGTCCATTACTTGTTCGGTACTTATGTGCTCCTTACGATTTCCAGGTCGACATTCACCGCCACTGAGACAACTTCTCACCGGATAAACATTTTTTTGCAAATTTTCTGTCAGTTACCTATTTACCGTTTATATGTGACAGCACCAAAAGGCTAGACAAATAGATGGTATGAAGCTAGATGAAATAGCGGCTATATTTTAGTTCACGTTGATACAAATGTAGAAAGAACAGTCGGTATTTGTTTTAGAAATATCTGTAACAGTTAAAATCTAAGTAACATTTCACGCGCTACTGCGTAAACTCGTCCAATCTTAGATCTCTCTGAGGTCGAAATATAGGAGCAGGCGCTCTTTATACAAAACTGATAATTAGCATAGGTACTGTTTGAACAGGAAATTTGGTGAAAATCGTTCTTGTGATTAATTCTATTATGTGTGGAATGATTTATCCTCATTTGTGCATATGCATTTCATAATTTCCCCTAAACACACCTTTGTAAGGATCATTGTCTTAAGCCCCACCCCATTCCACTGGACGGCGGTTCCGCTACGCTCATGGTGATCACGGATTTGCTCTTTAATTATTCCAAATCTCTGCGGAAGCGTAGACAACCACACGGTTCTTGAACTTGACACTTCCACTACGCTTCTTTTACATTTCCATTACGCTGCTTCTACGATTCCACAACGACAAAGAAAATCCCGCTATGCTTAGTCTGCGCTGATGACGATGCAGCTGTGATCTTGCTTCGACCTAGGTGTTGCCGCTGTGCTTTCGTTGCGCATTTGTGTCCTTTTTACATTAAACTTAAAGTTCAACTGATTGTGGGCAATAGACGCGCTCAAGTCGATAGCTTCAGCTGGCCATTATGAACCACAAACTTATTTTGTTGGATGATGAGGATGATGTCCTGGCAAGATGAAGGAGGAGGGCCAAAATGTCCTGGCTCCGTTCATGATTATCCCGAATTTGGGCACTATGGCCAACTGATAAGAGCACCGAGGATGAATTTTCTTCTTCTTTCAGATTGGTCGCCTCCACAACAATAATTGATAAGAGAAAATGATCAAAGGGTTCTTCCGTTAGGTGGGATCCTCATCCAATGAACGGCTCGTTGATTAGGTGTAAATCGTCAAACTACTCATCAGCAAAAGTGTCTATGTTTGGTTTGATGCTTAACGTCCCCGTCATCAGCTGTGGTCATGTTAGGACAGTCAGTTCACCTTACCACCTACTTTATTTCCTGTTCAAGTTTAACTCAGTGGTTAACTAGGTACATCGCACATACTTTCGCTAAGACTATTTTTTTGCATTTCATCAAAGGCAATACATAAATGTGAAATAAATTATACACTACCAGTCATTTGTACCCCCCCACCCCCTTTGACTTTTACATATACATGCGAAGGCACACATGGCAGTGCAGTGTAAAACATAGCAGACTGGGGGTGAAAACTGCCATGGCTTAACAAATTACTGTCCCCACATGTGTGGTCATATTAAACAGGGAACTGCATATGGAAAATCAAAGTCTCATACGTTCACCATAAACGCTAAGAAAACAAGGTGCATAATTTAAGCAATGCTCATGTAATGAAAATAGGGAGAGCAGTGGCTCAGTGGTAGAGTGCTTGACTGAGCCTCACTGGCGTCATTGCATTGTGGTACTTGAGCAAGACACATTTATCCTAGCTTAGTACTGGTTCAACCCAGAAAGACCCGTCTATGTTTAACTGAAAGATTGTTGAGGGGACGTAAAGAATCAAATCAAACAAAACAAAATGTAATGAAAATGTTCCTGTCAAATTCTGTTACCCCTTCATTGGTGGCATTGGTTGGCCTGTTGCCTGTATGCTCAGGTGGCCAAATAACACTAAAATTTCCTCTCATTCCTTTTCACGAACATTTTCACTGCACTGAAAATGATACTACACTTATTGAGGAACATATTCCTACACAGTGGGCCGCAAAAAGAACCTTCAAATGCATGTTTTTATAGGTATGCCTGTATTGCCCTAATCACGCAGTGAAGGTCACGAAAATTCAACCTTATTTTGCCACTACTGTAATATTGACACACCACTGGTTTGAGGGCTTATTCTGAAATTATTTTACTACAACTTAAAGCAGTATGGGCGATTATATGAAGAAAAATCATTTTGCAACACGATGCAGCATTTTAGATAGCATTTCAGCCATCTGTTTGTGTGCTATATGTAAAAATTTTAGGGTACTGTTGCTGCATTTTGACGCGGGATATCACGCAATTTGTCTAACGGTCCAAACGTGACGTCATTGAATCGATGACGTTACGCAATACTTGATAATGTCTTGCGCCAAACAGTCTCGTGCAACGTCGCGCCTTTGGCGCTAATAGAGCAAACTCGCACTTTTGGGAACGCTTATGGCTGATGACCACTTTGAGTTTGTATTTTTGTTGTTGTTGTTATTTCTACAAGAAGCTTTATTTTACTGGTTACTGAACTCGCGACACAAGATATGTTTTGTTTGATATATTCTTTGCGTCCCATCAACAATCTTTCAATTATAAAAGGACGGGTCTTCCTGGATTGAACAAGTACTAAGCTAGGATGAATGTCTTGCCCAAGGGGACAAAGCAGTGGCGCCGGTGAGGCTCGAGCCTGCGACCCTTCTGTCCTGAGTCAAGCACTCTACCATTTATCTACTGCGCTATATAAAGATGGATGAAATAACGGCTATATTTTAGTTCACGTCAATAGAAAGAACAGTCGATATTTGGTTTAGAAATATCTGTAACAGTTACAATCTGAGTGCTACTGCGTAAACTCTTAGATCCGTTTGAGGTCGAATTTTAAGAGTAGGCACTATTTATACAAAATTGATAAATAACATTGGTACTGTATGAACAGGAATTTGGTAAAAATCGCTTTTTGGTGATTAATTCTATATGTGCGGATTGATTGCACAATGAACTTTGGAATTTTATACCCCTACACACCGCCGCCTAAATGATGATATTTTTCGTTCAAATGGGCTGTGCTATAATGAAATTTGTCCTCATTTGTGCATTTGCATTTCATAATTCCTAAACGAACCTTTGTAGTAGGATCATTGCCTTTAGTTAACTATTGATGAGTTATTATACTGTTTTATTAGCCCCTATCCTTTCCACTGGATGGCAATTCTGCTACGCTCATTGCGGTCACGGATTTTCTCTAAAATTATACTAAATTGCCGCAGAAGCATAGACAACGACACGGTTCAGGAGCTTGACACTTCCACTACGTTTCAACGATCCCACAACGACAATGAAGATAGACCTTGCTATGCTTAGTCTACGCTGATGGCGATGCTGCTGCGACCTAGGCGATGGAGCTACAGTTTAGTTGTGCTTATGATCGTTTCTGCATAAAACTTGAAGTTCAACTGATTATGTTCAGTCGAATGTCAACGATGGCCATACTTCAGCTGGCCATTATGAACCACAAACTTATTTTGTTGGATGATGAGGTCCGGCGGAGGGCCAAAATGTCAGCCTGGGTCCGCCCATGATTATCCGCAGACAGAAGGCTGCAATTTGGACACCATGACCAACTAATAAGAGCACCGAGGATGGAAAATAGGATTGGCGTGTTTGTTCGAACAGACAAGCTGCGTTTAGAAAAAAGATCAAGGACAGCATGTGCACAGTGTGGGAAGGGCCTTCATCTGCTTTGCAGACCGGCCCACATTTGCTTACACGAAGAATAAATAAAACACGAGTGGATTATAAAAGGAAAAATTGGCTTATGTTTTCACACTTTCTGACTTGCAGCCAAACTGTCTCTAGTTTGATTAGCTTATCTATGAAACTGTGAAAATGATTGAAACCTCGATTAGCACAGTGGCTATAAAGGTTTTGTCATTTTCGCTCTTCTACCAAACACAATCAAATATTGGGAATTAAGTCAAAACATGAATTTTGCAAAAATTTATTTATAATAGACAAATAAGTTATCAATCATTAGTAGCAGAATATAAATAAAAATAATAAATCTTTTTCACTTATTTTTTGCGCCTAAGACAAATTGTTATAAAAAAATAAATACAAACAATAACTATTTAATTTTTATTTGCTGCTAAATATTAATAACATTCTTGCTGATGACAATTTTCAAAGAATATTTCTGCCATTGTTCTAGTCTGAATAAATTTGACAATTTGATGTCAAATTCAAAGCATGCTATTTTAAATATAGCAAAATTTATAGTTCATGCTTCACAATTAAGAAGAGAAAAAATAGCAAATAATTAAAACAGCACTGAACATAACATGCTATTTGATTTAATACAGAGAAAGGGTACATATATATCATATTTCCATTAAGCAAAAAGATGATACCCTGACAAGAGCAGTCTGATCCGGGTCAGCTCTGTTTGCAAAACCGTTAAAGGGCGCCTCTATGAGGTAAAGGGTAAAAAAACTTATTAGCACACTTAAGATTGTCACACCGTGTTGATTGTATTCAGGTATCATTCAATACTTCAGTTGTTCATCCGTAAAAGTGTGTGTGCTTGTGGTGGGGGATTTTCTCTTTAAATTGTTTGTTTAACAATAAGTTTGAGAAAAGAAAGAGCCACGCCATGTTGCTAAATCAAGGAACTTCTAAAACCATAATAAAATATAAATAAAACAAATTTATTTGAATGCCTAAATTTAAACATAAGTATTAAGCCATTTTCCGGACGATGGTGGTACCCTTCCGGCGCCATATCACAGATTGGAGCCTGGTAGATGCTATCTTACGCCAATACAAAACTTCATGTTACCCTTGTATGACCTACATATCATACGTATGCGCTCCCTTTTCTACACTGCAGATTAGCCGACATAAGTTATGCTTTATATATGTACCAGCACCCCATGTTGTTAGTTAACTAACCTGAGTGAATAAATAAATTTGAATGGAATACAAAGGTACAGGAATTACCCTAGTGTTTAGGTAAAACATCCCGTTCTGGCTGAAAAAAATGGTAATTGGGGCGAGATTTCCCCACGCTTCTGCGAAAGTCACAATATAGGTAATTCAGGCTTTCAAGTGCCCAGCAACTGAAAAGAAGGGAAAAAGTAGGGATAACAATTTGGAAAAAGTGGTGAAAAAGGAGCGATTATCGGTGTTAAAAAGTAGGGATAGAAGGGCTTTTTCAAGTACAAAATTCATTTTAATGAGTTGTTTGAAATAAATTTTTCCACACAAAATGGACAGAATAATACCTGTGACAATATAACTAGCTAAACAGAGACTTTTGGGATTAGAAATAAAAAAATTGAGGTGTTTTAGCGGCGTGTTTACCTGAACAATCATGATAGTTAACTAATAAAATGCAAGCCAGCGAAGCGAGCGTGTAAAAAGTTTAGATTTTTTACGCGTAAATGACATTTTAGAGTGAAAAGGTAGGAATAGTAGGGCATTTTCATGAAAAAGTAGGATAAAATAAAAAATAAGAGGGGAAAAGTAGGAAGAATAGGATAAGTAGGGCCAGGTTAAAAGCCTGATAATTTGGCTCGTGTTCAGTATATATTTAACCCATTTAAGAATGTCGTCCTTTTTGTGGAACACAGCGAAACTGTGCAGCCCAGATCATACGCCACAGAACGCGGTGTCTGATCCGGGTCTCCATTGTTTTCTTTCCATTAGAATTTCGATACAAACAAAAATGCAACCTAACCTTCCTTATACCGGAAATGGACGGGTTAAATGATAATAATAGGAAATTCCACTATACTTTAATTGGTTATTACTGACAGAAATTGCAAGTCCTGAGATTCGTCTTAGCATTTCAATTCGGGAAAGGGCTTATATTGGGACGTGGCCAACTAACTGGAATTAACAATGAGGCTAACGGTAACTAATGCACGGGGTGCATGACATTTCGTCCAAACCCGTTTCGTCGAATTGACACTTCGTCAAATACTGGTCTAAAACAGACTGGTACGACATTTCTGGTACTTACTGGAAGTGTGTCAATAGGAAATGCCAAGGACGTTTGGCCACAAACAACAATCAGGTGATAAGAGAAACTGAACACAGTATTCATGGACCAAGCCAACCAGATCTGGTCGTAAAGATGTCTATGGCAAGAATCAAAGACGCTGCAGCCAGCTCTTTGGAACCACCATCACGTCTGATTAATCAGGAATTACAGGATGAGAGCATCAGTGAAAGTGCTGGTTATCGACATCGACTTGCAACTGTAAAGGGTTTATTTTGTCACTGGCAAATAAAGATTAACCTTCATAGATCACTTGTCTTACCTTACCATTATAAGTGTAAATAAAAATTTAGGCTAACACAATTAAGACGATTTTTAGACAAATTTAGACACTTTTCGACGAAATGTCGTATTCAAAATGGACTTGCACGAAATGTCATGGATCAAATACCCAGAGGGTTTGGTAGGCGTGTTGCCTGTATGCTCAAGCGGCCAAAACCCCCTAATAGTTTTCAAGCATTCCTTTCCACGAACATTTCACGGCACTGGGAATTATAGACGAGTCCAAACACTACGCCACAAATCAATACTACGGCTGGTAAATACTCTGGTTGGCAGTAAGTATTGGACACGGATATGGCGATTTAAAACTAATTCATTTCATAAAAAATGATTTCAACGACTGGTTCCCATAGTTTGATCATTGACCTATCAAATGATGTGTTTTTTTATTATCATTTAACAAAAATATCGGAGATTCAAACGGCTGTCATCAGACCGATCAAATAAAAACTAATAACTAGAGGACCTGAAGCTCTCACCTGATGTCCTTAATAATGTTAAATAGGTCAAGATCAACTACAGCTTATAAGGAAACATTTTTTGTTTTATGGGGGTTGCGGCCATTTTAGTCAAGTGACCAAAAACAATCTAATGAATACTCCACCAAACAGCCCAGTGATTTCTGAGGAAAAGATGTTTAGATAGGTTTATGACAGTCCAAATGAGTGGCCTTGAATAAAAGTCACAGGTCAGCTTGACATTTGGTACTTATATAAAACCCTTGTCCCATTAGGATAACATTTCTTGCAAGTATTATGATTTCAGCCTAAACAGTTATAGAAAATTGAACATTTCAAGACTTTTCCCATATAAATGCATTAGGAATCAAATTTGACCTTGCCATAAAGTAGGTCAAGGTCAACATAGATTCATCATTTGTGCAAATCTGGTAGGGCCCACACCCCCAATAATACATACCAAGTCCCAAGGCCATTGGTCTTTTGGTTCTAGAGAAGAAGATATTTAAAGAGTTTTTACCATATATGGGCGTGGTGGCCATCTTGGTCATGTGACCAGTACAATTGGTATAAATGTTGGCTAACTTATCATTAGGAGTCTAAGTAGCTCAAGGTCAACCTAGGATCATCATTTGAACAAACTTGGTAGGCCCCACAACCCCAATGCTACATACCAAGTCCCAAGGTCATCGGCCTTCTGGTTCGGGAGAATAAGATTTTTGAAGGGTTTAAACCATATATTGGCGTGGCGGCCATCTTGGTCATGTGACCAGGATCATTTGAACAAACTTACGTTCCCCCATCCTAAGGAGTCTACATATGAAATATGAGTTCAATTAGCCCAGTAGTTACAGAGGAGATGTTTGAAAATGTCGACGGACGATGGACGGACGCCGGAGTCACTGGTATACTATTGGCTAAAAAGTCACGTTGTGAAATTATTTATCACGTGGTCAATTAGCCCGGATGAAAACAATAACATTGGACACGTCTATACTACACATATTGAGGAACATATTCTTACACAGCGGGCCGCAAAAAGAACCTTTTAAATTCATGTTCTTATAGATATGCATGTATTGTGTTTATCGCCCTAATGCAGTGAAAGGTCACGATACAGTTTTTTTGATTTGTTTGATTTGATTCTTTACGTCCACTCAACAATCTTTCAGTTATGCGGGACGGTCTTCCTGGGTTGAACCAGTACTAAACTAGGATAAATGTGTCTTGCTCAAGGACCACAACGCAGTGACGCCGGTGAGGCTCGAACCCGCGGCCCTTCGGTCTCGAGTCAAGCACTCTACCACTGAGCCACTGTGCTCCCTCACGATACAGTTTAAAGAGAATTGGTACCTTATATATTTTGCCACTAATACCGACGTATTGTAGTATCGTCAGAAGCTCCATATAAAATTGAACAGTTAATTGACGTTGGCGGGATTTTGACGTCAGTAGTAAGTTGTTTACTTTAAAATAACGTCGACGTCATCAACAACTTGTTTATTTTCGAGACGTCGACATTATGTAAATTTGGCACTCATAAAGGGAATATGCTCGGCACTCAGCTGGTTAAAATGCTTAAGTGCGCAATGTTAGGGGCCTTCACCGTACGTCGATCAAAGACGGGCGCATCATTCACATAATTAATTCAGTAGCTCTAGTTTCGTTCGGTTACATTGTTGCACATATGTTCAACAAGAAAAGACAATTTTGAACATTGTATTTCTTGTTACTTACCATTTTGTACCGGGCGCATTCTATTCCATTGTTGGGGACAAGCTATAGCAGAAAGCCAGGTTCGTCATGTTAAAATGTAGGTGTTGTAAGGAATGATTAAATTATATAGTAGAAATAATTGCGGTATCGTGCCATATTATGCGATCACTGCTTACATGACTCAGAGCACAGGCCTTTGACTCTCCCTGTATAAACCGTAAACCGTAAAAATCCCAAACTACTCGTATTTACCCGATTTCCTGTTCTAGTCAGTATGACATCCAGCTCTTTAACCCCCTCAGTGCCACTGGGCCACACGTACAACTACGTTGAGTGCCACGGGGCCACTTTTGGGCCACTGGTTTACGGGCTTATTCTGAAATTATTACACAACAACTTAAAGCAATATGGGCGATTATATGAAGAAAAACCATTTTGCAACACGATGCAGCATTTTATTTAGCGTTTTAGCAATCTGTTTGTGTGCAAAATATAAAAATATGAGGGTACTGTTGCTGCATTTTGACGCGGGAAACTACGCCATTTGTCTAACGGACACAACTTTACGTCACAGACTCGATAACGTTACGCCATAACTTGATAACGTTACGTCATAACTTGATAATGTCTTGCGCCAAACGCCAACTGTCTCGTGCAACGTCGCGCCTTTGTCGCTAATTGATTACAATTGGTTGCAACACCGACGGTCCATTTCTGCTTTTTTATCTACAACAAAATATACCTACCGCATCGGCGAGCAATGGAAGGACATGCGTGCATATGCGAAGACTTGATTGAGCCTACGTTGCTAGCATGCACATAGTATGAATATAGGTTAAGACTCAGAACATATATTAGACTTCTAGCTACGCTGCATTCGTCAGCATGTGGCCCCAAATTGTTCATTTTTCTCAACGCAAACAGTCTGATCTTGACAGTCCATGTTTGCAGGTGTCTGTCGACGCATGTGTACGTTCTACGGAGTTTGGTAAGTTGTCGCATGTGCGTGAGATCATTCACAGCTATATTCAGAATGACAAGGTCTGAGTCTCTGGCGGCTACATGTCTGTACTCGTATATGATGAGAGAAGCATCAAAGGACGCGGTGGCTTAGTGGTAGAGAGCTTGACTCGAGATCGAGGGGTTGAGCCTCACCGGCGTCACTACGTTGTGTCCTTGGGCAAGACACATTAATTCCTATTTAGTGCTGGTTCAACCCAGGAAGACGGGTGATTTCCTGACAGTACTGAGCAGCAGATAAAGTATATTTCCCAAAAACACAACACAGTGACTTGCCAGCGATGTGTCATTTAAATTTCAATTAATGTTTTACGTACCAACCAATAATTGTTCAGTCATGTCTTACGGCGCTGTGCGATATCACAGGGTCGCAAGGCTGCTATGTTCATTTTCTTTGTGATTCCTGTGCGATCTTATTAAGACGTATGACGGCTGCAAGGCTGCTGCAAGACACGTAAGGTGTATGTACGATTGAACGTAAGAGCTTGCACTCACGTATTTGGTTTGCGAATGGCATATCTCCTTGCGCTTTACCACTGATAGGAAACGTTAACTTAGACAGAACCGTCGGCTCTGATAAAGAAATCTTTATGAGGCTCTATCCAGGTCTGTATATGAAGGCTGGAAAATCGCCTAAAACCGTAAGTTTTCCATTCAGTGCTTTTATGATGTAAAAAAGTGAAAAGGGAGAATGTAGTGCACCACTGTATATATCTAAGCTGATTCGAGCTGAAAACTGTGTTAGGTTTCGTCTGAATCCTTTGTGTCTTGGTGTAAAGGAAGTTTGTTTACCTCACGACAAAAGCGATTCAGATAAAACAGTACATTTTGCAGCTCGCACCAGCTTGGATAAGAAGTTGAAGAACCAGAGTGGAGCACTACATTTTCGTTTTTTTTTCCGTTATTTTGCACGATATTAGAGAAACTTTTTTCAGCCTTCATATACAGAACGGGCTGTTCTGTGTATGAAGTTTCCTACCCGTGTTTATTGCACGGCTGCCGCAAGAATGCTGCAACTGAACGTACGACTACCGATGAAGCCCCAGTTTGCACAACTGACGCACAGCCTCACTTGCGGCAGTCTTGCAGATTGCGCGCGAACGTAAGACATTCGTGCTAGCGTCGTACAGCTGCCTTAGGTGTCGTGAAAATCCACCCGAGGTATGCAATTTTGTTTGCGATCCGCTCAACGTCCAAACGACTGCAGAAAATCGTACGGCCAAACGATCGTACGATTGATGTGAAACAGGCTGAAAAAGGTGCGCTTCTTAACAGACTGAAATAAAATTTTATAAATATAGAGCTGACATGTGCGACCAACGAAAATTAAGACCAGCCTTTGCATCCGCGCAGTCTGATCAGAGGTTTTGATGGGCGCTCTATGGATCGTAAAAGGCCCAAGTTTCCTCAGGCGGAAAACTAAGACTCTGATCAGACTGTGTGGATGCGCGGGCGGATCTGAATTTTCGCTGTATGTACATTCCAACTCCTGGCACCTTACAAGTACTGCCTCGTTTGTGTCTTTAACTCATCCAGCGCTTTCAAAACTTTTGAGCAATGTAAAATGCTAAGTTGATTTGCGCACAGGGTCTTTTCATCTCGTGTCTCAGAGTTATATGAGAGAGTTATGACCTAGATTAAGTTTTAAAAAATGACACCCTCATTACCCAAAAGTAAATACCACGGAGCGTTTGGTAGGCGTGTTGGCTGTATGCTCAGGCGGCCAAAGGCATCTAAACATTTCGCGTGTTCCATTCCATGGACTTTTTCATGGCGCTAATTAGCGAGCGGCAAACGAAATCCGTATTTTGATAGTAATGCAGTGTTTATAGTCCTAAGCATGCATTGAAATATCACCTTACAGTTCAAAGAGAATTGCTGCCACTAATACCGTAGCATTATCAGGTGCTCCCTATAAAATTAAACGTCTTAATTGGCGTAACGTCAATTAACGTTGAATATATATAGTGGCGGGATTTTGACGTCAATGTAAGTTGTTTATTTTTAAAAACGTCGACGTCATCGGCAAGTTGTTTATTTTCAAGACGTCGACGTTATGAAAATTTGGCACTCGTATAGGAAATAGGCTCGGCACTCAACTGGTTAACTCGCTTGTCCCATGGGTCGCAAATTGGCCTTGTATCTCCAAAAAATTCTACAAGTACAGATGTCTTTTCTAAAAGCTGGATCGTGGCAGAGAGTCGTTCGGGCTCGTTTACTGTTGCTTGATAGGACTTCATAAGAAATAGCATATCCTTATCGAGGACCTGTTCTGCTAGTCGATTTCTCATCTTACTTGCACTGGTCAACTCTATGTGCTCCTTTGTTAGATGCCTGTGAATGCGAAGCCCTGACTGCTGATTGAAAGCATATGCTTCCTCAAAATGTTCCCAGACGATTGGTTGATCATCCAATGACAGGTGACGACCCGGAGCTGCTCGATTGGCCATTTTACTGGACTCAATACTATTTCTAATCCTCTTAATGACATGCTTACTATCCTGGAGTATAAAGACTTTATGATCAAGGTTATAAATATCTATGGTTGTGTAATCTGATCCTCTTGCACGATCATTTAACAGCATATTCATGAATGCTCTGTTCGTTGAAGCCCCGTCTAGCATAACATAATCAACTGTAAGCCCATGCTCATCCAGAGCATCAACACATTCCCAGAAATTAATAAAAAAATTGGTGTGTAGTTGCTGGGTTAGAGCCATAATACTCCACTGGCCACATGAAACCACTCAGCCCATGAAAGATGAATTACAAGCAGTGCGTTGCCAACTCAGCTTTCTTCCCCTTGTTGCTTATTATGGACAGCAAATTATTTGTTTCCCCCATATCCACCCCTCCCACAATACACCATGCATCCCCTTTACGCACTACTTGCAAGTCATCTTGAATGGACATTTCGTCTATAACAAGCCCCCACGTTTCCCAAAAGCGCTAACATTTTGTCGTTTAGCCTCTTTCTCCATCCACATTAAATTATCATCGCATAGCCCTGGTTTTTGCTTAACACAATTTTTATACATACGTAGCAAACTTTCACTGGGTAAAATCAACATCTTTGAGTTCCTTAAATCTGAATAAACGCGGGGAGACTTTACATATATACTTAAACAAAAACTGATGAATTCAGGGTCCCATTTACGTTGATGTTTTTCCAGACCGGGCCTGCTATTCTCCAGCTGCATTCTCAGAAGTAAATGTAATTGTTCTGGGGCCCCCTCATTCAGCAGCTTTTGCAAAGATTTACTGTCCAGAACACAGTCTTTGGTATCTACGGGATTCTTATGTATTTTATTTGGCGGTGCATTTTCTAATTCTTCTCTTGCTGATATTCTTTTCGTGGCTCTTCTTGATTTCTTCGAACATGTTTCGCAACAGTCAACAGTGCCGCAGAAAGACATAATATTTTTGCAATGATGCGCGCGAACTCTGCATTCCTTATTTCCACCATCAGATACATCAACCCACACCTCGTACATGTTTTCGTCGACAGTACTCTCTTCCACCAAAAATCCTTTACAAATTTTCAGGTTTTCCATGATATATACCATTCCTTCAATATTGTTTTGACATGGTCTCAAACCCTAACTCAAATTGTGTGAGACGCCTCTACATGACAGTGTAGTGTAGTCACGACCAAACAGGACGTCTACTTTCAGGTGGTTCCCATTCACTTTAACTTCTCTCCAGCAAGTTATCTGTATGTCCCCATTGCCGTTGATGCTGGCTGTACAGCTTTCTGGTACCGTGATTGTGGCTTGGTTCTGTCGAAGATCTCTCAACGCAATACCGAAAAAAGCAGTAGACTTGTCTCCGCCACTATAAACAATACATTTCTCGGTGTTAAAAAGACTTGGTATGATTTTGCTGATGAGGTCCTTTGATGGAGGGATGATGTTGTGAGCTTTGAAATCAAGCTCGCAATGGGCGTAAATCTCAAACAAACGCAAGGGTTCTCTTCTTTCAGTGGTTGCTTGATAGTGGATAGCTAACCTGAAATCGACATAAAAGCATAAATAGTTAATTTATCTATGTTTGATGCTTAACGCCCCATGCAACGCCTATGGTCATATCGGGATAGTCAGTTCAACTACCCACACTTTTCCTGTTCATGCTCGACATAGCAGTTAACCGGTACTTCGTGTAAATTTTCGCTTGTAACTGACAACCACCTTTCTTGATCCAGCAGTAGGGAGGGTGGTGGCCTTAGACATTATTTCAGGACTATTCTCCATCATGCAGTCGGTAACTTAGTTGGGAGCATACCATAAATAAATAAACTTCATAATTCCGATCAAAGGTTTCTCTTTCTATATTTCAGTTCGAAAGCTAATGGGCCAAATGGCACACAAGAGGATACCGTCGTCTGGGTTGGACCCCTCTGGCAAAGCTTTCTGAATCCGCGCATGTGAACTCTCTTACTAGTACATGTACACGATTATTTTGTGACACAGAGTCTGCAAAAAAGCCTAAAATGGCCTTTTTTAAGTAGGCCTCATACAAGATAATAATTCCAACTTTTGAATAATTGAGCCGCGACACGAGATTTCCAACAATGTGGTTTGTGCGATCAGCAAAGCCTCAGATCAGCCTGCGCATATGAGCAGTCTGATCAGAGACTTTGTAGGTCGATTCAATATTCTATGAGTGTTTAGCTACTGAATGAACATCATTTGGAGTTTCTAAGCTTAAAAGGAGGCTGCACAGGCTTATCGAGTCTACACTTGTCAAAATGCCACATCGTTGGAAATCGCATGTCGGGGCCCATATGTATTATGTAAGCCAACCTTGCTGACTGATCGGCGAATGGACTGCGGCTAGTTGGGCGACCATACAAGTAATGGGAAAAAGTGGGCCGTAGGGTCCTGGGTCGCTCACCTGCGTCCTGACACATGAGTAGATGATGTATTGGCCTGTGACTAAGGAGATATATGATTTAAAAGATATATGAGCCACGACATGAGATTTCCAACAATGTGACATGTGCGACCAGCAAAGCCTAAGATCAGCCTGCACATACGCGCCGTCTGATCAGAGGCTTTGCCAGACGCTTGACTATTCTATGAGTGTTAAGCTACTGACTGAACACAATTTGGAGTTTCTACGCTTTAAAGGAGGCTGCATAGCCTCGTCTGAGTCTACACTTGTCAGAATGCCACATTCTTGGAAATCACATGTTGCGGCTCATATCTATTTTAGCTCTGGTAGGCATGTTGTTCAGCCAAGCTGAATGTTCTGATCAATTTAAGTAGAGGGCAACATGGGGATCATTTCTGTGAAATTATTTTGAATTTGGACCAGTGGTTCACGAGGAGATGCCTTTTAAAGATATTTCATATCTGGAGCTATGGCAACTCTTTTGTGCGGCGGAGCGGAACCATATATGCAAATTATAGTAGAGGGACTATATCAAGAGGAAAAATTCTTTGAATTTATTTCGTACTTTGGACAAGTTGTTCAGGGTGTCGTTTAAAAAAGTTTATGAATTTTGGACCAGTGGTTCAGGAGTAGATGTCGTTTAAAAGTGTTCTTATCTGGAGCTCTGGTAGCCCTCCTGTTTAGTGGAGCGAGACCAATTATGCAATTTTGAAAGAGGGCATCATGGGGAACATTCATGTTAAGTTGTATGAAATTCGGATCAGTGGTTCAGGAGATGTCGTTTAAAGAAAAAGTTTACGGGCGACGGAAAACGGACGCACGACGGACGCCGAACGAAGAGTGTTCACAATACCTCACATTGAGCTTTCTGCTCAGGTGAGCTAAATACAGGATGGAAGGGGTCGCAATCAAATTCATCGCGGAGAGATCGTGCCGCGGACGCAAGCTCTGTGGGACCGGGGCTTAAGGGATTTATGCTGTTCGGTATTTTTTTAGCAAATGGGCTGGCTAAATGAAACCAATCTTAGTTATAGAGTTATGCTATGGCGAAAAATATTCGTAGCGGCCAGTTAAAACTATTTCTATTAAGACTTTCTAGTTTTTCCCAGTTTTCCTATGATGTTCTTTACTTTGTAATAGTGTTCAGGATAACTGCTCCTGGGATGGGCACTAACGCTCGTCAGGCATAACACAGAAGCTAAATGTACTAGGCAGGTCTAGCCCCAGGGGGAGTACTCTGATATTTTCATACATACGTAGGCTCGGGTCATTTTTTTGGGGTTCAAAATTTTGAATTTCAATATTTTTGGGTTTTCAGAAAAATAAATATTTTTGGGTATGAAGTTTTTGTGGATATTTTTTTGCGGTCTTCACAAAATTGGACTATATTTTGGGGTCACTTCTATGCATTTTAGTCTTTTCTGAAGGTCATGGTACAGAATGGGGATATTTTTTGGGGTGCTAAAATTTCAAATATTTTTTTTGGGGTGCTGATATTTTTGGAGGTGAACGGGCCCGAGCCTACATACGAAGTAAAATTGAGAGTACCACCACCCCCACACTTGGGGTCTACTGGAGTGAATGTCAAAACGTTCCAGCATTTACAAAAAAATAGTTGGTCAACACGTCCCAAAGAAAACGTCTCGGATTTTTTACTGGTTAAATCAACAGAAAACGGACCATTTTCTTTAAGAAACGATATGTTGCCTTTTTTGGAAGAAAATGCTTTTTGACACTTTGTGAGTTTGTTTCATTGAAAAAAGCATTAATTTAATAAATAATTAGAGTATAAGTTCAGGGTGAATCTGGATATCAAGTGACTCTACGATTCATCCCCAATTCATCACGAATGCAGTCCGACTGCCCTTCATTATTTCGTGGTGCTACCGTAGTAGCAGTGTTAAAGCATCATCATGAATCGCAGTGGATTAATAGAGACACCGTAGAATCATCGAGAGACACAATATGATTTCTGAATTCTCTGTTTTCTGAATTCGTTGCCGTAAAACTAAATTTTCGACCGTACATCAGACAATATACCTCCACAAATGAAAGTTTTGAATACAGTTATCCCCTAAATGGCTGCACTCCATTGATTTCAATTATCTACTGTACAAACCACTGTAACTTTCTTATTTTTCATTCGATTTTGATCCGGATTTGTGGGCGGTAGCATGGTTTAATAAACGCTTGCTCTTCAGATTATTTAGTTTCAATGTTGCCGTTCTTTCAATGATACGCTCGAAATCTTTCATTTCATTTATGAATTGAAAGTTATTTTTCTGCGTTTCACTGTGGTATGAAATGTCGATTCTTAAAAGTTATTTTTCTGCGTTTCACTGAGGTATGAAAATAAACAACTACATTTTAGAGACTAGAATCTCACTTTTACATAGTGACAACCGAAAAAACTTAACATGGGTGTTCATTAGAATGTGTACGATAGTTACGTCATCGGATATGACGTCATTCGTTTACATTGGTGACGAAAAGCATCATCTGTCAAAATGGCTAGGAAAGGAAAAGAAATGACCCCCGGCAAAAAGAAATTTAGCTATCTTTTTATTGAGTGATTGAAGAAAGCAAAGACGAAATGCAAAAGGTGTTGGATAAACCAGGCAACAGTCATGCAGTAAGTTCAAGAAACGATTTTATTGCGGGGCTCGACTGAATACATACAACGAAGTTACAGGAAAACAAGCACAGGTGCAAGAGGTGATCGCATCATTTTGCGGACTGGGAAATTAAATAGATTGCAGCCAAGTGCGGATCCAGAGGGGGGACAGGGGGTCCAGACACCCCATGGAAAATCACAAGTTATACGGGTTTCTATAGGGAATAAGCAATGGACCCCCCCCCCCACTAGAAAAATTTGTACCCCCTCCGGAACCTTGAAAAATGATATTTTTCTTTGAAATTAACCATTTGACTTCTGTTAAATAAGCGAAGGACTAAGAAAAAAGCAAAAAAAAAAAAAAAAACCTTGTCAGAGCTTATTTTGTCAGATAGACGTGGACCCCCCCACCCCCCCCTGACGAAAATTCCTGGATCCGCGCATGGCAGCAGACAGCTGATCGGCATGGCTACTATTAATTTAGGCGTCGTATGTAAGTTAATTTTTGCTTTTCTACCTGAAAATATAGGTGTAAGTGTAAGGTAAAGTGTCAGTAGTTGCAGGTTGTCCATTTCTCTTCATAGAAGCATTGCACAGTATCACAAAAGTAGTTCTGTCGTGAATGGCCCCGCCCCTCATGAATACGGACCGGGTTCATTGAAAAATGAAATACAGGTCAATGCGATCAGATGACCGTTCTTGACCAATCAGATTAGCGGATCTCAATAAATGTTATGACAGTTGTAATTATTCCTTAAGTGAAATTTCTAGAATGGAATTTTATTAGCAAATTCTATTCACCAAGTCTCTGATCAGACTTCCTATCTGTCAGAGTTCACATAGGGTTAATTATAGGGTTGAATCTCCTTACCTACTCCATATCTACAGCTGGCATTTTGTGTGCGTACGTGTGTGTGTACATGCGTGTGTGAGTATATCTGTGTGTGTGATGGTACGTGTGAAGTTGGGGGGGGGGGGGGGTCAGACAAACTCCATATATAATCTCAGCTACTTTAAATGTCTTATGATCATAGCAATTTCCTAAATGATTAAATAAATACTCCAACCGCGATTGTCGGCCAATTATCATAAAGTAAAATATCATAATTTAACTAGCGAATATAGGCCTATGTATTTTTTTTAATCTGGCGGTATAGACGGTCAAAAACTCAATCGAGCTTTTAGAGATAATGCTTTCTTTGTTTTACTGTCTCTCTGTCTTAAAATAAAATTTCTTCTCTTATTATTATAGAAGGACTGTTTGGAAAATGCATTCCTTAGTGGAAACCGGGGCCAATTCGGCCTCGGGGCATGTTCGGCGTGTGGCTATATTCAGCATGTAAATTAAGATATTGGGCTGGAAAACATATTTGGAAATAACCCGTGACGAGTTTGTCTACATGGTACACAATGAAGACCCAGATCAGATGCCACAGAGTGCGGAGTCTGATCATGGTCTCCACTCATTGTTTACAGATTATAAAATTTGATGAAAGTATCTACCAAATAGCCTTTGATTCCGGGACATTTTATTTGGCATTAATTGGTTAGGCAGGCCCAAAAGCAATTCAAAGAATAAGTCGTCCCAAAAAGCAAGACGAAAACCCGGACAGTTTAATACGACATTTCAGGCTCATTTTCGGTTAATCTGTATTCCGAAACACCAACTCGGATAGTCCATATGTTCTAGGTGAATGACGTTACATTTTCCTGGCCCTTCGCAATTCCATCTACAGAAGTTTGATTCAGAATTTTTTTTGACAAAATGACAGCTGTGAGATCTTAGACAATTTTCCCTATTAAGGTTTTTGTGTGTGCATAGATAGTGCCTTCATGGGCCGATCAACTTCTACCACAGCTTTTGATACAATTTGTTACCTTGCCTATACAATATAGACACAGACGTTTGACTGTATAATAATAGGCCAGGACAGTTCCTTTGCCAAACTTACCCAGAAGGGGTGGCCGAACCATGGCGGGACAAGTTCGGCCATCATGACCTGTTCTCCTTGAAGGAAGATAACCCTTTATCGTACAGAGACGCATGATGGGGGTTACCGGGACTGGTACCGCCCTATTGTGCCTTACCAAAATATATAGGTTTGGCAGACCTAGATGTTTTATTATTTCGAAAGTCGTACGTTTCTTAAAATGGGGCCAAACTAGCCCCGGTCTCCCCTAATTATTATTTTACAGATACAACAATACAGAATAAGGATAAAACTTTTTATTTCAAAAAATATAATTCAAACTTCGTAGGATCAGTCTGAAATTTCATAAAATATATTACAAATCTTGTTATGGACTTTCGGTTTACTTCTTAGTAGACTAAGGGGGTGATTTACTAATTTTTGGGGACGTTTTGACTTGGGGACGTTTTGACTTGGGCTGTTTTGAATGTAATTCCTAGCAGCTTTTTTGCACTTTCTCTAGCTGCTGATTTATCATTGCCTTGTCCAAATGATAATAACTCATAAACGTCAACAACTGTTGTTGTCCTTAGGGGGCAGGCTGGGTAGGTACCGGGTATGTACCCCTGCCCTAGCATCCTCTGTTAGTTTGACTCAATACCAACCTCTTACCAGCTCTTCTAGTCAAAGACTCTTCTTCACTTTCTCTTATATCATATTTTAGAAATAAATGACCAATGAATGATCAAGTAATAACAGAAAAACAGTACCCACCTTCACCACCCCATAGCACCCACCATCCAATCACAGCAATGCCGTGACATTTGAAATATCAAAAATTCTATTTCATTCTTACCAACAACTAGCGTCAAAGCTGGTTGTCATATTTACAACTCTGTGCTCAAATATTAGTCTTCTTCTGTAAACAGTTGGACTTTCCGTATTCTTCTCACTTCGTAGACAGGCTCTGTAGGCCCGCTCGGTATTATATTCCGTTCTTTGAAAATAACTGTCGCCGAACCGTTGCCAACGACGCGTTGGGTAAAATACATTACCTACTTTTTATTAACAAACGCATTTCATTTCAAATAAAAATCGTTCATTAAATTTGTTAGGAAAAACAAACAATCTTCTTGAAACTATAAAATATTTTTTTGTTTGATTTCATTTTTTTGTTTACATAATTTACTGCGGTCTCAAGGCATGGCGTAAGGCCAACACGGAAGAGTACACGACCAGCCATGTAAAGATGTCTGGTGGGGGTAAACTGCGGAGTACCGGTTTCATTTAATCATGGTATTTTGAAAGAATAATTATTATTACATAAGTTTAACATAATGTCATGCACAGTAGAAAACAATCGGATATAGAAAGTTCTGATTGAATCTAACTTTGAGGTACCCCGCCCACTTGGTCCGTTGGAATCCTGGTCAACTTCGTTGACTAGAAGTATACTGAGGGAAATAAGTTTAGCAATATAGTTTGAGGATTCACAGTTTAGACGAAATAGGACTTTTAATTTCATATTGTCAAATATATATGTTGACAAACGTTCACGAATACGATGACATTAACAGGTTGACATTTCACATAATGTAAAGTCTGATTTTATGCCCCCTTGCTAAAACAGCTTATCTGGGAATAGTGCGAAAAGTTTTTGACTAAAAGTTTCATTTTTCTGTCCAATGTTTAGATCCAAAAGCAAGACAGTGAAAAACGGTTTAAAACTGAATGTTTAGTTTACCCTTTTCGTACAGTTTTTAGTTGAAAATCGTATTTCTCCAAATTACCTCCCTTTCAATTGAATAACGCTTGAAATTAAAATGCTCAGCATATCAAATCCTCACTATGAAGTCAGATTTTGTTTCTTTTGATCACTTGCGGGTAGCCATTAGGTCATTTTCAAACAACTGACATGTTTGCGAACCTGCCAATTAAAAAGAGCTAATGCTTCAAACATCACCTATGGGAAACCCCATTATAAATAATTGCTAAACTATTTTCCCTCAGTATATATCTTAGGTATTAAATTGGCATTTATTACAGCTGTAGCATAATGTCAATGACCTGTGCTTAAACCAGTCTCTTCAGCTACAGAGACTAGCTAGAAAAATTGAAATTTTGCGTGAAGCAAGCTTAGATATGATACTTTTCAAAAAGCGAATAACAGAGGCGCTGATCAATCTGCGCGAATGCGCATGCTGGTCTGCGCCTTTGTTGTTCGCAAACCCCGAAGACAGGTTTTCTCGCGTCGAGGCCCAATTATTTGAATTCGAAAAGATTGAAATTGCATGGCCTACAAACGATTGAATAGCCCTTACACGAAATGAAAGCAGGGGTGTTGGGGCGTAGCCCCCTTCAGGCAACAAACAGAATGTTAAACTTTAGCCTAACGACATAAAGTGCGCCCAGTAAACCAGAGATGCGCCTACATTTTAGCAAATAATCAACACACACAACACGTTTTCTGCATTATCAATTTATTCATAATCTTCCCTCTTGAGTAGTCTTTTTAGTCACTTTCCCGCTTGTTGATGGCTCAGCCTCTGGTTCCTCTCCTACACTATACAATTATTGACTAATGAGGCATTGGATATGATGTGATATCGACCAGAGAATACCAATATTGACCGAGGCGAAGTCGAGGTGAATATTTGTATTCGCTGGTCGATATCACATCATATCCAATGCCTCATTAGTCAATAACTGTTTTATTATATAACATTTAGAGAAAGATGTACAGGTATCATTGCACATGGAAAAAAATACTGAACTTATACACAAGTTTTGGGACAGTCAAACATTTAGCAGAAACAGTGCAGACCTAGATAAGACCACCCGTTTACGATTTTATATACGTTGTGCATGAGTGTCATCATTCAACATTTACTAACAAGAATTCTAACATGCCTCGCCTGTAGAGCTAATGTTAAAATAGTGTGATGTATCAAACAATAATTTACATCTTTGAAAGCGCCGGGAAAATGTGTGATAGCTGACGTCATTTGTTACTAGAAAATGGCGTCATTCGCGGCGTTAGACGGTGTAACGTCGTTATTACGCTTGAAAGACGTTGCAAATACATGTAAACGTATGCGACTCGGCCCAAGTATTGGCGGGAGTTCTTCAGTGCAAAGGCAGAAAGTTGGAAGATGCTGATGACTTCAAATTTGTTTTCGTCGTTTATTGAGCAATTAAATCGAAATAGATCAGCTCCAGTGCGTGATTTGTTGCGTTCTCGGCAACTACGATACGATTCTTAGCGACGCTTTAGAAAAGCAGAACCGGAACGGAAAAAACACAAGGAGTCTAATTTTAGTAACTAATATTCACTGGCAAGCGCGCGCCAGCCAGTGAATATGACAATATATAGACTGGCCACGTGAGCGCTCTAAGCCAATGAAAATCGGTCTTTTTACTTAGTTATATAATAAATATCCTTCTTTTACACATATCCTTCTTACCAACTATTGGTGAACATCAATCAGTTGTTCGAAACATTAGAAAAGAAGTTGTTTTGGCTCGACTCCGTTTAGGTCATACAAGAGTCACTCATTCATACTTACTATTAGGTGAAGAGCAACCACTGTGTTGGTTGCGATGCACCATTCGCTGTGCGTCACTTCCTTTTAGAGTGTGGCGATTTTGCACAAGTAAGAAATAATTGATTCCACGTTGAGAACATGAAACAGTTATTCCAAGATATACATATTGATAGTATTAGGATATTTTTAAGACAAATAAATCTTTTTAATAAAATCTAATTTTTATTTTTAAAAATCATGTATTGTTTTACATTTGTATCCGACTATAATACAGATTCTAAATGTTGTATTCTGTTCAGTTAAAGAACATGTACAGTTATCTGAATAGCTCGTTGAAACTGTCAATTCTTGTACGTGGTGTCTCTTGTCAACAATCATATTGCAACTAATTATCATTATACAAACTCACATTCATCATTCCTTTCATTTTATCTTATACATTTTCACTTTTTCCATCTCAATCATGTTTAGTTTAATACCGTCTGACGCTAATGACCCACAAGGGTTGATGCGTCGTTAAGCACCAAACAAACAAACATATCCTTCTTTTAACCTCATTTCTGTTCTTTTTACTTTCAAAATTTCTTTCTTTTTTCTCTGTCATTCTTTTTATCATAAGCAACAATTTGGGTTTGAAAATCTTCTTTGGTTATTGCATGACAGCCTGGTAATGGCTTCTTTATATTGTCATCATCTTTAATTGCTATAGCCCCACTTTGAAAAAAGGGGGGCTGTACTGGCTTTGGTTTATCTGCCAAGCTGTCAATCTGTCTCGTTTCAGCTCAATATCTTCAGAGCAAATTGATAGAATGTCACCAAATTTTGTATATGCATTGATATCGACAAAATGTAGGTTGGACTTTTACACATCAATTTTCGCGCATTTGTAATAGAGTTATGGCCTTTGACTGAAGTCAGAATTTTGTTCAGAATTTCGCTTCCACTCAAAATATCTTTAGATCAAAAATACAGAATTTCACCAGATTTTATTTATGTTTTCATATTGACAAGATCTAGGTCTGGATTGTTACGCATCATTTTACGCAAACTAGTAACAGAGTTATGGCGTCCTTGATTGACGTCCGAATTTCGATTCCGGTCAATATCTTGAGAACAAAGGAATAGAATTTCGCATTTTTTATGCATTGACATTGAGATCTATGTTGGGATTGTTACCTGTCATTTTTCGCAAATTTGTGACGGAGTTATGGCCCTTGATTGATGTCAGAATTTCGTTTCAGCTTAATATATTGAGAACAAATTTGATAGAATTTCACCAAATTTATATATGCATTTATATTGAGAAGATCTAGGTTGGGTTTGTTACCTGTCATTTTTGCAAATTTGTAAATTAATTATGGCCCTTGATAGATGTCAGGATTTTGTTTCCGCTCATTATCTTTAGAACAAACGGGCAGAATTTGATCAAATTTTGTATATGCATAGATATTGCAAGATTAAGGTGATTTTTGGCAAATTGGCAGCAGAGTCATGCCCCTTCATTGATGTTGATTTTAATGCCAATTGGCCTTTATACAGCATGCAAAGCGCTGCAGTTGGGCTATAGTCAGATCATCTGACAATTCTGGTTTTCTCAGTCTTAGAATTGTGATTTTAAGTTGCACCTCTTAAATCTTTCTATTTAGGATTTTCTCTACTTCTTCTCTGCCACTTTTCATCGCCATCACATTCTCGAATGGGGTTCTCTCTCTCTATCTCTCTCTGAATGGTTTACAGGTGTAAAGCTTTTCATCAGGTATTTTGCTTTCATAATGGGATAGACTCCTGTTTTTCAGAATGCTGAAATGATATTGGAAGGCGTCATAGCTTTAGTATATGCCTTGAATGCAATCTGACAAATATCATAATTAGTGATTACTTGGCCGAGGTGACATCTCATCCACTGATTACACCAGGTAATCTACTCATTATCCTCTATAAGCTGATTAAGTTTGAAGCTCCAAGCTGTTATAGTTTTTGAAATATCCTGATTACAAAATTTCATTATGACACATTTAAAGGGGCATAACTCCACAAAGGGAGATAATCCAGATCTAAAAAAAATACAGGTCAGTTATATTTTGATGTTGAGTCCATCTATGAAATTTCAAAACCATATCTTAAAGTTGTAACGGAGAAGGACGGACGGAGAAGCCCAAAGCAATATACCCCTTCAACTTTTTCAAAGTTGGGGGCATAAAAATGCATTTGCCTGAAAATAGTTTTGTCATTGAGGCCCAACCTAAAGAATGGTTTGTTTGCCATGCCCTACCTACCCGCCAATTTAACCGCCTACCCTTTTTTTCACACATTTTTTGTTGTTGCTCAATTCAGGTAGGTTAATTTGTTGACATATTTGCTAAAATAACACACTTATTCTGTGTCTTTGGACAATGCATGTTAGGTTTTAATTATCTGCCAGCTACCTTACACTTTGGCAAAAGGTTCAGCATATTTAACTTTCATTTACCAAAATTAAAGGCTCTGATGGCCTAGCTTAGAACGGCTTTTATGTTAATCTACCATACTTATTTGGAATCGTAAACCGAAATTTCGATATTCCAAAATACATTCATCGACCCAAACGAACAGGTTTTCTTTGTCTACTCCAAACATGCAAACTTCGATGCTGTTTACAAACAATGGATATAAGAGTGCCCAGTTTTTCAGACTTTTAAGACTAATGCTCCCTCAAAGTCAGGAAGCAAACTTTAACAGATCAGGTGACCTTGAAAGAAGAATTTTAAAAACGAAAATGTACAAATTTTAGTCATGGAATGTGTTATTGAAATACAATTCAATTTTGTTGTTTGACTGCTTTAGCCGCCCCATTTTGATGCAAAATATTGCTTGGTGATGTGCGTCCTTCGAAGCTCTATTAAATTTAATCATGGATTAAGCTTTAATCAATCATTTAAATCTTAAAGATGGATTAACGAATGTGTTGTACGAAGCATCAATAAATGGTTGATTAGTTAATTGACCTTTAATCGACGTTTCGTAATTAATTTCAATAGAAACCATATAACCAGTCTCCCATAATTCCGTTAGGTATACAAAACGCCGCCATATTGTTCGTCTGTCAACAATAGTCAGCGAAAACAATACCTGCACAAATTTCAACAACAACAAAATGTCTAATAAATCTTAGAACAGCCCGAAAAGAAGCACAAATTTTGATAATCTAGAAAGAGAAGTGTTGTTTATTAGAGGCAGCGTTAGAAAATAAAGAAATTATCGACTCGAACTTTACAAACCAGATTACGAACGTGAAAAACAACAACAAAGTGTAGAAAGAGGTGCAGATGAAGGTTAATGCCCTCGGATTTGCCAGCAGGTCGGCACCGGAGGTGAAGAACAAATGGAACAGTATGATTTAGAAAGCAAAAAAGGAGAACACGAAGTTTGTTACTTAGGCCAGGGCAACAGGCGGCGGCCCCCACCAACCCCCACTAAGTCCAATCTAATCTAGGACTGTAGATCGAAAATGTATATGGTGACTCACCTGCTTTCTCTGGACTTATGGGGGTCCAGTTTTCGTTTGCTGGTTTGTTCTCATTGTGAAATATAATACCGGTGTGATTTACCAGGGATGATTATCTGAAAACTTTGACAGACAGTCAACAAAACCGTTTCTAAATTTTCGAGAAAATCATTTTTTTTTTTTTTTTTGGGGGGGGGGGGGGGGTGCTTGGTACCGCTAAAATGCATTTAAGTCCCCCGATGGCTACGGCTGCTGTCCGTTCTAAGGTGGTGGTTCTGTTGTTGTTGATTTGTTGTTTATTGTTACTCCCATTGTGGGAGTCTAATTGTTCTATGTTGTTTTTGTACGTTACTTTTTGTCCATTCTAGTTTTGCAATCATTTTGATGGGGAAGAGAAAGCTGGTTGCTTTGCTTTGTTTGTTTTCCTGGTGTATGATGATTGATGTGAGGCTCTTCCTCGCGTTGACAAGGGTTTGTCTGCAGTTTGTGATTTTATACTCACTATTTTTTGGGTGTGTCTTAGTACGTGGGGCATTTGGAAAGTTCTTAGCATGGCATCATAACTCCACAATGCGTTGATAAAATGCTATCAAATAATATATTTTTGTAAACTAGAATTCAACGGCTACTTGATGGTTAAATTTTTGTCGAGCGCATGCTCAAAATGAGTAGGGTTTATGCACTGGCTGAAATTTCAAGCCGCATATTTGTAAAAAACGAAGGGAAATTGAGGGCCTTATTTACGATCATGGTTTGACAAATTAATGATTTGGTGCCAACTTAAATTTTTTCAAAATATATTATGCGATCACTGCTTTTACGACTTATACCTTTACATTCATTAAATGTTGACTTGTAGAGAAATGGTAAACTTTCAAAAATGGGACTTTTTCGATTTTTCTTTATAGTTTTACTATAAATTGTGTCACTACAGGAGCACGATAAATACCTATTGAGTATATGTTTTGCTTTATTTGTAGCAAACAATGCATAAAAATCATTTCGTCGCGCGAAAAGTGTGGCTTGTTTAGTTCTGTTTTCAAGAAAATTATTCCTAATAACACTTCTCCTGCTTTTCAAGAAGTGAGTGGGGTAACTTAACCCCTCACATTTTGTCAATGGCATAAGAACTTCTCGTGGTATCGCGTTAACCATCACAAAATTGATTGATTGCTACTCTAAAGGTGTTTTTACTTTTTTGTTTGCCACCGTTTTCAATTGAAATGAACCAGAACGCCAACTCATAGCTAAACTTACATTCCCCATGGGAAAATTATATGAGTTATCTTCCGTTTGTTCTGGTTTACAAAATTTTTCTTTTAAGTTCAATACAAAGAACATAAAGAGTGCTTGACAAAAATACCAAATCACAGCATTTTTAAACTGCTGTCTGTTATTTTTTCAAAATGTGTGCATTGTGACATGCGATTTTTAGTCGAAAAAATTAGCGCATTGTTTTGCTTTCTAGACGGTTTTGGTATTGCTGTTTCGGTATTTAGTTATTAGAAACATCCAACTCGGTCATCAGTTGTATAATAACTGTACCAAATTGTGGCCTACCAAATGGTACAAAATTATCTAATTTCATGAACTGTTGTAAATGTTCTGCACACTTTTCAAAAGGTAAAATGTTATATTTTCTACTGAAATTTTGCGTTTTCCAGTATACAAACAGTACATGTATTCACAATGCAATTTTTCATGTCTGCATTATAATATCCTCATGAAATTTGTGCCGTAACATAGAGGAAAGATGGCTCTTTAAAATGATACCAAACATGATAGGGGTTGTTAATCGGTTACTGAGATAAAATACCATGCTAAGAACTTTCCAAATGCCCCTCGTATGTACATTTCTCGCGTTGCCGTGAAGTCATCAGGATTTGTTGAGTTCCATATTTCTGACTTTTGGATAGTAGAATGACAGTAAATTTTGATGGGCAATAAATAATTTTGCAAAAATTGACATTCTGGTAAAAATAGAAACACCATCCAAATATGCTTAACTTTATGCCATTAGTATATGACTATCTACACATCTAAAAAATGGTGATAAGGAACACAGCAAACAAACATTTTTAAGAATGGCCTGATGCAGTATTATTAACAATCACTGATGACTGTTGTGTAGGGAAAATTCTCTTCTGAGGGTCACTGTGCAGACGCACCACAAGGTTTGCCCAGTAATGTCTCAGCACGTTGATCTTAGGAACAGAAATAGGAATTTATGACGACTTCCATTTTTATAGAAAAAAATCCTGTGCTGGAGTATCACATGCCTTGCCGAGTGCAGCCATAATACAGTGACCCAAGGTTTCCTATTTACACGAAACAGATATCATGGGTAACTTTTATTGCACAACTTGAAATGGGCAATGGGGGAGGGGAGTGACATAATCCAATAACTCGAGTTCTTTCTGAAGTATTCTAGTTGTATGCGCTATAGGATAAAAATGATGCACTTTCACCTAGCAACAAAATTTGAAGCTGCTAGTAATAAAATGTTTTGAGATACATGTTTATTAAAGTTTTCAATGCCTAAATTTTCAAAGGGCAATAACTAAAAAAAAATTTAATGACTAAAAAAATAATCAGGTAATCTACACATCATCTTCTACTAACTGACCATGTTTTAAGCTGCTAGCTATAATAATTTTCGAGATATCTTGATTACAAGTTTTCAATGCCCGAATTCGCAAAGGGCAATCACTCGAAAAAAAAATCACTTTTTTAAAACAACTACCAGATAATCTACTCTTCATCTTCTGTCAACTGACCATGTTTGGAGCTGCTAGCCATAATAAACTTTTGAGATATCTTGATTACAAGTTTTCAATGCCCAAATTTGCAAAGGGCAAAACCCCCAAAAATAGAATAACTTTTTTTAAAATTTTCATCAGGTAATCTACTCATCATCCTCTGTCAACTGACCATGTTTGAAGCTGATAGCTATAATAATTTTTGAGATATCTTAATGCCCAAAAATAGTAAATGAGTATGATCAGGAAATACCACAATCACAAACTGCAGACAACCCCGTGAGGAAGAGCCGCTCAACCATCACGAGACACCAGGAAGACAAATTAAGCAAAGCAATCAGCTCTCTCTTCCCCATCAAGATGATTGCAATACTAAAATGGACATAGAGTAACGTACAACAAAACATAGAACAATTACAGACTCCCACAATGGGAGTAACAATAAACAGAAAGTCAACAACAACAGAACCACCGCCTTAGAACGGACAGCAGCCTAAGCCACCGGGGGGCTTAAATGCATTTTACTGGTACCAAATCTTCGCCCTAGATTCTGCTGTTGTTGAAGTACAAAAAATGTTCAGCTCGCATGGAGGCCATCTAACTAATGCAATGTATCATCATGGAAAAGCAAAGGGCAATAAGAGATATTCTGATTACAAATTTCATTATGGCCATTTAAAAGTGGCATGACTCCACAAAGGGAGATACTCCAGGCTTAAAAAAATACGGGTCAGTTATTTTTTGATGAGGAATACATCTTTGAAAAAATAGGCCTATCTTAAATTTTGTAGCAGCCCGTGGTTGTTTTCACTCTGACGTCAGTATTGGGTACGTAACAGCACGGTGTCACTGTTTTGTTAACCATTTGAAGAATGACTAAAAATCTCGTGAAAAACATCATTGGTAATGTGGCATAAAGTTAACAAATTCCCAATATAACCGAAAAATACGTAATTTCGAACATTTACACTTGTCAACAACAATGGGTAACTGCAATGCTTATTTAAATATACGTCACGTTGTTGGGAAGAGTTTTTTTTGATTGGCCAGATATTTTTCTATTCGGGAGGGCTCGGAGCTAATCGGAACGTGTCGGTAAAACTCGGTGTGAAATTAGCTATAGATTCTCTCAAAAAGCAAATTATTTTCTTTAAACTATATGTGGTACTTCTAAAAAAGTAGCTGTTACAGTATGATTGGAAATGTACAAAACATGAAACCTATGCAAAATTGCACAGGTTTCATACCTTGCTCATTTAACGTGGGTATAAATTAACTATGTTGTGTCGTTTTCTATTAAAATGCTGTTGATTATAATCTGGATGCATTTCGTTTTCATCAAAGCGAGAAGGATTCTTTATATAATAGCAGAGTACATTTGTAGAAGGTAAACACTGTAGCAGGACCTCATTCTGAGGGAGAGAGTCTATAAAATTTATTGCAGTTGCTTATCAGCTAGACTGCCTTCAGTCCTTAAAACCATTTGTTCATCAATGTGTCGTATCATATACTTGTAGCCAGTCTAACTCTGATGGCTCTGTTTAAAACAGAGCCATCAGAGTTAGACTGGCTACAAGTATATGGTATGCCACTGGTGAAAAATTGTTTTAGCGACTGGAGCCAGTCTACTTATCTCCCTAGGACTGTATAACGAAACTGGACTAGCAACGGACGGACCCAATCATCACCATCTATACACATCACTTGTACTGTCGAAGCATCAAACGATAGAAAAACATAAATAAAACTCCAATGGTTGCGCACGAATGAGTGAAAGTCATAATTTATTAGAGACAAGATCTCTTATTTGAGCTGTGACATGATATAATCGTACTTTCCCGGACTTTATACACTCATAGTCTCCGTGCATTTTGGTCGGTGTCCGTCCGTCTATCGATTTATTTAAACTTTTTATGCGAGGAGTGGTTATGAAAACTCTGAAGGCCTTATTGGTTTCGGCTTGTCCATCCGGTCGTCCGCCAAGCATACATTGTCTAATAAAAGGATATCTAAAAAAACAGACCTCCAGTCTTAAAACTATGTACACTGTAGATAACGCCGGACGCGTTGAGCTGTCACCCCTTTTTGTTGAAACTTACCCTTACTTTCTCACTAAAACTAGAGGCCAGCATTTCGCCAGTGATAAATGTTAGACACGTCTACCCGTTGTTGTAGTCATTCTGCGATGGCTCAAATTGTTTTCATTTTATATCGGTTAAAGAGTCGGCCAATCGTTGACAGAGGAGCCTGGGCACCCACCGTCGCACCACAGTTTATGCTGTTTTAAATACGCACAAAGGAAGTAGTAGATGAACCCTCTGTAAACAGGTACAGTAAAACCTGTCTTAAGCGGCCTCTCAAAAAGAACAAAAACATTGGTTTTCAACTACGATTATCGCTAAATGCAGGTCAAAAGTATTGCAGAATGCTCCTAGAGGATCATTCTGCAATACTTCGACCTTCAATATGCTATCATTTTCCATTAAGACCTTTGTTTTGTCTATTTTAAGTGACTGCTTAAGACAGGTTTTACTGTTATTTGACAAACAGTGCAGACCAATATCACCAATCGTGGTAATTTGAAAGGGTCTGCGATACAATATCATTTGGAAATTATAACCTGTAACCTCACAATACTAGTATACAATGGGTTTTTCCAGAGTACATTGTGCCATTTGTAAGCAAAGGGTTGCGGCCAAACTGAAGGGGAAACGATACACGTTAGAAAATGTATTACCACATATGCTCTGAGTGATATTTTCACAATTATTTGTCTAGATGTTAGATTTCTCAAATTTCTTTTGATATATACCCATATTTCATGCTTAAGTACTTGCTTGAGGCTAAGGCCAAGATGAAACGCCCCCTAAACCCATTTTATTTTATGATGGAGAGTTTTTATACTCTGTGAGCCACGCTTAAGAAAAAACTACCTCGTAGCCAAGGTATAAAGCACTCAGCCAGTCCCCATGGCCATCGCCGCAAGAAACTTTGATTTTGTTTCTAGCTAACAACAAAGGCGCAGACCAGACTGCGCTTCCATGCAGGCTGATCAACACCTATTTTGTTCTTTCTTTGGAAAAAAGGTATTGTTCCTTGCTAAATGCAGTCTCGATATTCAAGCAAGTCCCTGATGCTAAGCAGACTGGTTTCAGCCTTGCCTGGTCGCAAACCCAATATAACTGAAACCTTATATAACTGGGGTTTATTGTAGGCGTGCGCGGGAATATTCAAATTACTTTATTTCATTCGCGGATCCGGACCTCCTCTCCCCCTGAAAAATCACGACAATATAGGGTTTCTTAACGATACTGGTCCGGATCCCCTGAAAAAGCACAAAGCTACCAAACCAGCATTCAGTGTTGGGCCGTCAACGGCCCGCCAGCGAAACGCCATTTAAAGGCGTTTCTCTGGCGGACAGATGATGGCCCGCTATTAGGATCCTCTCTCCCCTCAGAAAACAAGTTGTCAGAGTTGGACCCGCTCTGGCTAAACTTTCTGGATCCGTGCATGTATTTCGACACAAACAACGGTGTGAACAGCTACTGGAAGCATCTCCAAAGCTACACTGGAGAAGAGCATATGACACGACCTGAGATCGAGGGGTCGTTGGATCCTTGGTTCTAGCCTCACCGGATAAGGGAGCGCAGTAACTCAGTGGTAGAGTGCTTGACTCGAGACCGAAGGGCCGCGGATTCGAGCCTCACCGACGTCACTGCGTTGTGGTCCTTGAGCAAGACACATTTATCCTAGCTTAGTACTGGTTCAACCCAGGAAGACCCGTCCCTATATAACTGGAAGATTGTTGATGGGACGTAAAGAATCAAATAAAAAATCTGTGTTGTGTACTCGAGCAAGACATTCTATCCTCTGCTTAGTACTGAATCAACTCTGGAAGCGTCCCGACATGGTTGAAAAAATAGTTGATTTGGACTAAAGGCATAAACACACACAATTCATCCAACATTGCCAAATACATGTAGTTTAGTCTGTCTTTGTCCAGCTTAACTGATCGAATGCCCAAAGTGATCCGAATCGACAAGGGGCACTTTTTTTGCTTGACAAGGTGCTTTTTAACGTGTTTTTGTTTGACAGGGCGCAATTTATGAAGATATTATATCGATGAAAATGCAAATTTATATTGCAATTATATGCGATCCCCCACATTTGATGCATATCAGAAGTTTTTTTTCGAATTTGCCTATTGGTGCATAAAAAATACTTACTAAAATTTATGTTTAATTTGTCGGTAAAAATGCGACCTGTCGGATTAATTGTATGTGAAGTCCGCCAAGAGACGGAGACAATCGAAAAACAGTTATTATAGAGGACATGGGAATCAACATACAAAGAAGGTATGCTTTTTAAATTAGACATAAAATTATCTTTGAATCAACAAGATTTCTTTTTAAATACCATACGTTTAGAAAAGACCTTCAATCTGAATATATCAGTTCTCACAGAAAATACCCCTATTCCACACAGGCCCCGAATCCCACGAATTGACAAATATTTGGATTCGTGGCTGAATCGTACTCAGTTCGTGATGGTCTTACCTGATTCGCATAGTCCGTAGTGAGTTCTTGCAATTCGTAGGTCTATCCGGAATTCGGCTCAAAAGTTTTGAACTGTTCAAAACTTTGGCCACGAATTCCCCGATTTGAAAAATCGTGCGTGATTCGTACCAAATTCCTAAGACATTCTTGGATATCGTAACTGAATCGTAATCGATTCGGGGGCGTTTTTGCATTGTTTTGGGCATCCGTAGCTACTCTTAGCTCATTCGTGGGGAATCGGGAGATTAAGCCAAGAAATAAAACCAAGGAAGAGATAGCAGAAGGATGTTCCCTAAGGTTAATTACCCCGTCTCGCGCATGTGAGCAGTCCTAGAAGTTGAAACAGATTTGGCAGATTCTGGAGCACAATCAGGATCAATCAGTAGCTCCTGGCTGGCGATTTTGCCAATGGCGAACTGCCATATTTTTCCAAGTCAAAGAGTCTTGGTCAGGGCCTCTCGACTTTAACGTAGTTGTTTTCTTCTAGCTATATAAGAAGCCGTTTTCAACACTCAAGTTGCAGGATCAATTCTACTGCTGCTTTACGAGGAACATTCATTTTGGAACTGATGCCCCGAAGCATGTACGGGCCTTTTTTTTTTATAGCTATCGTGAGAGAAAAATCTCATCATATCGGGTCGAATCGTCGCGGATTTCTGTTGATTCGTGCCCAATTAGTGCTGCATTCCGCATATTCTTAACTGATTCGTAATTGATTCCTTAACTTTTGTGCAGCATGTTCTAATGTTATTTTCAAATCGTAGAGTGACAGTAGATAGATTCGTACAGTAGACAGATTCGTACACTGGCAATTCTAGCCCTCTGCTGCCTTTAGTATGCAAATTAAGAGCCCATTAATTTTACCAGCAATCAATCACGCATTTCTGTCAATCGTTTTCAGTGCCGATTTGCACGTGCTTGGCAGTGCGAGAGCTTTGCAGACGACTTTTTCGGGCCACCGAAACAGACATTTTGCTGAATCGTAAAACGTTTGTGTACATATTAAGAATCCGCAACCAATACAAAACTTATCTAAGCACCAGATGGTAAGAAAATAATCCTTCTTGTATTTCAGGTACTTAATTTCTGCCCCTTTGCTTATTTGTGTACTATTTTTATCGATCTGCTGACCTCTGTCGCAGCTGTCATTCCGGATATTCTAGAGTGATTATTTCCCTTTACAACAACAACAACTTACAGGGAGCCCTCATTATTTCAATTTGGTTGACTACTTGATGCGGACCTAATATATGCAATCAAATGTTTTTTTTTTGTTTTTGTTTTTTTATGTTTCACATACATGACAACGTCCTCAACAAGCTAAAGTGTTATTCTGTTCTATTCTATTCCACTAACAAAAGTTGCCAGCTACTTTCAAGTTTCTAGCGAATAAATAACCATACAATTCAGCAGTTTAGAGTAAAATTGGTTGAATTTTATATATTTTATATTATTTCATCTCTGATTTGCGTGTAAAGTCAGATAAAAAGGTGTACGAATCTGCATACTGTCATGTTATTTTTTTCCCGATTTTCCGCCAGTTGAATAATGATAGCTCCCTAGCTAACTGGAAAAGCTCAAAACGAAACTAGGTCAGCATAATAAACTAGACATGTGTATTTTCTTGGCTACAACATATGAAAAGGCTAGTTAAAAAGGTAAGACAGTTATAATTAGTTAACTTGCAAAACTGTACGAATCTACCTACTACCACTCTAATGAATTCTTGCGCGATTCCAGCCGAATTGAGCCGATTCCCCCGAATATTCGTAACGACATCCTATCTGAATCGGGAATGACTCGTAGCTCATCACGATTGGAGAACAAAAATTAATGAAACCTCACGAATCCCCCCGAATAAGAAAAAAATTCGTGGCCTGTGTGGAATGGGGATAAAACTGCAAATTCGGATATTTTCGCGTGGACTTTATCTTCGCGAAACTTCGCTTCGTGAAAATAAAACCCTCGCGAAATGGCAAAATCACTCTGTTGTTTATTGATATTGGTAAATCTTGGCTTAATCGTTAATTTTCCACATCACTAAGGTGTCTTTTAATGCTATTCACGAAGATAAAATTCTTTTTTGTTCCAGGAGGAATAGTTTTGAATAGCTTCACTATCTGACACACATGGACAAAATAGAGTACAGTCAAATCTCGATAATGGTTATCCAGTATCAAGTCTTTGTTTAAGGATGTACACCCGCGGAAAGTGTACACTTGTACAACAGTGGCATGTCAATCTTGTACATTGACGTCGCGTCAGATGTTGGTGTTAATTTTAAAAACGTAGGGGTTCCCTCTTTTGAAAGTTCTCTTCTTCACTTATTCCGTTATACATTTTTACAAACTAAACATCAAAGAAAAGGTTATTAATTATATTTTACATTGAAGAAAAACGAAAGACAAATTAAGATACAAAGAAAAAGTTATCGCTAACATGTTCCGCATAAATTGCCGATTTTTTGCATGTAGAGATGTAACAGAAATCGTTTGGCGGAGTGTTTCTACATCCAAAAGTTTTAACTTATAATGCATGAAATCTTATAATTTCCCCCACATAGCTACTTAATGAAATTTTCTTCACGACGACATGCGCGAAATTGGCGTTAATCGGCAAACTAACCAGAAATAGCCAACCAAGCAAAGAAACGGAACGTGTAGAGATTTAAAGAAAACGTTGAAAACATGGGGTTTGTGTATTTATGTTGATGTATTATTTTTTAGTGCCTCGTGTTTTTGAAATTCGAAGTATATCACAAAAATGCGTTTTCAAAATAGAAATAAAATTTGGATTTTTCCTTGATTTTTTCCATATTTAGAGCAAAAATTTGTTATTTTGCTGTCTAGCAAAATTGTCACACTCACGCAAATGGCGTCTTCGGTAATATGAGACATTAATTCAATACTAAATGAAAAGATGTTTCTTTAAACTTATTTCTCTCTAAATAAGATATGTAAATGCGTTTTTCATATATTTTATGCTGTTTTAAAATTAAGAGAAATTGTTAAATATTGAATAAAATATCGCTAAAATGCTTTGTCTAGCAAAAATGTCACAGACGCCGTTTTTTTTACTTTGCTAATCGCGTCGTAAAAAAACGTTAACATTTTAGCATTATAATATGCGTAAATGCCCAAAACTTAATCACGCATTTACTTAAAACTTATATAATGATGCATTAGCATAGTCTTGAAGGACACTGTCCTATATAAAGTAATATAAAAGAGGTCACTGGCCAGAGTTAATTCGAGAAATCTGAATATTCAGTGACCTTTACCCCTGCTTTCAGGAATATTCAGGAAATATATCACAGGAGCTTGAAATTCGATCCTTGTTCACTCCTATAGCCCCTAAACCGAAAGCTCATAATGTCATTACCTAATGATGACATTTATGCTTTTGGTTATGAGGCATATAAATGTAATGCAAGGACCAAACTTCAAGCTCCTGTGTATATATACAGCCACAGGACATACCCACTCTCCACCCAGTGACATTGCCGCTTAAATCGATGTATTTCCAGATGTTTTGCAAATAATTATTGTCCAAAAACTATAGAAGCTACAATTTTGAAAAAAGTACCAAATGAAAGCAAATTGATTTACGCAATAAACATTTTAATTGTAGCTTCTCGATTTCTGTTGTTTTCGTATGGTAGTAATTTAAATGCAAACAAAAATTAAAATGACAGTTTTCGGTGACGTTAACGTTAGCGTCTACGGAAATAGTGATGTTTTAAAATTTACATTCACTTTTAAATGCGTTCTACTTGAGAACCAAAAGTGTAATTATTTTAATCATTTATTGTATATTGCTGCTCTCTATTTGCTCTTCATCCCTGTAAGTTTTATGGAATTTAACCCATTAAGTTTGTCATGGTATTTTTTACAAAATTCTAGAAAGGTCTTGTTTCAAGCGGCGACGTCGCAAAGTGGCAAACAGCTACATGTCCCGAGACTGTACATCATATTGCTAGGTATTAGTAATAGTCAACTCATTGGAAGCCATACGATGAAAAGGGTGTGTCTGAAACTCAAACGTGACGTGCTCGAATCTCAAATAAATTAATTTCTTTATTGTTTTCATTCAATTAGTTTACATGTTTGTTTGGGCCAACACTAACTCTTGGCGACATTTTGGTCATTATCGCATATACGCAAAGCCTCGTGAAAATGTGGATGCTGACATACATGTATCCAGCGATGATAGAGGTCTCAATTCTACAGCTATTTATCATCTACATTCATACTTTACTCTGACGAGCCTGTACCATTACACAGACTTTCGCGAGTCCTAGTTCCGGACAATGCGATAAGTACCAAACGCTTACAAATGTACGTATTGGCTAATTTTAAAATAAACATGCAAAGGTGTGTGCAGCGAAGATATCCTTAAGACCTACAATCACCCTGTTTGTCCGTCCGTCTGTCCATTGAAGTCTACTGCAACGAGAATAGATTTATGAAGTTAATAAGCACCGACCGACCAATCGCATTTACTACTGAAAATAATTGTGCTTACCTGGGTATACCCTACTTTTCGTAATTCTACTCGGGAACATGTATTAAAAAACTTTAAAAACTTAAATATATATATAAACCAAAACAAACTTTTCATCTGATCATTTTACAACTGGGCATGTTTGCTTGGAAATATTAACGCAAGGAAGATCGCCTCTTTTATCTGTGAAAATCTTATTGTTTGACGTGTTTAAACAACTTTTGACGTTACACAAATTAACACCAACATCTGACGCGACGTCATTGTATTTTATTGAAAAAATAAATATGGCGGAAAGACGCTAATCCTCTGTTCAAAAAGTGAATGAGTATGACCAGGAAAAGCCTCAATCACACTGCAGACCAACTGTGACTGAGGAAGAGCTACACATATTTGCCCTATTGGAAATTAAAACTTCACCTGAAGTTAATTTAGATTTGATACTTTCCAAAAAATGCGAATAACAAAGGCGCTGATCAGCGTGGTCTGTGCCTTTGTTGTTCGCAAACCCCGAAAACACGTTTTCTCGCACCGAAGCCCGTTTATCTTTTCTATTATTCAGGATATAGAATGTACCTACATTGACCCTAGTCTATATTTTCTATTTTATTTCAAATTTTTCAATGTGTAATAGCGCTGGCACTTTCCTTGAATAGTTTTTGTGACTGTGTAGATTCTTTTTGTTGATACAATTTGAAGATCACTGTGAACTGTTTCAAAGAAACCCCATTTCTTTCTTCCAAAAATATTTTTGGTCCATCCAAATCCAGTTTTCTCATCACACGAGCAAAGTTTAAGCTTTGCTACTTGGCCTGAAATAGAGATATTGATCTTCATAACCAAAGACAATTAAATAGACTTAAACACTTTAACCCAACAAGCTGACTGGAATCCCCCTTTCTTATCAATTGGACAAGTACATTTCAAGGTTTTAAGGGTTGCTGCCTTGCTGGGTGGTATTTTTCATTTTTTTTCACAATAGGCCATTCTATATGCAAACATTGAAGACCCGTGGTTCTGTAGTGTCTGTTCTGGGTCAGCACTGTTCGTCTATGTCCCACAAAATGGGTGCTATGCTTTAAGGTATATAAGGTTTAAGCTCGGAGAAACATCGAAACACTGATGTCTAATGTTGGCTGATGACTTACTGAACGTTCTGTAACCAACATGGCTTTATCTCAATAAGTAACCCTTAACTATTTTTTTTTATAATGTTGACATGTAAGCATAAGAAAATATCTGCAACGTAACCCGGGCAATTTAATTTACCCATTGAAGCCTAGCGTTCTTACGTGGGACATGGGCTAACAGTACAGAACCAGATCAGACACCAAATTTTGTACATTGTATTTTATTGAAAAATAAATTTGGCGGGTGCCCTGGAGCAAGACGCTAATCCTCTGCTTAGTGTACTTGTTCAAAAAGTGAATGAGTATGACCAGGAAAAGCCTCAATCACACTGCAGACCAACTCATGACACTGTGACTGAGGAAGAGCTACAAATATTTGCCCTATTGAAAATTAAAACTTCACCTGCAGTTAATTTAGATTTGATACTTTCCAAAAATGTGAATAACAAGGCGCTGATCAGCCTGCGCATTTTGTACATTGTATTTTATTGAAAAATAAATTTGGCGGGTGCCCTGGAGCAAGACGCTAATCCTCTGCTTAGTGTACTTGTTCAAAAAGTGAATGAGTATGACCAGGAAAAGCCTCAATCACACTGCAGACCAACTCATGACACTGTGACTGAGGAAGAGCTACAAATATTTGCCCTATTGAAAATTAAAACTTCACCTGCAGTTAATTTAGATTTGATACTTTCCAAAAATGTGAATAACAAGGCGCTGATCAGCCTGCGCAGAAGGCTGATCTATCTGTGCCTTTGTAGTTCGCAAACCCCGAAGACACGTTTTCTCGCATCGAGGCACAATTATCTTTTCTATTATTCAGGATATATATTTTCTTTCTTATTTCAAATTTTTCAATGTGTAATGGCGCTGGCACTTTCGTTGATTGGTTTCTGTGACTGTGTAGATTCTTGTTGTTGATACAATTTGAAGATCACTGTGAAGGGTTTCGAAGAAACCACATTTCTTTCTTCCAAAAATATTTTTGGTCCATCCAAATCCAGTTTTCTTATCACAAGAGCAAAGTTTAAGCTTTGCTAAGCTTTGCTACTTGACCTGAAATCGACAAAGACAAATTAGAGCGTTGTTGGGTGTACCCGGATAGTTAAGATAATTTGTTTGTAACTAAACGACGGTACCGTTTATTCTCAACGGAAATGTACGGATCAGTTCGTCTAAATCCGTATATTTGAAAATCGGTCATAGACAGCACACTAACAAGCTAACCTGCAAATGCAAACAAAAGTTGAATAGTTATGGAGCGGATAGAATCCGAAAAGTGAGGGTCTTTCGGATGAAAACGGAAGGTAAATAAAAAAACAACAACAAAACTTCGTAAAGCAATGAACAAATTTAATACAGTTAAATGATTTCATGTGAATTTAATCTCAAATTTGATGGTACTTCATTTTGAGTAAATACACGTTTGTGCAATACGATTTAATTAATCATGATTTGCTGTCATAACAATTAAAATTACTCTTGTTTTATACTTCAAATAACTGAAAACCTATCATTTATGTAGTGACTGTATGCACAAAACAAATGTACAGATAAACTGCTAACGCACAAGTGGGTCAGTGTCTATGTAAGGGGTCTATACACAAAACATACCTGTTAGTATGCATTTTCGCATATAAAGGAGAACTACATATAAATGGGAAAATCTGATTGGTGCATTCAAAGCACATGATTTATTACAAGTATAGACGTTTAGCCGTAGATTGCAATTCAGAACAGGGTAAAGTAGTTTCATGTATATATATTCCTGCAGAACTGGAAAAAATAAAGTTTAGGTGTACTCGTAGCTCAAATAATATAACAAGATATCTATCATTCAGGCATTGTATCTGGGAATACAGGAGGAACTGCTTGGGCATATACTAGTATAAATGTATCTTATTGTTTTAGGATTTTTTTCTGTGATGGACATTAGTGAACATATGACTGGTAAGTGGCTAGGTATTCGAAAATACCCACTTCCTACATTAGAGTGTTTGGGTCTTACAGATACTAGAACATCTAAGATATACCAATGTGCAGCCTCTATGTGACTTAAATCCACATTGACATATGATTAAATATGATTTTGCAACAAAATATTATCAGTAATACATGAAAGTTACATCAACATATTCTTACAACCATAACCCTTGTTTTAACAAACTTGGTAATAAAGTATATGCATTTATACTTACTTCTTACAGAAAACAGTATCTTCTAAATTTCAAGTCCCCCCTCCTAAAAAAAGTTGTTGAGCGCAAAAGAACATGTGACAGCTTATAAACATGCGTAGATACATTTTGGACATTGCAATCTGTTATTTGCTTAAGGTATCCGACTAAACACGGTTTCCGGATATACTGGACATCGCTCTACTTGTTCAAAAAGTGAATAAGTATGGCCAGGAAAAGTGCCATAATTCGCTAATCAGTAAACTCTATTCATAAGGTCGGGCTGATGTCACATCTTCTATTGTTTGGTCATTCTCCACAAAGACCGACTGACCTACTTCCACAAAGTTTGTGTAATCACGTCTACTGCAGCTAATTTTGGTTTATTTTTGAAACAGTTTGCTTGCAGACCAACTCGTGACACTGTAACTGAGGAAGAGCTACAAATATTTGCACTAGACCCTGATACTTAAGATAATATTTTACTGACCGTTCCAAGGCGGTACTTCTTTTGTGGATCTTTTATGTTTTTGTTCTGTCTTGTGTTTGCTATGTCTTTATGCGCGTCTGTTAATATGTGCTTTGTGGTCACCTGCTGGGAAAGGGCTGACCTCTTGGCGCTTGGTTTGTGGTGTCTACTGTGAGTTTGTCACTTTCCCATTGGTATCCTGGGTCGGGTGTGGTACTTGATTGTATCGATTCCTGATCTTTGCACCCTTACTTACTTTTGTTTGTTACTCGCACTTTTCCGTTATTCCATTTGCACGGATTCTATTTGTATAAATGTCCCTTTGATGTGCTGTCTGGAGATATCTATAGTTTTATCTACCTTCGCAATTTTTTTCGCCATTGAATTTGTGATTGTTTCAGATCTACACAGTTTGTGTTCAATGACTTAGATTTTCCGAAATCTGGTCTCGTGTATGAATGTAGTCTGCACCAGAGACCGTTGTCATGCTGTAATTTAAGATCCTCTCTTCAGTTATATTCAAATGTGTCATAATTTTGGCTAAGGCTTCAGCGTCAGCTAGTGCATTAGGATAGTCGAATTAGTTGCGGACCAAGGCTTCAGCGTCGGCTAGTGCATTATGATAGTCGAATTAGTTGCCGTCCTTGTATATACTGCTTAGCTTGTATGACGGTCGTCCTGGCAGTTGTTCTGTCCTGAGTAATGGAAGTGTTATTTCATGTATACCCCTTTGTCATACGCTGTTTCAATCTGGACTCACTCACTCTCTGTGTCATGCTCACAGAAACGTCATCATCAGATTCGCAGTTTTGGCAAGTATGCATTTGATTGCGCAGAATACCTGTGCATGCATCATGCGCCCAACCGTAACACTGAACCCAGTCTATTGGAATAGGGCTTGAAAGTCCATCAGTTGACACACACTTGACAGCCCTTCTTATGATATCTCCTGAGGTAAGTCCTCGGCTTGTGTTTCGGATGTAGTTTCGAACCATTCTAAAAAATGAAATAGTACGTTTAAATATCATATGTAGCGATTTCTTTTGATGAGAATATACAGTGTCAATACATCTTGAAAATGCTTTAAAACAGTCAAATTAGATTATTTTAGACTGTAACATTCGCACCGACCACGCTGTATCTTATTGCCCCATGACCTCTTTACTTTTTTGTACTTTCCTGGTAAAAGTAAAAAAAAAAAAAAAAAAAATACGACACCCGACAATAGTTCTGAGGATTTGTCTTTCTTGTTTAATTTACACGATGAAATTAAAATATATATCTACCATATTTTCACCCTCATAAACAAATAGATACTCTCGAAATTAACTTACGGTGCTTCAAAATATATAAAAACTTACCTCTGCTCTGTTTTGGTTTAGCCTTTCTTCAAATATGGCGGATTTCAAAGTGCGCATGCAGTTTGAGTAAGAAACGTCATAGACATCGTCATCAATTGAAAAATTGTACTGTATCATCTTGCTTCATGTATCATTTTGCCCTGGTCTCCCCTAAATTAAAACTTTAATAACTTGATACATTAATGTGTTTTTCGATTATAAATTACAGCCAGTCCGGATAAGTGTTTTTTCCTGCTTTATAACGATGGAGTTTTAAGGGTGTCATTTAGTTACATACGCCCAAATGATCAATAGAGGTGTGAAATTTTGCAAGTTGATGTTAGATAAATTCTTAAATTAATATTTTGACATGTCATTTGTATATCTATAATATGTAAAACTTAGTAGATTATGTCGCAGTATGGATATTTTTTCTAAGTACCTAAAAGTGCAAGTACTTTTAAATCATGCTTGTGTGCTGTATGTTTTGTGCCTAGACGTAACCGCGTAAAAGATGTTTGAATAAGGTGTTATTCACGGTCTTTTTCTATTTATGAATATTTAATTAGTTATAACGGAGGGTCCATCTTAATATGAATATTGACTTTAAACCTTGGAGCATAGTGGCTCTGTGGTAGAGTGGTAGACTTGCGTTCTAAGGGTCAATGGTAAAAGACTTGCCGGGAGCAGTGTGTTTTGTCTATATTTCATTACATACCTCATATCTTTAGATCACTGAGCCATTGGCTCATGGTGAGCTATTGTGATTGTTGGATGTCCCTCGTGCGTCGTCCGTCATCAACAATTGCTTCAAAGGACATTTTCTCCTAAACTACTGGCTGGATTTTGACCAAACTTTTTTGGAATGGTCTTTATATAGCCCTCTTTGAAAATTGTTCAAATGGTTTCGGTCAATTGCATATCTAGTTCACACAGGCTAAAATAGATTTTCCAGATGAAAACTTTTAAAACTTTCTTCTCTGAAACCACAAGACTTAGAGCTTTGATATTTGGTATGCAATATAACCAGATAAACCTCTACCGAATTTGTTCAAATTATCCCCCTTGGGCCAAAAATGGCCTGGGGGGTCACATGATTTACATAGGCTTATATAGGGAGAAAATATTCTCTGTGGTCCTTGAGCAAGACACATTTATCCTAGCTTAGTACTGGTTCAACCCAGGAAGACCCAGAAAGAGATCTTCTTGTCTGAAACTATTAGGCATAGAGCCTTGATATTTGGTATGAAGCATCACCTAGTGAACCTCTACCAAGTTTGGTCACATTATATTCCTGGGCCTGGCCTCTGGGTCACAAGTTTTACATAGACCCACCGTGGCTCAACTTGAGGTTTTCTTTAGCTCTGACTATCTGTGAGTCATGAGCCCTTTCCTTTGTTTCATCATGGTATGTTAATTTGATTAGAGTGTTTCTCCATAATGATACATTGCATTAGTTAGATGACCTCCATGTGAGCTGAACATTTCTTGTACTTCAACAACAGCAGAATCTAGGGCGAAGATTTGGTACCAGTAAAATGCATTTTAGCCCCCCCCCCCCCCCCGTGGCTTAGGCTGCTGTCTGTTCTTAGGCGGTGGTTCTGTTGTTGTTGACTTTTTGTTTATTGTTACTCCCATTGTGGGAGTCTGTAATTGTTCTTTGTTTTGTTGTACCTTACTGTATGTCCATTCTAGTATTGCAATCATCTTGATGCAAAAGAGAGAGCTGGTTGCTTTGCTTTATTTGTCTTCCTGGTGTCTCGTGATGGTTGAGCGGCTCTTCCTCGCGGTGCTATGGGGTTGTCTGCCGTTTGTGATTGTGGTATTTCCTGATCATACTCACTTACTATTTTATATAGGGACAAAAATGAAAATATCGTCTTATCTGAAACCACAAGAACCTTAATATTTTGTATGAAGCATCACCTTGTAAACCTCTACTAAGTTTGGTCAAATTATATCCCTGGGGCCAAAATTGGCCCGCCCCGGGGTCACATTTTTTACATAGGCCTATATAGAGAAAACATTAAATATTCTTTGCCAAGTTTGTTCAAATAATGCCCTCGGGGGCCAATGGCCCCGCCCAGGGGTCACATGTTTTACATAGGCAATTATTTAGAGAGAAACATGAAAAAAATATTCTTGTCTGAAACCCTAAGGCCTCGAGCCTTGATTTTTGGTACATAGCATCACCTAGTAGACCTCTACCAAGTTTGTATAATATCCCTGGGGCCAAAAATTGCTCGCCGAGGGGGAAAAACATGAAAAAAATTATTGTCTGACCATAAGGCTTAGAGCCTTGATATTTGGTATGTAGCATCACCTAGTAGACCTCTACCAAGTTTTTTTTTAAAATAATGCCATTGGGCTTTAATAGCCTGCCCCGGGGTCACATGTTTTAAAATAGGCCTATATAGGGAAAACATGAGAAAAAAAAAAACTCTTGTCTTAAACCATAAGGCTTAGAGCTTTGATATTTGGTATGTAGCTTCACCTAGTGGACCTCTACCATTTTTTTTCTTCAAATTATGCCCCTGGGGCCAAAATGCCCCCCCAGGTGCCACAAGGGAAATAGCTTTCAAAAGATACCTATTTGTAAGCTTTAAACAAACTCCGGTGAGCAATTTAGGGCCACTTGGCCCTCTTGTTGGAATATCAGGCCCGTGATGGCAACACATAGTTAGATGGTATACTAGTTTTCATGGCATTGTATTGTGCTTTTGAAATATAAGTCGATTATTTAGCTGCTGTTTATCTTAAAGTACTCTTGTCGGCACTTAAGCGCTTGTTTTGATGAAATATTCAATCAAAATGCAGAGCATCCCTACAACTAACAACATTGCAGTACAATTATGTTCAAAATATAAAAAATACCGTTAAAGGAAACAAACACGGACAGAACTAAACTAATGAACAAACTGAAAAGTGTACCGTGCTAATCACCTTCGCCTCAAATATCTACTCATTGTAGATTTTGCAAAGCTTTTAGATTATAGTCCATCTCTGACAACTGCGTCAGAACGTTGAATCTTTTCAGGGCGTGGGGATATTTGCAGCTATGCTTTATATTTGTTATGGCACAATGTCATGTATTGCATCACCTACACTGAAGAACATACAAGTTTAACACTAAAAAGGTGTTACACTCCTGATAGTATAAATAACACTCTATAAGGAATTTTAATTATCTGATGCAACTAAATTTTGCTTCTTGAAAAACAGAAAAAATATAGGTATTAGGCAGCATACAGAGAAATAGATGGTGAGAAAGTAAAACAATGTGTTCCACACCTGAAATCAGTTGATAGTTAAATTATCCATGCCATATGCGGATCAAGAAAGTTTTGTCAGAGGGGAGTCCAACTCTAACAACGTTTTTTTAGTGATGATGGGAGAGAGGATCCAAATACAACTATAAGTGGGTCGTCATTGGCCCAACAGCACCTTTTAAGGGGAGGAGGCGGGGTAAAAAGTGAGTACAACATTATACATCTATATTTAAGACACTTAAGGACAGCTTACTACATGTACGTAGTCGATAGTGCATTTTATTCAACACTTCGCTGCCTTTCAAACCACTACACTGAATGAGGTTTTTTTTTGTTATCATGCTGTAAGTATTTGAAGAACATTTTTAGGGTTTAGGGCAAGGAATATTTGCTTTAAAACTTTACAATTGCATTAAAATGCCCAAATCTTAATCATATGATATGAGCATTTAAAATTTTTTCCATAGACATCAATACTGTCGAGGTTTCTGCTTAGACTAAGGTTTGGCGAAAGTATAAGTCATTGGTACTAGGCAGAAACAATAATCACCATTTTTTTGTTGGTACCTTATGATATAGCTCCAAATTACGTTGATTGTGACACTTTTTTTAGGAAAACTGTCTGATTTTTTCTAAATGTTGAAAAATACAATGTCAATGGTTCCTGAGGGGGGGGGGAGGCATGGTAGACCCATTTTACTCCCACACTAATCCTTCTCTTAACGCTTTTATCCACATTGGGGTAATATCAGCTAACAGCTGGACTGCGAGCACATATATTGGCGGCGTGAAATCTTTCTAGCAATTTGTTAACAGATTCGAGCTTTTGATGTATCCTTGAAAAAAGTATTCAACGTTTTAGCAGATTCAAACCTACGTTAAGCGATATTGGCAATATAACGATTGTCATGGTCTGATTTTTTTTTTATCAACAACAGAGCCTGTGTCCATGTTCCAGTGCCACACACGACTGAACACATCAGGAATAACGTGGAACTGATTCCCATGTGACGTTGAGTTTGTCTAGCCAATAGCTTTCTAATGATTTGTTCCTACATTCTACTCCTACGCTAGAGAGAGCAACTAAAATCTGATTGGTCCATTAAAAGATCACACCATAATCACCCCATTACTGTAAGCATGATTAGAAAATACTACAATCACACTTAACTTATGGCATCTATAGTCTAAAAAAATGCAACACATAAAGTTATTCTTTCTTGAAGAAATGAGTGGCCCTGAAAAGGGCCGTTTTGGTGGTCAAATTACCACAGAGACTTTATTTTTAGGAGCAGGGACATCTGCTTGGTCTGCCCACATGCAGGACATCGCATTCCCCACTGTTCAACCGTAATTGTCCTTCCCACTGGTATGTAGAAGGGCATATCATCTGCTTCCGCATCCCAATCCTCAGAAGGATGAGGTGTGGGGGGAGAATTATCCCCCCAATCTTCCTCCTCCTCACTGATTATCACCACCTTCACTTCTGTCTTTACATCATTTATCAAATTTTCTACCCTCCGACTCATCTCCAACATCTTCTGATGGTTCTCAATCATTTGTAGAAGAAGTTCACCTGTATCCTTCACAGTCTCCAACAATCGCCTAGTAGCATCAGCCATAGTCTTGCCCTGCTCCTCCAATTGCCCCAAACGCGAATCCAAAGTGCTTGCCATGTTGTTGCTGTTGTGTAACACAAGAACAGAATGAAGAATTTGAGATTTGAAGCGAACTTTTATAGTTTTCAAAGGGATTGACCTACATTGAACTCCTCCGCTAGAGAGAGCAACAATACACTGATTGGTCAGTTCAGTTATAACATACTGTCTATTTTGTAATGATTGCTATTACAGTTGGTTGCTGGAATCCGTTTTATTAATCGTATTAGAATTGTATAACTCAGGCTTCTGAAGAAATCGTTCTATATTTATTGTTTTCTGTTTATCATAAGCATACCGTATAGAAGACTCTGTTTAAGCTTATTATTTGTTATGTTCATATTTTAGCTACAATTTACTTTTTCAGGCTGAAATTTATTATACTTTATATGATAAAGACAATTGTTCTTCAACCTAAAGTACTGGCAGAGTTGCTCACATTTGGAACCTCTTCGTATGAAGTTAGAGAAGACTACATTTATCCAGTGACACTATCACAGCCTTTTCCTTTTGCTGGAGGAAGCCACACCACTATCTATGTAAGACCATACATCATATGGGCCGCGAGGCAAGAAAACCTAGTTAGAAAAGTGAAATTTCGCTTAAAGCAAGTTTTGATGCAATACTTTCCAATAAGCTAACAACAATGGCCCTGATCAGATCCACACAGTCTGGTCTGCAGCTTTGTTGTTCCCGAACCCCTGCAGGCAGGTGTTCTTGCTTTGCGGCCCATATGCATCTGATTTGGCCAGTACACTGGTCTGCAGCTTTGTTGTTCACAAAACCCTGAAGACAGGTGTTCTCTCGTCACCATCCATATGCATCTGATTTGACCAGTACACAAGATCTTGGTACTCATCACATATGGGCTAATTCCTCCATTAACGCCAAAGCAAACAGCAAAACTAGATGTCAAAGTTTCTACCTGGTGTCTCGTGATGGTTGGGTTGCTCTTCCTCACTGTGCCATGGGGTTGTTTGCAGTTTGTGATTGTCGTATTTCCTGATCATACTCACTATTTTTGGTCTTAGTCATCATCCATACTCTGTGTATTCAAGCAGATAAGGCTCTGGCGAGTCTATATGCAATAATTACAGCAAAGTTATGATAAACAAAACATATGTCAGGTAAAGGTTGTTTTGACAAAACTTATGCCAAGAATAGGGTATGTTGCCAATTTGTAATGTCAATCAGTAAAACGGGTGTTTTCCTAACAAAGTAAGGGTGCAAAGATCAGGAATCGATACAATCAAGTACCACACCTGACCCAGGATACCAATGGGAAAGTGACAAACTAACAGCTAGACACCACAAACGAGATCCAAGAGGTCAGCCCTTTCTCAGCAGATGACCATAAGGCACATATAAACAGACACGCACAAAGACATAGCAAACACAAAACAGAAAAATCATAAAAGATCCACAAAAGAAGTACGGCCTTGAAACGGTCAGTAAAATGTTTGAGTGGAGGGCTTATACTGGTTTCACTGTGCCAACCTCACCCTTAATTCAGTTGTGGATCAAGACACATAGATATTTGGTTTGCATGAAATACCCCTAACTTATCAAAAAATGCTTAAAATAAAATTTTGCCCGTTTAAAAGGCTTTCACCAAAGGGAGAATTTGTGCATTCTAACACTCATCCATCACCCACATGACTCCAGCAAATCGTAGATGCACAGACTCGATTGAACTGAACAGTCCATGCTTACTGATTCGAAGAGCACTGGCCCATAAAATGATGTAAGCTCACCAAAGGATATCAATTAATCAGAGAAAGCAACACATTTTGCAGAAATAGCAACACATTTTGCATTAAGATTCTTAAAGCATCCATGATGATTATATTCACTGAAAGTTAAAAAAGTGAGTATGACTTGGAATTGCTGTGCATTCACTAACGGCAGACCACGGCACAGTGAAGAGAGGCACAGGCCGAGACAGCCAAAGCACAATTAAAGTAAAGCAACAATCTCTCTTTTTCCCGGCAAGGTTATTACAAAGGACACTAAGAGCCAAACCTCAAAACAAGGACCAAACACAAAAATAGTAAGTGAGTATGATCAGGAAATACCACAATCACAAACTGCAGACCACCCCGTGGCACCGCGAGGAAGAGCCGCTCAACCATCACGAGACACCAGGAAGACAAATTAAGCAAAGCAATCAGCTCTCTCTTCCCCATCAAGATGATTGCAATACTAGAATGGACATAAAGTAACGTACAACAATACATAGAACAATTACTGACTCCCACAATGGGAGTAACAATAAACAAAAAGTCAACAACAACAGAACCACCGCCTTAGAATAGACAGAAGCCTAAGCTACCAGGGAAGGGGGGGGGGCTTAAATGCATTTTACTGGTACCAAATCTTCGCCCTAGATTCTGCTGTTGTTGAAGTACAAGAAATGTTCAGCTCGCATCGATGCCATCTAACTAATGCAATGTATCATCATGGAAAACACTCTAATCAAATTAACACTCCATGATGAAACAAAGAAAAGGGCTCAGGACTCACAGATAGTCAGAGCTAAAGAAAACCTCAAGTTGAGCCACGGTGGGTCCAGCTACATATTTGCATCAGGCACCAACCCACCGATTAAAGCTTTACGTCAGAGCCGTCATAGAGTCTGAGGCCTGACCCACCGTCGTGCAATTAAAGAGGAAACCATAGCTATAAACCGTGATTGGGTTTAAACTAGGCATGCAGACTGTCGCATGATATCCAAATTATATCCAACTCTTATATAACGTTTTACTATCTTTTTGAATTGATCACTAAAATTAAGTTTTCTAACAATTCGTTTGAATTTATAGATATGCCTTGTTGCAGAAGAGTTTTTAACCCAATGTTGTATTTAACAATTAACTCTGAGTGTCTGTAGTAGAATTTAGAAAATGCTTTTCGAATTTTATGCTATCTATAACCTTGTTTTAATAATTTAGCAGTTAAAAATAAGTTTCTGTTGTTGAAATCATCAATATTAGAGCACACTCTAGCAAAACGAATAAGCTGAGAAATATATACACCATAGGAAGGAGAGCGAGGAACATCTCCATCAAGAAATGGGAAATTAACTATTTTAAAATCATCCCGTTTATCATAAATTTTAGAAGAAACTATGCCATTTGTTATTGACAAGTTCAAGTCCAAAAAAGGAGCTTCAGTATTTCAGAAGAATTCGCCTTATTTAACTGAAGTTCAGTTGGATATATCTGACCTACCATTTGTTCAAAATAAGGATTATCAATATTAAGTATGTCATCTAAATATCTTGAGGTAGAGTTAAAAGCTTCAATAATATCAGCTTGATTATTGTCTGACAGAGACAACATAAAGTCTCTCTCATAACAAAACAAAAACAAATCTGCAGCAAGAGGAGCTTAATTAGTACCCATTGGAATACCGACAATTTGTCTATATAATTTTGAGCCAAATCTTATAAATATATTGTCCAAAAGATAATGGAGCGCATCACACATTTTCTGACAGGACCACAATTTATATCGTTTAGGTTGTTCAGAAGTAAAAAAGGCATTTTTATCATTACAAGCCAAATAAAGTGAGCCCTCTCTGTTAAATGTTTGTTCAATTAATTCTGTTAGTTTTTCTTTTATTAGATTATGAGGCAATGTAGTATAGAGAGTAGAGAAATCATATGTAGACAAACCAGATGCTAGAAAACCTCTAGACTTCAATTTATTAAGAATTTCACCTGAATTTTTAATAGACCAGAATAAATTTTTAAAATTTCTTTCATAAACTGTTGTGCAATATACATGGTTTTTAATTGCAGTGAGGCAAGAAGTCAAAAGAATAGACAACTCAGTAGTTGTACATGCACTAGAATTAGCAATAAAACGCGACTTATAGGGCCGTTTATGAAGTTTAGGTAACCAGTATAACGTAGGAAGCTTGCTATGGTCCTCATCAACAAGCAACCCAAACTTAGCTGCCATATGGCATCGATGCCTATCAACGATAGACGTCTCATCAAGCCTGTTATGCTCATATCCTATCACAAAATGGGAGCAGTATGAAACAGTAAATGAACAACATTATCACCACCATAGAACGGACACAAACTAACAGGGATGGGTATGTGGCACGCCCCATTGTAGACTTCAAAGCATTTGCCATACATAGAATCACAATCATATCTGGCACAATTACATGTTCCACCGCTTAGTCTGCCATATAACATCCTGTAATATTTGTTTATTTGGAGAGTCAAATATTAAATAATAAATCACATCACCGTAAGCAACACAAACTGTTGCTTGATCGGGTATGTGGTTGGCTCTATTCATGCAAATCTTAATTCACCAATAATTAATAATATCTAATCTAACATCATATATGAGTGAGAAATGTGGCAGCATAAAACATAAACCACACTCTGAATATCATAAAACGCCACCTATGGTCTGTTACAAGACTAACATCTTTCACAAAAGGTGATACTTGATATTGGTTGTTAAATAAACAAACGGTCAGATTCTTGTAAGCCAAAATAAACAAAAATTCTCAGCTGGCTCAAAGGTGGAGGTTTGTATATTCTATATAGCGTTCTATGTGTAAAGTCAACATACTTTGTGCTTAACATGTTTAGGGCTCAAAAGTGAAATTCTCTGTTGGATTCCTAGTTATATAGGTATCCAAGGGAATGAGATGGTAGATAAGCAAGCCAAAACATCGCTTTCATTAGAACCAACTTCTTTTAAGATTCCATTTTCTAATTTAAGCCATCTATCAATAAATATATCTTGGAAGAATGGCAAACTTCATGGAATAACAGCATTGGAAATAAACTTCTTGACATAAAACCAACTATTGGTGAATATCAATCAGTTGTTCGAAACATTAGAAAAGAAGAATTCATTTTAGCTTGACTCCCGTTAGGTCATACAAGAGGCACTCATTCATACTTAATACAAGGTGAAGAGCAGCCACAATGTGTTGGTTGTGGCGCACCATTCTCTGTACGTCACTTCCTTTTGGGGTTTGGCGACTTTGCACACGTAAGAAATAATTGCTTCCATGTTGATAGCATGAAAGAATTATTTCAAGATATACATATTGATAATATAATGAAATTTTTAAGACAAATAAATCTTTTTAACAAAATCTAATTGCTATTTTTAAAATCATGTTTTGTTTTACATTTGTATCAGACCATAATATAGATTTTTTAATGTTGTTTTCTGTTCAGTTAAAGAACAGTTATTTGAATAGCTCTTTGAAACTGTCAGATATTGTACGTGGTCTCTCCTGTCAACAATCTTATTGTAACTAATTTTCATTATACAAACTCATCATCATTCCTTTTACTTTATCTTATAAATTTTTACTTTCTCCATCCTCATCATGTTTAGTTTAATACCGTCTGACGCTAATGACCCATAAGGGTTGATGCGTCGTTAAGCACCAAACAAACAAACAAAACATCTTTAAATTTGCTGCGGTTCAGACTTTGTTCTAGAAGAACTAATCAGCATTTCTTAAATGTAATCATTAGCTTCATATCATCTTCATTCGGTAGTCATTCTCAGGGCTGTGCATTAAACTAACTGCATTGTAACTAATATAGGTTTCAGATAATGGAGTCATATCCCTAGATGCGGGGTTTAAAGGTGGAACACTTGATAAATACCAGTACGACATTCAGTGGATTGCTCCCTATGGTGCTGACGTTGGTAAGTATTATTACAGTAAACCTGTGTAAAACGGCCACTCACAAAAAGACCGAAAAATGGGGTTCAAGACTAATTATCGCTTAATGCAGGTCAAAAGTATTGCAAAATGCTCCAAGGGCATTCTGCAATACTTTCAACCTTTATTAAGCTACCATTTGTCATTAATATCTTTGTTTTATCTATTTTTGCGTGGTCGTTTTACACAGGTCTTACTGTATAACTCAAATGACGTAGAGTATGTGAGTGTTTTAATAATGTGTATTTTAAATGATAATCTACTAGCAAATTACATATTGTGCTCTTGTATTTTTGAATTCATTTAACTTGTTGCAAAATAGTGGTAAAAACTTGGCAAGCCTTACGTTGTTTATCTTTTTCTCAACTCGTTAAACAAATTCAGTAATAATGAAAACTCATTTAAGATTCCATTTTCTGATGTAAAGTGTATTTTTCTGAAAACAGCCATATTTTACTGGTGGTATTAAGTTTTTATCAAAAAATTTATTCTTAACGCAGATGTTCCTATCAACAATGGCATACCCAGCTCATTCAGACAAAAGTGATGAGACATGGTACATGTATTTGGGTTTCCCTGTTTGTGGTCTGGGTTTCAGCCCATGAGACTGGGTTAATTTGTATGCACAACTCCTGCTACCGTTTTAAACAGACTTTTTTGAAATTTTTAGGTGCTTTTTTTGGTCTTTTAAACAATTTTTCACAATCTTTTTTTTATGTCTCGACTGCAAACATAATTTTTGTTGTGATATGCCTATATGGTAGAACACTTTGCTATTATAAAATGTTTTGAACGGATCAGAATTAGTCAAAGACTTCCTATTAATCCCAATTTGTATTTAAGTATGGTATTGATAAGTCTCTTTTGTACCGATGTAAAGAGATTATCATATGCCTGCACTACCTCTCATGCAGCTGTATTCCAAACCTCTATAAATTTTGCAGATGCTTTTCACATGGTCTTTAGATGTGCATCAGTTTTTCTCATACTATAGATCTCACATTAATAAGTATCGCTTTTTCCACGTTGGCAGCTAAGACTTTTCTCTGGCTTGATTGCTAGTATACCATTTTTATAAACCGAGGGTAACTCCTGTATATTTTAAGGCTGTAGACATGAACATGCATATGGGATTGGGACTTTTTGTACGTTACAAACTTAGACATTTTAGCTAGTATGGTATCAATGTTTATCATTTACCTCTCATATTGACTGCATTGTTGCACGTTGCCTGAAACACGTCTATCTCACGGCATGTGCCTTTATCAGGTCATGATGACGTTGCACATTTTGAATGACGTCGCTAATGACGCTAAATCAACGACAAAAAAAAAACGATCATGATCGCTAGTTTGAAGAGTAAAACGATGGGTTAACTGATAAATGGAATACCAGGTTCGCGTCTTTTGATATCAAATTTACCAGGCTCAGGTTTGAATCAATCAGCAAGCCTCACGATGTAAACAAGCATTCTCAAAGCCTTGCCTGGTTAACTTGATATCAAAAGACACTCACCTAGTATTCTCCATCTTTATACAGGGTGCAACGTGTGTGCTAAACTAGAGTGTACAGTTTATGCTCATTGTTTTAAAAGTGTGGAGCTACTTTTGTCATGATCTGAAAATGTGCACAAAATTTAGATACTTATCGCATTGGTATTAAAGCAAAGGCACAGTCTAACCTTTGCAAAAGTTACCTTTGCAAAAGTGTTCACTTTATAATTAACATCGATAAGGGACGTATATATAGGTTAGGTAAAACGTTACTATTCTAGCCCCAGTAGATAGCTGTACTTGCACATTTTAAATAGTGAGTTTGTCAATATTGGATACGCACCGAATTCTCATGAGCTGGTTGATATGATAAAAATCAAAAAAAAGTATTTAAATACACTGTGACAGTCCAAACTATTTTTGTTGATCAAACCCACTCCCACGATGAATTTGGACGCTCACAGTGGGTTTCCTATCATTTTGGATAGTACAATGTCTTTAAGTGTATTTTTGCGCACTGTTTGTAGGTGGAGGTTCCCATGGACTTATTTACTACAAGGAAGTGCCGTCATCAGACACCACCACTATACAAAGTGTAAAAGAGATCATTCGAACTGAATACCCAGTTTCTAGTTCCTTTACCCCAGTGCTTCTGTTTGTGGTGACCTGGGAAAATGTTCGCCCATTTCCTTCAGCTGCTAATACGGAGGTATGAGGTAGTACTTTTTAATCTGTATAACATTAGCATTGTGCATAATTAGACGATATTTTTTTTGTTGAATCTCGATATTTTCCATACTTTATAATGCAATAAAACAGCGACTTGAAAGTGCATAAATGCAGTTAGTTATCCCCCCCACGAAGTTTTGGCGTCGTCCGTCCGTCAGTCAACACTTTTTGTCTGTCCGGAACCATATCTCAGTACCTATAGGTCAGATTTAGTTTGTTCTTGGTACAAATGATCAGTACTATGCACTCTCGATATCCTATAAGTTTGGTCAAAATCGACTCCTTAACACTTGAGTTATTGCCCTTGTTTTGGTATAGGCAATTATAAGGCAAAACCTATATTAGTATTTTTGTGTGATGATCTTCACATTTCATCAAAGCTTTTATATTTAACAACTTCTCACTATAGACCATGATTGCCAAGTGCCTGTAGATAAGCATGGCAGTGTCAAAGTTTTACCCCACCCCCTTTGACCTCACCTAAGGGGTCAAAGGTCAAATATTTTAATTTCACAATACCTAAGGCAATTGTTAATATTTTTTGCTGAGATTTTGCATGCAGGCAGAGCAGCAATAGATATGAAACATGTCAAACGGGATTTCAGTTTAAAGGCCTGGGACTGAGTCCGTTGGGTGGACTAAGGGGGCAGGGCCGAGGCCAAAATTAAACTTTATCAGAATATGGTCATGTTGCTTATCAAATTAAAGCTGACGACGCTGGCAGCAACATGGTAGCAAATATTATTACATACACCAGCAACCCCTGGGGTGGGGTCAAAAGGTCATTATCCCCCGACCCGAAAAGGATCGGGGGATATAGCGATCAGCCTGGCGTCCGTCCGTCTGTCCGTCTGTCCGTCTGTCCGTCCGTAGACAAAAGCTTGTGCGCTCAATAACTTTTATACCCTTTGAGATATTTTGATAATATTTGGTAGGCATGTATATCGGGTCAAGACGGTGTGTCGCGTGCAAGAATGGTTGCTCTCCCTTGCTGGCCTTTTGAGTTATCTCTCTTGAATGAACTTTATAAGGGGAAGCTTGTGCGCTCAATAACTTTTATACCCTTTGAGATATTTTGATAATATTTGGTAGGCATGTATATCGGGTCAAGACGGTGTGTCGCGTGCAAGAATGGTTGCTCTCCCTTGCTGGCCTTTTGAGTTATCTCTCTTGAATGAACTTTATAAGGGGAAGCTTGTGCGCTCAATAACTTTCATACCCTTTGAGATATTTTGATAATATTTGGTAGGCATGTATATCGGGTCAAGACGGTGTGTCGCGTGCAAGAATGGTTACTCTCCTTTAATGGACTTTTGAGCTATCTCCCTTGAGTCAAATTTAAATTTTATAGGGGGAAGCATGTGCACTTTATAACTTTAATACCCTTTGAGATATTTTGATAATATTTGGCATGCATGTATATCAGGTGAAGACGGTGTGTTGCGTGCAAGAATGGTTGCTCTCCTTTAATGTTTTTTGAGTTATCTCCCTTGAATGAACTTTATAGGGGGAAGCTTGTGCGCTCAATAACTTTAATATCCTTTGAGATATTTTGATAATATATGGTATATATGTATAATAGGTCAAGGGGGTGTCTTGCATTCAAGAATTGTTGTTCTCCCTTGCTGGACTTATAAGTTATCTCCCTTGAATGAACTTTATAGGAGGAAGCTTGTGCACTCAATAACTTTAATACCCTTTGAGATATTTTTATGATCTTTGGTAGACATATATATAAGGTGAAAACGGTGTGTCACATGCAAGAATGGTTGTTCTCCCTTACAGCCCTTTGAGTTATCTCCCTTGAATGAACTTTTGTTCGCAGTGACACTCAGTATTATCACATCAAATATAATTACTAGGTTGGCTGCTTGTAACTGCATATCAATTACTTTTTGGTCGGGGGATTTGCCATCTCCTCTGATGGCTATTTTTTTGTTTTCTTTTCTAAAAGTGGTCATGTTGCATATCAAATTAAAGTGGAAGACGTGTAGACCTACATACAAGGTAACACATTGAATTAACACACACCCTTGAACTTTGGGGTTGGGTTTAAAGGTCAGATATTGAAATTGTGCAGATGTAAGTATACTTTTTATTAAACTAAGCACTTAAACATACTTGACAGGCGTTTGTTATGATCTGAATGAAACTTCAGGTGAACAAAGGGTTAGATAAATGGGATTTATGTTTTGTGATTTACATGTTTCTCTCAAATAACCCTTCGTCAGGGGATATAAATTCGTCGAATTTGTCTTGTTCAATATAGTATTGCCCTCCCGTATAGCCAAGTTGTTATGTTGAAAGGTAACAAGCAAGAGAATGCAAGTTTGACTCCGCCTGTTTATTTTTTTTAAAAATATTCATTTATGTTTTTCATGATTTAAACAGAATCAGGTGAATTATCCCTTCCAGAGACTGATGTGAAATTGTTGTTCCTTATTATGGCCAAAGCAAACGGTTGCAAATCGTTCACTATACTTGTTTAAATTTAGTTCAGTGGGAAAATGTCTAAAAAACTTGGCTCTAAGACAAAGCAGATTGTTTTGAATGTCTGCGATTATTTTAAAAAGATGCCAAAAGCAGACATACTTAGTTTCACATATTAGGTGTACTGTATAAAAGTTACTGGTGTCAGTCATAGGACTGTATATGGAGTTCAGAAGGAACTGAAAGACACAGGTAAACTGGCTTTGCCAATGGCGTAGCTAGAACGTTAAAAAAATAAGCATATCAAAGGGACACTACTCGATCAAACAGTGATTTTCTTCAATTGCGTCCATTTTCATAATTGGAACTTCTCTTAAAGGAAATAATTTGTTGCTCCCAGAGGAAGCGAATTCTTTCATTTAAGAGCAGATCCACATGACATGGAATTCACTTGCCACATTAAGTGACCTCCCTTGAATGTTACTATTTTTATTACGAACGTGCATAATGTTTGCCATAGCGTTTTCAGGAAGGAGCCTACCAAAATAACAATAAATAAATGCCTGTAATAATTTAAAAAATTGAATTAAGGTAAATAAAGAAAGAATTTGATTGGAATTCCTCTTAATTGTAAACTCTGCAAAATTTGCTCTTCGTTACGAAGTTACTAGAAGTTTTAGTTGCATTAAAGGGTTTTAAAGTACCTGCTGAAGATACCGAAAATTGACCGAAGGTAAATATATCTCGTGCACTAACCTTGTAATTATGCACCTGTGCCAGGTAAATAAAATGAATCGATAATAAGAGCTTATTTTGTGATTATCGATTTTTCTCTGTCTAAGCACATTGTTTGGGTGCTCAAAAGATGAAGATTGCATGAAAAGATGAAGATTGCATGAAGATCCATTTGTCAAACACAGTACAGTACACCTGTCTGTCAAAGTCTCTAACCACATCATGCACATGCTGTTCAAGTTCATGCCATTCTTATGCTCCTATGTTATGTAGAGGTGCATTGTCCTGATGATGAATGATTTTCTCAAGTTCAAGTTTGGGCCGCTTTTATCTCACCACTCTCATATTGTCACGCCTAATAACCTGAAAGTACAGAGACACTCGTACTTGCAACAGTGTCTATATTGGCATAATTATAATTGTAAAAACTACATGTACAGGAAACCTAAATAACAAAAATACCTAGCATTTACAGATTGGCCTTCCAGACTTTCATATACCAACAGCATACCTTGCCTGTCCATGTAGAATATGAACATCATTTGTTTGACATATTTAGAGACTTGCTTTAAGTGCAGGGGAAGAAGATTTCCATTTCCACACAGAGGATTCAGGCTTTGCTTCAGGATCAAAGAAATAAGTAAATCATTGCTTCACAAGTTGTTACATTTCAGTCCAAAAATTCGTCTCCTTCCATATGGTACTGGTGCAACATATTACTGGATGTGGGAAATTTGTTCCTTTTGTTCTCTTCTGTGAGAATTCTGTGAATCCACCTCGTGCAAACTTTGTTCATTTTAAGCATTTCCTTTTATTAAACACCAATAGTGTTTTTTCATCGACACCAAAACTGTTTACTAGTTCTTTGGTACTGCATCTACTGTCCTTATCTATTACCTCCAGCACTGAGTCAACAGATCTCACATTGACCATTCCTGACTGACCAGATCTTTCATCAACTTCTGTCAAAGTTTTGCCAGCTGAAAATCTTCTGTGCAACTTGTAAAACAAAGTGCTCGACTCGCAAATGGCTTTCCTGTAGCATCTGATAATATTTAATAGTATCTAGCAGAGATTTTCCTAAAGTGGCACGCAACTTGATGATCACCCTTTTTCTGTGACATTCAAGTCAACGTGGATACTTTATGGATATGACTTTGACGTCACAATCATTTGCGGATTAAAAGTTCATTTAGATCTGAGACTCATAAGACAAGTTATAAACTAAAACTACAATCACTGAAGTTATGATTGGTGTTGTTACTCATAGTTGAAAATGAGCCCTTATCTTGCTTATTTCTCTTCCCCATCAAGATGATTACAATACTAGATGGGACATAAAGTAACGTTCAACAAAACATAGAACAATTACAGACTTCCACAATGGGAGTAACAATAGACAAAAAATCAACAACAACAGAACCACCACCTTAGAACGGACAGCAGCCTAAGCCACCGGGGGGCTTAAATGCATTTTACTGGTACCAAATCTTCGCCCTGGATTCTGCTGTAGAGCGAAGGCGCTTTAGGGCGAAGATTTGGTACCAGTAAAATGCATTTAAGCCCCCCGGTGGCTTAGGCTGTTGTCCCTTCTAAGGCGGTGGTTCTGTTGTTGTTGACTATTTGTTTATTGTTACTCCTACAATGGGAGTCTGTAATTGTTCTATGTTTTGTTGTACGTAATTTTATGTCCATTCTAGTATTGCAATCATCTTGATGGGGAAGAGAGAGCTGATTGCTTTGCTTAATTAGTCTCCCTGGTGTCTCGTGATGGTTGAGCGGCTCTTCCTCGCAGTGCTATGAGGTTGTCTGCGGTTTGTGATTGTGGTATTCCCTGATCATACTCACTATTTTTGAGCAAAAACAACTTCTTTTCTGATGTTGACATTCACCAATAGTTGGTTTTATCGCAAGAAGTTTGTTTCCAATACTGTTATTTATTTATCCAAGATATATTTATTGATAGATGGTTTTAAATTGGATCATAGAACATTGAAATAAATTTCTAAAAGTTTGTGACATTTTTGAATCTTGGGGTTCTTTGAATTTGTATTGTTCATAGATTTCAATGCTGAAGGGGAGTCTAGTATGACTTTCTTGTTGTTGGCACAAAAATAGTGGGTATGGTCAGGAAATACCACAATCACAAACCTCAGACAAATCCGTGGCATCGTGAGGAATAGCCGAAAATCACGAGACTCCAGGAAGACAAACAAAGCAAGCAACCAGCTCTCCCTTCCCCATCGATATGATTTCAAAACTAGAATTAATTTCTAATAAAATATAAAGCTCCATCAACTGCTTGAGCAGTGAAATATGACAAACCATCAACCCCTTGAGCAGTGAAATTTGACGAACCATAAGGAATATTGAAATAAGTTGAATATTTAATTAGTTGTCTGATACAACAGTACAACCATCCTTGGAGTCTTCTTTTGACCCATCCGTATAAACTTTGTGATAATCCTTATTAACGTGTTTGTAGCTTTCTGAAGTCATCTTTTATCATGAGAGGACTATTTTTTATTTCTCCAAGAATGTAAGTCAAAAGGTATTTCACCCTGGCTCAACTTGAGGTTTTCTTTAGCTCTGACTATCTGTGAGTCGGGAGCTCTTTCTTTAGCTTTATCATAGTGTGTTAGTTTGATTTGATGATGATACAGTTCAATAGATAGGAAGCCTCCATGCCAGCTTAACATTTTTTTGTGCTTCAACTACAGCAGAATCTAAGGCAAATATTTGGTACCGGTAAAATGCATTTAAGCTTCCTCCCCCAGTGGCTTAGGCTGCTGTCCGTTCTAAGGTAGTAGTTCTGTTGTTGATTCGTTGTTGAATGATACTCCCATTGTGGGATTCTGTAATTGTTTTATGTTTTGTTATGCGTTAGTTTATGACCATTTTAGTTTTGCAATCATATTGATGGGGAAGAAAGAGCTGGTTGCTTTGCTTAGTTTGTCTTCATGGTGTCTGGTGAATTTTGTGTGGCTCTTTCGTGGTGCCATGGTTTTGTCAGCAGTTTGTGATTGTGGTATTTCCTTAACACACTCACTTACTTTTTTGTGTAAAATCCTTTTTATTATGTTGTGGTTTGATAAGTGGTGAAATTCTGATGCAAAATGATTTAATATATTTAGTTTTTTACCATATAGATTAACATATTTTGGTAAGAATAAAACATCATGAGCAGGATTTGGTGGATTAGCAGTATTATAGCGTATTGCAAAGAGAGTTTATCTGCGTGAATATAATATAATGATGGTTCTTCTGCTTCCAAATGTCGAATAGCAACAGGCAAAGTTCTATAAGCTCTCAAAGCCCTTGCTTATTATTATAGTGATGTAGTAATGTGATAGTCTCGCGTTTTGTTTCAAATCAAGTTTTATTCTATGAATTATATGCAAAGAATTATGAATTTGACGTTGGCTTTAATGTTTCCCACTGTGATGGTAACGTAGCATCAAAGGTGGCGCAACGTCGTGGTTCCTGCCAAGTATGGTCGTCGTCTCCATAGCGACATCTTCCCTCAGCAGAACTTGTAGTGGGTATAGCTCTGGATTGTGAAATTACCAGCAATGTTTTTCTTTCAGATTCCTTTCAGTTTTTAAAGGCTTTACATCATAATTAAAAAAAACATAAAAGCAAAAACTAATTGAGAAACATCATCAGTTTGTCAAAATAATGGAAAAGTTTGCTGTTAGATCTCTGCTGGCAATGACAATGTAAACCAAAAAGCTAATTATTCACTTTATTTACTCTCCACAAACTTCCCAATACATTCTTAAAGTCTTAACCCTTTTATTAATAGGTACATCAATAGGTACATCTTAAACACCTGGCAAACCTCATGGAATAATAGTGTGTTAATAAATTATTTGATAATTCTGTAAGAATATGCTGTGCTGTTTTTACATGTAGAAATAAATACTTTTATGTTGACACAACTAAACACTTGTTTAACGATGTACCTATTGACAATATTTTTATTCTTAAAAAAGTTAATCTTTTTCACAAATTATAACTTAATGAAATGGGATCATTTATATGTTTTAATTTGTTATTCAACGTTTGTTTCCTTTTTTCTCTGTTTAGGCGAAGAACATGTACAGTCGTCTGATTATTCCTTTATAAATGTCAGATAGTGTACATGCTTTTTTTCCTGTCAACAATTTAATAATATAATATCTATCATAAATCCATATATTAATTGTATGAAACTGTTCATATTTATATATAATTTATTGTATTCTTAACTATCATAAACGTTAATACCTTAACCTTGATGACACTTATGACCCAAATGGGTTGATGTATCGTTAAACTTTAACTCATCATCACAACAGCTTCTGTAAGGGATGATACCACTGTTCAGCCTCCCAAAGACTACAGCAATAGTGCTTCAGGGGATTGGAGGCTGCTGTCCTAGAAGGGGTTCTTCAGGATGAACGAGCTGAGGTGGTATGCCCGGGTTGTCAGACATCTTCTGTTGAAAATCTTTTAATTTCAAGTACAGATCAAGCATAAAGTCCTCCAAATCCGCAGTCTCGGTTTCCTAGTCACCTTCATCAGTTAATGAAAGAATGTTCTCATTTAGGTCTTCCAAGGCAACTTATTTGGTTTGCAACGATTTTAGAAATGGAAATGGTTCTTGTTGTCTGTTTCTTCCAGTCTCCCAATCTGCCTTGTAATTGAAGATTTCTTGGCCCTTCTCTTTTTAGCTTTTGTAGTTCTATCTGTTTATCATTTCTATCACAGAAAAATTTTTTAGGGATGTAAAATGATGATAGACTTGCATTGCGTTTCAACTCAATGTTTATTCTAAGCATGTATACAAAGAATTTCGGATGCGCAGTCCACTGTAATGTTTTCCACCAAGATGGTAACTTAATATTAGATACAATGTTGGGAGCAGGGGAATAGTTGATTAAATTTTGATCCCCCCTGAGATACCATTTCCAACAACTATCTTCTGAACTGGTGGGTCAATTTTAACAAACTTTTTAGATATATATATTGTTAGGAGAGGTTTAATTGTTGATTTGGTTATCTTTCAATTGAACAATGGATTCTAGCTAAATTTTGTCTTTTGTATCACTGTGGTAAAATGAAGAGTTAATATTGTAATATTTAACAACCTCGGTCACACAGCCTATTAATCTGTCAGGGTGCAAGGCCGTGGTCTACTGGGTGAGACAAGGTTGTGTACAATGAATGGTGGGTTCGCCTGGGTTGGTAGGATTGTGGTGAATTATCAGAAAGAACAAGGAACAAGATTTAAATCAACAATAGTTTAACCCAATGTTGTCACACAGGGTCAACTATCTGGGCATATAATAATATAAACAAGCATATAATTTGTCTGTCTGAGATTTTGGGTCACAAGTGCAAAGAGACTGTTATTAAAAGTTCTCAACAATAATAATATTGATTTATGAGTCTACGCCCAAAGCAGTAAAACAACTGCAAGATGCACTTTGACGTAGGACAATAAATTAATGAATAAACAACACAAAAACTTTATATACAGTATAATATTTTGAGGGCAGTCACCCCTTAAGTCTATTGCCTCAACGCCCAAACACATTCACGCCCAAACGCCTTCACGCCTACGCCTATGCGCCCACGCCTAAGCCCAAACGCCTTCTCGCCAATACGCCAGAGTGCCTTCACGTTTGTACGTCTGCCCAATTGTACGTCTTCATGCCAATACGCCTGATAATTATAAGCCAATGTTTTAGATGAGCAAACAATGCTTGAATGAGCAAACTGATCAGGCTTGTATAGACAAGCTGACCGTCTGTATGCTCAAGAGCTTGAATGAACAGTAGAAGCAGATCTGGTGTAATGGGGGTCTGCGCAAAGTAAACAATGGCGATTTGTAAACAAGACTCGTTTGGTCTCAAATGAATATATTTATGATAATTTAGACAGTCAAAGTATGCAAATATTAAATGTAATATATCTGAAGTTGAGCAGGTAAAAAGGTTTCTAATGTGTTTTAAGAATTAAATAAACAGAGTTGTTTGACGCGCCCAGCAATGTCTATCTTAAGAGATCGAGATGTGTTAGGTAAAAACGGATGTAAACAAACGAGTCTATGCTTTATACCTTTCCAAAAGGCTTGGCTGAAGCCATGAGATAATATTCTAGCTGTGAATGTAACTACTAGAAGTATCTTCAAGGCGAGATGCTGCTGTACCCGTCGGCGTCCTGGATGTCTAAGATTTAAAGCGTAGAGCCAACCTGTACCTTTTCCTGCAGTCAGAAAGGACCCAGCAGACGTAGTAGCTTCTCCTTATATAGAAGTTCGAATCACACGCTGAAAACGTCATACAGAAAGAGGCGACCAATCAGCGACGTGTTGGGTTTTATACCAGCATGGCGACATCGAAGCGAGAGAGAAAAGTCGTACCGATAAACGGGTTAAATTCTAAATTGTGGACTTAATAATGCATGGCAACGTTTCCCGGCGATGGCAGTGTAAAGCTCTGGACATGTTTGAGCGAAGGCTACATGAAATTCTACTCGACAGGCGATTTAACGAATGTAGGAGCGGTGAATCCATGCGTGAAAAGCAAAACAAACCATTTGCATGCTAATGCCAGTAACAGGCTGGAATTTCCCCCCAGTCAGTTTTTTCCCCGGGGAAAGAATGGGCCGGCCCATTCTCTTTGCAATATGCTATAAGACTTGCTGCTAACCCATCAAATCCTACTCATGAAGTTACATTCCCACCAAATTATGTTAATTTATATGAACAAAAACCTAAAGCTATTAAATCATTTGGATACAGAATTACATTCCGGGAAAAAATCTGAATCAAATCCACACATATTAAAAGATGATTTCAGAAAAATGCAAAGTCGTTATAAGAATTACCAACAAATTTATACTGATGGGTCAAAGGAAGACTCAAAGGTTGGTTGTGCTAACCATAGTAATATGCAACGTATACCTGACGATTCATCAATTTTCACTGCTGAAGCCAAAGCAATTGATCTAGCTTTAGATTTCATTAGCACTTGTGATGCTAACAATAAATATATTATATTTTCTGACTGCAATGAACCATACCAGTTCAAAGAATCCACAGATTCAGAAACTTTAAAAAAAAAAGTCATGAGCTTTTAGCTTATAAAGAAATTGCTCTCTGTTGGATTCCTAGTCATATAGGTATCCAAGGGAATAAGATGGTAGATAAGCAAGCAAAAACATCGCTTTCATTAGAACCAACTTCTTTTAAAATTCCATTTTCCAATTTTAAGCCTTCAATCAATAAATATATCTTGGAAGAATGGCAAACTTCATGGAATAACAGCATTGGTAATAAACTTCTTGACATCAAACCAACTACTGGTGAATATCAATCAGTTGTTCGAAACATTAGGAGAGAAGAAGTAGTTTTAGCTCGACTCCGCTTAGGTCATACAAGAGTCACTCATTCGTACTCACTACAAGGTGAAGAGCTGCCACAATGTGTTGGTTGCGACGCACCATTCACTGTACCTCACTTCCTTTTGGAATGTGGTGATTTTGCACAAGTAAGAAATAATTGCTTCCATGTTGATAACATGAAAGAATTATTTCAAGATATACATATTGATAGTATTATGACATTTTTAAGACAAATAAATCTTTTTAACAAAATCTTAATTGCTATTTTTAAAATCATGTTTTGTTTTACATTTGTATCAGACCATAATACAGATTTTTTAATGTTGTATTCTGTTCAGTTAAAGAACATGTACAGTTATCTGAATAGCTCTTTGAAACTGTCAGATATTGTACGTGGTCTCTCCTGTCAACAATCGTATTGCAACTAATTATCATTATACAAACTCATCATCATCTTTCCTTTTATTTTATCTTATAATTTTTTACTTTTTCCATCTTCATCATGTTTAGTTTAATACCATCTGACGCTAATGACCCACAAGGGTTGATGCGTCGTTAAGAACCAAACAAACAAACAAATTCTTTCCTCAGGGAAAAAATAGGCCTGCCCATTCTTTCCCCACCCAGTCAGTCCCCCCCCCCTAATAACTTCAAAAATCATAATGGAATTATTATTTCTTTGCATGATTTAAAAAGCCGCTATTAAATTAGCAAAAGGTCTCAAAAGTGCTCATACTTATTGCTGTTTAGTTGTGTTTTCTAGGGGTTCCAACCAATTACTTTTACTTTCAGTTTTTTTGGTTTATTGTACTCTTTCACTGTATCTGAATACTTTTGAATGACTTATGTCAAAGAGATCTTCGACTTTAAAACGTGTTTAGCTAACTGGTTCTTCTAAATAGGGGGTAGGGGAAGACTGGGCCGGCTCATTCTCCCCCCCCTCCAAAAAAAAAAAAAAATGTTACTTCCTTTCTATTTGTCTTTACGTTTACACAACCCTTTCACTGTATCTGAGCTCTCATGGTGATTGAAATATGTCAAGGAGAAATCTAGGCTTACTTATTGCTAGATTTACTAAATGTTTAGCTAATTGGTTCTTCCAAATACTGGGGTGGGGAAAGACTAGGCCGGCCCATTCTTTCCCCCCTCCAATTTTTTTCAAACCTTTCAATTTATCTTTCAGTCTGAGTTTATTGTTTAGTCTTTTGGTTTATGTTACTCTTTGACTGTATCTGAACAATTTTGAATGACCTATTCAAAAGAGAGATCAAGTTTTTAAACCAACAAGTTAATTGGTACCTCTACATTGTGGTGTGGGGAAAGACTGGGCCGGCCCATTCTTTCCCCCATCCAAAATGTTCGGATCTTTCTATTTATCTTCTAGACTTTTTGGATTATGTTATTCTTTTGCTGTATCTGAACTCTTTTGACTTATACAAAGCAGAGAATCAAGTTTTCAAACCAACAAGTTTATTAGTAATTGTAGGGTGGGGAAAGACTGGCCGGCCAATTCTTTCCCCCCTCCTTAATCTTTCGATCTTTCTATTGATGGTTTAGTCTTTCGGTTAATGTTACTCTTTCACTGTATCTTAACATTTATGAAACACCTATTCCAAAGCGAGAATCAATTTTTCAATCAAACAAGATTATTGGTACTTCTACATTGTTGGTGGGGAAAGACTGGGCCGGCCCATTCTTTCCCTCCTCCGAAATGTATTGATCTATATACAGTCAACCCTCTTTATAACGACACTGTTTGTTCCAAGCTCTCTTTGACGTTAAAGTGAATTTGCTGTTATAAAGAAATTCTGACCATGACCAGATTTCCACATAATAATCATTTTAGTAAAAGAAAATATTATACAAATGAATTAAAATGTTAGTATTCCAATGTATACATCAGTTAAATTTCATATTGCATCAAAATGCACAAAGCTTCCCACTTATCAAGTGAGACAGAAACCTGTTCATGCAAAAAGACCATGTTCTGAACACAAAATTGTCTGACACATGGTAAGAATTCTGTTATAATGGATTCATTTTCAATAGAAATTGTATATCTGTTCCCTGAAGTTCTTGTCAGTGTCGTTCAGTGAATATTCTGTTATAAAGAGGGAATTGAAATGGAAACAGATTCATTCCCAGCAATTTTATGTCGGATATTGAATATTCTGTTATAATGAGTGACGTTATAAAGAGTGTTGACTGTATTTATCTTTCAGTCTTTTAAATTATGCTGCTCTTTCATTGCATCTTAACACTTATGTATGACCTGTTCCAAAGAGAAAATCTAGTTTTCAAACCAAAAAGTTTATTGGTACTTCTGCATTGTCAGGTGGTCAATACTGGGCCGGCCAAATCTTTCCCCCTCCAAAATGTTCCTATCTTTCTACATGTATTTATCTTTTCAGTCTTTTGGATTATGCAACTCTTTGAATGTATCTGAACACTTTTGACTTACCTATTCCAAAGTTAGAATTAAGTTTCCTAACTTACAAGTTTATTGGTACTTCTACTTTGTGGGGTGGGAAAAGACTGGGCCGGCCCATTCTTTCCCCCCCCCCCCTCCAAAATGTTTCTATCTTTCAATTTATTGTTTAGTCTTTGGGTTTATGTTACTCTTTGACTGTATCTGAACAATTTTGAAAGACATATTCCAAAGAGAGATCAAGTTTTTAAACCAACAAGTTAATTGGTACTTCTACATTGTGGTGTGAAATACTGGGCCGGTCCATTCTTCCCCCCCTCCAAAATGTTCTGATCCTTCTATTTATCTTCTAGACTTTTGGATTATGTTATTCTTTTGCTGTATCTGTCATGAGCTTTTAACTTATAAAGAAATTGTTCTCTGTTGGATTCCTAGTCATATAGGTATCCAAGGGAATGAGATGGTAGATAAGCAAGCAAAAACATCGCTTTCATTAGAACCAACTTCTTTTAAAATTCCATTTTCCAATTTTAAGTCCTCTATCAATAAATATATCTTGGAAGAATGGCAAACTTCATGGAATAACAGCATTGGTAATAAACTTCTTGACATCAAACCAACTATTGGTGAATATCAATAGGTTGTTGGAAACATTAGAAGAGAAGAAGTAGTATTAGCTCGACTCCGCTTAGGTCATACAAGAGTCACTCATTCATACTTACTACAAGGTGAAGAGCATCCTCAATGTGTTGGTTGCGACGCACCTTTCACTGTACGTCACTTCCTTTTGGAATGTGGCGATTTTGCACAAGTAAGAAATAATTGCTTCCATGTTAATAACATGAAAGAATTATTTCAAGATATACATATTGATAGTATTATGACATTTTTAAGACAAATAAATCTTTTTAACAAAATCTAATTGCTGTTTTTAAAATCATGTTTTGTTTTACATTTGTATCAGACCATAATACAGATTATATTATGTTGTATTCTGTTCAGTTAAAGAACATGTACAGTTATCTGAATAGCTCTTTGAAACTGTCAGATATTGTACGTGGTCTCTCCTGTCAACAATCGTATTGCAACTTATTATCATAAAACAAACTCATCATCACCATTCCTTTTATTTTATCTTATAAATTTTTAACTTTTTCCATCCTCATCATGTTTAGTTAATACCGTCTGACGCTAATGACCCACAAGGGTTGATAAGTCGTTAAGCACCAAACAAACAAACAAATGAACTCTTTTGGCTTATACTAAGCAGAGAATCAAGTTTTCAACAGTTTATTGGTATTGGTACTTCAACATTTTGGGGTGGGGGAAAGACTGAGCTGGCGCATTCTTTCCCCCTCTAAAATGTTTCGATCTTTCTATTTATCTTCAATCTTTTGGATTATGCTGCTCTTTCATTGCATCTGAACACTTATGAATATTCTGTTTCAAAGAGGGAATCAAGTCTTCAAACCAAACAGTTTATTTGTACTGCTACATTGTGGGGTGGGGAAAGACTTAGTCGGCCCATTCTTTCCCCCTCCAAAATGTTTTGATCTTTCTATTTATCTTTCAGTCTTTTGGATTATGCAACTCTTTGACTGTATCTGAACAATTTTGAATGACCTATTCCAAAGTGAGAATTAGGTTTTCATTTCGATGGTGACTTGGTGTATAAGTTGAAGAAGATTGTTGGCTCTAATAATTTTCAGCACAGTTCATTAAAATAATTTCCCATTATAAAAAGATTGGCTATAACATTAATGTATTGCAACAGACTGCATGCTTGGTAGTTAACCCAATCACAGTGTGCATTTTTGCTTTCCTCTTTAATTGCACGCCGGTGGGTCGGACTTCAGACTCTATGATGGTTCCGACTTAAAGACTTATCTATTGATGAGATGGTAGGGGCCTGATGCTTTGGCTGTTTGTCGGGCCCACCGGGGTTTACCTGTTGGATTTCTTTTGCTCCGGTATTCAGTTTAATTTACTGTTGAGTCCTTATCCTTGCTTTATCTCCTTGTTATATCTTGATTTATATGTTTTAGGAGATGATGCATTGATAAGTTAGGGGTCTTTCATGCAAACCAAATATCTATGCGTCTTGATCCACATCTGAATTAAGGGTGAGGTTGGCGCCGTTAAACCGGTTTAAGCCCTCCAGTAAAATATTTTACTGACCGTTCCAAGGCGGTACTTCTTTTGTGGATCTTTTATGTATTTGTTCTGTCTTGTGTTTGCTCTGTTTTGTGCGCGTCTGTTTATATGTGCTTCGTGGTCACCTGCTGGGAAAGGGCTGACCTCTTGGCTCTCGTTTGTGGTGTCTTCTGTGAGTTTGTCACTTTCCCATTGGTGTCCTGGGTCGGGTGTGGTACTTGATTGTACCGATTCCTAATCTTTGCAACCTTACTTACTTTCAAACCCAAAAGTTTATTGGTACTTCTACATTGAGGGGTGGGGAAAGACTGGGCCCGCCCATTCTTTCCCCCCTCCAAAATGTTTTGATCTTTCTATTTATCATTTAGTGTTTTGGTTAATGTTACTGCTTAACTGTACCTGAACAATTTTAAAAGACCTATTCCAAAGAGAGAATCAAGTTTTAAAATCAACAAGTATATTGGTACTTCTACATTGTAGGGTGGGGAAAGACTTTGTCCGCCCATTTCCCCCCCCCCCCCCCCCCTATAAAATGTTTCGATGTTTCTTTTTATCTTTCAGTCTTTAGGATAATACTACTCTTTCACTGTATCTTAACACTTATGAATGATCTATTCCAATGAGAGTATCAAGTTTTCAAACCAACAAGTTTATTCGTAATTGTGGGATGGGGAAAGACTTGGCCGGCCCATTCTTTCCCCCCTCCAAAATCTTTCGATCCTTCTATTAATCAGTTAGTCTTTCGGTTTATGTTACTCTTTCACTGTATCTTAAAACTTATGAATGACCTCTTCCAAAGAGAGAATCATGTTTTCAAACCAAACTTTTTATTTGTATTGCTACATTGTGGAGTGGGGAAAGACTGTGCCGGCCTATTCCCCCCCCCCCCCCCCCCCTCCAAAATGTTTTGATCTTTCTATTTATATTTCAGTCTTTCAGTTTATGTTATTCTTTTACTGTATCTGAAGACTTATGAATGACTCATTCCAAAGAGATAATCAAATTTTCAAACCAAAAAGTTTATTGGTTATCCCCCTCCAAAGTTTTCTAACCTTTGTACTTTATCTTAGTGAATTGATTCTGCTAAATAGTGGGGTGGGGAAAGACTGGGCCCATTTTCCTTTAACCCATTCGAATAACCATTTTGAATTAAGAACATACTCATTTTGTTTTTTGAATAGGCTAACCATTTATAATCAAATCCTTCTACACCCTCTGCACTTTTGTGCTGTCTTTAGGGTGGTAGAGTTATAATACAGCTATTTCAGAATGATATTTAATTTGATTTAACTACACAATGACACATAAATCATTTTCAAGCCTTTTCGGAAAAAATAACATGAGGGGGTGGGGGGGGGGAACTGACTGGGTGTGGAAAAAAATGACTAGTCAAATCTTTCCGCGGGAGAAAAAACTTTCCCCGGGGAAAAACTGAATGGAGAAAAAACTGACCGTTACACCTCCTGGGTAAGAAAATCAATCTCAGACAGCCAGACATTGCACAGGCTGACCCAGGTCGCTACAATATGATTTGGTGACTTTGACCTAGTTCTCAAGGTAACCTCATTATCAAGGTCAGAGTCCTTTAAAACTGTAAAATTAGCCTTTTCTGTGCTCTGTCTTCTGAATCAGTGGGGTTTCCTCCACCAAACTTGTATTAATATAGTTTTTGGAGACAGAAAAGAGTTTATTAGATTTTGATGACATTGACCTTTTATTCAAGGTCACCACAGCACTTTGTAACTTCAAAAAATGACCAAAATTGTGTTTGTGCATGATCTTTCTTGAAATATTGATGGATTTCAACCTGTATCATTGTGGCTTGGGGAACATAGTTTTCCTCTGAAAACACTGCTTTAATTATCATAGTTTTTATTTAAGTCACTTTATATGCAAACCATACCTTATCGTTTTTCAAAATACTGTCCTTGCACACTTATGGTGGGTATCAACCCATCTGCAGAATATGTCTTGGTACAAGGTCTTGTCATAGTTCAAAATGATGCTGGGTATGGCCTGTAGTAGATCCACAAGGCCACCAAAATGCTAACCACGGAGCTGATACTTCATCTCAGGGAAAACAGCAAAATCCATGGGAGCATGATCAGTACTGTATGGCGCATGCATGACAGTCTCTTACTCCAAAAGGGACAGCTTCAGGCGGGTCTCCAGGGACAGGTGCAGTTCAGCATTGTCCTGTTGCAGCATGAAGTCGCTGATTGCCTTACCAGGATTGCTTGCTGAAGGTCTCTCCTAATAACCTTTGAGTAATACTGCAAATTGACTGACTCTTTTATGAATGATACATCTTTTGAACTTTCAGTTTTTTGACTATCTGATATAGAAAACCAGCTCAGCAAACTGAGGTTTTCTGCTTCACTATCATTATCCTTTAAACATGGCTAACGTTGGTTTTCCGTTTTTGCTGCGATGTTACGTAAAATAAATTTTCTAGCATGGAACCAGAGACGCAAAACATGATGATGTGACGTCAAGAAACGTAACGTTATAGCAAATGTTCCCACAATTATTGGGAGTAAAGACCAAAACAGTTTATTAAATCAGAATAATGTCAGAAACAAGTATATAATAAACATATTATCATAATAATAGCTTGATCTGGCGTACAGTGTCACTTAGTGTCTCCAGTGATCAGATGGTATGACCTCATCTACTTGACGTGATACAGTACGCCAGATCAAGTTACTATTATGATAATGTGTATAGATTGATATTTGATGTTGAATACTTATTTAAGGTGACTACTGATACCTGGGTGATTTTTTTCAAAAAATAAATTTTCTTCACACTCTGAAATTCTGTGGTATACATATAAGAAAAATAATCATAGAAAAGAAAAATTACCGTTTAGTTCCAAACCTACACCTTCTCATTATATGGACTATCTTGGCTTTTTATGCAGCCTTTTGCAAACTCAATAAGACAAGTAAAATTTATTTGTAACTCAATTTGTAAATAAAAAAAACTTTATTTTAAACAAGTATGCGAGGCCGCCAATAAATAAGCAACTTTTATCACTTCTTTTGCAGTTATACAAGTACATATTTTTTCATTTTACACTTTAAATCTAGCATTCAAAGATATGTATGCATTCATTTTCAACAATCACATACCAATATTCAGTATTGATAAATATTTTATTTTTTAGGAGAGTGACCATTATATAAGATGAACAAAATAGTAAGCTATAGCCATTAGTTAGATATAACCAAATAACTGCCCCTACCTCCAAACTGAACAAGAATGAACTAAGCAACCTTTTCTTCATTTTAAGCATGTTAAAACCTTAATAACCAAACACTATTGATTGAAATGCATCTCTGTGCACATCCAAATGACACAATATATATTCCAAATACTTGGAACATTTCTATGTATATATGACAAGACTTTTCCGTATCCAAATCGATACCATAATACTCCACCTACGTTAAAAAGAAGATTGCATTCTGTCTGGCCTCCCATTCGTTGGATCATAACCAATGTTGCATGGATACATCATTAAGATTGGGAAAGGAAGTGGTTATGTTTTGGTTTGATATTATTTCAAGGTCACTCAAAATTACATTTTTTTATCAACAAGGGCCAGGTTTGATACGTTTCTCTAAGTTACAAATGGATTTAAAAGTTATCCTTGAGATTGAGGAGTAAAACCATTTTCACAAACCAATGTAAATTATAAGGGTTAATACAAAGCACATCGAGGACATTAACACTGGACTAGAGGTTGGTTAAATGTGATAATGCCTTGTATACAGCTCAATTTTGGTTAAGAATAAGAAAACTAGACATTGTAAGCCTTTACTGATGGATTTTCTCATCCACATATAACCGATTAGGGAGGAAATCAAATGAAGATCATACAATATGGATGAGGTAAGCCATTATATACCTTAAGAGGTCAAAGTTTAGCTTTTTTAATTTTGATGCTTTTGTCCCCGAGGATTGTTGTTACCTGAACAATTATTGCAAAGCATGCTGAAATACCCCATAATAAGCTTCATGTTCGTCGTCATTGTCAAAGAACCTGTTTAGGGGTTTCTTTGCAGTTTACAAAGGGTAAATGAAGCTTAGCTTCTTTTACCCTCTAACACAGAGCTTTACTCCTTCGTAGACAAACCTCTGTTTCAACATTAAACATCTTTTGATATTTACACCCGCCATCTATTTTTAATCCAGGGAATCCTCATATTCAAAACAACCAACCAGATCGATTGTTACGCTCTGTTGTTGATAGTACCTTCGTATCATGTGATGTAAACAGTCTCATGTCAGACAGAAATTTTATTGACAAAGTTCAAATCCAAGAAAAAGCAAATAATATCCTCTCTGCGAACATGTAGTCGGTTTTGAAGTAAAATCCATATCTTACACCACGTTTGTGCTCTTATTCTATGACAGTCGAAACCAGTGGCGGTTGACTTTACGAAGATGTGACCCAAAAAGAAGTAGAGATCTATACACAGAAGTGTGAATACAAATTAAATATCAAAATAATTAGAAAAACAAACAAACTGTTTTTCACTAAATCCCAAGACCCCTCCTCCACAAATCTGGCATTAAGAAAGCTGTTTTGTCAGTGAAGGTAATTTTTTTTATCTACAGTTCAAGAATGGTGCATACATCTGAGCCCCAAAACCATCCTACAGTCTACAGGTATATTAAACACCTGTTTTCAGATTTCTTATTAGACCCTTCTACATAGTATGCCTTATCACCAAGGTCATCTTTAAAGAACCTGTAAAGTTTAGAACAGTCTGATATATGTTGACAATAAATCAGATACTTAAAACAACTTTTACCTTCGGCAGATAGATTCTTACTTAGCCATTCGAAGGAATCTAAGGTATTTTAGGGTATTTTTGTTACAGAAAGAACTATATTATCTCAATCGGGAGACTCAGTAACATCTTTAATATCTTTTAAAGCTAGGAGATGTTCTACTTTCTCTCGTACAGAAGAGCTTGCTGTTGCTGTTAGAGCCATAACTGGTAATGATGGTACTAATGCCCTTAGTTCACCAACTTCAGAATAATCTGGTCTAAACGCCACTCCACCACCCTCTGTAGAACCCTAACAAAACAATGATAAATAACAAATGTTTGTATATTGAGGAAGATGCTCGATCATGCATATTTTATTTTGTTCTTGGACAGATTCCAACTGACATCTCCCTAGGCCACAATGTACCTAAGGTGTACTACAAGGACAATACTGGTAAAGACAGGAACTACAAGGAGAATACTGGTAAAGACAGCACCAGTCTCTGTACAAACAATTGAGTAAAAATGAAACAACCGTTGAAATTGAAAGCAATTGACATGTGAGCGTAAGCTTCTTTGTGATTTTGAGCCTATCCCCAGTCATTATATCACTTCTAAATTATATACCAATGCCGCAATTTGACGTATCACTTGTAAGCAAGAACACTACAACGGTAAAGTCACATGAGTCTAGCATTACTACTCTGTCCTTTGGGTGAAGACTGAAGGCCAAAGAATCCTCGTCATAATTATAGACCAAACTATTGCTAAAATTACTCTGTTTGGCACGTTACACAGAACAGTTTATCAGCCAGAACAGAGAGTTCCACTACACGCCTTCATTTCCTCCAATTCAAACATATACTCCTCAAAATAATTAAAGGACCAAGATTTTAGAACGCGAGTATAATTAGCTTAAACATTTAAAGGATCATTGACGGTTTGGGCCTTATACGCCTATTTTTCTGATTCCAAGAACGCTGCTTTTGAGCTTCTAGTGTGGTGCATGTAGTATCAGTGCAATAGGTGAATCTAATGCCAAGAGCCAGATAGCAAAATATTTTCAAAATTCCTACGCACTCGAGAGTTATGGCGGGTAGAAATGGGAGGGGGTCTGAAATTTCATGAAAAAAAAGTGCTTTAAAAAGTGATTTCTGCACGTTTTCTTGATTTATTTGGTAGGCATGGTGATATCTATTGAACATACCATATGCAGAGTATTAACGAATCACGATAATTGATGAAATTGTTTTAAAAACAAAATACGTTTTGTAATAAAATGATTTTGGGGAGATAATTTAGAAGTTACCTGTACATTTTTGACTACATGTACCGTAACTAATACAAAACTGAAAGCTCAACAAAAGAAATAAATATTTTTGAAGGACTGAAAGTGTCCCATTTAGCTTTGGAAAGTAAAACTGATTCTAACTAGATCCTTTGAATATTACTTTTGCTTTGTTTAAAGCGCATAGCATGTTGAAATGCATTTAAAGTGTCCTAATATTTATGATATACATGATGCATGTATATCCCTATACGAGACAATATATTGAACACTAAAGTATTTACCTGTTATAACTCTTTGCATGCCAGTGGAGAATTTTGTCATCTGCCAATAGCCTTTTGCAAACAGTTTGAACCCAGATGAAGATCAATAGCATGTCGGTCTTTATCTGGATCCAAACTGTTTGACACTCTGATGGGTGTCCTGGGTGGTTTATTTTTAAAAATTTAATTTTGAAGAAAGTCAGCAGACGAAAATAAAAACATGAACAATTCCCTAGCATGCAAATAGATAAGTACAGGACGTTTGCAAAAAATGTGTCATTTAATACCAGTGAGATTTTTTCTTATGCAAAAAATGCATTAAACCTTGCTAATTCTACTATTAAACTTTAAGTACTTTATATTAAACTAGCACAGACTACAAAGCAATTTAGGAGGTTGATTCTAGAGGACTTCATTACTGTCATTATTTTCTTATTTGGTAGAAAAGGCATTTTATGGGCTTAGGCCCTGGGTTTTTGGGCTGCTGAACATCTTTCCCCCCTTGTGCCAGCAAGCTACTTCCATACAATGTGTAAAATATGGTAACACATATTCATGCAAAAGCTTTTGCTGGCACACGGGGGGGAATGATATTTTAAAAAATGTTTTCGGATTCCTATATATCTTAATGTAAAACTGATTGTTCTACCCAAAATTTTACATCTTTGAAGCATTTCATATCGAAAACGGATTTCACAGCCATAAAGAGCCCAGGTCAGGGTAGCTTCATTGTGACGAAAGGGACAATTGACAAACTTTTATTTTTACTGAAAACCATAGGCATTTACCTATAGCAAGTGTCAATGATCCTTCTGTAAAACTTGGCCCAAATCTTTCAGTTCTTTATGCCCATAAATCAAGAATCATTATTAATGATTCCCATGCCTAATTCTGCCATAACTGTGTCTCAAATGCACATACCCTCAAAAACACACTTTCAAAAGGCAGTGGGTGGGGTAAAGAAATTCTTCTGTGGTCATTCGAGTAGAATGAAAGTGACACCAAATTAAACTTTGTTTTAAACAGTTCAGCTTACATGCAAAAAAAATCTTCAAAAAGTTTCAATATACTGGGAAGCAAGCATTTTCATCTCTGACAATGGAGTTTTGACATTGTTTTCTTTTCTGATATCAATGCGTGTACTTGGCCATCAAGAATCAGATTTTCAATCGTCATTCTATGCCATTTAGTGTTAGATGTCCCGACGAATTTTTTAAAGATTGTCACAGACAAACGCCAAAACCTGATGTCTGAATCTATAGTCTGGCTATTACGCCAAAGCCAAACTGGGCAATTTTCTCTCACAGGAAGAGGTGGATGGAATTGATGGGGTTCAAACACCATAAAAACATGCGAAAACAGAGATTTCAGCATCTAAAAGCAATTTGCATTCATTGCATGCAGTTCTGCAGTCCATGGATCACACACAAAAAAATGACATTCCAATACATTTAGGTCAAGTTTTAAAATGACAAAAAATCCTTGTTAGTAACATTTTCTACCACTTTCTTTTTGCTGTTTCACTTGGCAATAAGACGTCAAAGATGTCCGAAAAGTTTAGGCTAGATCGTAAAATTGGTTTTCAAAATACGTTCTACACAAAATGCATCAATGTTATAATTGATAGTATTGGTCCTTCAATTATTTTGAGGAGTATACTTCCGGGTCAATTTCAATATTTTCTCCCACACTGGTCTCATTGACAATAAGTTCTTTAAGCGGACCACTGTAAAAATGTTCTTCTAGTATGTTGTAACAGCTTGGGGTTTGGGTTTGCGCTTTACCAACCTGTTTCATTCATTCTGCCCTGCAATTATCTTGACTGTAAGTGTTGAAGACTGACCGCCATGACCCGGTATTTCTGACTTCCGGATCAATAACAATATCACAAGTTAGAAATAGTTGCTTCCATGTTGAGAACAACATATTGATAGTATTATGACATTTTTAAGACAAATAAAAATCTTTTAAACAAAATCTAATTGCTATTTTTAAAATTGTGTTTTGTTTTACATTTTTATCAGACCATAATACAGATAAATGTTGTATTCTGTTCAGTTGGAGAACATATACAGTATCTGAATAGCTCTTTGAAACTGTCAGATATTGTGCGTGGTCTCTCCTGTCAACAATTGTATTGCAACGTGTTATCTTTATACAAACACATCATCATTATTCCTTTCATTTTATTTTACAAATTTTTACTTTTTCCATCGTTAAGCACCAAACAAACAAAATCAATAGCAATATCTTCTCCCACACTAGTCTCACTGACAATACGTTCATCAAGGGGACGACTGTACTAATGTTCTTGTATGTTGTAACAATTTGGGTTGTTGCTTTACCAACCTGTTCATCCCTTCTGCCTTGCGATTGTCTTGACTGTAAGTGTTGAAGAACCGATCGCCATGACGCTGTATTTCTGACATTTTGTAGGGTAGTCCAGTTACATTGTAGAGTAGAATATAATATCACATGGTAAAAGTATAATGCGTATAAAAATAAACAGATAAAAGACAAAACGTTTCAAACCTCGTTTCTGTTCTAAGCTGTCCCACTTACATGTACAATAACTATTGTCTGGTATTTCCTGTGAAATAAACAATTGCGTGTTTGTTTGTTAGACCCACTAAGCCAAACGTCTGTCGTTTTATAGTATGATATATTCTGGGAAAATGCTCTTTTTTTTATTTGCTTATTTATTTTATAATAATGTTGTATATATAATCAGTATAATATAAACAAATTTGACTTATGGTTCATTTGTTGTAACGGAGATTGAAACCATTCAGTAGTTGCATAAAATCACACTTTATTTCAATCAGACACATCAAGTTTTACTTCCCTTAAGCTTGTTATTTTAGAGTTATGGTTATTTGTGTTGGTAGCGACCTTAAGGCATTGCTTTGAATTGTATTTGAACTATTTCATGTTATGAGCCGGAGGCCTTTATTTCAGAATAAAATTATTGATTGAGTGATATTAAGGTAGATTCTCTAAACGTATTCACCTATGTCTAGAGATCTGTGGCTAGACAAAACACACAGACCTTTTGGCTGCAGAGACTAGATATATTATCAAACTATGGCGAATGAGTCATAGAAGCTATGATTCTATGTATGTTTCTGATGAAAGTGGTTCAAAGGTTGTAATGCTGATATGTGCCTTTGGTGTTTTTACTTAACAAAAAAGTTGTTTTTATTGCACGACTCAATTTGATGGTCTTCTTCCTCATTGCAGGAGAATACATTCCAGGCAGTTTTAACAACAGACGGATCAGAATCTTACATAATTTTCCTTTATGGACAGCTCGACTGGGGACCAGCTGTGGTAATTATTTCGTTGATAGTGATTTATTGATTAGCTCATTAACCCTTTGTATAGGGAAGCCCCAAAACCCGTAGATTGGCAACAGTGAAGACCCAGATGAATGCAGATTACACCAGGGCCTACACTGTTTGCTAAGACTTAAATGCATGGGTGAAAGTTTTCAGGATTTTACCTGAATTTAGGATTTTGTGGCTGATTTTCCGTAGAAAGTCAGCCTCAAAATGCTGAATTTAGGAGGTTATAATAGCATGTCTCGTTTATTTTCAGTTGTTTAAAGACGATTAGCATGTCTAAACTGAAAATTGTTGATATTTTGTAGGAAAAATGCAAGTTATGGTATTTGAATTTCAGCTCGCATGGAGGCTTCCTAGCTATCGCAATATATCATCAGAGAGAAACAATCTAATCAAATTAACACACTATAAAGATACAAAAATTGACTCACAGATAGTCCGAGCTAAAGAAAAACCTCAAGTTAAGCCATGGTGGGCCTAGTCAAAGACAGGCATCAGATACCAACCAACCGATTAAAGCTTTACGTCAGGACTATAAATGAGTCTAAGGCCTGGCCCACCGTCGTGCAACTAAAAAGGAAACCATAGCTATAGAATCTCAGATATTCTTATCCCGTGTAAAAGAATATCAAAATCGTGGGTAGAACACTTGATAAAACCACTTAATTATCAGATTACATTTAGCAAGGTAATTACAAAAGAATCTCGTAAATTCGAAGTTCTTAGGACTATCAGTACTTCAAATTATAGGGAGGAATACACAAAATATATAACCACTAAAACAATTTGTTATGGCCCCGCCATGACAATGGTCGAGGCATTAAGTGTTACCCCGGTCCGTACTTCTGTCCGTACATCCATCTATCTGTATGTCACACCCAACAACGTCCATCCTCTAAGTCCAATAGTTTCGATGAGAATTTTATGAAACTACATCACATTGTTTTGTATCATAATGTCTTCTTCAACAATGGTTCATATCTCACCAGACATACAGGAATTACGACCCTTTGTTTATGAAAATTCACCATATTGTACAATGTGCGCTCTCTAAGTCAAATACTTTGGATCATAATTTTATGAAACTGGTTCACATTGTTAAGTACCATGATGTCTTATTCATGTTCGATAATGGTCCATATTGCACCATGCTTTAAGAAGTTATGGCCCTTTGTTTATGAAAATTTACCATTTGAAACGATGTCTGCTTTCATATAAAACTTGGTCACATTGTTAAGTGACATAATGTCGTCTTCGGGTTCGATAATGGGCTATTATGCACCATGCTTCCTGAGGTTGTTGCCCTTTGTTCATGAAAAACAAAACAAAATTTTGATGGTGTCCAGTCTCTAAGTCCAGTAAGAATTTCTAGCGATAAGGCGGGCTATTTCCCTCAATAAGACGTTTGTTTTATTTTGTTGAAATAACGACTGGAGACACTAGACACACTCAACACATACATATAGATGAGCCGTCTATGTACCATTGCCCGCTAAGTCATATGTTTAAAACGGGATTTCCTAAATGCATGTAATATATCTACTTCGTTTTGAATGAGAATTTATTTTGATCATCAACTGTGCTCGCTATTCAGTAACATGTGTGGGAAAAAGACCTTTAAACTAAGGTTAACAATCGTCCTACATTTATCACGATAGAGTATATTATATATATTTGTACAGTTGATGTACAATAAAAACGACCATCTTGCAAAGTGGTCTATTTTGCCAGATGATTGATGTCTTTTTTAGCTTAAACAGCCCCTTCCCCCACCCTAGACCCAAGACGTCCTTTACACATGTTGTATATTTATATAATGAAGTTCAATTGTCCGAAGGGCATCTTGGGTCTAGGGGGGGATGCATCTAAAACAAACTGAAAGACATATAGTTTCATCTTTTCAATGGCAAACAGCACAATTTTAAGTATATTTCATACGCATGCCCAGAAGGAATACTGCAAAGTTTTGGAAACGAAGGGCATTTATTTCCTTAATGATTTTGTACTTTTACTTTTTGAAAACCTATAATTATTTTACTAAAATTCTTGTCTAAACGACACCCAGTATAAAGACGTAAAATGAGGGATGGGAGTAGACAGCGCAAGTTTTCAAGACTTTGTACATGATGAATCGCTTTGAAACGTATTTTGATGCTAACTATACATATAATACTACCCAAACAGACAAGTTTGTAAAATCATTAGGGGTATTTGAAAATTTAGCTTTTGTAATCATGTCAACTAAGGAATATATACGCCTTATCGCTAAAGCTTCTTTTGATCACGACTATGAAATTAGTTCACATTGTTCAATACCATGATGTCTTTCCTGAGCTTGAAAATGGTCTAAATAGCCTTAGGCCATCATGAGTTAGTGTCCATTGTTGATGAAAAAATCACAATTTCTATGATGTAATGTTTCTTAATTCAGTATTTTTGATCAGAATTGTATCAAACTTTTTCCCAATGTTACACGTAAGTACCAAAATGTTTCCCCCAAGTTCTAACGTAGTATATATAGCAATATTCCTTCAGAAGTTACTGCATTAATTTTGTCATTTTTTCTGATGTTTATTCTCTAACTCAAGAAATTTTGAATTGAACTTAAGAATATTTAGGCACAATGCTTAACATCAGAATGTCTTGCTAAAGTTTCAAAATGATCCATATCATCTTGTGGCTTCCAGAATGGTTGCTATATGTTCATTGGAATATCTTTTTTTGCTTTTGTTTGTGAAAATATTCAAATTTTGCAAAAACTGGGGGCATCTGTGTCTCCTGGACACGTTTTAAGTTTTCCATTTTTTTTTACTATCAAACATAAGGTTTGGACGCGTAAATGAAACATCTGAATGATACATTTCGTTTACGCACCCAAATAATATGTGAAGTTTGGCAAAATTATAATACTCACGAATTGGCAAAATCACTCTGTCGTTTACTGATATAGGTAAATCACGCCTTTTTCACGAATTTAAGTGTCGAAAATATCCGAATTTACAGCAGTAAACAATGCTCTTGAAATAGCATTACAATATTCATTTGAGCCAGCTCATATGACAATTCTTCTCATCAAATAGCAACACTTCATTGGAAACTAATAGGCGGTTATATGTCTGTTTTTTTTTTGTGTGTGAAACCATATCTACTTCAATAATGTTATGTGCCTGCTGCAAAGCTTCTGAAAGATAACCTGGATATTTAGCGTTAGCAAGTACAGTACCATACACATTCAATCATTTCCTAATGTTATCTCTACATACTAAGAGCTTACCCCAGTTTAACAATGATAACCTGTTGCTACCCAGCCTGTATCTCAGGAGAGTAACTGCCAGTATTAGTGATGGGGAACCATTTGCACTTTGTGCAAACAACCTTACTCCTGCTGCAGGTTATTACCAATAGTGATAATTTGCTAGTTTGTTGTGGTTTTCGATACTGAAATGAAAGGAATATTCCAGAAAACATTGTGGTGCTTTTAAACTTGATTATTTTAGGCCCAATAGAGATTTTAATAGAATTATACATTAATTTGAAATACAATACGAGAGCGTTTCAACGGGGTACCTTTGAAATCAGTTAATAAAACTTTGGCTAAAAAAAAACAAATCAGTTTGAGATCATTTAGGAGAATACAATGTTTACTATAGCACCTGTCAGCCAGCGCAGTTATAAATATGGCATGATTTATCTTGCAAATCGTTTATCATTCTAGGAGGCAGATAACTAAATGTAGACCTCTACCAGTCCTCCATTGTCACTAACCTCTAAGACATTTTATCTAGAAACGACTCATGTTTTGTAATAATTGTATTCTATATCAAGGGATGTGGCGAAGCCTAAGCCAGCCACGATAGTTAGACTGTGCGTTATGCCTTAGATATAGTAATACTCGCGACCTGTCTGTGATCTAGCAATGAGGGAATTCTAAATGCACAAATGATTACCAGAATTCGTTCCACCAGTACTCTCAATGCTTTGAATATTTTCAGGTTGGAATAAGTTCAGGTACTTCATCAAACAAATATTTTATATGTGACAGCAGAACTAACTCTGTGAAACGTTTGACAGTAAAAAGTCAAAATGAATGTGATACATCTGGACAGTATGTTTTTCGTGTTAACAACAGTTCTTTTCATACAGGTAAGTCATATTACATACTTTTTTTTATATGTTTGGCCACAAAAATGTCGTGAAAATTATAACACAAAACTGTGCTTTTTATTTAAAGACATATAATAATAATAATTTTTACTTAAACACTGTAATTATCAATAGCCAAGTGCTTTATACACCAAATTAAATTAAACACACCAACGTAGCAGTAATGTGACACCAACACCTTTCACTGACGCTAATGACCCACAAGGGGTGATGCGTCGTTAAGCACCAAGGAAACAAACAAACAAAACCGTCACCTTTCTAATTGACCACTTACCTACTATTGCCTACTGTTTTTTCTGAAAAATGTTTTGATTAGTTCATCTGTAATTTTGTTAATAATGACTTCCATGATACCTCCCTTTAGCAAGAGTTTATCATCTTTTATACATGTGAATGAATTAATATCAATAAAATGAACAGTCAATGTTTCTTTCAAAATGTAAATAAAGTCGCCATCAATGTAATGAACAGTCAATATGCTTTCAAAATGTAAAAAAAAAGTCGCCAAGTCTTGGACCATTCTTGCAAGACGTTCTTTTGGTATCCTTTGAATTTTAACTTATTTAGCTTGGAAGTTTTGTTATGTTACTCAGCCAAGGTGTTTAATTCACTGCCAGAATTTACTGAATAGTGGCACGTTATCTAGAATATGTGTTTACAACTCTGGATTTATTTCCCATACCACTTCACATTTCATGTTGGGTTTATGTTGTCCCTAGATGCTGAAACGGAGTATCTCTTCTGTCTGGGAACAGTTAATTGCAAATCGTCGCACATAAATATTTCGATATCTGTGCACTAAAGTTAAATGGTGTCATTGTAGCCCAGTACATCCTCAGAGGATCATTTAATAATAATAATGATGCAAATGTAGAAAAATACGGCATGATAGTTTCACTGGAGCCCTCTCTGAAGCTTCAACATGCCTTCAATCTGTTTTGTGTATTCTAGTACTCCAATCAATTGGTAAATCTGGTTATTCTATTGATTTTTCCATTTGCAAATCTTAGCTTAATTGAAGTATAAAAATCTGGTCATATTAATCAGAGTCCTTTGAAATGTGTTGCCAACTCAAAAAAAGTTCTTTACAGTATGATCCGCAGATAGAGCTCAGGCGATATTTATAGCAGCTTAATTCTTTTTTAGAGCTGCCTTTTTCTGTAGGTAATCTTCAAAACCTTGAATTATTTGAGCCTTGCCATGAGAAGACTAGCTATATTACTTTAATTTTATTACAGATTGTTTTACTATTATACTTTCCAGAGAGTAAATGACACTGACTGGGCAGCATACTTGTCTGTCTTCTTTTTATTCGCATACAAGTATTTTTTCTGGCGCTGAGGTCCATTTGCTATCACATGACATGTTATTTATAATCCAAAATCAGACATCAGTGACACACGCTAGTTATCTTAGCAATTTTATCATATCCATTAAAAATGAAGAATATTTGTGGTTTGTTGACATTTCCTTAGAATAGCTCTTGTCTGCATGTTCCAAATATTATAGCAGCTTATCTGCTGTGTATTAAATTGAGAGCAAGAACATATGAAAAATAAGACAAATAGGAGTTATAGAATAATCAGAGAGATCATCAACAGATTAGAAATTTGATAGTTTAGATCTTTAACATTGTATTAATCTTTATGAATATAATTAGATATCTTTTTTATATTTACCAGGTGAATACACATGCACTTCGATGTCTAGTCCTCGAGACTGCACAATAGCAGGTACATCTTTATATTAACTCTTTATGCATCAATCACAGCAAAATTTGATTGCTTTTGTCGTCTGCTGAAGAGTTACATGAATAGAAACCTTGATGGTAAAAGTTTTTAGGATTATTCCTGAATTCAGGATTTTGAGGCTGACTTTCAATAGAATGTCAGCCTCAAAATGCTGAATTCAACAGACCATTATAGCTTCTCTGATTTATTTCTGTTTGTGTTAAGACAACTGACCATTCTAATGTGAGCTTGCTATTATTTTGTAGGCATACTATACTGTCTGTTATATGTTTGAATGTCAAAAGTTCAAGATTTTGGAAAGTTTGAACTTATACCCATTGAACAGTGTAGACCCAGATCAGAATGCTTTTGTTTTCACTCTTCCTTTATTCTTAATTTTTTCTCTTTTTCTTACTTTTTTCCTTTTCCCTCGAATAAATATCATCACTAATAAGTGCTTCTTTTTAATATGGTTCTGATTTTTAGCTCACCTGAGCCGAAGGCTCCGAGGTGAGCTATTAGTATACCAGTGACTCCGGCGTCCGTCCGTCCGTCCGTCCGTCAACATTTTCAAACATCTTCTCCTCTGAAACCACTGGGCCAATTGAACTCAAATTTCATATGAAGACTCCTTAGGACTGGGGAAAGAAAGTTTGTTCAAATGTTCCTGGTCACATGACCAAGATGGCCGCCATGCCCATATATGGTAAAAACCCTTTAAAAATCTTTTTCTCCAGAACCAGAAGGCCGATGACCTTGGGACTTGGTATGTAGCATTGGGGATGTGGGGCCTACCAAGTTTCTTCAAATAATGATCCTAGGTTGACCTTGACCTACTTAACGTCAAGGTCAAGTTTGCTTCCTAATAGATTTAAATGGGAATGTTTTTGAAAAGTTGATTTTTTGAATACTGTTAAAGCCAAAGTGATTATTCTTACTTGATATGTTGAAACTAATGAGACAATGGCTATAAATAAGTTTCAAAGGTCATGGTTGACCTTTACTTTTTCAGCCAAGGTCGCTCATATTGTGGTCCCATCAACATATTGAAACTTAGTTTTCTCTCAAACCATTGGCCCAATTAGACTCAATTTTTATGTGAAGAATCCTTATGATAAGTCAGCCAAAATTTATACAAAATATTTTGGTCACATGACAAAGATGGCTGCCACGCCCATATATGGTAAAAACCTGGTAAAATCTTCTTCTCCAGAACCAGAAGGCCAGTGACCTTGAGACTTGGTATGTAGTATTGGGGATGTGGGCCTACCAAGTTTGTTCAAATGATGATCCTAGGGTGACCTTGACCTGCTTAACGTCAAGGTCAAGTTTGCTTCCTAATGCATTTGAATGGGAATTTTTTGGAAAAGTTGATTTTTTGAATACTGTGTAAGCCAAAGTGATTATTCTCACTTGATATGTTCAATCTAGTGTCTATAAATAAGTTTCAAAGGTCAAGGTTGATCTTTGACCTTTCAACCATGGTCGCTTATGTTGGAGTCCCATCAACATATTAAAACATAGTTTTCTCACACATTTCTTGTCCAATTGAAACCAAATTTCATATGACAACTCCTTATGATTGGTTAGCCAAAACTTATACAAATTGTTATGGTCACTTGACTAACATGGCCACCAGGCCCATATATGGTAAAAACTCTTTAAATCTCTTCTTCTCTGGAACCAAAAAGCCATTGGCTTCGGGACTTGGCATGTAGGATCGGGGATGTGGGCCCTACCAGGTTAGCACAAATGATGAATCTAGGTTGACCTTGACCTACTTTATGGCAAGGTCAAATTTGATTCCTAATGCATTTATATGGAGAAAATCTTAAAATGTTCATTTTCTTTTACTGAGCAGAATTTATAATAGTTAAACCTATTGAGACAATAGTTTATTAAATACCAAATGTCAAGCTGACCTGTGACCTTTTATCCAAGGCCACTCATTTGGACTGCCACATACCTATCTAAACATCTTTTTCTCAGAAATCACTCGGCTTTTTGATGGATTATTCATTAGATTGTTTAGATCACTTGATCAAAATGTATATGGTAAAAACAAAATTTGTTCCATTATAAGCTGTAGTTGACCTTGACCTGTTTTAACATTATTAAGGAGATCTGGTGAGCGCCTCAGGACATTCAGGTCCTCTAGTTCAGTAGTGTTTGCTTTCTCCTCCAATCCTTGAATTGAAATAAAAAAATAGACTCAAGATCTAAATTCCACTAAATACATGAACATAAAGCTCTTAAGTCTAAGTTTTTGAAACTAGAAATGGAAATACTCAAATCATGAACGTTAAGGTGTGTCAAGACATGTAGAGCTACCTCCTCAGCTAATGGACCAAGAGCTGAGGTGGGCTTTTCAAGAGAAGTATTTATAGGCAAAGCAGAAGGCAAAGCAACTTGAGAGACAGCAATTTCTTATTGATCTGAAAGTGTTGCCATGACCACTTTACCTACAACAATACCATCTTGATCTAAGATACTAGGTGAAACTAAATTAAATGGGCGTGGATAATACGGTGAGAGAGGATTTACCACTCCAGTCCAAGGTCATTTTTACAATTACTTGCAAAGGATGGAGCAGACTTGGTGCTCTCTATTTTGTCGACGAGCCATTTAAGTGGATGATCTTCTGATAATTTAGTAGACTTTTTGGCAAATATGGCTCAAAAGCTTTGCTAAAGGGTCCACTTGTATATACCTGTGTATTCAAAACTAGAGACTTTATTTGTTCTGGAGAATGACTTAACATATGCCTGGTTCATAAGACCTTGGAACAGTACTTTGTTTACCAAAGCGGTTGTTTTGCTGGTCATATAAAAAGATTATTCTGAACATATGCCACAAATATTTTTTGAAATAATGTGTTAAGTGAGTAGGAAAAGTTAATGCAATATTTTATTCTCAGCTGCAGCATCAAGTAGACCTTGGGTTTTATGGGATCAGTGGTTGTCAATGATTAGCAATTTAGGGCATGCTTCTCCACAATTTTTAAGAAAAACTTCCTGAAACCAAGAGCACCCAAGTTTATCAGACATCCACGCATTTTTCTGGAATCCCCAAAGTGCTCCAGCTACACCTTCATTATAGGATCTTAATGATGGGGACGTCTTACCTTTCATAATGATCATTGGAGGCATTGCCTGTCCTGTTGCATTGACACATGGCAGAATTTTCACTGACTCCCTTGAGTTTGATGTTTTCCCCTGGACCACCGTTCCATTCTTACGTTCAACAACTTGTGCTAGGGAATGCTCTAAACTCAAACTAGTTTCATCCATGGTCCATTCATTGCTTGTATTCGCATTGTACTAGATGATGCAATGCTTCAAGATATGACCCTACCACTATACTATTTACATCTCTGGAGTGAACTGTTGACAACTTCTCCGGCTATCTCAGTGTTAGAGAGGGGTGACATTTCTTCAGACCAGACCATCACGCTCTATAAGGGGTCCTTACTTAAATCTATTCCTAATACCAATTTTCTTGCACAGCTGGCTAGCCCTAGCTGTAAGCTTCTTTTTAAAAAGATGGAAACTATTGTCCTCAGGCTTCAAGGATATTTTCAAGCGTGTATGTTGAATATACACCTTTGGAAACTCTCGTCATCTTTAAACTAAACCATATGTAAAGTTTTAAATGTTTCTTTTGTTATAGATAACCTGGGCGGAGGAGCAGCGTAAAGTACACAGAATATGAAACCTGCTCTTTTATTATCCCCTAACAAAGTGGGAGGGATATAGCTTTGGCGTCTTTTGTCTGTCGGCACTATATCTCACTACCTATTGTCCAGATGTGATGCATTCTTACTGATGTATTCTGAGGTTATATTCAAGTTTTGTTATACTCAATTCAACAGTATACCGGGACTGAGTTAGCATCGACAATAAACCCTCAGAGTTTGAGAGATAGAAGTTATCGTAATATTTCAACATTTTAACTTCTATATGCAGTTGAAATCTCGTGCTTGGCCGAGTTGAGCATAAAAAAAGTTTTATAACTTCGGGGCTCATTGACGAATTTGAATGACCAAACAACTGGCGTCATTTAAATAGTATACACTGCAAAATCTGATGAGGTACGGCATCCTGCATTCTGTGACATTTCATCTGGTTTGACATTGATTGCATTATCATAATATTCAAACAGCGCATGCCCAGATCCAGAAAGTTTCATTAGGTGGGTAGGTAAGTCGGGGGTCCAGGCCCAAGTAACATAAAAACTCTGATGAATGCTGCAATATAGATCAACTAACATTGTAGAGCTAGTCCGTTTATACTGGGTCCGAGCCCACTGGGAAACAAATCACGGGTGATGTGGATTATCCCACGAAATTTATTGAAATTTATTGAAATATTCTTTGTTTGGTTGTTTATTTTCAAGCTTTAAGCATGTAGCGAATGTTTACTAATCAGACACATATGCTAAAAAAAAAACCCGAAATTCCCCCTCTTTGGCTAATTTGACATATTTTAATATCATCCTACTTTGATATCATTTTATTAATTCACGCAGTGCTACTTTCAACAAAATATATTATTTCGTACATAGAGAAAACAAGTATTGGAATCAGGGCCTTCATTGTTTGCTTGTCAGAGATTAGTTCTTTAAAATAATTAACGATTAAACATTTCGATTTATTGGCTAGTCTATTGGTGTGAAAATAGTCCCAGTCAATAAACACAGGTAAATTAATTACTTTTTGATGAAGGTGCAGCAAAACTAATATCAGATCCAGATGTGCATAATTGCTGTTAAGGGATTTAAACAAGTTTCTTGTTGTATAAGACATGTACACATGATGAATGGGATTTATGTTTTGCGATTTACATGTTTCTCTAAACTAACCCTTCGTCAGGAGATATTAATTTGACAAATTTGTCTTGTCATGATCTGAATGATATCCAAGGTGAACTAAGTGTCTGTATAAATGGGATTTATGTTTTGTATTTTACATGTTTCTATAAAGTAACTCTTCGTCTGGGGATATAAATGACCAATTTGTCTTGTTAAGAACAAAGTGTATTGGAAAAATAATCGGGTAAACATCACTTACATATGCTGTCCCGCTATACCTGCACTAATTGTTGGTACAATGTACAACTGGACACATTTTATATGCAATATTGAGGTATTTAGTTTAATTACAGTAATAAAAAAGGATAAAATCAAAGTAGTTCAATGATACAATTTGCAAAAAAGAACTTCTAAAATTCACAGTATACGGGTGTATATGTTTTAAGGTTGCCACTTCCTTTGTTTAGATCTAAATTTTGATTTTTGGGGCTCTGAAGCTTAACGATGACGTATTATTTTCCAACTAATCAATCAAATTGATTAAGTTAGGAAAAGAAAGAAAACCACAAAAACAACGATACATTTTATTGGTTTATATGTTGCATGTGCAAGTAGCAATGACAAACAAACGAATTTAACTTGTAATAAGAAAAACAAAAGTGTCTGGTTTACCACACTTGCCGAATGTACCTGCATTGACTCTAGTAAATACCATGACTGATAATTAGTAAGTTGATGATACAGCCTTTGAGAATATTATTATTAATGTTAAAACGTGTCAAATATTAAAAATGAATTTCCATAGAAAGAAAAAATATGTAACTCGGCAAGCCCCGTTTTCCCAAATTGAGTTACTCAGGACTGCTTTTCCTTTCTTTTCCCTACCTAACACTACTGAAAGATTATTGTATTCTAGAATTGGCTTAAGTTGGTCAAAATGTTTTTTACACACCAGTGGCTGTTTTGAATTGACTTGTTTGAATCATTTGTAAAATTGATACACACACCTTTTATGCATATTTGAGCTTATATGAATACTGTCTGTCTGCTATATTTTCTATATACTGTGTTTGAATAGTATGCATCTTTCTTTAATTTCAGTCGATTCTTCTGCAAGGAACAGACGTTGTGGTGTTAGATGACAACTATTTTCTGTATACGTGCATAGGATTAGTTTACTGCCCAATAGAATCTTATATTACAAAAAATTAAGTGTAAACCTTATTGTCGTGTTGCATGTTTTTTTGTTAACAAGTCATTAATTTGTATTTATACAGTAATAAATAATAAAAACTATTGTATGTCTTCTTCTTATCAATCATTATATGTTCCCGTTTACTTCTGTTATGAAAATGAATGACTAGTCTTTTAGTTATGTAGCTATCTACTGTTGTCATGATATCACTTCCTTTCATGTCCAATTTGGCAAATATAATCAATCAGTTTACCCCCCCCCCCCCCCCCCCCCGCGCTCAGTTGCTGTTGCCACTGTCTATTCTAAGCTAGAGATTCAGTAGTTTCTACTTCATAGTTTGCTGGCCTTGTTTTGTGGTGTGGTGCTTTATTTCATTAATAGACTGATAGTATTGCAATCAACTTGAAAGTCAAGTGGGTTGATTGATTTTCTTTGTGTTCTTATATGTGTTGCCTCATATCAATGTTTGGGGACTTGCGTTTAAAAATAGTAAGTGAGTATGATCAGGAAATACCACAATCACAAACTGCAGATAACCCCATCATGGCACCGAGAGGACGAGCAGCTCAACCATCACGAGACACCAGGAAGACAAATTAAGCAAAGCAACCAGCTCTCTCTTCCCCATCAAGATGATTGCAATACTAGAATGGACATAAAGTAACGTACAACAAAACATAGAACAATTACAGACTCCCACAATGGAAGTAACAATAAACAAAAAGTCAACAACAACAGAACCACCGCCTTAGAACCGACAGCAGCCTAAGCCACCGGGGGGCTTAAATGTATTTTACTGGTACCAAATCTTCGCCCTAGATTCTGCTGTTGTTGAAGTACAAGAAATGTTCATCTCGCATGGAGGCCATCTAACTAAAAACTGCACAATCTAGGGCGATGATTTAGCCAGTAGCTTTGGCTACTGCATGTCCATTCTTAGACGATAGTTCTGTTGTTGTTCATTATTTTTTAAGTGTTCTCTTATAGCTTTTGTGGGTTATGTGTCAGGTACTGGTTTTGTTGTGCGGTACCTTGTAGCCTTTTTAGCTTTGCGATTATGTTGCTGGGGAACAGAGAGCTGGTTGCTTGATTTTTATGATCTTGATCGCATGTGGCTGTTATTGCTCTTTGACTTTTCCTCATGGTGGCCTGGGTTGTTATGCAGTTTGTGAATGTGACATTTCCTGGTCATATTCACTAATTTGTTTGTTAGTTTACAATGACAAGACAGTATTACTTCCAGCTAATGTTTTTTCGAACTTTGAAACGAGGAAATATATTTCGATAATTCTAAACTTTAGAAGCTTTTGCTGTTGTACACTTGCAGAAAGTACAAAACATATAAATCCTGTGCATATTTAGTTTATATTAACGCCTTTACCATTTCAGTTTACATGTAGCTCTATAATTTAGATTCAGGAATAGGTTCGTGATATCCATTTCTTTTCTCACTTAGGTTAGGTTCCGAATCATTTGTGTGTGCTGTCACTATAGTAATATCTGTATCTGCCATATCATCTGTGTTTACCTCTGGAGCATTATAGAATTTACTAGAAAGTAAAAACATTGAGGCACTGAACATTTTAACAGCAATCCACCATACAAACAAACGCCAACTCATCTCGAAACGATCATAGAACCAGCAGGTGCCCTGTGACCCACATAGATCTTGCCACAACGCACAGGCACTGTCTATTACTACGCCTGTAAGAACTGGTCCTGGAATTGTTCCTGAAATATAAACAAGCCCTGACATGAGAAAAGTAAGAAAGAGGGCAAAAGCGTTTCTGTCGTTACATGAAAGGTAAGGAGAGCCTTCTCTATTGAAGGTTCTTTCAATAAAATCAATAAGTTTATCTTTAATCAAATTATGAGGTAAAGTAGTGCAAAGACTAGAAAAATCATTAGTAGACAAACTGGTCGCTTTTTAATCTCTAGCTTTAAGTTTATGTAAAATTTCAAAACCACAATGTGGCTGTGCATCACAAGCAGACTCAGATCAGCCTAGGCATTAGCTCAGTCTTGCATGCTCGGATCCAGAAGTGGGGACAGAGGGGTCTGGACCCCTCCCCCTGAAAAATCACAAAAATAAAGTGTTTCTTAGCAATACTGATCCGGGTCCCCTGTACTATCATAAAGCTACCAAGCCAGCATTCAATATTGGGCAATCATCTGCACGCCCGCGAAATGCCATTTAAATGGCGTTTCGCTGGTGGGCCAAACATGGCCCGCTTATAGTGGTATTTGGATACTCTCATCAACTAAAAATAAAATGAATGTTGTCAAAGTTGGACCCCCTCTGACAAAACTTTTGGGATCCGTGCATGGTCTGGTCATCAGTCGGTGACTGCATGTAGAAAGCATGGGTTCTTAATAATCCGCTGTTAAGACTGATCATATGGGATTCTCTGGCTGATCTGAGATTGCACTAGGCGCACTCATTGTGTTGGTTTTGCCATTTCATGGCTCAAGTAATCCCTTTGATTTGATTTTTTAGGAATTTTATCTCTTCCAATAAAGTGTATCATCAAGTAGCACGCATCCTTGGCTTTATTTTTTTATACATGTTGTATTATTGTTTAAGAAATCTTTGAAGAGTCAATTAAGGGACTAGGTTTCCGGAGTCCAGTGTGGTACTTGATTGTATCAATTCCTGATCTTTGCATTCTTCCTTTCTTTTATTATCTCGTCCTCAGGGTGCCATGGGTTGGTCTGCAGTGTGTGATTGTAACATTTGCTGGTCATACTCGCTTACATATATATAGAGTTACCAAAGTTGTTGACAACCCATAACTTGGAACTTTATAACATTATACTTATAACTCGTAAATTTACGCAAATTCAGGATACATTGGAAGAAGATAACGGGGGTTTCAGAAATAATAAATTAATATTATCTAACAAAATGTAGTGACCTGTACGCTATGATAAATCAAAGGACTGTCCCTATGTGATAGGTATTTTATGTTCGCACGATGTATTTGTAATTGTCATTAATATAATAATTTATTTGTTCTGTAAAAGGACCAACTTATCACAAATTCAAACTTCATGTTAATAAGAGAAAATATATTACCTTAATTGATAGATGAAAACTGTTGGAATAAGAATAGGGCAATCATTAACATAAATTATTGAAATAGTTTATTGAAACCTTTTTAAATCAAATGTATGTCTTTTATCTACGCTGGCCAAATGACTAAGACAGCATCAATGTCCCAGCTATTTTGGAATTTACGCATTTAATGAGTTATGAAGTGTCTAAGACTTACGCCTTCAGAGTTTCACATTTGAAAATTTCATTTATTCATATAAAAATATCCTCTGGGGAAATGTCAATTTAGGTGCCATGCACATACTCTGAGAAAAAAGCTTGATAGTTAAATGGTAGAACGCTGTGGCTATATGTTTTATCCACATCTTCTTGAAATACTTCTTTCACCTAATCAGATATTAAGTACATGTAATTGTTATACCATGGGTTGTCCGCATGTACGTGGAGATAGTCTACAAGTTTTAGGGAGTGGATTATCTCTTGTACATATGGAAAACCACCTTAATCAGTGTAGACTTTGAACATAAAGAGATAGTTTATGCTAAAGGTGGTAAAAGTGTCAACAAACAATAATAAGGTCTTATTTTCTTCTTACCCAAGAGACGCAAACAAACCCATTGGAGGCCAAGTCCTAACGCCCTCAATTCATCTGGTACACACCTGTTGATGGAAAACACATAGACTACAATGTAAATAAATATAGGGATCACACATGTTTTTTTCATGCATTAACACTTGCTGGATCCCGAGGTAGCTATTTGAACAAGAGGCTGATAGGCCGAGTAAATATCTCCTGAGGGACCCGGCAAGGGTTAATGAAATCAAACAAACATGTGTGATGGTCGTTATTCTTGCATATTATACCTGCTTCCAACCAAATTTGCACTGAAAACGCTGCTAAAACATAAAAATATCCCTTTTTGTACGCTAGATTTCTCTAAACAAAATGGCATCAGCTGTGAACTGTCAAACGTCATCACAACGTCATATCCATACGCAGTATTTTCATGAACAAAAACATTGGCAAAATGATCAGTCCAGTCCGCATCTTTTCTTATATAACTTCATGCAAATAAATCAGGGCTTATTTGACGTATTTTAAAGTTTACAACCATGTTTAAACAGCACGTGAAACTTCTGATTTTAACATGGATTTGGGTTTATTTGACAATGGGTTAAACAGCTATACCAATAGGTATTTATGCAAGAATGGTCATTAAAATATATCTTGACTATGGGAGTCAAACGTTTATTTATTTTTCTTGACTATCATAATAAATACTAAAATAACTTAAAAAGCCCCTGTCTTTATCACAAAACTTAATGGAGTTAATGTGATTGATTGGTGCAATCGTAAAACATAGGTTTAGATATACACAATTTTTACTCCCAAAATTGTAAATAATTTTTTACCCATTAGTTTTAACATATGTTTTGGGTGCTTAATAACTGTCTCATTGAGATGGTTCTTTTGAGTAGAATACATATGCTTTGGTTGAGGAATAAGAAAATCCACACCTGACCCTGGACACCACATGGGAAAGAGTCAAAAAGAAAGTAAAAATCACACACAAGAAAGCCAAGAGGCTAGCCCTTTCCCAACAGGTGACCACAAGGCTGCAATGAACAGACAAGAAAGCATGACAAACGCGAAACATAAATAACAAAAATGACCCACAAAAGAAACACCGCCTTGGAACAATCAGTAAAAAATATTTTTACTGGAGGTCTTAAACTAGTTTTATGGTACCAACCTCACCCTTATTTCAGATAAGACCCAAAGACAGAGTTTCTTGTGATGAGACACTTATTAGTAGGTATTATTGAATGCAAATCTACTGTGATATCTGCATTTTAGATTTTTGTTAAGTTATGTACAAAGACCATTTAGCTGAGACATGAGATTTCCAACAATGTGGTATGTGCAACCAGTAAAGCCTCAGATCAGCATGCGCATACACGCAATCTGATCACTACAGAGCCTTTGACTGTAGCTTGAATATTTTATGAGTGTTAAGCTACTGACTGAACATAATTTGGAGGTTTTAAGTTTAAAAGGAGACAGCACAGCCTCTTCTGAGTCTACACTTGTCGAAATGTCACATTGTAGGAAATCATATGCCATGGCTCATTTTACTTTGTTTATGATATTGTGATTTTGTGAACTGATATTAAGCCTTTGTAGACTGGAAACCCCTAAACTGGCACTTTTGCATACATTTTATCAAGAGTCTGCACTGCTTGCTAAGACAAAATTGATAATCAGTGACAGAAGTAAAATATTTTCTGAAAATTACAACCTGTGACCCCTCAATTTATACAATTGACCATCCTGACTTTATTGTATGTAGCTTTATGAAACAAGCAAATTCAGAGAATTTATGTCCCCCGCCATTATTGTTTATGACAGTAAAAACGCCAGAAAAATGCCTAAGTTAAAATAGCAGAAAAAGTGATCTTCAGATCATGACAAAAACATCTGTAAAGTTTCAAAAGAATCGGCATAAAACTGTAGGAGGAGTTGCGCACACAAGGTACCCAGTATCCATTAACTTTGACAGTAAAAACGCCAGAAAAATGCCTAAGTTAAAATAGCAGAAAAAGTGATAAAAAATAATTTGAGGATTATATCCAAACCACATGCATATCTTCAGACCATGTCCAAAACACCTGTGAAGTTTCAAAAGAATCAATATAAAACTGTAGGAGGAGATGCGCACACAAGGTACCCACTATCCATTCACTTTGATAGTAAAAATGTCAGAAAAATGGCTAAGTTCAACTGGCGGAAAAAGTGTTAAAAAATAATCTGAGGAATATATCCAAACCACATGCATATCTTCAGACCATGTACAAAACACCTGTGAAGTTTCAAAAGAATCGATATAAAACTGTAGGAGGAGTTGGGCACACAAGGTACCCACTATCTTTTCACTTTGATAGTAAAAACGCCTAAAAATGACTAAGTTCAAATTGCGAAAAAAGTGACAAAAAATAATCTCAGGATAATATCCAAACCACATGCATATCTTCAGACCATGACTAAAACATCTGTAAAGTTTCGAAAGAATCGGCATAAAACTGTAGGAGGAGTTGCGCACACAAGGTACCTACTATATTAGGGGGACGGAAGGACGGAAGGACGGAATGCCGAAAACTATGTCCCTCCGCTTTTCTTCGAAAAGGCGGGGGACAAAAATTCCATTGGTCTGAAAAAGGGTGAAAGCATTACCTGAGAATAGCCATAGATGCAGGAGTCACAGTCGTAAAGGTCATAAGCATTCCAAGAAATAATAACATGATGAATAAATATATCACATCACATGTTCCTGTACACATCCCAGTTCTTGCTGTTCCCGTTACTGCTGTTGACGGACTGATGTGTTGTAGGCTTTCAGTTATACATGTACAGTTGTTGTAGATCTGCAAATACCAATATAAGATTTGAAATAATACACAATTTTAATCCTTTAAAAAGGTAGAACAAATGCGGAAAACAGTAGACTTGGTTTTTATAAGTTTCTGTATGAGAGTTAATGAAAACTGCAACAATTCTCAAGCATTCTTTTAGTGGTAAAATAACGGTACAACGCACTGATATTAGTAAATTGATGTAAAGAGTATTTTGAATTGAGTAAGGTTATCGTTGTGACATTAGATGTAAACAAATGACGTAATGTCACGCAAAGTTTAGGTCAAAGTTTTGTTTTACTTTGATTTTTGTACGTCTATTTGATTAACATATTAAAGCTGTTGTGCTGATAATTGTATCTTGGTTTGATACTTCGTGAGATATTATCTGATTTTACCTTGACAAAATAAGTTTAGATAAATATGTTTCAATGAATATATGTGGGTCTTAATGGGGTGCCTCTAAAATCAGTAATCAAGAAAATTTGGCTAAAAATCAGTAATCAGTCAAATTTAAGGGCAAAAATCGGTTATCAGTATGAATGCTTAATCCACAAAAATTAGCCTTCGATATTCGCTAATTGGTAAGAGTTAGGGACAAACATCGCTAATCAGTAAAACCGCATTGAGATCATCATATACGTAATACCTTATTGTGATGAGGATAGTCAATGATGTAGTCATAACTGCAGCCAGCATGACAAGGTGTGAAATACATTACACTGTCACTTCCACACACTGGTTCAAACTTCTGGGTGTCACACTGACAACCAAGGTTACATGCGGATGTAAGTTCAGCTGAAGGTATGTTCATTCTGTAAGTAGGAAACAGGTTTATTCTCACTGATTTAACCCTTAATGCGCCAATCACAACAAAAGTCGTCTGCTTTTCTCGTCTGCTGAAATGTTTAAGAAGCCTCTGTGGCAAACAGTGTGGACCCAGATCAGACTGCTCCTATAGGAGCAGTCTGTTCTGGGTCCGCGCTGTTTGCTTCTATACTTAATTTGGCAGTAATGCTAGGCAATTATTTGCAGCAGACGACTTCAGCAGATGACATCTTCAGATGCATTTTTTCTTGGCGCTATATAGTACAGCAGACGACTGGCCAAAAGTCCTCTCCTTAAGGACTTTACTGGTCAGATCGGTGCAACATCTAGTGACATATACCAAAATGTTTGTTTGTATGTCCAGCATCAGAATTATTTTCACTGGTTTCATTAAATAGAGGATCTTACATGAGTTCTCATGTTTTATTGAATTTATTAAACGAGTTGGGGAAAAGAGATAAAATGCGAGGCTTGCCGAGCATTTTGTCTCTTTTTCGAAACGAGTTTATTAAATTCAATAATACAAGAGCAACAATGTTAGATTCTATTTATCATATGACCAATACTTTGAAATCTCATTTCTGGCGTAAAAACTTTATGATTTTGTCATCATGTACGCAACGTTGTTATGGACGTCATAACGTTTCCTGTAAATCGATAAACCAAGTGGTTTACAGATTTTATTGCATGGCGTTATTTCACTCCCAGACGCGACGTCATATGATAATAAGAGATAATAACACAAACAGTACTAGTATCTATCGTTCCAATGTTAAAAAAAATATACTTTGCACAGTATGTTTAGCAATTTTTACTTCATTTTGGCGGCATTTATTACGGAAAAAGGGACAATATTAAAATTTACACACATTTAAGAACAACCATTTATTCCAACAAAAATCACAAATTTAATCCAAAATCTTCATTCTGACTTACAATCTCATTTTCCTTCACATGGGTACCACTTAAAATAACAAGAATAATTAATAACGTGTGTCCGCCACTGAAATGTCTGCTTAACTAGCTAATAGATAGAGTAGTAATAAGATGTTTCCGTGTTTATTTATACATAACAACATCCGTTTTAAGGCACGGTAACTATGAAGCTGACGTTATCCGAGTGACGTCGTAACGCAACGTAAATGCTATTAATACCAATTAATAAGGGACACAACATCCCTCCATATTTTCAAAATATTTTAAAATTGTTCTAAAATATTTTCAAATTGGAACTTGAAATAAATTAAAAACTAAACATATCTGCACATATTAAATCATAATGCAAAATTTAAATACATGTATGTGTCCATTTAGTTATGTATGGTAACTCCTTATATAATCATTTAAACGTTTTCGTCTCTGTCATGTTCTGTCAGATCGTCTCAGCTGCTGCTCTTCTACATGTAATGCATCCTCATTCTGGGTTGGTGCTATGTCTCATTCATCTATTTCCTCCTTGTTCCTGTGATATCGTTATCATTATGGTTTTCCTCTTGCTGACGAGTAACTTGGTCAGCCAAGTTGTTATCCCATCCTAGTCGCCAATGAAATGTCTGCTTAACTAGCTAAAAAATGAAGTAATAGTAAGACGTTTCCGTGTTTATTCATACATAACAACATCCATTTTAAACAATGGCGCGGTTACTATGAACCTGACGTTATCGACGTGACGTAACGCAACGTAAATGCTATTAATACCAATTAATAGAGACACGACAGCCACCTGCCGCCATAACTGCATTACACATTATACACAGGTATCCGCCTCCATTCCTGATGCAACGACCTTTACAAATCAGCCAGGGAGTTGATGTCATGACATTCATGAACGCATGGCCCTAGCATATCCCACATGTGCTCGATAGGTGATAAATCTGGCAATTGGGCTGGCCAATTAAGCACATTGACGTTGTTTCTCTGCAATAAGTCCGTAGTGTACCTTGCAGTATGACAGTGCACATTGTCTTGTTGTATAGAGGCATGATGACGTCGAATAAAGGGGAGTATATGAGGCGTCACAATATGCTGACATTATCTCATACCTGTCAGAGTTCCAGCAAGAGTTACCAAGTCAGTCTGAGCATTCTTGGAAATCCCTCCCCATACCATAATACTGCCCCCACCGAATCAATCACATTGAAGAACGTAAGGGGCACCAAATTGCTCTCCATCATGACGCCATACCCAAACATGACTGTCAGAAAATTGAAGCGTAAATCTTGATTCGCCCGTAAACAAAATGTTATTCCATTGCTGTCTCCATTGTTCATGAGCTGCTGCCCAACTGTACCGGTTACTTGAAGTACTGTCGTCAGAGCAACGCAGACATAAGGTTAACGTCCTTGCAATAAGGCGGCGAGCAGCCTATTCCACACTGTCTGGAAGCTGACGCTGGTCCCAAACATGTTGTAATGTTGTGACGCCAGCTTTGGTGCTGACATGTAACTATTCCGTTTTGACGTTAGCACCAAAAAGCGGTCTTGACGTAACGTTATTTACCTGGGACGTCCAGTGCGTTGGCGGTCCCGAACTTCACCACTAGCTTGGTATCTGCTGGGCAATCTTGATATGGTGCTAGAATTGAGACCAAACCGATGTGCAACGACTCTAAATTCGCATTCCTGCTGCCAGCATTCCTAGTGCACGTTGACATCGCTCTATCGACATGCCAGGACACCTTTCCATGGCGCAAAATCAACAGTTTTTCAACATTTTGCGTTGTTTGTGTTTCAAAGAGGCTTGTTTATGTACAAATTGGTAATGTATAGTGCACTGTTTACCCGTGCTCTTACATGGGTATGAAAACGTTTAAAGACATACGTACGTGCTTGTAAGTTGATGAATTAAAGAATACAAGGCATATTTTGATAGCCTGACGTCGCCCCATTAATTCGAATATCATCAAAGTTTATTCAAAAAAGGAAAGCAAAGAAAAAAGTATGTTAGAATAAAATTGCTATATTTATTGTGTATAGTATATACATTTTTGTTTCAAAAGAATACCAGGGATAAACAAAAGCAATGGCATCATTCAGAATTTTAAACGTTACTTTGTACTCACAATATATAACCCGTTTTTCATTGAGAAAAAAACCTTACAAGATATTATTTCTTATTGAATATTAACAGAAGCAATGCAACGTTGTGGATGCTATTTTTGGCACATAAAAGCATACAAGCTCCAATTATTTATATTAAAGCTCAAAATAATCGAGACAATTTTGCATGACAATATGATTAAATGTCTTCAAATACGAAAAAAAATGACAATATTGAATTGATGTTGAATGAACTTTGAATTGATGTTGAGCGGCTCTTCCTCGCGGTGCCAAGGGGTTGTCTGCAGTTTGTGATTGTGGTATTTCCTGATCATACTCACTATTTTTGACCTAATGTAAACCTATCAGAGAAACTTACACAGTTGTATAACTGGTTGTGACACCAGCAAAGTCTATATGGGAACAGCTGATGAAGAAGCCTGCACCAACAACTATAGCCAGCAATGACATGAGACAACAAAGTCTCACCATGCCAAGAACCCCAAACTGAAACTTTCGAATCAATATGCCACCTAATACCATCCCGCCAGCTCCACCCAGAAGTGTTACTGCACCTAGAGTGTATAAAACAATTTTAAAATATTTAGCATTTGTTTTTAAGTAATCAATAATATGGACCTCAACAAGAGAAATCCTGTCTTTGGGTTTTCTGACAAAATGAACTTCAAACCACTGTGCTCAGCTGCAAAGACTATCTAGAATATCAAAGGTATGTGCGTTGCCAGTAAAGCCATAGTACATACCAGAAAGTGAATAACAAAGGCACTGATCAGACTGTGTGACTGTACAGGCAGGTCTATGCATGTGTCGTTCACATACAACAAGGTCAGGCTTTCTAGCGTTGATGACAAAATGTCCATTAGCTCTATTATACACAATTGAGCCGCGGCATGTGAATTCCAACAGTGTGGCATTTTGACAAGTGTAGACTCAGACGAGTATGTGCAGCCTTCTTTTAAGCTAAGGAACTCCAAAAAATGTTCAGTCAGTAGCTTAATGGTCATAGAATATTCAAACAACTAGCAAAGGCTCTGATCAGACTTCGCGTATGTGCAAGCTGGTCTGAGCCATGGCTGGTAGCACATACCATATTGTTGGAAATCTCATGTTGTGGCTCAATTATAAGTGTTAACGGCACTGTGAAAAAATGGCAATAGAACACATTTTATTACATTGTACGTGACAAGCCAGATATACAATTCATAATACAAATTGTGGTTTGAACTTCTTACCACTGTTAATAATATCTTACGCACGTTGATGTTTGTTTTCCTGCAATCTATTTTCAGATCTAGTGTTGGGGGTAATTTATGATGTCATGAGCACAAAAAGTTTTAAAAACTTGTTTTTTTTTAAATTGCAAATCCTTAACGTGAAGATAAATTAACATGATTGCTAAAGCAGCATTACTCTCAATATGACAATCATTCATTGAACACTTTAATTCAACACAATTAACATTTTTGAAACCGTTTTAAAGAGTTTGTAGAATTTGTTTTTAATTTTAAACATTCAAATGTATGTTTTTTTTTAAAAAATTAATATTCAGAAAGAAGTGCCCCTTTTTACGACACAATATATGGCTTGGTACCCATTTGAAGTGACTAGATACTTTTTGTTAGCACTACATCAAAACTTTTTCATAGAAAATATGTAAAATGGCTTATCACAAGTGGTGGTGAAAATATGTGTCTAAACTCAAGTTATAAAAACAAACCCATGATGAATCCAGATTCCGAAGGAAGTATGTCAAATTTTTCTTCCAGGATTTTAGGAGCAAAGGCAGCGAGTCCACCAATTATTAGAGTTTCAGCACAAGCACCAAGTACAATTAACGAATAGGTCGGTATTTTTACCTGTAAGACATTGAAAATATAATTTTATTTAAGGCATCAAGAATAAAAAATAAATAAAACATTTGGCTGTCATTTTATGTAGTTGTATAATTAGTAAAACTCACCAATTGTAAATTGATGAGCCTAATTGATCTTCCAGTGAGATGTTTTACCACATTTCTGCTGTGTGTGAGTCTGATTTATAGTTTAGCACATACAGCTGTATCCACTTATCTTAAATGTATTACACCCATTTTGAAAATCACACTGTTAAATCATTTCACCCCCCCCCCCCCCCTCTGAAAAAAAGATGCACAAAATTTGTCTCCTGGGCCACCTGCTGCATGAAATTTGCTTACATAACACATGCTGTTTAACCTGAAAGCAACAGTATAAAACTGGAATAGACAGATGCCACAGTCACTTGTTACTGTTGCCCTAGTTGATGTTGTTCAAAACATTTAGCTCTTGTAGATGACTTCTAACTTACTCAATCTACCATCACAGAAGAATAGTCAAATAAAGGATCTTACATGTGTGTTCATGTTTTATTGAATTAATTAATCAAGTTGGGGAAAGTGATGAAATGCGAGGCTTGCAGAGCATTTTATCTCTTTTTTCGCATCGAGTTTATAAAATTCAATAATACAGGAGCACGAATTTTAGATTCTATTTATCATACGATCTTAAAACTACTTTGAAATCGCGTTATTGCGTGAAAACGCTAAGATTTTACCATATATACGCTACGTTATTATTGCCGTCTTAAACTGGCGTTATATCACTCCCAGACGCAACGTCATAATTATGATAAATTATGTATTTATGACGAATCAAAATAACGCAATCATAATTCATACACAGACAGCAAAAGTCAATGCTAACTAATAGCCTGACCTTGAAAGGCGTCACAAAAATAGATATACAGACTGGTGCAAAAAGTATTGGTGAAAGGTGCAGCCATCTTGGATTTATGATTAGTTGTTTATAATTTGTATAGTCTCCCTTTGATTATATAGTGTATTTTAATTGAAAAAACAAAACTGACAGACAGGAAATGACATCGAGGTTTTACATGACATCATCAAATTTCCAATAATTTACAGTCTGCAAGCTTTCATTGATATGGGTAGAAAAGGTCCTGAAATTTCACCTTAGGTAAGAAAGCTGGCTGTAGATCTGCACCAGAGTGGACACAGACTTTGTGAAATTAGTAAATTTTTACATTTGTCTTATATAACAGTTTCCAACTTTGTTAAAAGATTTTTGCAAAGTGGATCCGTGGAAAACAAGGCAAGAAGTGGCAGACCAAAAGTTGTGACAGACCGAGATTACCGCAAGCTTGAGAGGCTGGTAAAAGTCAACCGTAGAGATTCTTTAAGCAACATCACCTCTAAATTCAATAAAGCAAGGGACAGAAGAGTATCTAAAAGAACTGTACAACATCATTTAAACAAACATGGATTCAACAGAAGAGTGTCAAGGAATCGTGTTGTCAACAGAAAATAGAGGTTGTCATGGTGTTTGGAAAAGCGTAGATGGCTTGTGAATGGCAACTGGGATAAAGTTATTTTCTCAGATGAAAGTCAGATAGTAATAGGAAACAATAACAGGATATACATTTGGCGAAAGTAGGGGAGAAGGATACAGGCCGGACTTGGTGCCATTAGAGGCTAATCATAAGTTCCAGGTGATAATCTGGGGTTGCATTTGTAGGAATGGTGTGGAACTTTAGCAAAAGTATCAGGCAATATTAACTCTGAAAAATATAAAAAATCCTTGAAGAAAATATTTGGCCAGTTATTGTTAGACATTTTCCAGATGATCAGTACTTTTTTCATGATGACAATGTGGGGCATAGATCGAGGGTCTTGCAGGAGTACAGAGCCACTAACAGTTTAAAATCCATTTCTTGGCCTGCTCAATCACCTGATCTCAATATTATTGAAAATATCTGGCTGTATATCAAAAGAAAACTTGCTTATAGACACCATATTATAAACAGTTACAATGATTTGTTCAGAGAATCTGGATGGATATTCCACCTGCATACATTCAGAGCCTATATTTATCAGTTCCCAGAAGAATAATGTCTGTAATCTGACTGAAAGGACACTTGACGAAGTATTAAGGTAAGACTGTTACCTTTGAGTTTGATTTTGTCAGTTAAAACTATGTAATTGGTCAGGGCAATATCCAAGATGGCCACCATTTCACCAATACTTTTTGCACGTGACTGTACATCAACAGTTTTATTAAGCATGATACAGTTTCTTACTTCTGCTAAAAGATATAACTTTAGGAAAATAAACAGCGTCCTTATGGTCTCGGACTAGAGCAGAAATAAAAAGCAATATATAAAACAGTGTTTTCTGAGAAAACATATGTCTCCTTCCATCCAGAATCAATATATGAGCCGCAACATGTAATTTCCAACAATATGGCATTTTGACAAGCGTAGACTCAGAGGAGCCTGTGCAGCCTCCATTTAAGCTTAGAAACTAAAAATGGTGTTCAGTCAGTAGCTTAACACTCATAGAATATTCAAGCTACTAGCAAATGCTCTGACCAGACTGCGCATATGCACAGGCGGATCTGAGGCTTTGCTGGTTGCAAATACATGTACCACATTGTTGGAAATCATATGTCTTGGCTCAATAATGACCTAAGGGGATACAGTGCGACAAAACAATATTAAAGAGATATATGTGGGTCCTCTTTGAAGCAAAAACATGAACTAATCAAGTTTTTACCATTTTTTCTCATAGATTTTGATCTGAACAATCACTATATATAGTGTACAAAATGATTTTGGGTTGGGCAATTAAAGTTCTTATTCACTCTTATGTGACACACATGCTAAATAGTATTTACCAGACTAAAGATGGCTTTAGGAAACTCCAGTAGTCTCTCAGCCAGTAACTTGCTTACTTTTTCTTCAGTTTTTTCTGCCTCACGTGCTGCTCGAATCTGCTTTTTACCTAGATTTGAACAAAAACAAACAATAAAAACATGCTTAAATAAGTTAAGTCTTGGGGAAATGGCAAAATATGAAACAGGTATGAAATACTGATACATTTTTATAAGTAAATTCAAATTGTAAATTTAAAAGATTGGCTATGTCTTGAATTAATTTGTAAGGTCAATCTAGTATTCCACTGCGAAATTGTATAGAAATGCAAAGTTTTTCATTATAGATATCAGCTATCAAGCAATTTTAAAACTCATTTTTACTGTAAGATTGACATTTTGGTGCCCAGGACTTTCAAGGATAAGATAGTTATTATCCCCCGACAAAGTTGGAGGGATATAGTTTTTGCGTCGTCCGTCCGTCCACACTTTTTGTCTGTCCGGAACCATATCTCAATACCTATTGGTCAGATTTAATTCATTCTTGGTACAAATGATTAGTATCATAGATTTTTTATATCCTATAAGTTTGGTCAAAGTCGACCCCTTAACACTTGAGTTATTGCCCTTGTTTAAGTATAGGCAATTATAAGGCAAAGCCTATAGTATTAGCTTTTTTGTGTGATGATCTTCACATTTCATCAAAGCTATTATATTTAACAACTTCTCACTATCAACCATGATTGCCAAGTGCCTATAGATAAGAATGGCAGTGTCAAATTTTACCCCACTCCCTTTGACCCCTCCTAAGGGGTCAAGGGGTCAAAGGTCAAATATTTAAATTTCGCAGTAACTAAGGCAATTATTAATATTTTTTGCTGAAAAATTTTGCACGCAGGCAGAGCAGCAATAGATATGAAACACATCAAACGGGATTTCAGTGTGATTGCCTGGGTCTGAGCTTCTTGGGTGGACTTAGGGGGTGGGTCGGAGGCCAAAATTAAACTTTTTTCAGAATATGGTTATGCTGCATATCAAATTAAAGCTGACGACGCTGGAAGCAAGATGGTAGCAAATTTTTTGCCCACAGACACACCCTCGACCCAGGGGGGTGGGGGGTGTCAAAAGGTCACACTATATCTTTTTCTGAAAGTAGTAATGTTGCATATCAAATTAAAGCTGACGACGCTGGCAGCAACATGGTAGCAAATATTTTGCTTACAGACACACCCTTGACCCAGGGAGGGGGGGGGGGGGTCAAAAGGTTAAACTATATCTTTAATTGAACGTAGTCATGTTGCATATGAAAGTTAAGGGAATTGAGCACAGAGCACCATGAAATAAAGTATGCTGTCATTACACACACCAACGGGGTCAAAGGGTCTTTTTTTGTTCTTTTCTTAAAGTGGTCATGTTGCATATTAAAGTAAAGTGGAAGAAGTGTAGACCTACATGCAAGGTAACACTTTGAATTTGCACACAATCTTGACCTCTGAGGTTGGGTTAAAGGTCAGATATTGAAATAGCAGATGTAAGTATATTTTTATTGAACTAAGCACTAAAACATACTTGACAGGCGTTTATGGTCTGAGTGATACTGTAGGTGAACTAAGGGTGAGATAAATGGGATTTCTGTTTTGTGATTTACACGTTTCTCTCAAATAATCCCTCGTTGGGGGATTTAAATTCGTTGAATTTGCCTTGTTTAATTTAAAAAGAATTATGATCAAATAATTCCACATAATTATATACTCAGAAAAACAATTGAAGGATATTAAAATTCTTTTGACTTTATAACATTTGGGAATATAATTTTCAAACAAATTATCTTTGTCATTGATAGAATTATCACTATGCAATTCATGCAAAATGCAAATTGAAATTCATGGTCATTGCTTACGATACGGTTCTACACCAAATGTATTGACCATCTCTACCCAAAGTTCACAAGCAAAAAGTTTAGCGCTCTAATTTTTTGCTGAAACCTTTACCAGGTCATTGCTTATGTTCTAATTCCGACCATAGACAAAAGTTAACACCAATTTATCAGTCATTTCCCCTTATAATGGGACAACTTTTTCAACAAGAATACACAGATATGGCATACCCCGGCAATTTGACCACAAATTTGCCAAATAAAACACTTACAACAGCTTCAAAATTAGGTGCCATTTTTAGAAGGAGAACCAGCGATGATTTTGGAGCCAGTCATTATGGAGTACAAACGATAAAAATGGATTTAAATCATTTTGAACGTTTGTGACTTAGGTATAGAGGGTTGAACCATTTGGATTTGCATTGTACTTAAACCATTGAAGCGTGACTAAAATAAAGCATCCATTTTGATTGCAGATGTCTTGAACTATGAAATGCATGCATAATTGGTAAAGTTTTTTTTATTGTTTTGGATGTTAGAGATGAGACTGAATCTAAATATCCTTCAATTGTTTTTCTGTGTATATGTATGTGCATACTCTGATACTGACCCACACTTCCAACGCGATATGTTAGAAATTTAATTATATATTTCTTGTCAAAATAATTGTACCGTTCAGAAGGAATGGCAGACGTTCACTTGATCTGGTAATGATTAAAAATGAAAGATTGACTAAAAAAGTACTGTTTACATTATTCACAAATGAGTGTTCTTTTGTTTTGATAAAAGTATGTAACAATAGATGAAATAATCTATAAAAGATTTTTGATTCAGTCCAATTTTGCGTTTGAAGTGTTGGTCAATCTATATGTAACATGTCGGTTCTGCCATCGTCCATCACTGAGTATTTTGTAGTCGGTCATGCTGGACTTCATAGCATTTTGGAATTCATGATAACTTACTTATCGTTTCCATTTTTGCAGCCTTACTGAGAATAATATGTCCTGGTATTGTTTCAACTGTTAATAAATTGATCACCTTCCTAACACTGTTCAATGCTTTTGGGGGAAGGCATACATTTTAACGTATTTATGGCTTGAAAAATGACAATAACACAGACCTGTATTGTAACATCCTAATCAGCATAATAGAAACTATGTAAAGCACTTTCTGAATTCTATCACAGACACTCAGGCCTGATTGATAGCTTGATACAATGTGTTTTTTAAATACAATGTTAGCTTGAAAAATCTTCTGCAACAGGGCATATCAGAGCCAGTATTTTACAGTGAATTAGTTGATAATTAAAAAGCGTCGATGGTAGCCTTCTTCCTTGATGAATTTCAAAAGATAATTAAACAGCATACAGGTGTGGGATATAATGTGGTTATCATGCGACAGACGGCACGCCTAGTTTTAAATCTAATCACGATTTAGAGTAATGGTCTCTGTGCATGAGAGTGGGTCTGAATTTTGGCTTAATAATGCAATTATCTTCATGTGGAAAAGGGAGCAAGTTACTTTACTTTAGTTGTGTTCTTACTGTCTAGTGTGTGTATATGTTCCTTGTCTCTTCCTTGTGGTACCATGGGTTGGTATGTGGTCTGTGATTTAAGTATTTCTTGGTCATACTCAGTTGATTTTAATTGACTATAATATATTAAGCACTCATCCCATTCACAAATGCATTGGACTGCTGTCTGTCAAATCGGAGGGTGTTTTACTAGATATTTGCTGTTCATAGTACGTTTTAGTAGGATTTTTGTTATAGCTTATGCTGTCAGGCCATGTGCCTTTTCTAGCGTGACAGTTATCTCATTGAAAGAGAGAGAAAGCTAGAGTTGTTGCTTTTCAGTGTGCAAATGTCAGTATTCGGGTGTTGTTAGTTTACCTGTGGTCTTGCATTTCTGAAATTTTGCTCTATTTGTTGGTCTGTGATTGCGGCAGTTAATGCATGTAATGGAAGTACAGTAAAATCTGTCTTAAGCGGCCACTCAAAAATAGACAAAACAAAGATCTTAATGACAACTGGTAGCTTAATAAAGGTCAAAAGTATGGCAGAATGCTCCAGGGGCATTCTGCATTACTTTTGACCTGCATTAAGCGATAATTGGTGGTGGAAATAAATTTTTGGTCTCTTTGAGTGACCGTTTTAGACAGGTTTTGCTTGATGTAGTTTTAGTGCTTTAAGCTTCATAAATTAGGGTCAGTATCTGTTTTCCGGTTAGTAGTAGTAGTAGTAGTAGTAGTAGTAGTAGTAGTAGTAGTAGTAGTAGTAGTAGTAGTAAAATGGTTTGTATCATATAAAAAACAGGAAAAAAGAACTGTCTGATCGTATCAAATTAACTTTTTTACATGACAGAATCAGAAAATCCTCAAGTGTTGAAGTATTTGGTCATCACATACCTGCTATATTTCTAGGATAAGCACTCAGTGGTAAAGCAAAGATAAAGAATAAAACAGCTGTGACGATAAACCCCACCCACCATGCTCCAACCCATCTAGGATCTGTGGTGGTAATGTCAACACTGGAAAAGGAAAACAAGAGAATATGACACAAAGGCAATATGAACATAGAACAGTGTACATGTATTTACGAGTAATTATGCAAACTCTTTTGTTTATGCTTTTACATTGAATTTCGGGTATAACATTTCTATTATTAATTTTAGCAAAATTTGTTCGCTATGAATGTTGCTGGAGAGACTAAGTGCCAAATTCTCCACATGGTTCAAACATCCAACCTGCTGCAGTTAACTCTGTGCGTAGATGTACTCTTTGAACATTGAAGCAAAGGACAAATAAGCTAAGTTCAATATGTCAGTCAAAAAGTTATATTGTAACGCTCTAATTTATTGCCTAAAACAATGGGTGATGAACAGGCCTTCAGCTTAGAGTGCAAACAACACAAAAAAAATTCTTATTTCTCAACCAAAACATATGTTGTGGGTACTCAAAAACCGTCTCAATGAGACGGTTCTTTTGTGCACCCAAATATATATTCAAATTTAATGGGTAAGAAAATATTGACAATTTTAAGCTAAAAATGTGTTAATCTAAACCTATGTTTGTGAATGTGTCATTTCTTACTCGTACCGCTGATTTTATATTCTGGGAACAACAAAGGTTTATTTTCGGCTGCATATTTTGACTTTGGTTTTGGATCTTTAAGAAGTTGGCTTATACCCCTATTCCACACAGGCCCCGAATCCCACGAATTGACAAATATTTGGATTCGTGGCTGAATCGTACTCAGTTCGTAAAGGTCTTAACTGATTCGCACAGTCCGTAGTGAGTTCTTGCAATTCGTAGGTCTATCGGGAATTCGGCTCAAAAGTTTTGAACTGTTCAAAACTTTGGCCACGAATTCCCCGATTCGAAAAATCGTGCGTGATTCGTACCAAATTCCTAAGGCATTCTTGGATATCGTAACTGAATCGTAATCGATTCGGGGGCGTTTTTGCATTGTTTATGACATTCGTAGCTACTCTTAGCTCATTCGTGGGGAATCGGGAGATTAAGCCGAACAATAAAACCAAGGAAGAGATAGTAGAAGGATTTTCCCTAAGGTTAATTACCCCGTCTCGCGCATGTAAGCAGTCCTAGAAGTTGAAACAGATTATGCAGATTCTGGAGCACAATCAGGATCAGTCAGTAGCTCCTGGCTGGTGATTTTGCCAATGGCGAACTGCCATATTTTTCCAAGTCAAAGAGTCTGGGGAAGGGCCTCTCGACTTTAACGTAGTTGTTTTCTTCTAGCTATATAAGAAGCCGTTTTCAACACTCAAGTTGCAGGATCAATTCTACTGCTGCTTTACGAGGAACATTCATTTTGGAACTGATGCCCCCGAAGCATAGATGGGCCTTATTTATAACTATTGTGAGAGAAAATCTCGCGAATCGTGGCGATTCGTCGCGGATTTCTGTTAATTCGTGCTCAATTCGTGCTGCATTCGGCATATTCTTATCTGATTCGTAATTGATTCCTTAACTTTCGTGCAGCATGTTCTAATGTTATTTTGCTATTCGTAATGAATTATTGTGCGATTCCAGCCGAATTGAGCCGATTCTCCCGAATATTCGTGACGAAATCCTATCTGAATCGGGACTGACTCGTACACCATCACAAATGGGAAATTTTTTTTAATGAAACCTCACGAATCCCCCCGAATCAATAAAAAATCAATTCGTGGCAATTCGGGCGATTCGTGGCCTGTGTGGAATAGGGGTATTACATTACTTTTTTTCTCATAACTTGAAAGGTTTTATTAGTGTCGCTCTATTTGAGTGGGCTTGTTAGCCCCTTTACATTCTGGACACCTGTAAACAGGTACTTTTGCAAACAGTAAATACCCGGATGAAATGCCACATAAGACGACATTTGATCACAGTCTCCACTATTTGCTTTGGTCAAAAAATAATCCTCAGGGATAGACATACATCACTTTATAGATACTTCGACTGGCAACCCCTTAAAATACAAAATGGACAATTGCATACTTATTTAATCAATATGTATGGTATAATCTCTCAAACTGAAAAGATAAAGAGTTACATGAGCATAAGACAAATGGACAGGTGTTCTCATAATTATAAAATGTCAGATGTTTGAAGCCTACACATCTGTAAAGACCCTTTTATTACTTATGGTTCATATTATTATTGCATATACTTACTTCTCGACTATGTTGAAGTCCACATATAATGTTAGAAGCTGTCCACCGCCGATATAACCACCACCAACACCCAAGGCAGTGACCGCATAGATAAGGCCTGAAAATATTGAACAGTGCCAGATAGCTATTTATTAACTTTAGCCATAACTAATTTCATTGCGAGTTCAACAGACGAATTCCGATTAGCTCTGAGCCCTCCCAAATGGAAAAAAGATCTGGCCAATCAGAAAACATTCCAACAACGTGACATATATTAAACTAAGCATTGCAGATACCCAATGTTGACAAGGGAAGCGTGCGAGCTTACATAATTTTCGGTAATATTAAGAATCTCTATCGTCGCTTCAGTGCTATAGTGTTCTAAGTGACATTTTGGTCAAAAATGAGTTATGCATACCGTTGAAAAGGGGATCAAATGTTCTATCTACTGGTGAAGGTTTCATTTGCCTATCTCCTCCCAGTAAGCGTAAAATCTCTGTGCGTTTCTGTTCTATCTACAAAAAGAGAATTTCGTTCAGTGCTATAGTGTTCTAAGTGATTTTCATCCAATGGCCAATGATAATTATGTCACGTGACTGGGTGAGTTCAGTGTCATACTGTTCTATCTACATAAATTCATTTCTCTTGGAGAAATTGCTAACAATTGCAGTTACCTCCCTCACATAAATTTAAATTTCCTATATTGAAGCAGTTTGTCGGTCTTATGACGAAATAATGGCTATATCGGCTACTTTTGGGTCCAAATAACTGCTCAGTCAAAAATATGATATTTTGAAATGTTTAGGTAATCTTACTTATTGCTCATTATACGTCGACGACTTCTTATCTGTTATCGCTCAAAAAGCATGGCGACAATTGATGTCAACTATAACAAAATTTGAATAAGATTGAAAATTGGGCTACAAGCAATGGCTTAAAGTTTTCCAAATCAAAAACACAGTGTGTACATTTCTATCAGTTGCGCAAGCAACATGATGATCCGGTTTTACATTTATATGGATCACCTATTCCAGTTGTTGAGGAATCTAAATTCCTTGGCATTTTATTCGATAGAAAACTCAGTTTTATACCCCATATTAAATATCTCAAAGCTAAATGTTTAAAAGCATTGAATCTTTTAAAAGTGCTTTCCCATACGTCTTGGGGTGCAGACCGGACTACACTTCTCAAGCTGTATCGGTCTCTAGTCCGGTCAAAATTAGAATATGGCTGTATTATATATGGCTCTGCACGAAAATCATATCTTCAAATGCTTGATCCTATACATAACCAAGGACTTAGATTAGCTTAAGGGGCTTTTAGAACTTCTGTTGCTCTATGTGGAAGCAGATGAACCATCACTATACTCACGAAGAGAGAAACTCTCTTTGCAATATGCTATAAGACTTGCCGCTAACCCATCAAAGCCTGCTCATGAAGTTACATTCCAACCAAATTATGTTGATTTATATGAACAAAACCTAAAGCTATTAAATCGTTTGGCATCAGTATTTCACCACTCTTAGAATCTGCCAATATCAACCCACAAAATATTGAAAAACATTTACACCAAATATTCCAGCTTGGTGTATGAAACCACCTGAAATACTTTTGATTTACATTTCGGGAAAAAATCTTAATCAAATCCACACATATTAAAAGATGATTTCAGAAAAATGCAAAGTCGTTATAAGAATTACGAACAATTTTATACTGATGGGTCAAAGGAAGACTCAAAGGTTTGTTGTGCTGTTATATCAGACAACCATAGCAATATGCAACGTATACCTGACGATTTATCAATTTTCACTGCTGAAGCCAAAGCAATTGATCTAGCTTTAGATTTCATTAGCACTTGTGATGCTTACAATAAATTTATTATATTTTCTGACTCGCTTTCTGTATTGAAAGCAATGAAGCATACCAGTTCAAAGAATCCACAGATTCAGAAACTTTTAGAAAAATGTCATGAGCTTTTAGCTTATAAAGAAATTGTTCTCTGTTGGATTCCTAGTCATATAGGTATCCAAGGGAATGAGATGGTAGATAAGCAAGCAAAAACATCGCTTTCATTAGAACCAACTTCTTTTAAGATTTCATTTTCTAATTTTAAGCCATCTATCAATAAATATATCTTGGAAGAATGGCAAACTTCATGGAATAACAGCATTGGAAATAAACTTCTTGACATAAAACCAACTATTGGTGAACATCAATCAGTTGTTTAAAACATTAGGAAAGAAGTCGTTTTGGCTTGACTCAGTATAGGTCATACAAGAGTCACTCATTCATACTCACTACAAGGTGAAGAGCAGCCACAATGTGTTGGTTGCGACGCACCATTCACTGTACGTCACTTCCTTTTGGAATGTGGCGACTTTGCACAAGTAAGAAATAATTGCTTCCATGTTGATAACATGAAAGAATTATTTCAAGATAAACATATTGATAGTATTATGACATTTTTAAGACAAATAAATCTTTGTAACAAAATCTAATTGCTATTTTTTAAATCATGTTTTTTTTTACATTTGTATCAGACCATAATACAGATTATATTATGTTGTATTCTGTTTAGTTAAAGAACATGTACAGTTATCTGAATAGCTATTTGAAACTGTCAGATATTGTACGTGGTCTCTCCTGTCAACAATCGTATTGCAACTTATTATCATTATACAAACTCATCATCATCATTCCTTTTATTTTAACTTCTAAATTTTTATGCTTCATATCCACATCATGTTTAGTTTAATACCGTCTGACGCTCATGACCCACAAGGGTTGATGCGTCGTTAAGCACCAAACCAAACCAAAAGTCAAAAATATGGCGCAAATGGATCCATGGACAGAATAATAAGCTGTAGAAACAGATTACCTCCCTTACACATATCTAAATCGCTTTAATTCAAGTAATTTGTCCTTGTTATTACAAATCAACGGTTAAATCTGCTACTTTTAGGTCCAAATAATCAGATCAGTCTAAAATATGATACAAATTGACCCTAATGACAGAAAAATTAACTGTAGAAACAGATTACCTCCCTCGCATAAATTTTAATGGCATAATCTGTGCTTTTGTTACTGTTAAGCCAAATAAATAACTAAATCTGCTACTTTTAGATACAAATAATCATTCTGTTCAGACTAGTATATGAATTGACTCCATAAACATAATAATAAGCTGTAGGAAAATATAGAACACTATAGCACTGAATGCAGAACGCGATTTTTAGGGCATAATGTTCTATCTGCAAACTGTAAAATGCCTGTAAATTCAACATGACTGTAAAAATTTCTACAAACCAAGGTCATTTACACTGTATGTATACATTTTAACCCTCTGGTATGATTCAAAGGTCTGTGATAAATAAGGCATCAAAAATCAGGATGCTAAAATTTTCAAACTCATTTTTCTCAAAACTTGTGCAATGGTAGAAAGAACGCTATAGCACTGAAGCGACGCTATCGCTAGATTGACTTGATAGCTCGATGCCACACTGCCAATGATGTTTTGACGAGTTTTGAGTCATTCTTCAAATGGTGAAATGTTTTCATAAACACAAACTCAGTCAGTGACACCGGAGCTGTGACATACTCAATACTGACGTCAGAATGTAAGCAACCAGGGGGTTGTTTGAAATACATAAAATTGGTTTTCGAGGTAACAAAAACATACAAAGGGGCGTTTAGTGGCCCCTTACAACTAATCCTCACTTCGTTTGCAATATTTACAAGTCTGTTTGCTTACAATACAGAATTTCTTTTAATATTTTGATGCTGGCCTTGAGCACATGGCTGCTCGGCGTTGGTTGAGGTAGTCATGTGATATAAGTGCATGTGACTTGAGTCCCAAAAGAAATCCGGCAACGTACGGAAGGCCTATGGAATCAACGGAATAAGCTTATGTTCGTTATAAAGAATGTCAGATCGAAATTAGACAATTAATTTCTGTAAAAATAACTTATATTTAGCGGGCATTTTTATTTGGCGCTATTGGTGGTAAAAAAAAATCGCCAAAATATGAGGCCCTGAGATACAGTTTCGAAATTCAGCTACACACTAAGCAATATATTGACGCACACCCTCAGTATGGTCAAAATCTTACTTTTGAACGGCTGCGTATAAAACAAAAATTGCAGGAATATACATAAAAGCTCGTGGTTGTACATTGTAATCTTTAATCATTGATTTAGGTATAAAGGATTAAGGGTGAGGTTGGTACCGTTAAACGTGTTTCGTTAAACATGTTTAAGCCTTCCAGTAATTTTTACGGACCGTTCCAAGACGGTGCTTCTTTGTGGATCCTTTTTGTTATTTATTTTTCATGTTTGTCTTTGTTACACTGTCTTGTCTGTTCCTTGCAGCCTTGTATTCACCTGCTAGGAAAGGACTGACCTCTTGGCTCTCTTGTGTATGATGTTTTCCTATGTTTTTGTCACCTTCCCATATGGTATTCCGGGTCAGGTTAGGTACTTGATTGTATTGATTCCTGATATTTCCCTTCTTTTTTACTTATACTTATCAATCCATTGTTTTATGTCTGGCATGAATATGATTACCGAGATACACAGCTGTAGACTCTGTCTTGGCGTTGTCATCAATATATGCAGTACCCAGAGTGAACATTGGTGTAAATCCTACACCATGTATGGCCTGACCTAGCATAAGCACGTATAGATAGACATTGGAAGAGCCGTCCTTGACACAACTATTTACACGGTCTGGGTCACACACATAACTTATGTTGGTTGTTTCACCTATAGAGAAGAATAACATAGGGATGAAAACAGATCAAGTATTAAACTAAATATTTTAGTATAAAGTGAAAACACAAACAATATTGGGTCAAAAAGCAAGTGAGTTTGACCTGGAAATACCAAAATCACAGACCAACCCATGGCACTGGGTGGAAGAGGCACAGAACACATACAACCACACGACGGCAAGAACGAAACCGTCTTTTTCGCTTCCTAAGCAAGATAATTGTAAAAAAGGATCAATAGTTACGCACTAAGCGCCAAGTGAAAGTAAGTAAGGGTGCAAAGATCAGAAATCGGTACAATCAAGTACCACACCTGACCCAGGATACCAATGGGAAAGAGACAAACTCACAGTAGACACCACAAACAAGAGCCAAGAGGTCAGCCCTTTCCAAGCAGGTGACCACAAAGCACATATAAACAGACGCGCACAAAGACATAACAAACACAAGACAGAACAAAAACATAAAAGATCCACAAAAGAAGCACCGCCTTGGAACGGTCAGACTGGGCAGATGATCGCTCCCGGGCGAATCTGAGTCATTGCTCGGCGCACTCATTTTGTGGGTTGCCTATTCTATACAAACGGCATTCAGAAGAGAGTCTACAGATTTTTGTGAACTGTATCAATGATCATATTAATATATAGCTAGAAGCTCGTGTCAACGTCGACCTAGGCCTTGTAATTTTCCTGTTATGTGATCACTACACAGAAATAAAGTTCAAACTAACATCAGTAAACACATATATCCAGTCTGATCAGTGTCTTTGTTTAATATCACACGGGTGTCCAAGGACCCAATACTTCTTATTCCAACCACTGAGCAGTATTAGATCATAATGATGTACGAGTACAAGTTGGTCAAAATCTTGGTATGTTATAGACACTATTAGATTGTACGATAAATGTTCTAAACTTTCAAACACTAGATGCTTTCCAAAGAGGCCTAGGCAAACAGCGCAGACCCAGACCAGATTACTTCGGAAGAAACAGTCTGGTCATGGCCTTCCCTGTTTGCTATGTTGACAAGCATTTTGTGAATTATAAGATTGAAAACCAACATTTTAGTTGAGACTGAAAGAGAAACGTGCTCGAAGTTTTAGAATAATTACCGAACTAAATATTTACCAATTGCTCGGTAGTCATAAGGCTCTGCCAAAATATGAGGTAGCAGGAAGATAACAGAACCGACGCCCATCAGAGCACAGCCAATTGCAATCCACTTTGGTCGGTGGCCTTTGCTTCCAGCGTAGCTTACAAACAACACAAACAGTATTGAACCTAAAAAATCACAAATCAAAATCAAATCATTGTATCACACGAGATGATTGTACGATTGGCTTCCTTTAACCGATTGTTTAAACGACTCAGGACTCTAGTTAAGAGTGCTTAATCAAAAAAAAATGTTTTTAAATTTAAGCAAAGGTTGTGGGTCTCGAAATGACGGTTCTTTTGGCCACCCAAAATATATGTTAAAACTGATAGGAAAATGTTGACCATTTTATTTTCACATTGTGTTTATATTGATCAGTGGCGTATGTGCATGTATCTAGCAGGATCGGCGTCTTGTAAGTGATCTGCTTGATGTTATATATGAGACAATGGAAGGGTTTTTGCTCACCAATAGCAAACTGAGCCTGAACTAAATGTTTTCCTACCCAGACAATTTTCCATTTTGACTGAACTTGATATGAAAATAAGAAATGTTTCGTTAAATTGAGTTAACACTTTATATGATTGATTATGAATGCATTTAGCTCACCATTATGTCAGCTATATATGTTTAAAACTGCATCTCTTGTTGTTAATGCTATGCTTAACCTAGAGAATAAAGAATGAATGAAGAAGGAATTATTAAATAATGAGATGCTGATTTGAGTTGTTACACGTTATGAAGATGTATGAATCTTTTTTTTTTTGCAGCTTTAACTATGTAATGTCTAGTACACCTATAATTGACTGTATGTCATATCAAACATGTGAATCAAAATTTGATATAATTCGTTTTAAAAAAATGTATGTAAAGTGCATATTTGATTAAATGTAGGATTTCCTGGACACCCTGGCAGGAGAGTGGCTATCTAGCTGTAAGTAGACGGAGCATGCTACTGTCAAATAAGATTGGACCACTGAACTGATTTAGCTAATAATTATCAAGGTTTATGCGCTGATAAAGGCAGTCAACTTATCCACATGTGATTTGACCAGCCAATCAAATTAGAGATGTTAGCTACAGGAGCTACAGTAGATGAGCAATGAGAAGTTAGTTCGATATTCGACATTCGATATTCGATATTCAAATGGAGAAGTTAGTTCGATATTCGATATTTGACATTCGATATTCCAATGGAAAAGTTAGTTCGATATTCGATATTCGAACTGCCGCTGTTGATCATCTTATTAGGGTCAAAAACTTTCTTTGGCATTCGGAAAGTGACCGAATATCAAGTTTTTAATATCAAAACTAACTTTTAATGCACGATTTTGAATATAAAATTACCAATTCGATATTCGTAGTTCGATATTCGATATTCGAACTACCGCTGTTTTTCATCTTATTAGGGTCAAAAACCTTCTTTGGCATTCGGAAAGTTACCGAATATCAAATTTTTAATATCAAAGCTAAATTTTAATGCACGATTTTGAATATCAAATTACCAATTCGATATTCGTAGTAGTTCGATATTCGATATTCGAACTACCGCTGTTTTTCATCTTATGAGGGTCAAAAACCTTCTTTAGCATTCGGAAAGTTCCCGAATATTTAATTTTTAATATCAAAACAAACTTTTAATGCACGATTTTGAATATCAAATTACCAATTCGATATTCGTAGATCGATATTCAAACTGCCGCTGTTTTTCATCTTATTGATGTCAAAAACCTTCTTAAGCATTCGGAAAGTTACCGAATATCAAGTTTTTAATATCAAAACTAACTTTCAATGGACGATTTATTTTGAATACCAAAATGCCATTTCTATATTTGCATTTCGATTTTCCATATTCGTTCTGTGGCCGTTTTTTATCTTATTGTCAAAAAACTGTTTTGGCACTGATTATCAAGTTTTCAATAACAAAGCTTACTTTTATAAATGCTGCTTCATATTCTATAGAAATGGCATTTTGATATTCAAAATCGTCCATTGAAAGTTAGTTTTGATATTAAAAACTTGATATTCGGTAACTTTCCAAACGCTTAAGAAGGTTTTTGACCCTAATAAGATGAAAAACATAGGCAGTTCGAATATCGAATATCGAATTACGAATATCGAATTGGTAATTTGATATTCAAAATCGTGCATAAAAAGCGAGTTTTGATATTAAAAACTTGATATTCGGTAATTTTCCAAATGCCAAAGGAAGTTTTTGACCCTAATAAGACGAAAAACAGCGTCAGTTCGAATTACGAATATCGAATTGTTAATTTGATGTTCAAAATCGTGCATTAAAAGTTAGTTTTGATATCAAAATTTGATATTAGGTGGCTTAAGAAGGTTTTTGACCCAAATAAGATGAAAAATATCGGCAGTTCGAATATTGAATATCGAATTACGAATATCGAATTGGTAATTGGATATTCAAAATCGTGCATTTAAAGTTCGTTTTGATATCAAAAATTTGATATTCGGTAACTTTCCAAATGCCAAAGGAAGTTTTTGACCCTATAAAGACGAAAAACAGCGTCAGTTCGAATATCGAATATCGAATTACGAATATCGAATTGGTAATTTGATATTCAAAATCGTGCATTTAAAGTTAGTTTTGATATCGAAAATTTAATATAAGGTATCTTTCCATATCCTTAAGAAGGTTTTTGATCCTAACAAGATGAAAAACAGCTGCAGTTCGAATATCGAATTACGAATATCGAATTGGTAATTTGATATTCAAAATCGTGCATTAAAAGTTAAATTTGATATTAGGTATCTTTCCATATCCTTAAGAAGGTTTTTGACCCTAATAAGATGAAAAAAACAGCGGCAGATCGAATTACGAATATCGAATTGGTAATTTGATATTCAAAATCGTGCACAAAAAATTTGTTTTGATATTGAAAATTAAATATTCGGTAACTTTCCGAATGCTAAAGAATGTTTTGACCCTCATAAGATGAAAAACAGCGGCAGTTCGAATATCGAATATCGAACTACGAATATCGAATTGGTAATTTGATAGTCAAAATCGTGCATTAAAAGTTAGTTTTGATATCAAAAACTTGATATTCGGTCACTTCCAGAATGCCAAAGAAAGTTTTTGACCCTAATAAGATGACCAACAGCGGCGGTTCGAATATTGAATATCGAATCTCCATTGGAATATCGAATATCGAACTAACTTCTCCATTGGAATATCGAATATCGAATGTCAAATATCGAACTAACTTCTCCATTTGAAAATCGAATGTCGAATATCGAACTAACTTCTCCATTTGAATATCGAATATCGAATATCGAACTAACTTCTCATTGCTCAGTAGATGTTGACTTTAGGAATGTTATTTTATTATATACAAAGTCATGAAATTCAGGAAATATTGATTAAATATAATGCATATTTTGAAAAAGTTGTATTTCACAGCCGTGAAAATATAAAAAGTCGTATTTTACAGCCGTGAAAATATTAGTTGTATTTAACGGGTGAAATTGGATGTCCTCTGCTTTCTCCGTTGACTTCCTTGAGCCCATTTCAGATTTTCAAACGCCTATAACTTTCTTATTAGTGGACAAAAACACAACATGTGGGTATTTATTTTCTTAATTAGATTGCTAGGAAAATTTCGTAATAAAATTGTCAGGATTTGCTGAAATTTTCAATTTCCCTACTTTTTGCTCCTGTGGTTTTATTTTTGGCTGACATGGCACATTATGCAACGCCATCACTAATATGACATTATGTGCGAACGTGTATAACCTCATATAGTGCAAAAATCTGTCACTGCCACGCTTAAAATTGTATGTTATAAAAAGAAAATTCAAATTTTTGTCATGAATATGCCACTTATTTCATCTCGTGAAGCGAGGAAAAGTATATTTCATTCGTGGCTTCGTCACTCATGAAATATGCATTTTTGCTTCACTCGATGAAATAAATGGCATATTCACTCCAAAAATTTGAATATCCTCTATATATTTATGGGAATATGTGGCAAATGTTGCATTCACTGTCCCCTCCTGCATTTAAGGGGTTATGACGTAATATACTGACAAGTATGGTAATGTTCCCTATATTTATCATTTGGTGAGCAATAGATATGCGTGGAATATAATGACAGAAAAAAGATTATTTTGTATAAGTATGAAATTATATCTAGGCCTCCATAATGCATTACAACTTTTTCAATAATTGGATCATGATTATGATGAATGTGCACAAAGCAAGGCTGTTTTTTTTTCAAAATATACATACTTAGCAAGTTTTGTAACACTGATCTCTAACTGTTGTCACCATGCTAAAATGATAATTATTTGAGCGGGGTCCAGCAAAAGGTACAAGTTAGCATGTGCGCAATTTGGACAGAAAACCAAGTCCCTGATCAGAATGTACTGTTGCGCAGACTAATATGAATATTCGCCGTACGCATATGCCAACTTGTAACTTAGGCCGGATACCGTTTTACTCATATCAACTGTTCATTGGATTATTTGTGTCGAAAAAGGGTAAATTTTAACTGAAATAGTGCCTCAAAGCAGAATTACAAAAAAAACAAACTTTGGCTATCGTGCAGAGAAAAGCTAAGCTTGTGAAGTAAATACATTTGACACCCAATTCATGATCGTAGGTTTAAGTAAAAGTGATTTTCACCAAGTAATACTGAGCCAGTATCCAGTATGAGGTACCAATTGGCATGTGTACACAGCGAAAATTCAAATCAGTCTGTGCATCCACACAGTCTGATCAGAGTCTTTGTTTTCCGCTTATAGAAACGTTGGACCCCTGGCTACCCATAGAGCGTCCATCGAAGACTCTGATCAGAATGCGCGGATGGTCGCACATACCAACTGGATACCGCCTCTTTTTGCCTTAAGCTTACGCAAGATGTTAACTGATTCTCGGTTTCGTACCTATATCCGTTGAACTGACGATCAGCCCTGATTCTGAACTGGGGAGAGCGAATCTTGTTTCAAGTGTTGTAAGTATGATGTTGACTATGCCATTAACAGCTGCACCTTCGACAAAACCAAACAAACACAGCCAGAAAACAAACCAACGGATACTGTTGAACTTCTGAAGAAACCTGAAATTATATGACATGCACAGAACAAGGCGAAAATGTTTCATTTGTCATCTAAGCGTATTTGTGTTAGGCACTAAAATGGAAACACTCACTCTCTCCTAAATCATAAAGGCCAGTGTTAGAGACTTCGGTATCCAGCTTAAGCTATACTTCGTGTATGAGAGCATATCGCTAGTTTATGATTCACCGGAATCACTATTATATGTACTTGAGCAAGACGCTTTATCCTCCACTTAGTACTGGTACAACCCAGGAAGACAAGAAATCGACCCGACATGACTGAAAAATTATTGAATCACCCACCACAAAGGATATAAGCAAGTTTTGACTTTTATTTTATTACGCATACGTAACAAAAACAAAAAATAAAGTAATACTGAGCCAGCACATAAGATTTTGTTACTAATAGCATAACGAGCGAATCCTTCGACAAGCCTGTTCAAACGTGCAATCTTGCCAGACACCCTGTGCATTTAAAAAAAACTATTAGTTTATACTGGTTCTTTTGTATCCAAACTGAAGCTTATTTCAAAAAAATCTTTATTTCAATGAACAGTGACTGTCCCGACCAAACATTATATCATGTTTAAAAGAAAAAAGCATGTGGTTGTTCTTGTGCGCGAAATGTACAAAGTATGAAACCTTTGCAAAATTGCAATGGTTCCATATTTTATACATTCCACGCGGGTGTACATCTTTAATGTATGATCCTGTTGAATGGATTGGTCATGTTGTTGACAAAGTAATAAAGATAAAAATTTATTTCGCGTTATGTAAAGACCATAAACTGTGATGACGATGGGCACATATTTCTGTGTGACTCAACAGAAATACAAGTCAAATCGGCTCAGCTTAGACATAATAATAATAATAATAATAATAATAATAATAATAATAATAATAATAATAATAAATAATAATAATTCAAAGATTGACCTCAAACAATTGTTTGTAGTTTTATGTATATCGCTGGGTACATATACTGAGCGAAACTTCCAAACCTCCACTCGATATTTTCTCATATATCTTAACATATATGATACATAGAGCGAGTGAGGGTATTAGTGAACCATAGGTAGTTTGTGAACCATTTCTGTATCCCAATTTCTATTGCATAGAAGCTTTTTGTTTGACATTTAAAATGTTCAACCTAATGCGTTGTTTAGTATCTAGGGTGTGCTATCTCCATATTCACTTTGTAAGTTTTTAAAAAGACTTTATTTTTTAATGTCAATAACTCTGACGATTCTTAACCATGGTGTTATGGAAACAGAATTTGATCCTAATGACCAACACCTAATGTGTAGTGTTTTTGTCATACTTCTTTGATAAAATCCAGTATCTAATTGAATTGTTAACCTAAAACGCTTCTGCGCTGGTACCTGGCGGTGTTCGATTAGTCTATAGAAAGGGTTCACTAATACCCGACGAAAATTTCTCATGGAGGGCATTAATGAACCAAGTAACATGAACATTAAATAAAGTGCACCTTATCAGTTTATTTCTGCATATTGTACTTATCAGTTTGTTTCTGCATATTGTACTTCTTGTATCATGAATGCATAAGCTAGTTTTATGAAAGAGGCCCAAAGAAAAATGGGAATATATGAGCAATAGGCATATCTCCCCTGCATGACAAATATGCCTAGAGAATGTTTTATAATGTCTGATGGAAACTTGCTCTTGTTTGGCTTGTGTATGAATAGAATAGGCTGTGCTAGTATCACCTGTTATACTCTACTGAAACAGACGATTTTTGTAGGTTCATTTTATGTTCTAAAACGTTTGTGTTGCAGAGGAAATAAACTTACCATATATATGAATGGCTACAACAAATATGACGTCACAAGTCATGTGTTCCCCAACCCTATTATATGTATTTAGCGAAACACATGCATTCAAAATCACATTTTTCTGCCAATAGTGTAAAGCAATAAGCTTTATAAAACATATATATCACAACACCAGTCAACACTTGGCAAGGTAGTCCAAGGCAGCTGACACATTTGCACTGCCTTGGAAATGACATTCAGACAAAACTTTGCTACATGTTGTTAACATGAGTGAAGAGCAAGGCCAGGCCATTTTGGAAAGCTGCGTATGCGTTTCAAATAACAAATCAAGGTCCAGGGTAGTTCTACATCTACTGGTGAGTGCAGGTCTAATCTAAGCCTTAATTGCATGTCTATATTTATCTCTATGGTGTTTCTAAATAATGCCATCGTCTCCTGTCCACTAATACCCGAATGGTTCACTAACTGCCTCCATCGTGTATAGTTGTACATCGCTATTGATGTAGCTTCTTTAACTGTTTAGAAGCTGTCTGTCCACTGTCTAACGACAAGAAAGAACCAAACTCTCAATCTGAGTAGCAGGATGTTTGAAAAGTTCATCAGATAACATGTTTTGTTATATGACTGGAGAGAATCCTGTCTCCTGATTGGCCCAATTTGTCTTCATAAATCTCTATGTCTACCTGGAAACTGGTCTAAACCGGTTCACAAGTTAATATTGCATGAAAACCAGCTCGAACTAGTTTCCAGAAGTTAATATTTTTGACACTTCTGCAATATTACCCTCTAGACAGCTAAAAATAGCATGATGAGTGTGAAACTAGCATGTGGTGCATGAAATTGACATGATTTGCTGTTTCAACTTCCAACAGGTAAATTAAAGACTTTCATGAATTTTTACAACAGTTTTGTTTTGTTTTGTTTGCTTATTTATCTTTGTTTGAATAAACAAACTGTAAAACAGTTTTAAGATAACATTTTATATTCCCCATTAAGAGAATTAATATACATTTGAAAATGCAAAATACTAAATCATAATAATTTAATAAAAGTTGCTGAAACTTGTGAGAAAGTCCTTAGATGTCTTTAACAACAAAAATGAAAGTAGAAAATTTTCATTCTTAGTTGAAAAGTCATATAACAAAACATTTATTGACTTCAATTTCGGTAGACATAAGGATTTATCTATCCTTAAAAGAGATATTCACCTCGGCCTGGCGGCCTCGGTGAATTATCACTTTTTCGGGTAGATAAATCCTTGTGTCTACCTCATTGAAGTCAATAATTGTATAATATAAAATATCGCTTCATGGTTCACTTACACCCCACCCGCTCTACATAGATACAATTTACACTCAATATGGGAAAATCAATTAAACAGAACCTGTCAAAATTTTATTTTCATAAATTGAAAGTAACATGCTCGATTGATAGAATGTATAAAGGCACAATCGCATTTCATTTTCACACAAACGCTAAAATTTAAACTCCTCGCTTAAAACCGAGTATTCCAGGGACCTTAAGTGAAAAACACCAGCTTTATGTTGTTATAAATCGTAATTATTGAAGATTTTGGGGTTTCGCTTCAAAAATATTAAGTAGAAATTTTCAGGTAATCCACACTGTTCCTATGGAAGCCCATATGACATAAAACAACACATGAATGCTCTATGGAGATGACATGTTTTGTCCACAATATTGTTGAAACTTTAAAGGGATGTTAATGGACATTATTGAACACTATCGTTTTTGGGGACGGATGCTGGCATCCGGACTCAATTTTAACACTTACAGTTTTTCAGTCACGTCGATTTTCACCCTTGCCAGGCCATACATTAAATATATGCTACACTCCTTGCAAATTTTCAGACATATAAGTTGCATGGTTTCAATATTAACAATTTAATTAGATGCATGATAAAGAGTCGTAAAGATTCTGACTAGTTTGTTCCTGAAAAGCCAACTGATCCGGACCTACAATGTTTTCCAGAACGGGGTATATCCGGATTCCGCAGGATAAAGGCTTAATGCAAACCGAACAACTTTCTGGAAAATATTACGCGTAAAAAGTAGTTCTTTTTTTCGTTGTTTTTTTTATTGTTTGTTATGCTTTGCAGTTTAGAAACTTCAGTTTGGGTATCGAAGCAATGATTTATTGCCAATTGCTAATTCAAATACAAATATATTTTAAAAATAATACTTTGCGCAGTAATATAATAATGATAGGCATATCGTAAAAGACATAGTGGACTTGCCATTGTAGTCTGCTTTCATTGACAACAAACAAACAAGTCGGCGTGTTTTTTACGCGGCTATGTATGTAAATAATATAACATTCATATAAATCAAGAATTATCTCAGCTGACCCCAAAAAGTCGCTGAAATATTGGGGATGAAATAATCATACTTGTATGATTTCATTCGAAGTTTTACTTTATGCCTATCCCGCCAAAACGGTCATGTGATATACACACTACATGTATATGTAAATTATTTATACACAGCCAATCGCAACGCGATTTAGTACGTTCTATTTATATATATACAATCGGTCAGGCATTGATCAATTTTATGTTTTCGACAACGCTTAGAAAGTTGAAAATGTAAGAACAAATCTAAGTTTTCCCTTTGAATTCAACAGAGGAAACGATGATTAATTGTAAAAGAATAAATAACAGCTCAGACCCAGTAATATAACAGGCAGATAAACTGTTTTCGTTCATTGTTTCCTATCGATGACGGATGTAGGCCACCCCTGTTCCCCCATGATTAATAAGTATTGGCTTTTACTAAAGGAAGTGTGTATCAGTAAGCTAGGAGTACAGTAGCATAATCATTATTCGGGTTGCTATATTGACATCAAGGGACGTTTACAAACAGTTTGCAATGTTCCATTGATGCCAGAAAATATATATAATTGCATTGATTAGGTAGGCTACTGCGTTTGTGTTACATGTTGTGCAATATTCGACACAAAATGGGCCTCAACGCGCGACAAAAACCTGTCTTTGGGGCTTCTGAAAAAGCGAGTCTAAAAGCAGTCTCCTCATCTACAGAGGCTAGCTAGAAAATTGAAATTTCACTTGTAGCAATTCTAGAAATGATACTTCCCAAAAAGCAAATGAAAAAGGCGCTGATCAGTCTACGCTAATGCGCAGGCTAGTCCGCGCATTTGTTTTTCGCACCCCCCAAGACAGGCTTTCACGTTCCGAGGCCCAAATATTTTTTATCTCAATGTCAGTTTATAGGATGTCGTGTGTGCGAAAAACATAAGCATAGAGCATTATGTTTCATACGACGAAAACAATAAATTGAAATTATCCTATTGTCTTTGATCCCTATTACCTGCTACCTGCCGCAAACAGATCAAAAAGGTCTTTTAACTATCGGTCTTTACAATAGATAAATCAAACCAAAAGTAATTACTGATCATTATTCTTTCATTCTACAATTTGACTCAGTTTCACAAAAGTTTCAGTTTATATTGTCAGAATGGTTCATATTTGTCACATTGGACCGTACATTTGAACACTTAAGTGCATTTTAAAATGCCATTGAGCGCTACCAAAACTATGCCCGGTTGTCCACTGTCGACCCGCCAACCAAATGCCATAATGGAGTTTTGGTGACGGGCCGATGGTGGCCCACTTTTATATGTTTTCTGAGAATGTAGATTACGTACTGTTGTATAGAGATCATAGAACTGTAGCCAAAGCTCCTACGCATAATGAAAAGAAAGCTGGACAAACTGTTAACGTACTACGACATCTCTTTCAGCTGTACACATGACAGCAGATAGGCACCGTGTTAAGAGAACAGATCTACCTCCTCAAGAGATGCAACTCATGACTTTAGATCAGTCTGCACATCGCCATAATAACATCCAGACCACCAGATACTTTCAGGGGTGTTTAATAATAATAATAAAAACCTTTCTTCTAAATCCAGAAATACATAGTAGGTATTCAAAAAGAATCACCTCAATGCCATTGAGACGGTTCTTTTGAGCACCAACCCTCAACCCTAGCTGCTGCACTTGAATTACATAAAGCACCATCCTCATATATCAGTCCATTAAAAAGATATCTACTGCTCTATCATAAACTCGGTCAAACCATTAATGAGCCACTTAAACCGCCCCAGTATAACATGATATTTCATGCTATAGTTTTTCTTGTTAATATGGTTTTTAGTAGCGGCTACTGTTTTTTGTTGTTGATTTTTTTTTCAATTTTAAATAGTTTGATTTTTTCTTGCTCGCTCCGCTCGCAAACGTACATATAGAGATCTAAATTCAAAGGTGCCAGATCGGCGGCGCCCTGCTAAAATCCTGTCATTTTATTGTAGCCTATCATATCTTTCGGTTCCTTTTTCTGAATGACGTCTACTGGAGTCATCTGAGCACTATGTGTTAATGCTCACAACAATTGCTAATTTTATCATACGGTCAAGCATTGTGGCACCGGATCAGAGCAGTCTGAAGCTTGATACACACGATGAAACTTTTGTCTGCAACTTATGTATGCAACTTTTGTGTGTACCATACACTACTGTACAGACGATGCAACTTCACATTACCTGTTGCTCTTTCTCGCTAAAATTGTGCATACTTTTTCAACATGGTGCTTACTGTGCATGCTGAGGAGGACGAAATTGCTGTCCCATTGTGTCTGATGATCATTGCACTTGCAACATTTAAATGGACCGCGAATAATACGAAGTTTGGATTCAACGAAGAAAAGTATATAGGGCTCACCATATTGTACCTAGCTAAAAGACCCCTTTCTTAATTGTGTATGCACATTTGTAGAAAATACAGGTAAACTGACCTTCAGAAATAGCCGAGCTGTGATTGGCTAATTGTCTGGAAAAATATGAGACAAGTTTCAGAAAATATAGCAATATCCTATTCGATGAAACTGTTTCATGAAACTCCAAAAATCTCTTGAAACATGTTTCTCGGACGTACACACGATGAAACTTTTGTCTGCAAATAATTATGTTCTTCGCATTTTCACAAAACAGTTTTTTTTCCAATCGCGCATGATATAGTCTACAAGTTCGTTTAGAAAACCATTTGAAAGTTGAAGAAATGACATCGAAGTTCATTTTACCCATTCATTTCAAAATTTTATGACTTTGCCTGTTGAAAAAATGAAGCTTTCTGATAAAGAATTAAACTGCATGATAATGTGCCAGAAGGCACCAAAGTGCGCGGATTTTTCAATAAATCCTGGGGAAGCATGCCCCAGACCACCTTACCCGCGCTTGGTACCTACAGAACTCGCATTCATGCATTCTGTGAATCAAAACACTCACATTAACTCTCAAACTCGTTGCTACGACCCTGAGTATAGGTTGGAATTATTTTCGGTGTGTGAAAGTGTGCCAAGTTCATAACGACCCCCCACGCCCTAGCATGGCTTCGCGTCTTCTGCGCTCGCATGAAAATATTTCATGTTTTAAATATTGCCCCCCCCCCCAACATGGAATCCTGGATGCGCCCCTGCGGTTCTATCGCTACAGTGTCAATATTTGGGATCCAGATCAGGCTCGACAATTTGTTTGGTCTGATCTGGGTCCAACCTGTTAGCAAAGATTATTATTTTGCGGGCTTCACCACTGGTATCATACCGAATTCTTGGCCGCGGATATTGTTCGACTAGTCTTTTCGCGGAGAATAAATAAGCTGAAATTGAAGGTAGGGGCTCTCAATCAAAATAGTTAAAACTTATTTACGAACACTTGTCAGGCGCGATTAAAGGCATATACATATTCTTCAATAGTCACTCTAACATCACATCATGGCTAAGGCATTACAGTACTTAACCCTTAAAGCGCCAAGAAAAAATGCATCTGAAAATGTCGTCTGCTTCATATAATTGCCTAACATTACTGACGAATCAAGTATAGAAGCAAACAGCGTTGACCCAGAACAGACTGCTCCTATAGGAGCAGTCTGGTCTGGGTCCACACTTTCTGCCATAGATGCTTCTTAAACATTTCGGCAGACGAGATAAGCAGACGACTTTTGTTGCGATTGGCGCTTTAAGGGTTAAATATGCGAGAAAAAAATGCAAATAGATCATGAACGATTCCTTGAAATCGGGACACTTTGGGATTGATTGACAATTACACATTTTTACAGAAATGGTTTCTATATTTTTGCGTTTTTGGTGAAACGACATTTACTTGTTTTTACCTGTATGTTAATGATTTGGCTTAGATAAGCGTCGATTGTTTATGAGAACGGGATTTCTGCCCCTACCCCTTCAACGGTTGCAAGTCTAAACCATGGAGGTGCGTGGAAAAATACTATAGCGTCCGCGGGGTTTTGTTATCTGGCCGCGGGGCAGGGCTTTTTAGAACCGTTTTCCACATATTAGTTAAAGTGGCAAGAACTAATAATGGGCTCAAAGGCACTTACATTTTGAAAGCCTGTAGTTTCTACCAGCAGGGACAGCTGATACTGGTTCTATTGCGAGTTTGATGCAAATCTGAACCACGGGTTGAGAGCATGCTCCTAATCTTACCGCGGATGTGACCACTGTTGGTGTTGTTCATGGCCGCGGGGTTCTGCAATATGCTTTCTTGTCCACGGAAATCCTAAAAATCAAAACGTCAGAATCATCTATGACAAAAGATAGGTAGCTGGTGTGCTGAAACGACTGGATCAAAACCCTGTTAGACCAGAATGTAGCCATTGGGTTTTCGCTTTTTTTTGTATGCTGATTTAGCACAATTATCTAGCTTATAAGGTAGTAGGATCGCCTGACCAAAGTGCTGAAGGTTGTGAGCAGCAAAATCTAGCTGTTTGTCTGTCTTTCCGTTAATCCGTCCGTCCGTCTGTCGGTCTGCATTGGTTCTTCCTTCTTTTACTTATATGCTCGTTTAGCCTGCTTACATGTGTCTAGTAGCTCAGGTGGTTGGAGCGCCTGTCCAATGTTCTGAAGGCTGTGAGCAGCATAATCTAGCCATTTCTCTGTCTGTCCACTTTCCAATGGCTGTCTGTCTTGCTTTTTCTGTCTGTTTCGTTCTTTGCTCTTTTGATTTTTTTGTATGCCTGTTTTGCTAGATTATCTAGTATCTCAGGTGTTAAGTCTGCCTGACCATATTTTGGATACTTTCAAGTTTCCTAAATACCTAGGCTTGGCATTGGACACAGCATCTACTCTTTACCCCCAAAATATAAGGAATATCAGGCATACCCAAAACATATTCGAACTTTAGCGACCCCAAAAACATTTTCCAAACTGAACATTGACCTTAAAAAGCCCCATATTGATAGAAATGACCCCCCAAAACGTAAAAAAAAAAATCATAATTTCATCATATCTCCAAACATATTTATTTTTCTGATCTCCTGCCCCCCCCCCCCCCCAACAAAATATGTAATTCAAAATTTTGAATCTCCAAAAATGGACAGAACCTACTTATATATGATAATATCAGTGTGCCACACCCCCCCCCCTCCCGCCAAAAAGCTGGCCAGTGTTTTAGAGCAGTATGCAGCAAAATATAGCTGTCTGTCCTCTTGCTTTCTCAGTCAGTCAATCAATCAGTCAGTCAGCCAGCCTGCCAAATCAACCGCTTCAATTTCTTAGTGTAGACAGAGCCTCTTTGTAAAAGTGTATTCTTGTCACAGAAGAGTATTTGCGTGTCCCAGGGGGCTTGGGAGGGGTGGGTAACTCTTTTTTTCTTCATACGAAGGGTCTGGCCCAGCATCTACCATTCACCCCCAAGAAATATCAGGAATTTCAAGGACCTCAAAAATATTTGAAATTTTAGCAACCCCCAAAAAATCCTTGACGTAAAGAAAAGACCCTAAAATGCATAGAAATTACACCTAAATATAGTCCAATTTAGTGGTGAACCCCCTCCAAAAAAAATATCCATATATCTTCATATCCCCAAAAATATTCATTTCTCTGAGGCTAGAGGTCAAAATCTAGGACATCTTATTTCCTTTTTAGAATCATTTGGGTTTGAACAACAGTGGCGAGTTCAACAATGTGAGCGTTTGCGGGCACACTTTAATGATGGTACCTACAAGGGATGTTCGAAATGAATTGCTTATTGTCCTATATCTCAATATCCACGTGGGACACGATAAAAACCAATATACCTGTATAGGTTTATTTAAGGTCTACACAACAGTGTATAAATGTACACGTTAGATTTAATGTAAGACAAAACATTTGCCATATTAATACACGCAGTCATTGACCACTGTAATAAAAATAGTTGGTACATGTAGAAGAGTCAACCAGAAAGATGATATAAGGGGTTACATCAAAGCTCGCTCAAAACTTGTCTGTTCTTTGAAGCAGCTGATGATTGAACTTTCTACTACTTACGGACCTTCTTGTGTGTCTTATGACACAGTTAGGCGCTGGAAAAATAAAATTTAATCTGGCTTAGAGTCCATTAAAAATGCACCAAAATCAGGAAGGCGAAAATTCGCAGCTTCTAAAGAAATCGTTTCAGAAATGAAGGAAATCATTGAAGGAGATGCCAGATTTACAGTTTGTGATATTGCATGAAAAGTAGGCATGTCACTATCAACGGTTCACTTTATTTTGAAGAAACATTTAAAAGTCCGAAATATTTTTGCTAGATGGGTGCCACATCTGTTGACTGATGAGCAAAACAGACAACGGGTTTTAGTGGCCAAAAAGCTGCTTAAAATGTTTCAAACTTATGACAAAAAGCAGTTTGCCAATGTCGTCCCAGGTGATGAAAATCGGATCTATTAATTTGAGCTGGTCAGAAAGGTTAGCAATAAAATCTTGGCCACTAAACATAGCAGACGCCCAATAATTGTCAAACAGTCTTTAAGTGCAAGGAAGGTTTGGTATGCAATTTTCTTCTCTGGTGAAGGAGTCGCAATAAAAGTGCTGGTGGAAAAGGGCAAAAACATCACTGGAAAGGACTACAAAGATATATAGTACTGGAGAAGCCTAAAACATATCAGAAACGACGCCCTGTCACAGGTTTTAAACATATCTGTCTTCTACATGGCAATGGCCCTGCTTATGCCTCTGAAATAGTTACAGTGTTTTTGAAGAAAGAAAAAGTAACTATTTTGCCTCACCTCCTGCATTCCCTAGATCTTGCCCCATGTGATTTCTTTATGTTTCCGAAATTGAAATAATTCCTTTCTGGGCAGAAATACCAGTTATTTTATAGAACCATTTGTATTTGAAGAACATGTACTATTTCATTTTCTTACTTTCTGTGACTTTAGGCATTCAGGTTCGTGACCAGATGTTCCACTCTTTTGAACACAATGACTGCCAGAGCTCTAGCTAAGAAACTTCTTTTAACAGAATTTCCTCCTGAACAACTGGCCCAAAAGCAAGTTAATTTCACAGAACTGTCCCCTATGGTGTCTTCCACCAATTTTGCACAAATGGTTTCACTCCACTGAACAATGGATCCACAAAAGCTCCAGATAAGAAATGCCTTTAAATGATTTCTCCTCCTGAACCAATGATCCAAAATGTAAAAAAATTTCACAAACTTGGCCCTAATGATGCGCTCTACCAAAATTATACAATTTGTTTGGCTCTGCCATTTAGAGACTTCATTCAAGCTTGCACATAATGTCTATGGTGGCGATTAAGTAAAAGTAGGAAAAACATATACAAAAGTGGACAGAACTTTATCAAATCAGTTCTTGATTATCATTGATTTCTTTGAATAAGTGGGTAGATTTGTATTAGGTAAGATACTAGGAAACTTTCCCTCATCCTCATAAGATCTTTAACCAACAGAAGCCAAATGGAAATCTGAAGGAGAATAAAACATGCCACGGTATTAGGAAACAAATTACAACTGTTTAGTTTTGGTTGTGCCAAACAAAGTTAAGAGAAAAATGTTTACCGCTTACCTGCCTGAAGAGCTTTCACAAACATTTATTGAGGGATCATTTTAACACTCTATAATAAAAGCGTTTGAAAATAAAGTTTGATTATTCACTTCTTAAGTTAGCAATTATCATATGGTTTCTTGCATTGTTCAATAATGGATTACATTTGATAAACTCTCCCCAAAAAAGGCTGTTTTTGTCCAATGAACAAATGCCAATGTCGTCATAAAGATTGCTTTCCGATTTCACTTTGTGGCAATATGTTTGACCCTACATCAGAGACGGGACTTCCAGTTTCCATTTGCAGGTTATAGAAAAGATACAACCTTCCTATTTGAACGCTTCAATGCAGCCGTCCCCACCAGTACTCTCAGTGCTTTGATCATTTTTGTAATAAAGTAGCAATTTTCATGCAATTCAGTGATCCTATGGAGGCCCATATGGCCTAAAATAACACTGAAATGTGTTTATGGTGATGGAATGTTTTTGTCTACAATATTATTGAAACATCCGTCACCCATTAACCGTGTACTGCACATCAATCTCGACACTTCCGACGTTCCAATGCAGCATTTGTGATCACCGCACCAAAGTATGGTGGACTATACAGGACATTTTATGTCATACGTAATACTTAGTTTTTGTCGATTTTTCTCGTCATACGTGTGCAAAATTAAAAAATGACCGACACGTTGTGGTGTAAACTTTCGACTCTATCAAAGCATTTAAAACTTATGATAAATTATGAATCAGTCTCAGTGAGATCCCGTTTTTGATTGAACCCACAGCCCGACCCCTCTACTTTATACTCATACAACCCAAACGTTGGCATTTTTGTGATAAAATAAAGTTGGCGGATAGTTGTCGATGGAAATACGAGTATACACAAGGTTGAAAAACATTTAGCATCGTGTGCCACGTGCAAAACCGCTATTAGTACTCTATCGTTACACATAAATGAACATCCTTATTGAATAAAACTTTGTTATGCTCAATCGACGGATACATGTGCCCAAATATACTGTGTCAAATATCTTTTCAGACAGATTGATAATAAGTGAGCTATATTGAAAAAATGTGTTTTGTTAACTGGTGATTTAGAAGTTTCGTTTAGCATATAGACAAAATCATGGAATATATATATATATATTTAAAACATTCGCTTACTTTGTTGTGAGTGGCCCCCATCCAAACAAAAGGATTTCTTCGTCGTTTGCTTCTTTTCCCTGTAAATTCAAAGCAAATATCTATCAATCTAACGTGAGTTTATACTCCAGAAAAGGGTTTGATGATTTGATCTACATGTAACATGTTTCAGTCTGGTTTCCATGAATACTTTACTGAAAAGCTCAGAATGGTAATATGCTATAAATCGCAAATTCAAGAGACTGCACTATAGTTACCGATGCGAAGACTGTCTGAATATAAACGCCATAAGCGCTAAAGAGCATTCGCGGATCCGGAGGAGGGGACAGTGGTTTCGGACCCCAGCCCCCTGGAAAATCACAAAGCTATAGGGTTCCTTAGCAATACTGGTCCGGATCCCCTGGAAAGTCACAAAGCTACCAAGCCAGCATTCCATGTTGTTGGACCATTATCGGCCGGCCAGCGAAACGCCATTTAAATGGCGTTTCGCTGGCGGGCCAATGATGCCCTGCTCTCAGTGGGATATGGATCCTCTCTCCCCTTCATCAATTAAAAAAGGGGTGGGGAGTCATGAGTTGGACCCCCTCTGACAAAACTTTCTTGATCTGCGCATGAAGAGTATCTTAAAAATATTCGTAAGAGATACCAAAGTTAAACAGGGCCAACAGAGAATGTTTAAAAGATGAAAGGAGAAAAACATTGTTTTTTGTCCGTTTTGGGAAGATTATTCCACATGTCCATCATGTAGAAGTGAAAAATTAAGTCTCGCAGAGCGCTGTTCTTGTATATTGGAACATATACATGTAATAAACCTTTAGCTAGCTAATGATCGGAGGTTAAGCGTATGCGCTTCACATATTGGTGTTAAGTGATTCATCATAAATAGGTTGAATATTGACTCTTTATCTCCTAGTGTTGTCTGCTGATAACTTTTGCAAACAGTTTGGAACCAGGCCGGGCCCGACGTTTTGGCCCGACAAAACGTCGGCCTGATCTGGGTCCAATCTGTTTGACACTCAGATGGTATTCCTGAAAGAATTTTTCGAAAAAGTTGATTTTGAAAAAAAAATCATCACACGACAAAAAGTCATAAACAATTTCCCAGCTGGCGAAGAGTTAACGCTGACTACAGCTGAACATCATAAGACTAGCTATTGTTCCTACGAGGAACTACTGATTAATTTTTATGGCAATTCGGACGCTGAATTTCGTATATTAACAGGCACTAACGAGATGCTACATGCGACATCTTATCTGAGTCTACAATGTTTACTAATGTCCAGATATTGGTATATACTAGGTAAACGATACATGTATGAACATTGTAATACTGCAGACACAATGGGGTTAAACTTTAATTTTTTTTATCAAATTTGATCCCATATGTTTTTTCTTTTCTTATTTTAGTACTTCGGTCTTCATGTTTGTCGGTTACTAGTTTTAAGTGTCTATACTAATTTAAACACAAACAGAAAGTTTTCCAGTACATTTCAAATATTTCTGCTAACTGTTAATAAAAATATGACAATTTGACATTTTTACAGCAATTTTTCATCACCTACTATCTTTTTTGAAGAAATGGAGCCAAATGGAGCCAATGTTTATGATACACAATATCTCCATAGCAACAGGTGATGACATCATACATATTGGTGATGACGTAAATACATACACTGTATATTTATCCAGGACAATTATCATTTGGGGAAATTCAAAATACTTGCCAATTCGAAATAAATTCGGGACACACTAGATTCAGAGAACAGAACCTATCCATGTTCTATATTATACGTTTCTGACTTTCTATAATAAGATTTGTTTTGGGTGCGTAAATGAAAAGTCTGCGCCCAAACTATGTTTGATAGAAACAAAAACCCTGATGATAATCATTTTTGGGGAGCTATACATTTTTATGTCTACCTCTCTATAATTTGAACAACTGACAACTCCAAATATAATCTCCAGTCCAGAGGACTTCGAAATAACGAGATTCGACTGTATGTTTGTCATATATACTTTTTAAACCTTACCCTTGTTTCTAATCCATTTTCCATCGTTTCCGACTGTTTTCTGTTCACAGCATCACCCTGTAAGTTGCATAAGATGTTTCCAAATAGAGCAAAATGGGTTGTAAAAATGTATATAAATTATCCATTTGAAGAACAACAATGCTTAGGTATATGAGATAGTATTTGCATGTATTGCTATGCCACCAGCGAAGACTCTGACGATCCTGCGCATACGTATGCGCAGGATCGTCAGAGTATTCGTTGTTGGCAGCAAAACCATCACATAGACATCTAGTTCATCTATGTATCTGCGCATACATGCGTTTTATGAATGACTGACCGCATGACATGCAGTAATTATCTGTTTTTGAAAATCTTTTTTTATGAAAAAAATATAGTTTCAACTGCATATTTGATATGTCATAGAACGGAACCACTAAAGAAGTTAATCTCACTAGCATTAACTTTAAATAAGAACTAACAAGAAGTATAACAGTCTGTTACAATTTTGCACATATTCCATGTGTCCATTGCATGCAGACACGCAAAATTACATACTACATGTATTGCAATTCATGTAAATTCTGATCAACCATTTACCATTATACAAATATATTCTTTAAAATATGTCACTCCATCATGTCCATAGAATATTATAAAATGTTGAAAATACTAAATGTGTATGTGCGTATTTCAAATTTTAGCCAGATATGGGTTCATTGATGGTCAGTGCGGTGGATTTAATTGCACTTGAGCTGTTTGTAGAACAATGCGTCGGTACTAAGGGCCATAATAAGTGGGTAGTTTAGCTCAAACTGCATGTACATTACTTTATGACAGTTGCCGGATACAATACGAAATCATTCACGGGTCCAGGATCTCTGGAAATGGGAGCTCCAATATATAAAGGGGGTTCGATTTGCTGATTTTACTTCATTTTTCTTAACAACAACCGATCAACAAAACTCAGCCAAACACACATGCTCTTCACAAATGGCCGCTTGCCACTATAACTATAAAAGTGAGGAATAAAATGAAATACCACATTATGACTTTTCTACACACCTTTAGTAATCTAACTTCTGCCGACTTCTGATCGTTATCAGTAAAATGGTAACTTTATGCTGATTGGAAGCATTGGCAAAGCTCCTATTACGCAGTTACGCACGTGCGTAATAAAAAGAATAAAAATCAGGGAAAACATTCAAGGGAGGTAACCTAATGTGGAAAAGGTGATTTTCCATACCATAAGGAACTGCTATTAAAGGAATGAATTCGCGCCCTCTGGGAGCAAATTCTTTCCTTTAATAGAAGTTCCCATTTCGGAAAGGGACACAAATGAAGAGAAACACTGCTTGATCCAGTAGTCCCTTTTTTTATTTGCGTAGCAAATTCTTTCCTTTAATAGAAGTTTCCATTTCGAAAAGGGACACAATTGAAGAGAAACACTCCTAGATCCAGTAGTCCCCTTTTGATGTGCGTAACTTTTTCGTTGTTCTAGCAACGCAGCTGGGAAGAGTGATTCTTCTACGTACACACAACGTAATATCGATACAAAGAAAATCGTACACTCTAACATACATTGTACATGTACAAATGTAGCTGAAATGGGTGCTTTTGAGATCGATCCCCACACATACCGTTTTCCCCTTCTATTTTCTTGTTTTGTTACATGCTAGTAGCATTTTTCCATTTTGCTAAGATATTGTAGAATTCTTCATTTTTTTCTTCTCTTAGACTGATAGACTGTTTTGCCAACTTCACTGCAGCGATTGGGTATTTTTGTTGTTGTTGTTGTTGTGAACAACAGGTCACATGGTACAGTGAGTTTGATTAGAACTATGTTCGTACGTCACATATGTACATTTGTACATCCACAAAATAATTTGGGTTATGTGTTTTTGATTAGGGCTCAGCCATCTCAAAAATCATTTATTTAACTATACAATGTAACATACATTCAAAGTTTTGCGAAAACCCAAACTGTGATCTTACAAATGAAAATCTGAAACTTCCTCTCATTTTCTTCTCTGCTGTCCTCGATACGGCCCACAACGACGAACAATGCTCTTTGAAATTTCTACAATTATCTTTCCTGGTACAGACTATAACACCGTCATCGCAATAATGCCTGACTATCTGTGTAATATTCTTTTGCAAGGGTCAGAGGACTTGAGCTTGGATGAAAATAAAAAAAAGTCTATGACTGCGTATTTACATTTATCAATGACTCTGGGCGTTTCGATCACAATGCGACTGTCGAACACGACTAAAATTGCGCTAATATGACATTCTTTCTCTTTCACACACACACACTCGCACGCACCGTATTCTTTCACCAGATGTAAATATTATATGTAACTGTGTGTCTATCTGTATTTTTCTTGTACTTGTGTACGTTTATGTTTTGTGAGGAGACCAACTAGTGGCCCATGGGTTGTTAGGAATCCTCGTTAAATAAATAAAACATTAAATTAAAGATTAGAACTATAGTAGCACTCTACGGCACATGGGTTGTACCAATAACATATGCCTTTGTATTTTGGCTGAAAAGTGAAAAATAATAATTATCAATTTTTATCTAAAGGACTGATTCAAACGAGGATGGTGGACGCTTTAATTTCACATAAAAAATGTTTACAATGTAACTCAGCTACTAACCATCCTTGAATATTCATGCTAAGCTAAAAACCCTTTCCTCCATGAATATTCATGCTAAGCTCCTCCCACTATGAATAATTATATAATGAAACTTTCACGTTTGTACATAGAACAAAGAAATTACTTGTCAGGACCACTAGTATTCATATTTCTATAAGCAAACAGAGTAGACCCTGATCAGGCAGCAATTACAAGAGCTGATCTGGGTGCACTCTGTGTCAGTCAATAATACATGTACTTACAGAATTTCCATTTTGAGGATGAATTTTAGACATTATTGCCACGTATGTGCCTACACGTACCCTTCTCAACATAAGAAAAGTTGTGAAAATTCCTTAAGTATCTATTTGAATGGTTATTGAAACAATTGAGTAGTTAAGCGAGAAAGCCTCTTCTAATAGAATCTATTAAAGGTCTAGATAACACTGTTTGAACGCGCAAGCTTATCTTGATTTTTGTACACTTAGGTTAGATAATACACAGTACCATTAAAAAAAAAAAAAAAAAAAAAAAAAGATGCATTGGTATAGAATGTGACGTATGGAACACATAAATGATTTAGATTTGTTGTATCCAAAAGGCGAAGTTGGATTTTCACATGAAACGGCCTGCGATTGGATGGGTATTATAACATAATTAAGCAATCACACTATCAAAATTGATAAGCGCCAACCCCAGCCTGGGTTTATAACCCTTTCTTTTGGATCAATTTCCCATCATTATCAGTTGGAAGAGTGTCTAATTTTAGGGATGTCACACATATATTTTTCACTTTTATATTATTCTGAATTGAAATTCCTAAAATATCAAATTGTAGAGTTTGATCAGACGTCACATTCTGTGGCATCTCAACTTTGTCTGCTCTGTTCAGCGTTTATACAGTTAAGCTTATGTCTGTTTTTATCTACTGTTCGAATTTACTCAACTTTACCTTTGTTAAATTCATTTCCTTTCGATCTATATTTCTAGCGAATAGTATCTTTTAACGCTTAAACACTTTCTTTAAAATTTTGGTTTCAAACGTGTATTTCGGGAGTACGAGGGTCATTTTTTATGTTCGTAGAGAGGTAAATTTAATGAAAACGGCGAATGTAAATGCATACATCATGCATATATTTGGAAAGATTGAGCTTTTATCTATACATGAAACCTAAAATTATTTCAAAATGCATTACTTTAATGTCTGTTAAGAGGCAAAGACATACCTATATATCGAACACTGGAAATATGACAGAACTTTGACATTTGTGCACTTAGTCTCTGACAGAACGTTAGAAACAATTGCATGAAAAAGGGTCCATAGCCATACACAGCTTCTGAAAATTTGGCTGCATATCAAGGACACCACGTGCTACAATATTATAAAAACATTAAAGCAAATACGCAGCAATTACTGGACATGGAAGATTTGTTTGGGACCTCAGCAAAGTGAACAGTAGGCATATAAACTTTTATTGTAAAAAGTTGACACAAGTGGAAGTTGGATGCGGGCTTTTGAATGTGGCTTAATATGTTAGCTGTAAAATGGTATTATAATTTTTCTTGTGTATATGGTAGATGGGTAGATGGAAGTGCTGTGGTAACTTTCATCCCAAAACAAAGTTAATGCTTTTGTTTTATTAGAAATGAACGGCAAAATAAATAGCCTAGAGAGTGCTAAAATCCCTTATTTTGTACATAAATGACGTCATGGAGCGTTACTATATTTAGAAAATACATTAAAACTATTTTGTGCCTCTAAACAGGTGTTGAAATCACTGTAATAAGAAAATAATGCAGATTCGATTGTTATTGTGTTTTATACGCGGGGTTGATTTACCCCACCCACTTTTTATAGCATGGGGGTATGCCAGTACCGGAAGTTGCCAGTCACTCGCTTAAATCGATACAACAATATAACTGCTGACGAATATTTGAGTATATCATGTGCTATGCAAAACCAGAAGAATTTTTAAAATCTGTTCATAATCGTAATTTTAACAGATATAATAACTAGCACTTGACTGTAATTATATTGGTATATTGATGTGTGTTTAAAAATTGTTGTATAACACCAAACAACATGCTTATAGTTTTGCTGCACTTATCTTCGATTAGCGTTTAAATAATTTATTTTGATGGTGCAAAAGAAAAATCGGTTTGAAAAATGCTTATATCACCATAGCGAATGGAACTTAACAGCGTCTATTTTCCTGCTTGCTGCGTGTTTAAAATGGCATGGATTTTCGTCCAGTGTCATTTTCATGCCCTATTCAAAGCTATATATCTTGACCGAACTAAGCGCTAACGATGTAAAATTTATACCAGTTGATAGACCAAAGCTAGACCTTTCAAAATATATATACCTATGGTACCGTAAATTCTATATTTAAAGAGATACAGCCCGATTCTACGAACATAAAAAATGACCCTCGTATGTGTCTATTTCTGCAGTGAGCTTTTAGCAGAATTTATAAGGAATTTCGGATGCTTTGTAGTCAGTCGACTTTTCTGCTTCAGAAAAGTGAAGGTATTTCATTTGTTCATCAAATATTTCAGTGTTTAACTTTTGAATATGAATGAGAATATATTGAAGCAATGCGCCGCAAATTAATAGACACAAGGCTTACGACCCAGTGCTTGAAAATCCAACAATACGACGTCCGGCTCAGCGACGACCTTTACCTGCTTTGACATCCACCCCGTCCAATTACATACTTCGCTAGGTGAATGAAGATGCATTTGTCTATAGAAGCATATGTCTATAGCTTTCAATCAAATGCACTGCAGATACTCTTATCCGACCATTGTGGCCTTATTCTTTGCTGGACATGCTACTGAAAATGTAGTTTGGATGGGATATTATAAGACAACCACATATTGCTCAAAAATATTTTTATTAGTTTCGTTTCTAAAGCTATACATTGTCTGAATATATATCTCTCCAAAATCTATTTGACATGCCATCTGTCTTTAACAAATATAATGCCAATATAAAAACAATAAAAAGAAAAACGAGACTTGAATTCAACAAAACAACATACATATAAACGTCGAAAATGCGAACTTTAATGAATTTTTCTAAATACTCACTAATTCATTATCTGTTTTCAATTACTGTCTATAATAACATATGTTTTGGGTGCGTAAAAGAAACGTCCCCTAGAGACGTTTCTTTGACTCGCTCAAAACAAATGTTTCATAGGGGAAAAACTGTTAATAATCAATTTTTGAGGGCAATATATTGTTCTGTCTACCTCCCTATCATTCGAAATACTGATAATTCGAAATAAAAATCTAGTCCCAAAGACTTTGAAATTACGAGATAAGACTGTATTATAACATTTTATCATGGTTTGAACTATGCTTTATTTATACAACACAATGATAAGTACAAAAATATCAGTACAAAAATAAGAATATACATTTATAAACAAGGGTTTAGAAAGAAAGACATCAAATTCATTCCAATCTGTTACCCAAAGGTTGCAATAAAAATACTATACGTAGGTGTCCTACCTTTTGGTTATTGTCTAACTAAGAACATAAAACATATGTTATCAGAGAAAACAGACTCCGAGGCTATTGTACTGTGCACGAACTTTCAACTGCTCATTAAAATTAAAATAGTAAAAATAAGGATGTGACTTTCTTTAAAACAATTAGGTGTTGTATTCATCCTGCTAATAAATGTTAAAAACCAACAGCTCTAGGCATTTTACCAGTTATGTGCAGGATAAAGTTCACGCTCAGTTGGGTATAAAACGCTTTATAACCTGGAGGCCAGGCCCCGAGGTTATAAAACTTTGTCCATGCTCAACTCAGGGGAGCAAGACAGGGCCAGTGTCTATAAGGCCTGTTTCACGGTCACTTTTGATTTTCTTCAAATTGTGTAGAATCACATAAGAAGGTCATGGCTGTAATATCCTGCAATATTGGATCCAAGGATGAAGTCATCTGGGTTGTATATTCGGTTGAAGTGCGTGGGGTAATTCAACCCCAAAACGGCTAACATGATGAAAATGACAATATTTTTATAATCATATGTAGCATGAAATCAGCCATTACATTATTATTTATAGGCTAACAGACGTAAAAACTAACACTACTATATTAATAAAATGTCTATTTGCAATGTGTATATACTCACTTGTAAGCCATACCGAAATTTTAGTCTTTTTTCTAGTCTAACTTTGCCCAAAACTAACAACTTCGTACACTGACAGCGAATCAATTGATAATTTCTGGTTACATAGTATATTAGATGGTTATTGTAAAATTATCAAAAATTTGTTCTATGATGATTGTTCTTAAAGTTATTTGCCCTTAAAACCAGTGATTTTTGTTGATATTTATTTTTTTATTCTTGTCTTCATTTGCATTGCAATGCTCACTTACTTTTTCAACCTACTTGGTTTCCCATTTACATGTGATTTCATTTACTTGGTACAAGTTAAGAGTGGGCCTACTATTCATCTTCAGAATCACTTGATGCACTCCATGTGTCAAGAGAACCATCTTGTACAAATTGCATGTGCTCTCTGTTCTGATATTATGATCTGTCAGGTGGCGGTTATGAACTGAATACCACAGCACTGAAGCTATATGTGCACAGCACCCAACTGTCTATGCGCCACTTTTAAAGCCAATACCACTCTGTGATTGGGTTCAAAACTTGATTATATTCTACCCACAAAGTATATGTTTTGCTAGATATGTGATGGGACTGAATCTGTGCTTTAATTATGTTATCTTCTTCATTGTGGGTCATGATTTCATAAAGTCCATTGTTGTCAAAATGTTCATCTGTGTAAGATTCTGCTTGTTTTAGTTGGTATATGCACATTGTTAAACCTCTTAGTTCATTTTCCATTAATTCTGGGAAGTCTTTGAGGTTTGAATCATTAGTTTTTTTCCATATTACCCTCTTCTTATCCCAAGAATGTTCAAACACTTTACTCTGAAGTGAATGGGAACTTTTTGCAAGTAGCATCATCTGTTTTGCAAGTATTCCATCTGATTCTGAGCTTGTAACTAATGGAGGTCTGAAAACATTGCACAAAGAACATACAATACTAACATAGTCACCTACATAATGAATCTGACTGTTAGGCATTGTATTGCTAAGGGCCTTCCACTTTTTACCCTCCCTTTCACAGATTCAACAACCCGTCTAACCTTAGTTACCAGCCTTGATTCATTTGCCTCTTCTGCAGTATGTTGTTTCTTGGACTTGTTTAAAAAGTGAGGCATATATGAATATATCCCAAACTACTTTAAGATATCAGCTGCATCTCTGAAACCTCATTCCAAAACAAGAACATCATTTTCTTTAAACCACTCAGTAATGTTTTCAGAATTAAAATTTAGCATATGCTCAGTAATCTTTGCATCCAAATTTTTCCCCATCTGCAAGATATGGTCCCATGACTGTCAAGATATAGCCATCGTTAGAGACAAGCGTCATAGGCTTTAACAAAGGCTGGCCTTTATGAACTGAGTAAGATCTTCTTTGAAATGAATAGTTACCACCCTTTTCAATATAAATGTATGTTCCATCAGCCACAGCAATTGCAATATCTGACCTTGAGTCTCCAAACAAATAGTTTGCAAATGTTGTTGTATGATTATTAATTGCATCGTCTCGATATGAGGCAGCCAATATATTTGGGCACAAATGTAGTCATTAATGCTATTATAGCAGAATGAATGGCCTTCAGACAATATCTGTTTTTAATTCAAAATATTGATGACAAAATGGCAAGGGATAGACCAGTTCGATGTTTAACTAGAAGAAGAGCTAGATCTGTGCGACTGCTTCTAATGAAGGTGGAACGCAATGATGGTATGTATTCTAGCTCTTGGTCAAACTTTGTTTTAGTGATGCCTGTCAACCGCATATAGTCCTCAACTGTCATAGCACTCCCATCATTAAAATTCAATGTATGTGAGCATTGCAGTGCTATGCTACGTACATCAGAAAGAAGTTTTTTAATGTCATCACTCATGGCATTTAAAGACAAGGAAGAAGGGGATATTTTCTGATAGCCTACTTCAGAGAGATCATCACCCTCAAAGTGGTTAGAACAAACATTTGCATCACCACTGACAATTATGCCCCTTTTTACAAATATATTTGCCCTATGCTTAGGCAATAGAGTTTTAAAGGTAATGGCTGAATAATCTTTTCTATATGTGCCACATATAAGACATTTCTAGATGATGACATAGCTCTAGGTAAATCCAGCTTTGTTTTCTTTTGAATTGGTTCTTCAGGTTTAAGATCAAAAGAGGCTTCTGAAGTACTTGGCATTGCATTGTATACTTTCTCCTCTAAAATGGCATCTGACTGGGGAACAGACTTTGCCTTAACACATACACTACAAATCATGTCTTCTTCTTTGACTTTAGACTTAAGTGATGATTTAAGACTAAGTAAATCATGTTCATCTAATATTTTAGTGTTGTCCACTCACTTGAGCTTTATTCACAACCTTTGCATGTTTTACGCCTTGACTTAGGCATCTCATTTATGTTATTTTTGTCTTGTTTTGTTATGCTTTCATGCACGTCTGTTTGTTGATGCCTTGTGGTCACCTGCTAGGAAAGGCTGACTTATTGGCTCTCGTTTGTGGTGTCTAGCTGAGTTTGTCACTTACCCAATGGTATCCTTGGTCAGGTGTGGTACTTGATTGTGTCTATTCCTGATCTTTGCACCCTTACTTTCTATGAAAAAGTTTTATAACCCCGGGGCCTGGTGTTGTAACTATCCTGCTAATAAATGTTAAATACCAACAACTGTAGGCATTTTACCAGTTATGTGCAGGATAAATTTCATGCTCAATTGAGTATAAAAAAGCTTTATAACCTGAAGGCTTAAGGTGCACGTCAACAAGTTTAGACTCCAGTTAGGCAATTTGTGTCCAATAGTGACTTTGAAATTTGATCAATATCTTTATCAGGCCCTAATATTTTAGCCAGTCAAATTTGGTTTAAATCTATCCAATAGTTCGTTTGATACGGTGCATACACACATTAACAAGTTAAGGCCTAAACCAAGCAGTAAATGTCCAACATTGACCTTGAAACATATATCAGCTTCATAATGGCCCAATGTTGTATCAATGCAACTTTGCTTAAACTTTGCCAAGTGATTCTTGAGATATAACGTATATTCATGAAATACAAATGGTTATAGAAAAGATACTAAAAGTCTAAAATCTAAAACTTATTTTGAAGTATTGGTATCTTTTACATAATGTTAATCAAAATGTAACAATGGTACATGTGCATGCATAAAAAAGACAATATTATAGTGATTGCACACAGTATTTTTTTTTTATAATACCCGTAATACACACGTGTAATCTTAAAAAAACGATGAATACTATGCCATTATAAAGAAAATTCTAATGCACTTGATTTTGTAACGTGACGTCTGATTCGATAACCTCAAAAATTTGCGACAGTATATCCTGGATAGTTTGACGTCATTAATTACGTCACATCTCTAATTATATTATGTCACATCTCGTTGGAAGACGTGCGTCTTTATGCGGCTTTCAAAGCTCCAATCAAGACGAAACTGCAGAAGTAGGCCTATATTAGAATGGGGATAACCATGATATTCAAAATTTTTATTTAGGGAGGTATATCGTCGGATATACGTTCGTTAATCACGTTTTACGCCGTAAAACTAAATTTCAGACCGTATATCCGACGATATACCTCCCCAAATGAAAATTTTGAATACAGGTATCCCCTTAAATTACACCAGAGCCAGTCTAGACAGAGGTGGTGACTAATAACAGTGTGTGTGTGTGTGTGTTGGCTTGTCTGTGTTCTAGTATCCCTTCCTCTTGGTGCCATAAGTTTGGTCTGTGATTGCGATATTTTCTAGTCATAATTGTTTTTCTATCTTATTTGACATTCCGTTACAATGTAAAAATTCAAGGCAGTTTATTGGATTTTTATACATATTGCACAAGCGCACAGTCTTGCCAGAATCTATTCTGCTCGCACACCCAAGCTTGGTATGAAGGTAAAGGCTCGGATTGAATTAAAAATTCTAGACCCATTTGATAATTGTGCATGCATGCTTAACGAATGCCTTTACACATATGTGATCAGCACCAAAATCTAAAGGACTTTGTCTTTCTATGAAAATTAATGAAAAATGTCTATGCATATCAACTGTAATAATATGACATCGTATGACAACGATTTGATAAAAGAGGAACACGTGTGTTCACTATAACTGACAAACAAGTAGTTCATCTTCGATTACTTGTCAGGATTTGTTTTTCTATTCTATTTAACAATGTCTACTAGACATCCTACAGCATCTTGAAAATTAAAGTCTCTAACTTGTTGTTACATCAAATGATTTTTTAGATCCTCTGCCAGCGAAAATGGATGCAACAAAGAACAGGAAAGAGGTAACTGCGGAGACAAGGACCCACCACAACATCACTCCTATTGAAAGATCTTTCTTGTTATACAGCATGCAGACTGATGACTCTCCACACGTGGACCCTCCCCAGAGTTCACAAGCACCATCAATGACACTACCTATTAAAATGGGTCCCGGTATAGAACCTGTAGAGAAGAGATACATAGGGCCAGTTTAGAAAAACTAATTGCGTAAAATTGCTATTATTTTCTTATCCATTGGTTTAAACATGTGTTTTGGGTGCTCAAAAGAACCGTCGCATTGAACTGTCGCATTGAGTACATACAGCATATGTTTTGGTTGAGAAATAAAAAAAACTAATTTTACGCACTCTTATCTGGGGTCTGAGATACATTTGTAACATGAGTGATTGCATGATGAAACGTTCAAAGAAGATATAAGTTCAGGTTGGATTCAGATCATCCTGGGCATCAAAACACGCTGATGAGAGTCTTCACTGTTCACACAAAGAAAGTGTTTGAGCGGTGTCTAATCTTAGGCAATGGTTTGTGGAAAAGAAATTATATAACAAATGAGACAATTCTTGATAAAAAAAAACTTTGAAATTAGCTATGCAACCAGATAGATCTATAATCAACTTAGGTATCAATCCGTGTTGACAAGTCTTCGTTTGAGAAATTGTTTCATTTTGGTTTAAACAATATTTTATTTCTTTATATACATACAATATTTAACAATTTACATAATCAATGGGCCAGGATCTGACAGTAAGCTAAAAGCTTATACAAGTCATTTCCTGAAATGCTTTTTAAATATGGCTTACAAAACACAGAGGTTATGATTTATAAAAAGTCATTTAGTCACCAGAATACAAAAAATATAATATTCCTCAATTAGCAAAGAGAAAAACTACCAAAACCCTATAGTTATTTACCTAATAAACGTAGAAGCATCCAAGAAACTCCAAGAGCGAATGGACGGAGGTCTTCATCGACACACCTTCAATATAAAGAAATACAGCCATGATAATGCACTTTTAAAAATTCTCCTTCACTACTATGTCGACATGTAAAATAGATCAAGTTGTTGAACGTATTGTTTAATAGTTTTAAAGTACGAGAATGCATTTTAAGAGATGTACTTATGTTTTTATAATTAAATGGATTAAAACAACAACAACAACAATAACTAAAACTGTCGGACTCTGACAAAGGGCCCCGCCTAATGCCCTGCAGTGAAAGGATATCCGTTTTGGCGAAAATCTTGATAATCATTCATCAGATAAAACCCATATTCAGACATGAACAATAGTTTGATGAAAGTAGTCCATATATGGAAGAAATTGGGTGATAAATGACTGACATAGAGTGTCCACAAGTGTAAACTGATAGGTGACGCCCATTTTGGCGGCCATCTTGGTTATCAGACAAAGCGATAGTTTGATAAAAGTAAACCCATATATGAAATTTAGAGGTAATCGGGTAATAAATGATTAAGGTAGATTGTCCACAAAAACAAATTGATAAGAGACGGCCATTTTGTCAGCCATCTTGGTTATCGTTCGTCGGACTAAACTTGTATTCAAACTTGAACACCAGTTTGATGGAAACAATCGATACATGAAATTTGGAAGAAATCAGATAAAAAATGACCGTTCGTCAGACAAAACCAATATTCGAACTTGAAAGAGAGTTTGATGAAAGCAATCCATATATGCAATTTGAAAGAAATCTGATAAAAAATGAATAAGTTAGAGTGACCACGACAGCGGACATTGATAGGCGGCGGCTATTTTGTCGGCCATCTTGGTTATTGGATGTCAAACAAAACCCTTATTCAAACTTGAAAGAAAGGTTGATCGAAGCAATCCATAGATGAAGTTTGGAAGAAATCTGATCAAAAATGACTGAGTTAGAGTGACCACAACAGGGGATATTGATAGGTGGCGGCTATTTTGTCGGCCATGTTGGACTAAACCCATATTCAAACTTGATCGAGTAGTTGACGGAAGAAATCTATATATGAAATTTGGAAGAAATCTGACTAAAAGTGACTGTGTTAGAGTGACCACGACAGCGGATATTGATATATGGCGGCCATTTTGTCGGCCATCTTGGTTATCGGATGTCGGACAAAACCCGTATTCAAACTTGAACGTGAGGTTGAAAGAAGCAATCCATATACGAAATTTGGAAGAAATCCGATTAAAAATGACTGAGAGAGTGACCAAGACAGCGGATATTGATAGGTGGCGGCCATTTTGTCGGCCATCTTGGTTATCAGATGTCAAACAAAACCCGTATTCAAACTTGAACGAGAGGATGATAGAAGCAATCTATATATGAAAATTGGAAGAAATCTGATTAAAAATGACTGAGTTAGAGTGACCACGGACAGACAGACAGACGAACAAGCCGAAAACAATAGAGCTCCACCATTCGTTGGCGGGGCCCTAACAACAGTAACACGAAATAATATTATACAATTATTGACTTAAATGAGGTAGATATTATATAAATATTACATTCCCTGCGCGGGGGATAGTCGAAAATAGCATCCCGAGGAATGTGATTATCAAACGAGGCGCAGCCGAGGTCGATAATCATATTTCGAGGGATGATATTTATGATATTTTCGACTATCACCCTAGCAGGGAATGTAATATTTATTTTATTATACCGAACAGAACATTAGATCCCTTATTTTCAGAAGTCCTTCTCTTACTCAATAGACCTATCATTGTGAGGGGAGAATCAAAGGGTAAATAATGAACAGCCTCTTATCTATATCATTGAATGAAATTAAATATTTCACAAAAATGGTTCTTCTTTAACAATCTGAATGCTCGACCTGACCACTGACGTTCCGTTTAACAAATTACGTCATAAAAGCTGATGACGTCAAACTTAATACCAAGCAGCGTCATCAAAGGAGATACTGTACATGAAGCTGTTTTGATGAAAATAGTAAATTTCCCCTAATCTGCTCAAATTTGGTCTCAACGTGTTCTTTTCATCCTAACTAAGAAAACGAGTACCCACACTTTAATCAAATTATGTTTCTGACCATAAACAACGAAGTTATTTGGAGTTTAAAGTCGACAAATTATGCGTCACATCCGCCATTGCTGTTGAACGTCTCCTGACGTGAACGAACCGTACGTACGCACATCGGCGTTGCGCATCATGTGACCGCCCTGATATTTTATAATATCACCCGCTGCTATGGCAAACATGTGGCAGTATTCGCCGTCGCTGTAGCAACGGGTGATATTATAAAATATCAGTCGTTCGTCTATGGAAGTTTTGTATGGGGAATTCACGTGAGGTATAATAAAAGGATTTATCTACCCGTAAAAGTGATAATTCACCGAGGCCACTAGGCCCAGGTGAATATCGAAATTTCATTCTGATTAGGAATTAAATTTGTTTATTATAGTAGAAACCTTTATGCATTTGCGAGAATGAACTCTTGTTGCATTTTTTATGTTCACAAGTATGAGTTACCTCCCATACAACATAAATGAATCATTCCAGCCTCAACTGCGCATGCGTAGATTGTAGCCTTTTATTGCGCATGCGTAAAATTGGCCTTTTCTAAACCTCATGGTTGATGTCAGCTGCAGGAATTTGCGCTCAAAAAGAAATCAAGAGGAATCCGTTCTTATTTGCGGCAGATAAGTATTTAATTTGGTTTATAACAATGTATAATGAACAAGTCAGCGTCTTATGCTGCTCATTTTATTTATTTTTCATATTATATGAGTTTTACAAAGCATTATCGACAGGATCGGATGACGAGTGCATTGGTCTCAATTCCCTTTTTTCACCAGAGCTCATGGATGAATATCCACAGATCTCGCAATTTAACACACACACACAGGCTAGCCTCATTGTCTCAATGCATCCAGATCTGTTGATTGTGGGGCGGATGCACGCTACATAGTGTTTAGACGGTCATGGCGAAACCAGTAAAAACCTGTAAATGCTATCAGAGGCTATAATTGTCGCTGCCAGCAGAAGCCCCGTCTCACATCCATTACGCAAACCATTAGCCCTGCTGCACGTTCAAGTAATAACTGAGGCCAGTGGTTTTATTACAGAAAAATACATGTATGGGGTCACGCCAGCATTTATCACGTTTTGTTTCTCGCTCGTCTGAATAGGTACAATTGTATAACCCTCATTATGAAAACTGGGGATTCGGGATCATTGACGGCTGGTCCGGAATTTTGGATTTTCATGGGGGGGGGGGGGGGGGGGAGTATGTATGATGTTCACTCCATTGCTTAGCGGCAAGTAGATCAACTACAACAGCATGTTTCCCAGTTAAAATGTCAGGACATACGTGAAATGTTATTGAGTATACATTCAATTTATGAGTTTTCAAGAGGATGCGAGATAATAATGTCAACCTTACAGTGGCGTCACAAGGATAGAAAAGTGCATTTCAATTGGTATTGTAAACTTTGCACGCATTTGGGTGAAATTGCGCCATTGGCCATTTATATGATACATTTAAACATAGTGGGTACAATTGCGTTGACACGCATTTGTACAATTTACGTGCATTTGAAGGAGACTCGGGCCACTGATCCATTTATATTACTCATCATTATTTAGAGCTAGCATAGTGTACATATCCCTGCAGCCAAATATTATCGGTCCCTGGAAGAATTATTCACTATTCTCTATTTTATTTTAGGCAACATTGTAAAAATATTATTGGGATCAATGTATTACCATATTCAATCAAGTGGTCGCACAGTTGGTTTTAAAGTTATATACCTCTACATATAAATGAGTCATATAACAGGAAATGGTGCATTTGTGCACTTCATAAAAAATAAAAAGTGCAAGTACAGGTGCACACGATATACAGTCAACCCTCTTTACAACGACACTGTCTGTCCCCAAATAATTTGACGTTAAACTGAATTCTGTTGTATTGAATTCGCATTTAAGCTAAAGTGGTACATTTGTGCAAATACAATTGACGTTGTAAAGAGTTTTGCTGTTATAAAGAATGTCGCTGTAAAGAGTTTTCACTGCATATAGGATTTTAACACAGTTTTACGTTGCAGGAAAGATGCCTCCTCGTAAAAGGAAATCCGAAAGGTTACAAGAGTTACAGAAGGCGGTAGAGACAAAGCGTGGCAGGTCAGCCACTACCACATACGATGTTGACACACAGCCCAACCCCTCAACCAGTTCGGAAGCAGTCAGCATGGCACCTATAGCTACTCCTTCACAGGATACGGGCCATGAACCAAACGCTGCCACAAGTACGCCAGCCAATCACACCACTAGCCAGACGGTCCCACCAGCAATTATACAGGCACCAGTCAGGGACAGTGCGCCCCCCCTGTCCTCAGGTGTGCAATCTGCCATTTCACACATGAATAACACAAAGGGTGAGTTAGACCCATTACCTATGTGTACCTACAATGACTTTGATATATTTATATCTGAGAATACAAGGCAAAAAATATGGAATTTAGAATATGTCGATCTGGCATTATTGCTAAAACAAAATTTCTGCCCTAGTTATGATACTCCAGGCACATTAACTGTTATTAATAACCAGTTATCTATAAAGGCAGGCACACCAAGAATCAAAGTGCCTGTCAATAGTATAGAGCTATGGACTGACGCATTTATTAATTTTACGATGGTTTTTGGATTAAAGCACAAAGAAAAAATAACTGAATTGTTAAAGTACATGACAATCATCAGAGGTGCAGCATCAAGTAATCCATTACACCGTTGGGCTAACTATGACATGCAGTTCAGGTTGCGCATGTCCAAAGACCCTAGCAGGTCATGGGATACAATTGACGGTCATTTATGGCTATCTTGTGGTTTATCTGGTGACCTTGCTGCTAGCACAATATCAACAGGTCCCTGTTACGAATACAATTTTAAAGGGTTTTGTACAAGAGTGAACTGTAATTACTCGCACACATGCATTAAATGCAAAGTTCAACACCCAGCAAGTACTTGTAACCTATTTAAAGAATCTAAATTTCAATCAACATATAAGAATGCTAGGTTTTCAAACAACCCGTATAATGCTACATTTAGGTCGGCTGCACCAGCCGTTAACCCTGTGCAACCAAATCATCAGCAAAATACACAAGTAGCTGCACCTGTGTTTTCTCCGGTTCAGCAAAACTTTCAGCCAAGGCATGTCAATCATTTTTCCAGGCCAGCCAATCCTAGGCAGCAGGGTGCACGTCCCTTTCGCCCCTCAAATTTTCGCTCCCAAGGAAGATATATGGGCCCTAGGTCGAACACCTATTAATGTTGAACGGCTCAAACAACTTTTGGTTGAATACCCAAATCGGTCAGACGCAGCCTTTTTATCTGACGGTTTTGAGTTTGGATTTAAGCTACATTTTGAAGGTCCACGCATCTCTTTTGAATGCAAGAATCTAAAATCGGTCACACAAAATGAACAGTTGGCAAAGCAAAAGCTTCAGAAAGAAGTTTCATTGGGTAGAATGGTTGGTCCTTTTTTGAAAAAGCCAATATCTAACCTGCGTTGTTCACCCATTGGTTTGGTCCCCAAGAAGACAGGAGGTTTTCGGTTGATTACACATTTGTCATATCCCTCTGGTACCAGTGTAAATGACTGTATAGATCAAACATTTGCATCTGTTAAATATTCCAACTTTGACAATGCAATAGCAATGATAAAAAAATTAGGCAAAGGAGCCCTTATGGGAAAATTTGATATAAAGGGTGCTTTTAGACTACTAAGAATTTTTCCTGGAGACTTCCCATTACTAGGAATCAAATTAAGCAACCATTATTACATTGATAAAATGGCTCCAATGGGGTTAAAAATTTCATGTGCTGCTTGGGAAGCTTTTGCAACTTTCCTGAATTGGCTTATTAAGCAAAGATCTGGTCCGAATAACGATTGTGTTGATCACTACTTAGATGACTATATTTTTGCTGGCCCTGGGCTTTCAAATAACTGTTTGTGTTTGATGCAGCAATTTTCGCTTCTTTGCAAGGAGCTAAACATACCCATTGCTACGGAAAAAACGGTCTGGCCATGTACTTGCTTGACATATTTGGGTTATCAATTGAACTCCGTTACATTTGAAATAAAGATGCCAGAGGATAAAGTGCAGCATACTTTACGTCTCATTGAAAAGGTTTTGGCTGTAAAGAAAGTAACACTTAAGGAAATGCAATCCTTGACAGGATCCCTAGCTTTTTGTGCGAAGGCCATGCCTTCTGCTAGGGCCTTTATTCGACGAATGTACGCAGCAATGTCTGGTGTTAGGCAACCCTACCATCGGATTAGACTCTCTAAAGGCATAAAAGAAGACCTTAAAATGTGGCAACAGTTTTTGTCCAAATTTAATGGCATCTCATATATGTTAGATGATGAGTGGGTATCGTCTACCAGTTTGAAACTACAGACTGATAGTGCAGGTGGGGCAGAACTTGGCTGTGGAGTTTATTTTGATGGTCACTGGTGTCATTTGTCTTGGCCTGAACGTTGGTCTGAAACTGGTTTGCTTAAAGATATAACATTCTTAGAATTGGTCCCAATTGCGTTAGCAGTTTGCTTATGGAAAAATCAGTTTCAAGGTAAGCGGATACAATTTTATTGTGACAATATGGCGGTAGTACATATATTAAATTCTAAAACAGCTAAGGTAGAAAGGGTTATGGAGCTTGTTAGGGCAATCGTTAAATGGTCATTGCTGTATAATTTTCACGTCAATGCCCTGCATGTTAGTTCTTCGGATAATGGAATAGCTGATTCTGTTTCTCGAAAACAGTGGCAAAGATTCAAGAGCCTGGCCCCAGCAGCAGATGCACAGCCCACACCAATTCCTACAGAGTTTTGGAACCTCTTGGAAGCGAAGTTGACCGTTTGATTAGTGCATCCTTGGCTGACAATACGGTAAAGTCATATGCAACAGCAGTTTCCAAATTTGATATGTTTCGTTCTCAGTACAACCTTTCAAACTCATGGCCACCTATGATTGATGACTTGATAAATTTTATAGCATATCTATCAACACAGGGTTACAAGTCTTCTACTGCAAGATCATATGTGGCTGGTATTTCGTTTTATATAAGGATAAATAATTGGCCTGATCCCTCAGAATCATTTGTAGTAAGGAAAATGTTAAAAGGATTTCAGAGGATAAGCCCAGTTAAAGATACGAGGGCTCCTGTTACACTTAAGATGCTACTTTCTTTTCCATTATCTTTGAAAAATGTCACATCTTCATCATATGAGGCTCTTTTATTTTCTACAGCCTTTTCAGTGGCTTTCTTTGGTTTTTTAAGAGTTGGAGAAATGGTAGCAGATAGTAAAACCAGCGACACTTCACGTATCATACTTATCTCTGATGTAGCCATACTTAGCGGAAATATAAGTATTACATTACGCTTTTCAAAAACAGATCAGTTGGGTAAATCAGTGACACTTGTTTTCTACCCTTGCGAGCAAAAACAAATTTGTCCTGTTTCTTTAATTAAACGCTACATGCAAGTTAGACCTAAGATCCAAGGCCCACTTTTTTGCCATTATAGTGGTGAACCATTGACTCGGTACCAATTTGCTACAATACTGCAAAAAGTAATTCGATTCTCAGGTTTTGATACGCTGTCAACTGTTAAATGTCATTCATTTCGAATTGGCGCAGCAACTCTAGCAAGTTCTCAAAACGTCTCTGATGCACTGATTAAGGAAATGGGCCGATGGTCTGAACAAAGCTCGTCTTACAAAAGATACATTAGGTTAGATAAGATCAAAGCTTGAAGACTCATATAAGTTGCTCTTTAATTGTATACTAATCTTACCAAGCTTTTCAGATTCCACCCTGATTTGGTTTATTGATTTATCACTCATTAGCAAGGCATACCAGCATGTGAAATCCAGACCCTTGGGAGATAATCTTGGTTTACAGCACTACGGGTATAACGTCATTTGGGTTGGCCATCCTGGCTTGAAGTTTACACAAGTGTCCAATTTATGTCATAGTTTAATAAATGCTAATCCAAGGAGTCCTCCTGCATACCTTATAATTCATGCAGGAGGTAATGACATTGGTTGGATTGAAGGAGGTGTGTTAAGGCAATTTATAAAGGATACCATTTATTACTTGCAGGCACTGCTTCCATATACTTGTATAATTTGGTCTTGTATCTTGCCTAGAATAAAGTGGCGCTACTCAAGTAATACCAAAGCAATGGAAAAAATCCGCACTAGAATCAATAGGGAAATTATCAGAGCTATTGTAATGAATGGCGGTAAAGCCATTAAGCATCCAGATTTCGATGATAAATCCCCAGGGCTGTTTGAGGATTCTTGTCATCTGTCATTTATTGGAAGGGACTTGTTTCTGAACACATTCCAAGTTGCCTTGGATACTTTTATAAATTACCCAGATGTTAAAGTTTACCCATCAGATACCTAGGTTTCCTTATAAAGGCCATGGCGGTTGGTTTCAACTTAATAGTGGCGGTGGCCGAGTGGCTGCACTGGCAGTGCATCCACTCGTCCATTGGCGCAAGTTGAAAACTACTGTGTCAACCTCTGTTGAGAACTGGTATTCTTTGCTAGCTGTCTAGACCAAAGTATAATAAAGACAGTATTTCTTTGCTTGTCAACTGCTGTTCAGCAGTTTGATCGTCTGATTTCTTAAATTCATGATTTGGTTGCGTACCCCACCTAATCATGTAACATTAAGTGGTGAAATATTAAAATTTGGTTGATACATTTATCAGGTTGGTAATAGTTGATAAAATGACTTGTTGACAGTTGATATTTGATGGTGTTAAAACAAATGTCCTCGTTGTAAAATAACGAACTATCATAGTTGTTTGTGGAAAATTGTGAATTATGGAAGTTGATATATCCATAAACAAATGTTATTAAATAACCGTCATGGCCAATTTAAATGCCAACATTGAATAAATAATTATTTGTGAAGTTTTGCTTTTTTGTCATCTATAATAACGAAATTTCATTCTGATTAGGAATTAAATTTGTTTATTATAGTAGAAACCTTTATGCATTTGCGAGAATGAACTCTTGTTGCATTTTTTATGTTCACAAGTATGAGTTACCTCCCATACAACATAAATGAATCATTCCAGCCTCAACTGCGCATGCGTAGATTGTAGCCTTTTATTGCGCATGCGTAAAATTGGCCTTTTCTAAACCTCATGGTTGATGTCAGCTGCAGGAATTTGCGCTCAAAAACCCACCTCAACCCACCCAGTTACATCCAAATAAGGATTATACTAAGATATGCATATATATGTATGAATTTATATGTGTATGTTAGACATATAGATGGATACATATATGTATGTGAGTCTGTATGTCGGTAAAATAATTGTAACGGAAGTCCCCTTGCTGCTTGCTTTTCTTTTCTTTTCCAGGTGTATTGCATATATACATTAATGAGTGTGGTGTCCACTTTACTTACACCTGAAACATGTCATGACGGTTATCAGCATCGAAACAGATTATCAACGCTATGTAGAAGATGTTAACCAATATTTCTGGGAATGCGTACACACCTTAAGGCGCAAGTTGAAAACTACTGTGTCAACCTCTGTTGAGAACTGGTATTCTTTGCTAGCTGTCTAGACCAAAGTATAATAAAGACAGTATTTCTTTGCTTGTCAACTGCTGTTCAGCAGTTTGATCGTCTGATTTCTTAAATTCATGATTTGGTTGCGTACCCCACCTAATCATGTAACATTAAGTGGTGAAATATTAAAATTTGGTTGATACATTTATCAGGTTGGTAATAGTTGATAAAATGACTTGTTGACAGTTGATATTTGATGGTGTTAAAACAAATGTCCTCGTTGTAAAATAACGAACTATCATAGTTGTTTGTGGAAAATTGTGAATTATGGAAGTTGATATATCCATAAACAAATGTTATTAAATAACCGTCATGGCCAATTTAAATGCCAACATTGAATAAATAATTATTTGTGAAGTTTTGCTTTTTTGTCATCTATAATAACACTTTTAAGGGTAGAAAATCCTTATATCAACCGAAATTGAAGTCAATAAGAAGGAAAATTTTACTCTTTTCACTTTTGTTGTTATTCAATCTCAGACATCTAAGGACTTTCTCTCAAGTTAAGTTAGCAACTGTTATTAAAATATTTTAATGTAGTATGTATGTAAATTAATTCTCTTAATAGGGAATATAAAATGTTATCATAAAACTGTTTTTACAGTTTGTTTATTGAAACTGAGATAAATAAGCAAACAAAACAAAATAAAACTTTTGTAAAAAAATCATGAAAGTCTTTAATTTACCTGTTGGGAGGTGAAACAGCAAATCATGTCAATTTCATGCAGCACATGCTAGTTTCACACTCATCATGCTAGTTTTAGCTCTCTAGAGGGTAATATTGCAGAAGTGTCAAAAATATTAACTTCTGGAAACTAGTTCCAGCTGTTTTTCATGCAATATTAACTTGTGGACGGGTCTAGACCAGTTTCCAGGTAGACATAGAGATTTATGACGACAAATTTGGCCAATCAGGAGATAGGATTCTCTCTAACATATAACAATGTCATTTATTACATCGACGTTTTGCCAGTAGGCTTCTCCAAGTTATATTTTCATGACATTCATATTCCCAATGAAGATAATAGTTCTAGCCTAACAATTATAACAGGACAGATGACTTTAATTATGTACTTCATCAAAATTCTGTGTTCCCTAATAACACTTTACTGTCACATAGGGCCAGTGAAGCAAATTTTTCTAGCTTGAAATTATAATTTTTTTCTTACTCAACAGTTTAAACGTGTGTTTTGGATGCTCAAAAGAACTGTCTCATCGAGACTTTTTTTTGAGTACCCACAACATATGTTTTGGTAGAGAAATATGAAAAATAATATTCTGTTATGCACTCTTATCTGGAGCCCTGCTGTCAATTTGTGCAAACTACAATGCCACTAGTATTCTGTCCGGAAACCAACCTTTTAACCAATTTATGGCGAATGGAATTTCTAACTTTTATCAATTGGACCATTTCATTTCCTGTTTAAGGGTTGTTGGGTGGCATAATTAAACACAGAGATCTGGCAGTGAGGTCATAGTAAGTTTTGGTACTAAATTTAAGTTATCAGTAGATCTCATACAGTTATTGAAATTTATAACGGTTTTGGGATTTACCTTACGTATCTGTCATTAACTGTTTGTGGAATAGTATAATTTTTATTTTTATTTAATTTTAATAGAACATTCTGAAAGCAAATAGTAGAGACCCTGATCAGATGCAGCAATCTGCGGAATCGGATATGGTTATGCACTGTTAGCCTATGTTTTACAAAAAAGGACGCTAGGATTATATGAGTAAATGTTATCCAAATTGTTACCTAAACCATCTTGGTTACTGTCGCTATTTACAAATTGTAAAAATGTGTAACAGTTCTCTTTACTGTTAAAATGATTCGACATTAAAATGAATAAACTCTGGTGTATGTTATACAGGTAAATTTCCTCCTTCTCTACAGCTGTGCGATCTAAACATGCGCGGATCCAGTAAGTTTTGCAAAGTTTTGCGAGGTTCAACTTTTTTTTAAATGAGAGTATCCAAATAACACTATAAGCGGGCAATCATCAGCCCTCCAGCAAAATGCCATTTAAATGGCATTTCACTGGCATGCCGATGATGACCCGACATTGAATGCTGGCTTGCTAGCTTTGTAATTTTTTCAGTGGATCCGGACCAGTATTGCTAAAAACCCTATATGTTTATGATTTTTAAGGGGGGTCTGGACCCCCTGCCCCCCCCCCCTCTGGATCCGCGCATGCTAAACCGCTATGTACTACTTTACCAACAAGTTTAACATTTAAAAAATAACCTTACTATTGGTGAATTTCGACCTCAGACGGATCAAAGATCGGACGATTCGAATTTACAGCACATGAAAGGGAAAACAGGTAGAAACCGTTATAAAGCGGTATCATAGGCGTTACATAGTACATTATCATGATTATATAGGTAACTTTCAACAGTTTACTCAACTTTCTCTGTAGCTCGGTAGGTAAGCAACAGAACATTAATGTTAGTCTAATAAGTTCAAGTATTTCTTTTATTTAATGCGAGCTTGAGTCTCGGTCAGGCCTTTTTTACTTTTAATACAAGTGTGTGTGCGTGCGCGTGCGCGTGCGTGTTCATTTCAGCTCTTTTTCTATTGCATATTTTCATCATGGTATATATTTTTTCATAATTTATTAAATTTCAGATACAATTAATTTCACATGCCGTCTGTCTTGCTGGCAGTGTCAGTATCAGAGCTGCAGTCGGAGCCCGACGCAAAATCAATCACCACTGGCTCATGATCTTCCACTGCCGAGAGATCTGCGATCTCTTTTAACTACATGTAGTTCATGTAGTAAACTACATGTAGTATGTATACCCGCTCTACTGACAAAACATGCTCGACGCACTTCACCCAGTCACCAGGTGTAATGCCTCTCATGCCCTAGCAATAATAGGTTGAAGGCGAAGTTATTCCTCGCAATGAAACAATCATAAAAACGCATTAGGTGATACAATTTGCCGCAGAGAAGTCAAAATAAAATTCATCGTGTTTTGATGATAGCAGGAACATAATATAGTAAAGTTCCTAACCGCGGACCGCCATTCCAGCCAAACTTGCGATTTTCTACAATAAAATTACAATGTACTAAATTGTCATTTCACTGGTACCCAAAGGTAGTAGATTTACCATTCCTACCCCCTCCTCCTCAAAAAATATGTTAATAAAAAGATATTTGGGATTCGATCTCTGGGATTTGAACGCTGCAACTTTCCAGGGTATATTTGCATTTCAAGACGTTGACTGCTCAACTAAGCCTGTAGTTGTTGTGTTTGTCATGTCGTTACATATTTATTGGAAAGTTTGTTACGTCGAGCAGTGAGTATTAGGCGAGAAATAACCGTTACAATCTTATTTACCTTTCTCATGCTCCTAAGTAGACTCGTCTGATCTTTGATCCGTCTGAGGTCAAAATTGACCTATACATAATATCATCAAAGTAATATTGTCTGTTGGAACACATTTAACAGTGTGAACATTGTAATATCCATCAAATTAAAGTTTTGCTATATCAAGAAGTGATATAGTATACAAAAATAGGTGGTTTACCTTAAAGTTGCCATTGACCCAGGAGTCGTCGCGGTTAATACTGATATCATCATAATGAAGAGACATGGTGCAAGTATGTTAATGTTTGTACAACCATCAGGACATCTCCCTTGAGCTGCTGTTGCATTCACACTGACATCTATGTTTAAACCCTTGGCAATGCAGCTACAGTTAGAAAATGATCCCTGAAAAAGTTGTACAGATAAATTCATGCCTAGCAATAGAGAATACCCAATTTTATTATTTCAAAATCCGATGCTCTGGCTATCATTAGATAATCTGGAAAAACTTACGTACATACAAATCACTGTCAAAGTGTTTAAGTCTGCAATTATGAACATTTTCAAAAAAATCGTTTTAATTCGTTTGTAAAAACAGAATTAACTTGTGATTTGACAAGAAATCTATTCACTTCAGCTGCAAAATGCATGGAAAAGTGAATTATCTAATCAAAACAGGTATTTATTCTTTTGTTGGTATTTATTTACATCCCTCTAGGGATTCCAGATAGTTTTTTAACATAAATGCTGTTGTTTTGAAAGTGGTAATTTGTTAAGGCTTACAAAGCTGGTAAAATCTATACCCGAATGTTAACTATATTACTTTGTTCTTAAAAATTAGAAACAGTATTTCTAAAAATAGAAGATCAAAAGATATATACTTTGCAGCTTTAATTTCAGGCTTTAATGTCTAGCTTAACTATGCATAATCTAGCAAACAACATTTAAAACAACATTTAAAGAAACTATTACATTGCTTTTCTAATCTGAGATATATCCTCTATTTAAGTTTAAGTTATATAAAGTTATACGTTATATCATATATGTTATATTGGTAACAGCATTTAAAAAAACTATTTCATTGCGTTTTTAATCTGATTCAATTAAAATTTAGCCAAAATACTGACCTAAAGTAGAGCATATGAAGTTTTTTTTGCAATTTTACCTCTGCAGCTATGGGTAACTTCTATTTACTGACATATAAATCATTGGCGTAGCTCCCATTACGCACTTACACACGTGCGTAAAAAAGAAGCAACATTCAAGGGAGGTCATCCAATGTGGTAAAATGATTTTCAATACCATAAGGAACTACTCTTAAAGGAAAGAATTCGCTCCCTCTGGGAGCAAATTCTTTCCTTTAAGAGAAGTTCCCAATTTGAAAAGGGACGCAAATGAAGAGGATCACCGCTTGATCTAGTAGTTTCCCTTTAATGTGCGTAACCTTTCAGCCTTCTGGCTACGCCATTATTAATATTGATATTGAAAGATTAAAACACCTACCATAGGAGCATCAGGTGGTACAGAACAGCCAGCATGACATGCAGAGTAATATTATACAATTATTGACTTCAATGAGGTAGACATAAGGATTTATCTACCCGCAAAAGTGATATATAACTTTTAAGGGTAGATAAATCCTCATGTCTACCGAAATTGAAGTCAATAACTGTTTTGTTATATGACTTTTCAACTAAGAATGAAAATGTTCTACTTTCACTTTTAATGCTGAAGTCAACCTTTAACCTAAGGACTTTCTAACAAGTTTTATCAACTGTTATTAAATATTTTAATGTAGTATTTTGCAATTTGAAATGTATATTAATTCTCTAAATGTGGAATGTAAAATTTAATCATAAAACTTTTTATTTTTACATTTTGTTTATTCAAACAAAGATAAATGAACAAACAAAACATAACAAAACAGTTGTTAAAATTCATGAAAGTCTTTAGTTTACCTGTTGGGATGTGAAACAGCAAATCATGTCAATTTCATGCAGTACATGCTAGTTTTATACTCATCATGCTATTTTTAGCTCTCTAGAGGGTGATATTGCAGAAGTGTCAAAAATATTAACTTCTGGAAACTAGTTTGAGCTGGATTTCATCCTATATCACCTTCTGAGCCAGTTAAGACCAGTTTTCAGGCAGACATAGAGATTTATGAAGACAAATTGGGCCAATCAGGAGACAGGATTCTCTCCAGTCATAGAACAAACAATATAATCATCCCCACACAGGATTAAAACACCTACCATAGGAGAGTCTGGAGAGACAGAACAACCGGCATGGCATGCAGAGTAATATATAATATTATCATCTCCACACACAGGATTAAAACCTACCATAGGAGAGTCAGGCGGTACAGAACAGCCGGCATGACATGCAGAGTAATATACAATATTATCATCCCCACACAGGATTAAAACACCTACCATAGGAGAGTCTGGAGGTACAGAACATCCGGCATGGCATGCAGAGTAATATACAATATTATCATCTCCACATAAAGGATTTAAACACCTACCATAGGAGAGTCAGGAGGTACAGAACATCCCGCATGACATGCAGAGTAATATACAATATTATCATCTCCACACACAGGATTAAAACACCTACCATAGGAGAGTCAGGAGGTACAGAACAGCCAGCATGACATGCAGAGTAATATACAATTTTATCATCGCCACACACAGGATTAAAACACCTACCATAGGAGAGTCAGGAGGTACAGAACATCCGGCAGGCCATGCAGAGTAATATACAATATTATCATCTCCACACACAGGATTAAAACACTTACCATAGGAGAGTCAGGAGGTACAGAACATCCGGCATGGCATGCAGAGTAATATACAATATTATCGTCTCCACACACAGGATTAAAACACTTACCATAGGAGAGTCAGGAGGTACAGAACATCCGGCAGGGCATGCAGAGTAATATACAATATTTTCATCTCCACACACAGGATTTAAACATTTACCATAGGAGAGTCAGGAGTTACAGAACATCCGGCATGGCATGCAGAGTAATATACAATATTATCATCTCCACACACAGGATTAAAACACTTACCATAGGAGAGTCAGGAGGTACAGAACATCCGGCAAGGCATGCAGAGTAATAAACAACATTATCATCTCCACACATATGATTAAAACACTTACCATAGGAGAGTCAGGAGGTACAGAACAGCCGGCATGGCATGCAGAGTAATATACAATATTATCGTCTCCACACACAGGATTAAAACCTACCATAGGAGAGTCAGGAGGTACAAAACATCCGGCAGGGCATGCAGAGTAATATACAATATTATCATCTCCACACACAGTATTAAAACCTACCATAGGAGAATCAGGAGGTACAGAAGAACCAGCATGGCATGCAGAGTAATATACAATATTATCATCTCCACACACAGGATTAAAACACCTACCATAGGAGAATCAGGAGGTACAGAACATCCGGCATAGCATGCAGAGTAATATACAATATTATCATCTCCACACACAGGATTAAAACACCTACCATAGGAGAGTCAGGAGTTACAGAACATCCGGCATGACATGCAGAGTAATATACAATATTATCATCCCCACACACATGATTAAAACACTTACCATAGGAGAGTCAGGAGGTACAGAACAGCCAGCATGGCATGCAGAGTAATATACAATATTATCATCTCCACACACAGGATTAAAACACCTACAATAGGAGGGTCTAGAGGTACAGAACATCCGGCATGACATGCAGAGTAATATACAATATTATCATCCCCACACAGGATTAAAACACCTACCATAGGAGAGTCAGGAGGTACAGAACATCCGGCAAGGCATGCAGAGTAATATACAATATTATCATCTCCACACACAGGATTAAAACACTTACCATAGGAGAGTCAGGAGGTACAGAACATCCGGCATGGCATGCAGAGTAATATACAATATTATAATCTCCACACACAGGATTAAAACACCTACCATAGGAGAGTCAGGAGGTACAGAACACCCGGCATGGCATGCAGAGTAATATACAATATTATCATCTCCACACACATGATTAAAACACTTACCATAGGAGAGTCAGGAGGTACAGAACATCCGGCATGGCATGCAGAGTAATATACAATATTATAATCTCCACACACAGGATTAAAACACCTACCATAGGAGAGTCAGGAGGTACAGAACACCCGGCATGGCATGCAGAGTAATATACAATATTATCATCTCCACACACAGGATTAAAACACTTACCATAGGAGAGTAAGGAGGTACAGATCAACCGGCATGGCATGCAGAGTAATATACAATATTATCATCTCCACACACAGGATTAATAACACTTACCATAGGAGAGTCAGGAGGTACAGAACATCCGGCATGGCATGTAGTTATATACAATATTATCATCCCCACACACAGGATTAAAACACCTACCATAGGAGAGTCTAGAGGTACAGAACAACCATCATGGCATGCAGAGTAATATACAATATTATCATCTCCACACACATGATTAAAACACCTACCATAGGAGAATCAGGAGGTACAGAACATCCCGCATGGCATGCAGAGTAATATACAATATTATAATCTCCACACACAGGATTAAAACACCTACCATAGGAGAGTCAGGAGGTACAGAACATCCGGCAAGGCATGCAGAGTAATATACAATATTATCATCTCCACACACAGGATTAAAACACTTAACCATAGGAGAGCCCGCAGGTACAGATCAACCGGCATGGCATGCAGAGTAATAAACAATATTATCATCTCCACACACAGGATTAAAACACTTACCATAGGAGAGTCAGGAGATACAGAACATCCGGCATGGCATGCAGAGTAATATACAATATTATAATCTCCACACACAGGATTAAAACACCTACCATAGGAGAGTCAGGAGGTACAGAACATCCGGCAAGGCATGCAGAGTAATATACAATATTATCATCTCCACACACAGGATTAAAACACTTAACCATAGGAGAGTCAGGAGGTACAGATCAACCGGCATGGCATGCAGAGTAATATACAATACATTTGTATTATCATCCCCACACAGGATTAAAACACTTACCATAGGAGAGTCAGGAGATACAGAACATCCGGCATGGCATGCAGAGTAATATACAATATTATCATCTCCACACACATGATTAAAACACTAACCATAGGAGAGTTAGGAGGTACAGAACATCCGGCATGGCATGCAGAGTAATATACAATATTATCGTCTCCACACACAGGATTAAAACACCTACCATAGGAGAGTCAGGAGGTACAGAACATCCGGCATGGCATGCAGAGTAATATACAATATTATCATCTCCACACACATGATTAAAACACTAACCATAGGAGAGTCAGGAGGTACAGAACATCCGGCATGGCATGCAGAGTAATATACAATATTATCGTCTCCACACACAGGATTAAAACCTACCATAGGAGAATCAGGAGGTACAGAACAGCCGGCATGGCATGCAGAGTAATATACAATATTGTCATCTCCACACACAGGATTAAAACCTACCATAGGAGAGTCAGGAGGTACAGAACATCCGGCATGGCATGCAGAGTAATATACAATATTATCATCCCCACACACAGGATTGAAACCTGTTTGTTTGCATGAGCATTCAGATTGACAAGCAGCTGTAAAACCATCTATCAAGCTGAAATAAATGAGGTATTGTGAATAAATCTACTTTTGTTACAATCAATTTTTCAATAGTATAATCCATAAAAATGCAAAGGTAAATTGATAAGATATTATGTGTACGCATATTTGATAAGAGATGTGTAACGTCTCAGAGTCTAAAATGGCTGCCTTCCATTGCTTCTCGTTATCTACTCTACTTACATCTGTAAGATTTTCATTTTTCATTTGAGTTTAATCTTGTTTGCAGAAAATTGAATGGTTTGATTAGGGCTTGCATTTCCTAATCACGTAATTTCAAATTTTAGTTCCAATAGGCCACTGGCTGGATATGGTTTACCTCCCCCACAGGGGGAATTTTGTAGACCATATTTTTCTTAAAGCCCAATGTCTTGCAAGGATTTTGCAACATGTTAGCCCTCTGACAATGGCAGCGTTAAGCTGTAACAGCCTGTTACATACGTTACCCCACAAATTATTTGATAATTAAAATTCTTTTTAAGACTTCAAAAAAGTGCAAAAGATAAGGTAAGATTTCCAAATTGGTTATATTTTCTTAATAAGCTATTACTGGGCCACAGATAATGACATTTGAAAACAAAAATAGTCACCCCCAATGTAGTGTATGTTACATTTTTTCATTGAACCTCCTTTTAAATGATAAATGCATCTAATATAGTTTGTCCTAAATTTTATTGAAACCAGTTTATGTTCAATAATTTGGTATTACATTAAAGAGTTTTTATTTACCTTTTCAAAACTGCAAGCATGAAGTTTCTATCTTATATACTTTTTGAGTTATTAGATAATAAACATGGTACCCCCATATCACAGAAAAATGTAAAATGTAATTTTGCAGGCCTCACGCTGGCTATAGACCCCACTTCCCCCAGGGGGAATTTCGTACACTACAATTTCCAGATACTACATTATATAAGCCACAAAATGAAATAGGTTAGCTCTCTGAGAGTGGCAGCATTAGCGGGTAACATCATGTTATGTACGTTACCAGCAAAAATAACATTAAAATTTACTGATAATGTCTCCAACAGGACATATTCACACTTTTTTTGATGTCTGGCACAGGTTTAAGAACTTCGTATAGCACAGTTACATATTTTTAGCATATATTTTATAAATGTCTTGAGTTTTTGCCGTTTTATATGTTACTTAGTGTTTCATATGTTATTTCCAAGTATCAGTATGGCAGTTATTGACTATACATGTATTACATCCGTCAGTGAATATAATAAATGTATAAGGCTGCTATTCAAATGAATAAAAGTTCCTTATTATGGTGTCTTACACTATTTTACAGCCCAGGTTACATACGCTACTCTCTGAATACCGTTAAACATTCAAGATATGGTCTCCAACACGACCTGCTTGTACTTATTTGCATGCTGCCACAGGTCCATGTACTTCTTTTTACTCTGGCTCATTTGCTGAGGAAGTACCTCAAAACATAAACTACCATAAACCCTCTTTTCTTTTATAGAGAAATCAAATATAATTGACATAATACTCATGGAAAGTTTGTAACATTCAGTGCAATGTGCGAGTAACAACTTAAAAGATCAAGGAAAACTTATCAGGTAGAAGTTCTAGAACAAATCTTCATATATTATCCAAGGGTTTAAAGAATTATCCTATATAACTTATTACTCCTCTATCAGATTCATCTTGGAAGGATTTTGCAATATGCCAGCACTCTGGTAATGGCACCATTACTTTGTAACAGCCAATTACATATATTACCCATCAACATCTTTGATAATTTTAGTAAATGACATGACTTCTGAAAAGTGCAAACCATACGGTAAGATTTCCAAATTGGCTTGTTACGGGCCAGGCACTTTCACCTATATATCTACATAAAGTAGATTTCGCATAGCTTCTAGTATAAAATCAATCTCTGACAACTGGGTCAGATAATCGACTCTTTGGCTCAGTGGTTAGAGCATTGGTCTTTTACCGGGGTGACCCGGGTTCGATTCCCAGCGAAGGCACGGGAAACTTTTCAGCTATGCTTTACTTTGTTACGGCTATCATGTCGTAAGAGGCTATATCATCCAAGTAAGCTATTTTTGAGTCACAGATATGGAGTTTGAAAACAAATATGACCCCAAAGTGTTACGTATGTTACTTTTTTCATTATTCCTATATAAATGATTTATGAAACTAATATAGTTTGATATTTTTTTTTTTTTATGTGAATGTGCTTACTAACTCCTTTGTATTAAAGAATGTTTATGTACCTTTTGGAAACTGCAAATATTATGTTTCTATCTTTTATAAGGTTTGAGTTGTTGAGTTTTGTACATGGTAGCCCCATATCACACAAAATGTGAAATATAATTCTGTGGCTCATTTGTTAGGGTACAATCAAGTTTTTGTTTACCCAGAGGTACTCGATTTCCTTCCCATTTATTTTCCACACATTTTGTCCATATCTGGATAGCCTCACTTGTTTTCATGGGAAAGACTTGATAGTTCAATCTTTGTATGTACATCTTAAGGATAGAAAAGCAGGGTGGAGGAAAGCTCATGTTTATGCCATTTGAAATCGTCAGTATTTGTTTATGGCTTTGGTACTTTTTCAAAAACATGTTGTACTGCAGCTTATTCACAATCATATAAATAGCACATGTTAGGGCTTCATATCACTGTTGAGTGCCTAGAGCAATTCTTTATTTGTTTTCCTACCCTTCTTAGAATGTTGATGAACTAGTAGGGGAGGGGTTCTCTATCAGTTTGATAGCACAGAGGCACATTGGTAGTGTCACAATCTGTTAAACAGTGTATTACTGTAGATCTCTTCCCCCATATTCTGGCCAATGATGTTGACATTCACCTTTTCTTGCATACACCATTGTTGAACAAAACACCTAGGTTATCCTCTGCGAGAATGTTTGTAAGACTATAGATTGCTGCTTATACATTGTATATATGTATCAGTGATAAAACCAACATGCCCTGCCTTTAGTGCCTGGTTGAATATTGGTGCCATCAGATCCATGAAGGTGACATTCAAAGATATTATGCTCTGTAGTTACGGCATTAACATCAACATTATGTGCAGTACTACATGACCAATCTAATGTTGGTTCAATGTGTGATTGCAAACCATGCTGGAGTTTGGACTTGTCAGTTTTGGTGGAAATTCCATCAGGAGTTGACAGTGGGCATGGTACAAGCCCGAGAAGGAACGGCAGTGTCAACTCAAGGTCAACATTACGTCCAATAGAAAGAAGGTCATGCTTACCAAAGACGCTCCTTTAAGCTCTCATCTGGCTGTTTACGTTTTGTAAATTGGGCAATTTCTTTTTACTTGATCCCGCGAGCATAAAAACTGTATTAACTTGTAGTATTTTATGGGGGATGTGAAAGAAAGATTTTCTTTAACTAAACGTGAGTCGATGAAGTCTGCAACAGCCTTCCTGCCAATGTCATCAGCCTCAATGAGATTCTAAGCTATGCCAGGCTTAGCAGGCACACCGAAAGACAAAAAGTACAGTTCATTGTCTTCAAAAACTAGAACTAAAGGACTGGTGAAGCCTGAAACTGCCTTTAGTACTCATTCTACTTTGCATCTAAGCAGATTGAATATTTCATTTCAGTGCATTGAAGAGCTGTTTCAATATATTGAGCTCTGATGTGATGAGTAATACACCATTCCATCTGTAGTACGAAGCGTAATTCTAGTTGCTGAAGCCTATAATAACTCTTTATTGTTTGCCTGATAGTTATGTCAAAAGCATTTCTCAAGCAAAGGGCCAATGGTTGTGACACACTAAACCCATTTTGTTTGAGAAGTTCTTTGCATCTGCGATGTGTATCAAATTTATGAGTGTAATCAGTTACACAGGTACATATTGTGCGTAGTTGTTGTGATCGTTTGCAATGAACATTGGGAACAAGACATACAGATAGAGATGACATACAATTCAAAGTTGTTTTCCTTGTAGCCCTAATCAGTGTCAACACCATCTGAATCATATCCATTTACCTTGCCCAGATCTGAGCTGTTTCACAGTGACTGTCTTTCAGAACTTCCGATTTGAATGCATGGAATCTATACTGCTTATATGAGCAAACAGCGAAGGTTGATATGTCACATTATATTATTAGTTTAAGTCACCATAAATTAATAAGAAACTTCAATTAATTTCAGCCTTATAAATTTTCTAAATTCTCTGACAGACTTTATACATATATAGTCAACAACTATACAGATACTCAGAATAACTTATGTATCATTTGGTAACACACATAACAGTTAAAGCTCAAGGCATTTATTAAAAGAATACTTAAAATAGGTAAACCTTGTTAAAAGAAGTACATAAACCTGTGCAAGCATGCAAATAAGTATAAACAGGGCTTGTTAGAGACATTAACTTAAATGTTTAATGCTATTTTGAAGGTAACATACATAACTTGGACCTGAAAAACAGTGTAAACGATCGTGCTAAAGAACTTTAAATCATTTAAGTAGCAGCCTTATAGGTTTACTATATTCTGTGACAGATGTAATACATGTATAGTTTACCGGGCCGCGTAGCGCAGTCGGTAACGTGTCTGGCTACAGATGCGTGTCTGACTGCAGATCCAGGGGTCGCGAGTTCGATCCCGGCCCGGTCCCATACTTTCGTGGAGATTGATCATGAAATAATTTCTACGGTCATTCTCCTCCCTTCCGCTGATTTATTCAAGAAGGGTTGTTGTCAGTTACAAGCGAAAGTATGTGCACAAATTACTGGTTAACCGCTTGTTCAAGCCTGCCCAGGAAAAAGTGTGGTTAGGTGAACTGACCGTCCCGCAATGACCATAGCTGTTGACTTGGGACGTAAAGCAACAAAACCAACCAACCAACATGTATAGTCAATAAATACCATACTGATACTCGGAAATAACGCAGGAATCACTAAGTAACGTTTGCAACGGTAATTACTCAAGACATTTATAAAATTAATACTAAAAATATGTTACTGTGTTATAAGAAGTTCATAAACCTGTGTCAGCATGCAAATATGTACGAACATGTCATGGTTGACACATTATCAGGGACGTTTAATGCTACTTTGGGGGGTAACGTATATAACGTGCTGTTACACGTTAACGCTGCCACTCTCAGAGGGCTAACATCTTTTATTTTGTGTCTTATATAATGTAGTTTTAGAAAATCATAGTGTACAAAATTCCCCCGGGGGGGGGGGGGGGGGAGGGGGTCTATAGCCAGCTCAAGGCCTACACTGAAAATAAAATAAAATTTTGTCTACATATCTTCTTTCTATTTGTAACATAATTTATGTATAAATCTTTTTGACATATATATGCTTTTATTAAATACTTAAATTTGGATAGGACAAGTGCATGCATAGATGTAGCTCCAATAATGCAATTACACTCGTACGTAATGAAAATTGTGCATAATCAATGGAATCATCCAATGTGAAATCAATTTCCAATGTTTTACATCAACTATGTGGTAGTTAACAGTACTATTGGTTGATGGTTTTACTATTTGCCATCAGAATGATGGTAAATTCATTATGTTATAACTTCCGCAACTTTGTTTTAAAATAAGCTCTAAGTGGTTGCCGAATATAATGAATCCACAAGGCTTTGGTATTGCAACTACATAAATAGACAAGCATTAAATGCCTGTCAAAATAACCCTTAAAGACCACCTACAACATCAGGAAGATAATAAATAAAATAAAAAATAAGTAGTTCGATGGTACCCAGAAATAATTTACATATCCATACATGGTTTGCTAGGATTTAACACCATGCTTTTACGTGGTGAAAACATATAATCCGCAACATGAAATTTCCAACAATGTGGTATGTGAAACAAGCAAAGGCTCAGACCAGCCTGCGCATACGCGCAGTCTGATCAGAGCCTTTGCTAGTCGCTTAAGTATTTCATGACTGTTAAGCTACTGGCCGAACATCATTTGGAGTTTCTAAGCTTAAAAGGAGGCTACACAGGCTCGGCTGAATCTACACTTGTCAAAATGCCACATTGTATAAAATCAAGTGTCGCGGCTCATTAATTTATTGTGGGTACCTTTCTCCTGGGTATGTAGTTCTAAATCCAGCCAGGTTTACCTCAGGACAGTTAGCCATATATGCAAGTCCCGGAATTGCTGATAGTAATGTTACTATTACATTTAGACAAAGCAATAAATAAAAAAAAAAATAAGTACTTCGATGGTACCCAGAAACAATCTCAGATATCCATGGTTTGCTAGTATTTAAAGAGACTAAGTCTGTAACTATGAACATTTTTCGATTTTTTTTTAATCATTTGTAAAAGTAGAATTAAGCTATATTTTCACAATAAAAATATTGAGTACAGCTGAAAACTGCATGGAAAAGTGAATTATCTTATAAAATAGGTGTTTTTTTCTCCGGTCGGTAATTATTTACGTCCCTCCAATAATTCTAGACCGTTGAATTTTAGTATAAATGCAGTTGTTTTGAAAGTGATAACTTGTTAAGATTTACGAAAATTGTAAAATGTTTACCTGAATTTGAGTATTTTTACTGTGTTCTTGAAAAATAAAAAAAAACTTTTTAAAATTAGAGATCAAAAGTTACAGACAATGCAGCTTAAACACCATGCTTTTAAGCTGTGAAAAAAATATTGTGGGTACCTTTCTCCTGGGTATGTAGTTCTAAATCCTGCCAGGTTTACCTCAGGACAATTCGCCATATATGCAAGTCCAAGAATGGCTGATAGTAATGTTACTATAACATTTAGACGTAGCATTCCAACAATCTCCAGCTTGAATATCCGGATAAGTACACCTCCAAGAAACATGCCTATAGATCCTACTAAAATGAGCCCACCTAAAACAACAACAGCCTATAATTAACCTTTAATGCGCGAATTGCAACAAAAGTCGTCTGCTTTACTCGTCTGTTGAAATGTTTAAGAAGCCTCCGTGGCAAACAGCGTGGACGCAGAACAGACTGCTCCTATATGGCAAACAGTGTGGACCCAGATCAGACTGCTCCTATAGGAGCAGTCTGTTCTGTGTCCATGCTGTTTGCTTCTATACTTAATTCGTCGGTAATGTAAGGCATTTATTTGCAACAGACGACTTCAGCAGACGACATTTTCAGATGCATATTTTTCTTGGCGATTTAAGGGTTAATGGTCAAAATATATAAAGAACGAATTAGTACATATGCAGTTATTTAAAAAAGAGGGTATCAGGAGGATGCTCTTAAACTCGATGAAAAAGATAAAAGTTTCTCACTTATCAGTATTTTTTACTCGCTTAACCCTTAAAGCGCCAAGAAAAAAAATGTATCTGAAAATGTTGTCTGCTGAAGTCGTCTGCTGTAAATGATTGCCTAACATTACTGACAAATGAAGTATAGAAGCAAACAGTGTGGACCCAAAACAGACTGGTCCTATAGTAACAGTCTGATCTGGGTCCACACTGTTTGCCATAATGGCTTCTTAAACATTTCAGCAGCCGAGAAAAGCAGACGACTTTTGTTGTGATTGGCGCATTAAGGGTTAAAAAATTCAATAGTGTTTGAGCGCACGTGATAACAGTAAGAAAGATGACAAAGATCAGGAATCAATACAATCAAGTACCACAACTGACCCAGGATACCAAATGGGAAAGTAACACAATCATATAAAACATCACAAACAAGAGCCAAGAGGTCATCCCTTTCCCTTCATGTGACCACAAGATGCGAAAGCATTACAAACACAAGACATAAATAACACAGAAGACTCATTTTATCATATGACGCTGATACCACTTTGAAAAAACATTTTTGACAAATTACATGCAACGTCAAGGTTTTGACATTAATACATGCGACGTTGCCATAGGCGTCATAATTTTACCAACTATGAGCAAAAAACGTTTATCAGTTAACACTTTGGTTCCCTCTTTAGATTGACGATTAAGGGCCAATTCAGCGTCACCCAATAATAATAAAAGTGCAGTGAGGTAGACAACGTTTGTCAGGCCAAGGTAAAACACAATAAGATAGATAGATAGATAGATAGATAGATAGATAGATAGATAGATAGATAGATAGATAGATAGATAGATAGATAGATAGATAGATAGATAGATAGATAAATGGATGGATGGATGGACGGAGGACGGACGGACGGACGGATAGACAGACAGACAGACAGACAGACAGACAGCAAGATAGATAGATAGATAGATAGATAGATAGATAGATAGATAGATAGATAGATAGATAGATAGATAGATAGATAGATCAAACCTACCAAGAAGTAATCCTGCAACATCAAATGAAAGACTGTACATTTCCAGTAAGTATTTGAATGAGAAAGCACTGACTCCAAATATAATCAATGACTCTGTACATCCACCAAGGGACACAAAAATGAACGTAGGATTTTTAATCTGCAATATAAATTTATATACATGTAATAAAAGGATGTTGTAAAATCAAACAATATGAGATACTTTAGCTTTTTTAAAAGGGAGTATGACCAGAAAATACAGTAGAACCTGGTAAAATGGTTACCATTTGTCATTAAAATCTTTATTTTGTCTATTTCTGAGTGGCCATTTTACACAGGTTTTACTGTATCGCAATCTGCAGGCCTGGGCCCGGAATTACAATGCCTCCTTAGAGTTAAGGAGGACTTAAGTTAAGTATTGGTATTTTCAAATGCTATATTAGATGCTAAGTAAATTGCCTGGATCGATGCAGTACTTGTGGTCAAAGATATCATTGTGATCTACAGAAAACATGAAACTTATTTGATTTTAATCAGTTTGAAACGTTATTTTTCACATCCTGAAAAATAAACACTTAAGTTTTCCTTAACTTTAAGGAGGCATTGTAATTCCGGGTGGAGACCACTGCATTGCAAGGAAGATAATTTTAATACAAACATCCACATCACAATTAAAGTAAAGCAACCAGCTCTATCATCCTTAGCATACTGAGTGTTAATCCTAGAAAGGATACCAAGAACCTTATATACAGTAAAATTAAAGTGGATACATATGCACCTAAAGAGCACATGAGCACCCTAAATTCACAATCTGTCAATCAGTATGAGTGTAAGGTAGACCGATCACAATATATTCGCTTTTTTTTAAAACAAAATGTACTGATATGATAAAAACTAGTCCGCTCTAGATTAATGTGCGTTTACAGGGTTATGAAGTTATTAATCTTATTTCTTATGTATTGTTCTTTAACATTATTATACAAAAACAAGACCAAACTCTGCTCTGGACCTGCGTCGTCGGTGCACAGCGGTGTGTGAACAGTCGATATGCAAATTTCAAATATACTGGAATGAAATCAGATTCCATCCAAATTACACAATGTAATCTACAGTAGGTGACTCAACAATTTTTTAAGTTAACCACTCAAAAATATATTATCAAATGTGCATATAGTTAGGATGTAGATGTTCAATGTGTGAAAATTCATAATAAAAGTTTGAATATAAAGAAATGAAACTGCTTGAGTTACAGATTACACAAACAAGACACCCCCTAAGCATTTCTGATGGAAAAAATGTCTATGTTCAAGAGACCTAAAGTAAGAAAATGTTTATCAAATTTGCACAAAAAGGGGAGGCATATGTTCAATGTATGAACAATCATTGTGCAAAGTTTGAATATTAAGGAATGAAAACTCTTGGAGGTACAGGTAACGCAACCAGAAACCATCTAAGCATTTCTATCGAAAAAATTGTCTTAAGTTCAAGACCCACCACAAATAAAATAAAACATTCATAAAATGTGCATAGAATAAACGGTGCACATCTTCAATGTGTGAACAATCATTAAGCAAAGTTTAATATAAAAGAATGCATACTGTTGGAGTTACAGATTATACAAACTAGGCACTCCCTAAGCATTACGGATGGAAGAATGTCAAAGTTCAACACACGTCACCAACTGAAAAATATTTATTAAATGTGCACAAAATAGAAGGTGCACATCTTCAATGTGAGAAAAATTATTATGTAAAGTTTGAATAAAAAGCAATGAATACTATTGGAGTTACAGATTACACAAACTAGGTAGACCCTAAGCATTACGGATGGAAAAAATGTCTAAGTTCAACACCCATCAAAAGAGTGAAAAAAATGAAATGTGCACAAAAAAGAGGTGCACATCTTCAATGTGTGAACAATCATTATGCAAAGTTTGAATAAAAAAAGGAATGAATACTGTTGGAGTTACAGATTATACAAACTAGGCACTCCCTACGCATTACGGATGGAAAAAAATGTCAAAGTTCAACACCCGTCACCAACTGAAAAATATTTATTAAATGTGCACAAAATAGAAGGTGCACATCTTCAATGTGTGAACAATTATAATGTAAAGTTTGAATAAAAAGCAATGAATACTGTTGGAGTTACAGATTACACAAACTAGGCAGCCCCTAAGTATTATGGATGAAAAAAATGTCTAAGTTCAACACCCGTCAAAAAAGTGAAAAAAAAAAATATGTGCACAAAAAAGGTGCACATCTTCAATGTGTGAACAATCATTATGCAAAGTTTGAATAAAAAGGAATGAATACTGTTGGAGTTTTAGATTACACAAACTAGGCACCCCCCTAAGCATTTCTGATAGAAAAAAATGTCTAAGTAGTAATCAGGTTCTCCACCCGTCAAAAATTAGAAAAAAATGAAACGTGCACAAGATTATATGTGCACATTTTCAATGTGTGAACAATCATTATATTAAGTATGAATATAAAGGAATGAATATTGCTGAAGTTACAGATTACACAAACTAGGCACCCCCTAAGCATTTCGGATGAAGAAAATGTCAGGTTCAACACCCCCTTTAAAAATGAAAAAAATGAAACGTGCACAAAATAGACGGTACACATCTTCAATATGTGAACAATCATTAGGCAAAGTTTGAATGAAAAGTAATGAAAACTTTTGGAGTTACAGATTACACAAACTTGGTACCCCTAAAGTGTTGCGGACGGACAGACTGACGGACGGACAGGCTAAAGCGACTCAGGTAAGAATAAATCATTACTTTTTGAAACATTGCTAGAAGGTCCGACCTAACACATTCAGATTTCAGTCTTCAATTTAAAGGAAGATATAAAAACTAGAAGCTTCGAGTTACATACCAATCTAAGCAACGCCTTTAGAAAAGAGACAATAACTTGTTTCACTAATTTTCCACATGAAGTATCTGTCTCACTTCTAAGTTTATCCTCCATTTCTTCTGCCTTCTCATTACCTTGTAAAGCAAAATACTAACATAGTCATGGAATACTGCGGAGAATCATGTGGCTTAAGAACAACAATGGCGGATATTTGTCAGAAGTCCCTTCATTTGGATAAGGCTTTCTTGCACACCGGATAAGGATATCTGAGATTTTGCCCTGGGATAGAAAATCCTATACTACCCATGCTATCTTACCCAGGACGTCAAGTAACGTCATCATGTGAAATTGCATATTAGCGTATTCAGGGATTTCTGGAAGCGTATTATAAAGTAAATAAATAAATAAATAAAAACAGTGGTGAGCAAGGAAAAGAATCCATTATTCGTGTTAGGGTTGGATAGAAAAATCCGTCCCTAGGGATCACCGTTTGTCATCACTCAGCAAGCCTCGTGATGCCAAACAGCGATTCTCGGAATGGATTTTCCTATCCTACCCTCACACTCATGATAGATTCTTATACTCTTCGATATTTCCGTTAATACTGGTCAGAGGTGATGCTTTAACAGTTTTTTCACTATTTGGTGATGTTAACTTTAACCCATAAGCATGGTGATTCAAAACAAAAGGCAATTCTTTAAGCATGTGGTTTGAGTCAGATACCCCGTAAAAGTTACAGAATAATAACAATCCTATGAGACCTTCGGACAAAGATCTGGTTAAAAAGTTATTGACAAAGATCTGGTTAAAAAGTTTTTGACGAGGAAACTGGAATGGATATTAAGGGCAAAGAGGTGAAGTAATGAAACGGGCTATATTTTTCCGAAATAAAGCATTCTCTGACAGTAATTGAGATCATTTGATCTTCAAATATTTTGTCTCACATTCTGGTGCTTTGAGACAGTTGTAATAACATCATACCGAACTCCAAAGTTTTATTTAGATGGTCAGTTACTAAGATTTGTGTCATTATAAGAACCTGTAGTAAAAGCGGATGAATAAAAAAATAACACGGTGGGTAGCCATAACGCCACCAAAGTGACAAAATCACCTGTAAAACCACCTTTGGAACCAAGCAACGGTACCTTCGTTGATTTCTTTACAAAAAAAGGCGATGGGCGCCTCAAAGGAGGACGTTTTAACATCCTATAAGGAGTAAGCTAACAAACCCGTTGATTACATAAAGTTTGAGAGGATTTCCTTTTACGCACGTCATTATTTAAGACACTTTACCGGTTTCTGCCCTTGAATGCCTACTTGTAATGCTCAGGTAGTGCATGTTAGCAGAATGACAAAGTTGATCTGCTACTTGCTAAAATAATTAAAATTTAAACTGCTGTCAAGAAACAAAATAATTCACAGTACCCCATTTAAAGACGTTCAACAGCGGAAACTGCGTTGGAAAATGCAGAAAATATGAAACAAACCAACCAAAATCTGTCAAATTAGGTCTAGATTATTGGGCGTGTTATGAAAGAAAACCCCAACCTTGTAGACTACTTTAAATATTGGGCATCGACGCGAGAACCCCTGTCTTTGAGCTAATCGGCCAGCTAAGGCTAAACCTAGTCTACCCAGGTACAGAGACTAGCTGGTATAATGGATATTTCGCAAGCAGCATGTTCAGGTATTGTACTTTCCAGAGAGCAAACAACAAGGGCGCTGATCAGACTGCGTGGGTGCGCATGCTGGTCAGCACCTTTGTTGTTCGCATGCAACAAAGTAAAGGTTTCTCGCGTCAAGGCCCGAATAGTAATCGCCTATACCTGGCATGTATTTTGGGTAGCCAAATATGGGAATGGCAATAACGACGAATGCTACAGCTGTAATGACGAAACCAATCCACCAGGCACCAACCCATCTAGTATCACGGGCATCAAAGTCTAGTCTAAATACAGAAATACATTAAGATACATGTAAGCCTGCCCAATGCATTCGAACTAAATTTGCTATTGTGACTATTAGTGTAGGCCGCTGTGTAATTCCGTGTGAATTTTTTGGTAAAAGTGTCAAACATACATTTTCTTGTAGAACAATGTATCCTGTTTTAGAAAAAAATATGTTTACAATTTTTCTTTGGCCTTTTAACGCCACAGTGACGTCACAAAGTGACGTACCCATTTTTAGCTTATTTAAGGCTTGAAAATGGAGTGTTATGATTTCCAGCATGCATAAACATGAAATGTTTGATCAGTTGTGGTAATTATACTGGCGACATGTTGATTTAGGGGCATAGACTCTGACTCTGGGTTTTAAAGAAGTTACATTGACTTCAAAATGATGGCTGTACATGGAAAAGTGACGTCAGTACCAAAATGAAAATTCTGTGATAGTGAAAGCTAAAATAGCTTGACCCTCCTCTCCACACAGCAGGGAAAATATTGTTCACTATATTTTTCTGAAACTGCATTATATAAGATGCAAAATGACATATGTTTTTTCTCTGACCTATATTTAGACAGGTATGTTAACTACGTTACCCTATTTTAGTTTTAAATCTTATTTTGCAAATAAAGTTATACCTAATTATTGTTTATCGACATGCTGTTTGCCTTAAAACATTTTTAAATGAAGGGAACAGCCCGTATGCATATAAACAATACACCACTATGATGCTACAGTTATATATGTTACTTTAAATGTATAACTATTTAATGCATTACTGTCACTAGACATTGGACTACCAAACTACCTCCTAGGGTAGTTTTGTTCACTATAATTTTCTAAAACCACATTCTAGAAGCCACAAAATAATGTATGTTAACTCTTAAGCGGTTGGGACAATACCACGCAATAGCAAAATTGTCTACATTACTGTAAAATAATTGGAAATCTTATCTAATTACTCCTTATTCTTACATGCCAATATAACCTTTTAATTGTAAGCAAATGGCTAGCAATATGACGTTATTAAAGAAGAAGGATCTGTTATTACTGTGATATACGCTACTTTCTTTTAAATACATTTTTATATTACAAAGGAACACCTTTTCAGTTTACACTCCTAGTTGGCTATTTATTGTCATTTAACTGTCAATTATTGTCATTTAAGGAAAATACCAACAACGCATGGATGAATAAGAGAACTTTATTCACAAACAACGACTTTTTCAAGTCTGTGCGTTTTATTAAATATGTAAACAGCATTTATTTTCTTAAATTCTTATTAACTGATATCTTTTATCTCACTGACACTGATATATTTGCCTCTTTTATACGTGAAATGATATATAAAAGACAACTTTTAAGTCATCAAACATATCAGAAGAAATGCTAGATGCTCCCCAGGAAAATTATTGTTGTTGTTTCACTACATTAATATGTTATTTATTGTGTAGTTTATAAACATTGTTATATGTTTAATGCTGAATGAAATATATTGTATTATATTTATCGTATTTTAGATCATAACACAATAATATTAAGCATGGACTAGCTTAGTAAGTTTTATCGCATATTGTTTAAGCCAACTATTAATTACAACTACTATGCTGATACCATTCAGGAATAAAAACCTTTTTCAAGTTTTGTAATTGTAGGTCAATCCAAGCATATATCAAAATCGAGAATTGAGAATTTAAAACAGTCCTTTATCCTTGTCTTTTGGAAAAAAAGAAACTGAAATGATTATAAAAACTTAACGATTTTTGCCCAAAGGTATGACATACGCCAAGCATATCCCTATGGTTATAACTGCTTTATATCAGAACGATGTCCAGTTTGGCGACAAAAGATTACCATTTAAGATGGTAAAATGCATAACAATATAGTTTAAGGACATATTGCACTGTCTTATCATCTGTTCTGTCTGGTTCTAAACTATTGTGAAGCATTCAAACAGAACAATTTTTGTGCTCATGGTTCATTTTAGTCATACATTTGAAAGATATATGTTTATCACTTAGAAAAGTCCCCAGGCATTGCTAGTATTACATGTATATTGTAGCCATTGCTAAAATAGCTGACTCACAACAAATTATTGCATTTAATCAATTATTTGTTTTGCATTATTCTATCAATTAGACCCATTAGTCTTACAGTGGAATTATGTTGCAGATAATATCAAATTAATATGTGAACATTATCGTTGATACAAAAATTGCAGCCTAATAATTCTTTGCATAGTTCGAATCAAACAAAATAGATTTACTAGTAACGAAAGAACAGATCAAAGGAATAAGCCCATTTAATGTTGGTACTTGTCGCAGTGTTGAGCAATGAAAGCTCAGGTTAGCCTGTGCATATGTGTAGGTAGACTTGCAAGAGCCTTCGCTGCTCGTATACACAAAGTAGTATGAAGGTTGATGGCCAAATTTTAGAACGCTAGCCCCTCTGCATCACCATTAGTGATTAAACAATGCATTTGCTAGTCCAATTATTTATTTATGATTTACAGTAAAAGAGTCTAAAACATTTTTCATCTAAAAGCAACGTGATTTATACTTGTGCTACTTTCAAAGAACATATCTGAAATGTAGCATTCAACATTTCGTAAACTATACCATCCACACATATTACACAATTGACAATGAGGCACTGCTAAATCAACCTCTGAAAGTTATAATGATATCATGTACATCTTTATGAAATGATTTCTTAAAGAGATAATTGAATAAAAGTATACATGGCAAATTAGATGTGCATAAATTCATGCACATTTTTTAAATTTTGCATTAGCCACTATCATTGGTGACACTGTTTAAAATGAGAAGAGTGCCATCTTAATGCTGAACAGTTAGCATTGTGCATGCTCCTTTTGAATCTATGTCATGGCAAGTTAACGACTTATTCTTATCTTAAGTACACATATACATGAAAACATTGTTATGAATGATTACATTTATCATGTTTACGAGGTTCCTGTACTATTTTGCCAACGTTCTGTTTAGTGGAAATTAATATCAGGTGTATAAACATTTATTGCAAAAACTCAATCAGATCTTATAACTTGGCTGCATTTTTTTAATATTTCACATTTCTATCCAGCATTCTAAAACCATTGTAAAATCTACTTTATAATAACTTGAATGTCACCTGTTAAAATTTTGCCAGATACAAATTTAGCTGAAAAGCATTTATTTAGATTGGTATCGTAGTAACAGCTGACCTATTTCCTTGTATATGACCATATCTCATGTGGCCTTAAAGTAAAACTCACCACTATAACTGACTTTCTCTATTTCCAGGGAAATGTTTCTCATCAGTAAAGCAGTTTTTTTAGATATTATTGGTTGAGCAAGTGATCCAAGGTACTTACTTAATGTGATGGACAGTTTTGTTGATTGCACAACGAAAGCTATGCTGTATTTAACTATATTAATTTCAAAGCCTCGGTAGTGCGTTACCATATGCATACACAGCTAAAAGTTGGGATACAAATTGATTTCGAGACAGTCCCTTTAACCAATAACTAATTACAGACACTTTAAATAACTGAATAGAAGTAGCTCAATTAAACTTAGAATTCTTCAGAAAAATATTACGAAACTCTAAACTTAACAAAATATTTTTGCTTTTTCTGGCTTAATTATATATCGTTTTTGTTAACTTTTTAGGTAAACATATGACAATATATTGTGTACATTACTATTATGTTATTTGAACAAATTTGACAGAAAATCGAAATGTATCCTTCTAAGTGCTGCTATTTGATTGCTATTATTTCCTTTGTTTACGAAATTTAAAATTTGTAATTTTGAGCAAATCAATTCTTTTTAGATGTAAAAAGTTCAAATATATACTATTTTTCAAATGTAAATGTGCATGGATATTAAGTAGGAACTTAAATACAAACTGATAAATCTATTTTCAGACAGACTGGTATCTTGATATCTATTTAACAAGCACAGACAGTTTTGAGATGAAAAAATCCTATGACGTATAATATATGGAATAAAGCAACGTATATGCAGTCTTGAAAGTTGTAATATACTTTACATGATGTCGTACAAACAAAAACAAAACTATTATTTTACACCAAAATGGAAATTAAGCATGGCTTTTCACTCTGAATTATCAACAGAATGCTCATATTTGGTGTTTAAAGGTTTTCCAATTGAATTTCATGCTGAATTAAAGAATGATTTTTTTTTGTTAAGGGTCATCATATTGAACAGTTTACAACTCTTAAAGTATAAGTGATACAAACAAACTGTTTGCTGCTATATAAGGGTCCATTACTTGTCTTTTGGTAGATGTATTTAAAACCTGAAAGATAACTGGGAAGCTTATCAAAGAAAATTTTTCAACAGTTTTTCTGTGATTTTAAAGGGAGTAGCTTAAAATGTAACATAAATAACAATGGGCCCATATGACTTTTTTAACATAAATATACTTAAGGAATGAAATGTTATAGTATGATACATGATTGTCTGTCCAATTTAAATAATTAAAGTATTACCTTAACAGATAGATAGATAGATTTTGTTTAAAAAATATAGAGTAACGTAGTTAACACGCTGCAGCAGCTAAACGCCCCGATAATCAGTGAGATAACTTTTTTCACATAAGCTTAGCCAAGAACATACAGTACTGTTGAAATCTGATTTCAGTCGCAAGGCACCCGCGAATTTCCAGAATTATTTTTTTATGTACTCAATGTGTTTTCCAGCACATTGACGTCAAATCGACGTCAATTTCACGTAAAATTGAAGTCCAAATTGAATCAAATTTTCATTTGTGTGTTTCTAATGACGTTTATAACCATTTCAATGCAACAAACATAAAAGATAAAATTATTTTAGTTGTGTAAATAACCCCACTACATATAAGCTCTTTGATGCAAGTGAAAAGACGGTACCCCATTTCGTGACGTCACTGTGACGTTAATACTGCAAGAAAAAATTGTAAACATCTTTTTCCTTACACTGCATATATTTCTCTAGTTGAAAATCGATAAGAATCACTTTTACCAAAAAATGCACACGGGAGCCCAAATTTCGACACAGGGGCCTACACTATTTCCAACAATGTGGAATTTTGACAAATGTAGACTCGGACGAGCCTGTGTAGCCTCCTTTTAAGCTTAGAAACTCCAAATGGTGTTCAGTCAGTAGATTAACAATCATAGAATACTCAAGCGACTAGCAAAGGCTCTGATCAGACTGCGCGTACGCGCAGGCTGATCTGAGGCTTTGCTGGTAGCACATACCACATTGTTGGAAAACTTATGCACTGGCTCAAATGGTATCGGGAAGTTGATAGGACATCTAAAAATGCGGTGCTATGGGCCTGGGAATGTTTGTATTTCTCATTATTTTCCATGAACAGACTCAATCAAACCAGTCTACTGGTGTTGCTTCCTGAAGGATTTGTTTGTTAAAGCATGTATATAACATGTATATTTATGATTTGTACAGTCATGTAATACTATGTTCTAGAATCTCTTCCTCATGATGCCCTAGGTAGGTCATTTTCGAGATCGTGAATAGATAGGCAGGCAAAACAGAGAGTTGTCTCACTATTTGGGACACACGGAGTTTCATGAATATATCCTTATATTTTAATAGGTATGTTGAAAAATATGTGGGGTACCTGTTTTCCCATGTTTGCCTCGGACAAAGAAAATTATTTTTTATGCAAGCCCAATGTCTGTATTTTATCAATATTAGTATGTTTTGAAAAATTATCAAAACATTTGCATATTTCGCTAATTGACGATAGACGGACGGATGGATGGACTGACATACTGTATTAAACAGAAACTGCTCAGTTTTGGTTCGTGTAATCATTTTTAACCCTCTGTAGACTGAAAACCTCTAAACGGATACTTTTGCAAACAGTGAAGACCTAGCTGAAATGCATAATTAAGAGGCAATTCATCAGTCTTCAGTGTTTGCACAAACAAACCCGAGTTTCAAGTAATACATAATTATTTGAATGACCTAAACTGTCGCCCCTCAATATGCGCAATTGATCATTCTGGCTTTGTTGTTTGTAGCTTTATGGAAACTTCCATTGGTCTGAAATGGGGTTACTTTGTAAATCTTACGTGTCTTGGTCGATTCGGTCAAACTCGACGAAGAGTTTTTCAACAAACTGGCCTCCAGCAAAGAATCCTGATGCTACCCCTATAGCTGTTGCAGCGTAGCAGATGCCTAGAATAAAGGAAGAATGTACAATAAAACCTCTGTAAAACGGCCACTCAAAAATAGACAAAATAAAGATATTAATGACAAACGGTAGCCTAATGAAGGTCGAAAGTATTGCAGAATGTTCCCCTTGGAGCATTCAGCAATACTTTTGACCTGCATTAAGCGGTATTTGGTCTTGAAAACCAATTTTCGGTCTTTTTGAGTGTGGCCGTTTTACACAGGTTTTACTGTACATGAGAAAACTAACAATGTGGCTATTTGTCAAGAAAAGACTCAGAACAGCCTAGCATCAACTCAATCTTATCAGAGTATTCCCTGTCCGTATGAAGAAAGCTTGGGTCCTTAGATACCCACTAAACGCACAACGAAGACTAATCAGACTGGATGGATGCCCAGTCTGATCCGAGGCTTCTATCTGTGCACACTCATTTTGTTGTTTTTGTCTTGTCATTGCACGTATTTTCATAAGGCCTTAGCTCAAGGGTGACAACTTACGTTATATCAGAATCATCTAAAATGCCACCATTTTTCTTTTGATAAAGGTAAATAAACAATTTAACCAAAATAAAGGCTTTGATCGCTAAGCATTCTGTGCATTTGTGTTTGTTTGTGCCAGTGATTATCATCCTACGGTGCGTTTTCTGCATTTATACTGCGTGGTAATTACAAACATTTCACTGCAGCTATAAGTATTGGGTGGGCACAGATAGTGGGCACACTTTCAGTCTGGCATGAAAATGCACTACTCTAATTTTAAAATATTTGTTCAAGCAGACCTGTTCAGAAAGCTTAAAAATCGATCGCAAATTATAATGAATTCTTACATTTTAATCATTTGCAGACACTGGAGACCAAGATCAGCCTACTATCAGCGAATGGCTAATCAGAGCCTTCTTTGTCAGTCATTATAACAGTGTGAACAAGACTAAAATGAACACGTGAATGCCCACTACAATGTCGTTATAAAATACATTATTCACGAGGAGTTTGTATTCGTGAGTCACTAAATTTGTAAATATAAGCAAATTACAGTAAATTCTGTATAAAACCGCTACTCTCAAAAAAGACTGAGAATAGGTTTTCAAGACCAATTATCGCTTAATGCATGTCGAAAGTATTGCAGAATGCTCCCAACGGGACCTTCATTAAGCTACCGTTTGTTATTAAGATATTTGTTTTGTCTATTTAAAGTGGCCGTTTTAATCAGGCTTTACTGTAGTCTTCTAACATAAATATTAGATTTACACCAACATTAAAAAAAAAAATTGTATTTCTGTTGACCATATGATTACAGATAAAGCCCCATTCTCACTGTGCCGATATAGCCACGGTTCATCCCGATGCAGGACAGCCGGTATACCGTGATGCACCGGGACACATTTCATAAAAAATAAATTGCGTTCTCACCTTGCCGGCGTTACCCCGGTTTAGCCCCGGTTCTCGAGAAAGCAAGACGCCGGTTGATCCCCGGTTCACCACGGAGCCCTTACGGTGCAGCACGGTGGAGCCAAGGTTCGTGCCGGTATACCCCGGTGTTACCCAGGTTGTTTACGGTGATGTCCCGGTAACTGCCGGTTGCGCCACGGTTACATGCCGGTAGGGCCACGGTTGCGTCCCGGTGCTACTCTACACTATAAAACCAGGATAAAAATGTGGAGTAACATCAGTTTTCTTCTGTCTCTTTCACATAACATTTATGACACTTATTGGACTGCACAGCCATATACGAGTTACTAGAGGAATCATGATCTGTGTAGCGAAAGCAAATGCCTAGTAACCTCGCAGCTCATTTGTATGACAAATAAGCAGAAGCAGACATGTTTTCTTACAACGAGGTTTAAATGTTGTTGATCTGGGCCCAGAATTACAATGCCTCCTTAAAGTTAAGGAAGACTTAATTTAAGTCTTGATACTTCAACATGTACATTAAATGCTTAATAAATTGCCAAGACCGATGCAGTACTCATGGTCAAAGATATCAATGGCCTACAGAAAAAATGAAACTATTTTGGTTTTGATCAGTTTGGAAACGTTATTTTTCGCATCCTGGAAATTCAATACTCCTTAACTTTAAGGATACATGTACATTGTAATTCTAGGCCCAGATTGTCTTGCTTTTTCGTAAAAATATATAAACACTTTGAGCGGGGCATGTGATTTCCAACAGTGTAATATTTTGAGAAGTGTAGACTCAGAAAGCCTGTGTAGTCCCCAATTAAGCTTTAAAGTCGTTCGGTCAGTAGCTTAACAGTCATAGAAAAATCAAGCGACTAGCAAAGGCTCTGATCAGACTGCGCCTAGGCGCAGGCTGATCTGAGGCTTTGTTAATGGCAAATACCGCATTGTTGGAACTTTCATGTCGTGGCTCATATATGCTTGACTCTTCAGTAGCTATAAGTGCATTTATTCATAAGCTTTGTAAATGAGCACATTTATACTGCTGACAATTTAACCAACTTGTGACGAATGGACTTTCCCATCCTTATCATTTGGATGAATCCACTTTCATTTAAGGGGCAGCAGGAGTGACTTTTCATTTTTATTTTGCATTTTATTACATATACATAGGCAGTGGAACCGCACGGTTTATCACGGTGGAGACACGGATGTTCCCGGATTGCGCCGGTATAGCCCCGACGCAGTCCCGGTGGAGACACGGTTGCTCCCGGCGGCTTCCCGGTTTATCACGGTATTTGACAGCCTTCCCGGTTACTCCCGGTGAGTCCCGGTTGTTTTAAACATTTTAAAACAACCGGGGACATGAGCCGGTTCAACACGGTTCATCCCGGATCTCCAAGGTTGTCCACGGTGTCGCCACGGTTGTGACACGGTTCATCACGGTTCATCCCGGATCATCAAACCGGGATGAACCGGCACCTTAAACCGGGACAGTGAGAACGGGGCTTCATACTTACCCACGTATAATGCTGCCGTATTTGGATCACTGTTGTCATCCAGGTATACCGTGCCTAGTGTGAACATAGGTGTAAATCCTATACCATGAATGATCTGGGCCAACATAAACACACCGACATACTTCTCTCCGTCGCTGCCATCACAAGGTGGCCCTCCAGCTGGGCCCGATGATGCATCTGAACATGGATTGCCTGGTCCCGACGGTCCGGAATCTTCAAATCATAATATAGACTGGCTCCAGTCCATAAAACAATTTTTATTTAATGTGTTATATCATATACTTGTAGCCAGTCTTATTCTGATGGCTCTGTTTTAAAACAGAGCCATCAGAGTTAGCCTGGCTACAAGTATATGATGACACATTGATGAAAAATTGTTTTAAGGACTGGAGCCAGTCTAATCATAATACAATAAATTTAAAAATTAGATAAATTATTATGGCTGGCTGGCTTAGTAACATCATTGATATTTCAGACTAATATTAATTAGTTTACATGCGATGATATTTACGAAGTTCATGAGATTTTGGTACATATCGCATATGTGACCAACAAAAGCTCAGACGAGACTGTACAATTGCGCAGTCTCGCCGCAGCATTCATGCATATGGTCACTGCTCGCTCAGACAAAGTGTAGACGTGGATCAAGTTTTTGGAAAAATGAGGTCTCTTGTCCCACTGGATTACTGCGCATGCAATTATAAATATTTTACTCATGAACTGCATGGCTCAAACGGTTCTGTTATACATTTTGCAATTTGTGGCCAAAACACCCAGTCATTTGGGATTTAATTTTTATTTATTTATTTTATTTATATAATATTTAAAGAGGTGTACACTTTTAGCTGAAATAGCCATTCTACCAAGTGACCGTCATAGAGGCTTAAAGCCTTTGCATTTTACTGACTTCTTCAGTTTGGTACGATGAGCCTGGAATGGTTCATTTTAAATACCAAGGGGTCACAGGTTAGACTTTCCAAATTATATGGTGAACTCCAGTACCATAACGATTGTTTTTATCGCCGAGCAATCAGTGCAGACCATGATGAAATGCCGCCTTAAGCGGCATTTCATCTAGGTCTTCACTGTTTGCCAAAGTATCTGTTAATCGGTATCCAGACTGAAAAGGGTTATAAATACAGCTTTGTTTACTGCCGTCTTCACTTTACCTGCATTGTCTTGTTTACCTGTTATGCTCGGAAGCGCAGTGGCTCAGTGGTAGAGTGCTTGACTCGAGACCGAGCGACTGCAGGTTCGAGCTTCACCGGCGTCACTGCGTTGCGTTCTTGGGCAAGACACATTAGTCCTTGCTTAGTACTGGTGCACAACAGGAATAATCGTCCCGACATAACTGAAAAAGTGTTGTCTGGGACGAACATTGTAACGTATCAATTTAAACAAACAAAGCCGGTTAAGTTAACGGAACACTGAACCAAAACTGACCTTTGGTACGACATGTTTACTTATTGTATCTTTAATATACTAGTCAAAACAAGTTAAATTCTGCAACGGCGTTACTGCGTTGTGGTCCTTGAGCAAGACACATTTATCCTAGCTTAGTACTGGTTCAACCCAGGAAGACCCGCCCCTGTTTAACTGAAAGATTGTTGATGGGACGTAAAGAATCAAATCAAACAAACAAAACAAGTTAAGGGTCAAACGACATCGCAACGTCATTTTTGAGATGGGGTGTTAAGTTGTTTATTACATGTAAATATCTACCCGCGTTCAGGAAATATGGCGGTAAAACATTTAAAAATGAATGAAATGCATTCTAAGAGCTAGTTACATGTGTTTCTGTGTACAGGGCATATAAACGTTTATTAGAGCATGCTATAATGGTGTCATTAGTGTTTTCGAATACTGTTACTGCCATTAAAATTATTGATCCTTAACTTGTTTTGAGTAGTATTAATGAAAATGTAAAATGTTAATTACCGTCACCCTGGAACTGGTACTTTTCTGCGATATGTGGGATCACAAATACAAACGATCCGACGGCCATGATTACAGAACCCGTCGCTATCCACGTGGCTTTATTATACCGCCCACCGATAAAGCTGACGAATAGGATGAGGATGAGGGCACCGATGTCTTGGGAAGCTGGAATCAGTGAGGACTTGGAACTGGTCAGCTGGAACTGTCGTTCTATGGCCGGCAGGCCGGCGTTAGCGATGCCGTTGATGGCGAATCCCTCAAGGAAACAGAAGAGGACTAACCAGATCACAAATACCCAAGTTCTGTTCATGAATTGAAGAGCTCTGAAACAGAAAAATAACATACGAGACTCGTGGTGGGAAAATGTGGCCTCCAGGTTGTAAAATTTTTTTGTTCAACTCAAATGAGCATGAGTTTTTTCCTGCTCATAGATGTTAAAATGCCAACAATTGTTGGCATTTTGAACATCTTAGTAGGATAAATTTAATCTATGAGAGTTTTAAAGCAAGATAAGTCTAATTTTTCTCAGTATTTTTGGTATTTAAGGCAATTGAAATTTAAAGCTTAGTTGAGTTGAGCATGATTTTTAGAACCCCGAGGTGGTAATTTTACATTTATCTGCTCAGGTACAGAAACCACTGTGAAATTTATAATGCAGCAATATAATCCGGTAGTAAGCAAAGACAATATTATTGCTGAACAAACTTCACAGATGCGCAGACTTTGCTAGTTTTTGTTTGCGTTTTCTCAGGCTTTTCGGCTTTGCTGTTTGCATACACCAAAAGCGTGTTTTCTCATGACTAATAATTTTTCTAATTTCCAAACTAAATATCATAGTAGTTCTCATCGCCCAAAGTGGTTATTATGTTTCGAAATTTGAAGTCCCTCTTGCGTGGAACGAGCTTTTTTTTTTTTTTTGGTCATGTATATCTTTATATTTAGAAGAGCATTTACACATCAAAGACATTGAACGAGATTTCGGAACGATGATGAGCTCGAAGTCTGTTGCAGAGGCTTGGTTAAAAGAAAAGATGGCCAAATGAATTGATATGAAGGGGATTATATACTGACCCACACTTCCAACGCAAAACGTCTCAGGAGTATAGTTTTATTGTAAAATATGTATTGCCAAAATTGTTGTACCGTTTAGAGGTTATGGCAGACTTTCGCTCATTCAGGTTATGATTGAAAGGGAATGATCCCACTAAAAAATTATTAATTAGTGTTATAATTTTTGAGAAAATTGCGTTACAATGGATGACATAATGTATGAAATATATCAGGGTCAAACTGATTTTGCGTTAGAAGAGCGGTCCAGTATATATACAAATGATGTTGATACTACATGTATCTTCCAATCTGTGGGATAACCCATATAAGCTTAGCGTTCCTTTTGTGGGACGTAGGCAAATAGTGCAGACCCAGACCAGACGCCACAAACGGCTTCTGATCAGGGTCTCCACTGTTTGCTTGCAGAATAATCTATTAAAATTTGAATAAAATTGAAAAATTCCACCCAAAATCCCTTAAAACAGGAATGGACTGTTCCAATTGATAACAGTGGGAAATTCCATTCGGCTTAAACGGATTAAACCCCGAGTTCTACGAACTTATTGATGGCCCGACCTTAATTGCTTACCGGGTAATGTACCATATGTGTACATGTACTATGGAATTATCACAAACTGACTGTAAGAGTTTTACCTCGGTTTGCAGGGTCCATATCCGAATCTTCTATCAATGGCCGCAGACTGGTCTTTCTTTCTTGGCAACTAAAATGAAAACCAATGAATTCCACCGAGGTAACATGTAATACATTTATCCTTTTCAGACCAATGGACTAAATAGAGGATCTAACATGAGTGCTCATGTTTTATTGAATTTATTAAACGAGCTGGAGAAAAGAGATAAAATGCGAGGCTTGCCGAGCATTTTATCTCTTTTTCGCAACGAGTTTAATAAATTAAATAATACAGGAGCACGAATGTTAGATTCTATTTATCATATGACATTAAGATATCTTTGAAGTTTCATTGCTGACGGTAAAACGTTATAATATTGTCATTATGTACGCAACGTTGTTAAGGACGTCATAACGTTTCCCGTAAATCGATAAACCACTAGTGGTTTACAGATTTTATTGCATGGCGTTATTTCACTCTCAGACGCGACGTCATGTGATAAAGTTTTCTATAAAAGTCAGTATGTTATATTCTATATACATGTGTAGTTATAATTTCCAATAAATATTGTATTAATTTCTTTCTCTGAAGATTGATTTTATCTTTTCAAACAAGGCATTCTCTGATGAAATGCCGCGTTTTGCAGGGTTTTTAGACTTCGAGCTAAAAAAGGTCCTGCTCCCCCCCCCCTAGGGAATTTTGCAGACATATCCTATCTTGAAGAAAATTTCAAGCCGCATCTTTTAAGAGATGTTTGCACTCTGTGCTCCGGGGCGTTAGTCTCTGACAGCCTGGTACATATGTTACTGTAACAAACTAAGGAAAAATCAAAATGAAAGTTTGAGCTACAGATAGAAGACATTTAACTATATAATTATTTAATTTTTTTATGTAGTTTGCAAGCTGAATGCCTAAGCTACATAAAAGCAGCATTTTAAACAAAATTACAGCCTTCTATGGTGTTATATGCGTTACAAAGATTAAATTTCCTTTTGAAAGTTGAAATCGTGACTAACATCATTCATTTTACAGACAATTTGTGCATTTTTACTAGTGTTTTTAATCTTAGTTTACTAAAATACTCATTTGACTAATAGAAAAAACAAAGTTTGCTTTTCTTTCTCAAATACATTGTTTTATATGAGCTATTAAACAACCCTACCCCCAATTTTAAGTACCCAATTTTGGTATCTATTATTGGAGAAAAATATATGAAAATATTTGACGCTCGTGGATAACTTACATTTTTGGCACTGTCTTGCTAATGCAATAAAGAATCATACATTTGCAAGTTTGTCATCAGGATCAGAGCACTTATTAAAGTATGTAACGTATGTTACATGGCATAATGAATGAGCTAGGAAATTTTCTTGGAAGTAAGAGATGATATTTCAGAAAAATACCGTTTTTCACATGTTTTCCTATTAATCTCTAGCCTCTGGTGCCTTAGTCTTAGTAATTACAGTCATTGCTGATAACAAGCCCATGGAATTGTGTTACCTATGTTATATATAACCTTTTTAATCACATATTTCCTTATGCTTATAATATTAAAATATATAGACATATAGATAGAGAATAATAGTTCTCATTTAAATGACACAATTTAATAAATATTCCTATTAAATAAGATTATTCAAAAACAATCTTTATTCAAGTCACCCTCACAATGTCTATCATTGTGTCTGCTTCTATGGCAAAATAATCACCCATTTCATCACAACCAGTAGAATCATGGCATTGTATTAGGACTGCAAACTGAGTACAATCCTGTTCCTCTAATAAACCCTTAGGGAATTGTGCAGACATATCCTACCTTAAAGAACAATTCAAGCTGCATCAAATAAGAGATGTTTGCACTCTATTAACTAGGGGTTTAGCCTGTAGTGGTATGATATGTATGTTACCATATCAATTTAAGAATAAATGAATTGAAAGTCTGAGAAACAGAAAGAAGACAAAAAACTATATATTTATTTGAATTATTCATGTAGTTTGCATGCTGAATACCTTTGATACATAAGAAAAGATTTTTAACAAGTATACAGCTTCCTCTGGTGTTATATGTGTTACATTAATTAAGATTACTTTTTAAAATTGGTAATTGTGACAAACATCACTTATAAGCATTTCGTGTGATCCTCCTCTTTTGCCATCAAAAGACTTAATTTTCTTTGTATGTGTGGCCAGTGCCAGCGTCAAACAACTTGACTCAGCCAAACTTGAATCCTTAGCATTCTTCAAAAGCAGAAACAGCATGTCAGTGTCATGGGATCAAACACCTGATTAAATATGGGTTTAATGCCATTTCACATATATGCATACAATGGAGTATGAATCTGGTATATATCTCTTCCTGTGAAGTGGCAAGAGCAATCTAACTGCAGCTGTATCTGCATCCGTGCTAGTCAAATGATATCTTTGCTCTGATTTTGCAAAATCCATGTCTCTACCGTGTACCTCTAAAAATACTTTAAGATTTCTGACATTGGTCAAACAGAAATTTGATAGGCTGCTTTTTTGCATCATTTGCCATGGAACCTATCCAGTCTTTTGGTGCTTAAGTCCTCAGGTCTTAGATCAAAAGTATTTTGCTGCGCCCAAAGAACTTCTTAAGTTTTCTTTAGTTACAATGTTGACTCTTGATAGTTTTGGCAGACCGTCTGAAACAATTTCTATTACACCTTGAAAGTTATCTGGTATAAGAGAAAGAATATGAAGTTGGACATTGCCATCAGTTATGTTTGCAGTAGGTTGTTTTTTGATGTCAGTACATTGTAGCATGTCTTAAAATAATGTAAAACCTATGATTTCTCAGTTTTTGCAGCCATATCATTAGCTGTTGCATTCAAAAGAAGGAAAGTGGACTATCATAAGGTAGAATGGGATAACCAGGAGTTCTATATTATGCTCTATGGAAGATTTATACAGAGTAAACAAGTTGATAAGGTGCCTCATTTCATGATCCATTGAAAACACTGAAATTGAAAACAGTTGCCTCTGACTGTGAAATCAAAAAGGATGTCACTACAATGCCCTTGCTCATTTATTATGACGAGTTATATATGTTACATCCTTTAATAAGCGCTCTTATCTTAGAAACTTAGTGAATCATTGAATTGAAAGGGTCTTATTTGCGCTCTTTTTATCCTGCATTTCATTGCTTTACCTGCTGTGATACATCTAGTTTGTTTATCTGAAGGGAAAGAGTTACCTCGGTTTCAGCACTTCAGAAGTACTAAGACTTCAAATAAGTTTTTGAATGCTTGGGGAAAGATAATAAGTGCAGAGACATTATTAGATGAAAATATTTGGGTTGCATGTATGGAAAGTATAAAAGTTAACCAGCTAAGATATGATTCTTTATCACAGAAATATCAAGGTACATCAGTCCAGGTACTCATTGCTCTTAATGGCATAGTTTTCCTCCTTGTAAAGCTTTAGTCTTTCTCCTACTTGCAGAGTATCACTTGAAACACATACTCAAAGAGCCAACTATTAGGAATTCATATCAGTTTCTGAGTGTTCCAAGCCATAAATGGCAAAATTGGAAAGTTGATAATGGCACATCAATTTTGAGTGGACTGGTGGTAAAATTGAATAACAGTAAATGATTGAAATATTATGTGATGATTTTACTAGTTGCAAGGAGGCGTGTGATAATAATGATTACCACAGAAGCAGACAACGACAAACGTTTAACATGAGGGTTAAATCGATGAGAAATAGTATGGACCGTTTCATTTATTGTATTTTCTTGTAAAAATGTAAAACTATCTTTTCTATTTGTGGCTCTATATTTTGCATTATATGCACCTTTTAGGAAATGTGTCCAAAAGGTCATTGATAGCATCTGTGAAAACAGTCCATGGGCTTGATAATCAGAAATGAATATAATTTCTAGTGTTTTAGCACCAAAGACTTACTTATAAGTACACATTAAGTGTCCTGATGTTAAACTTAATGACATCTTGCAGATATATGAGCAAGACAGACTAAGAAAATGAAAAGCATCCACATGCTGTAATCGCTTTCATGTGTTTTACTTAAACGGTAATAACAAAATTCGCTTCTCTGTAAAACTGGGAGTAGGGCTGTGTATTAGCTCCTATAAGACAATATATTTAAGATAGAAAAGCAAACTTGGTTTTTCCTATTCATCAATTGAGAATATGTTTGTAAAATCTAATAAAACAGTTTGAAACCAAGTCATAGAAATTGTTTAACTAAATGACGATAGCCACAATTATAGCTTTTAAATTATAATTAGGTTCATGTAACGCACATAACACCACAGTTAGCCATATTAATGTCAACAGCTTCCATATGTAGTTAAGACATCCAGTATAACGACTATAAGAATGTCAATTTATTAGGTAATTTTAATGTCTTCTTTTAGTAGCTCAAACATTCAAATTTCTTATTCTAAAATTGATATAGTAACATATGTAACAAGCTGTTACAGACTAACGCCCCAACTTACAGAGTGCAAACATTTCTTATTAAATGCACCTTGAATGGTTACATAAGATGTAATTTGTCTGCAGAATTCCAAAGGGGATTAGGATGGAGCAGGCCCTTACTCATCTTGATGTCAAAATACTGTCTGATGATTTTACTTATCACGCTAACATATGTAACGCTCTCTGATCTTTAAAACTTGATGACAACTAGCAGATATATAAGTCTTTATCATAGGAGCCAGTTTAAAATCCCTAAACAATGTAAGATATCCAACAGCTGCAAGTTTTTTTCACAATTTTAGCTCAAACTTTCAAACTACGTTTCCTTTATTTGATATAGTAACGCATGTAACACGCTTTTTCAGACTAACGCCCCAACATAGAGAGTGCAAACATCCCTTATTCGATGCAGCTTGAGTTGTACTATAAGAAGGAATATGTCTGCAAAATTCCCTCGAGGAGATTAAAGCATTATTAGGCATATCTTACGTAAAGACAATGAGCTTGCCCATTTATTACATCAGGTAACATATGTTACAGCCTCTGATATTAAAAATTTTGCAACAAACTTGCAGATTTATGAGTCTTTTTATATAAGCAAATAAATCCCAAACAATGAAACACATTCATCAACTGCAAATATTTTTTAACTATTTTTACTTTAGTTTTAATACCAAACATTTAACCTTAAAACTGGGTAGGGGTAGGGTTGTTTAATTGCTTATTCCAGAAAAAATATTCAAGCTAGGGAAACAAACTTTAATTTTTCTATTAGCCAATTGCATAAGCTAGTCAGACATGGTTTAAAACATTTTGCAAAACACACAGAGAGATTGTGAATGTAAATGACGTTAGCCACACTTGCAAATTTTAATGGGTTATCTGACTTATGTAACGCATATGACACCTTAGGAAGCCGCAATTTTGTTCAAATGGCTGTCATATGTAGTTAAGATATCCAGTATGCAGACTATATGAATGATTTTTAAAAATAAATATTTTAATGTCTTTAATTTGTAGCCCAAACTTTCAATTTACTTTTTCTTAGTTTGATTAAGTAACGTATCTTACAGGCTCTTACAGACTAACGCCCCGGAGCACAGAGTGCAAACATCTCTTAAAAGACTCGGCTTTCAATTCTCTACAAGATAGGATATGTCTGCAAAATTCCCTAGGGGGGGGGGAGCAAACCCATTCTCAGCCAGCCGTCTATTTATCTGGGTATTTACTTTATGCCGGGGTTCCAGTATACAACGGGTTAAAACATGTATTTTGAGGCCACATATTGGAAGCTCAAATTATGTTGTACCCGTATGCGGATAGTGGTTTTGTACGTGAACCGGTGCAAAACCTGACGAAATGCCGCTTGTAGCATCTCATCCCGGTTTACACCGTATAAAGGTTTTAAATGAATGACTTTAATATCAGCCACGCGTTTTACAAACGAGGACTAAATTGGCATGACTAAAGTCAAAGGTCCATTGCAATGCGCATTATGATACTATTCCTTTTATCTCATAAACTGGCCAGATACAGTTTGCCAGATTCAGTTAGTTAAAACTGCGTTTTGGAAAATCATTATTACTGTGGCATACCTAAGCCAAAAGCTCAAGCGAGTTATAAGAATGATGGAAATGATCAGGTTGCCCGTTGTCGTTCGTTCACATAACAATTGTGATCATTTCATGTAAAGCAACACCAGGTAGAGGGAACGTCTGTATTTGAATAAAACACTGAACAGAAAGCACGACTGTTTACTACTGTTAATCATGACTGTGCACACGTACTACTTTTTATTCATTTTCATGTTTTTCATTTTTTATGAGTTAAATAGACCCGGAAAAGAAAAAGAAGGGAGTTCAATGAGGCTTGAACTGTCACTTGGTTTAGCAAGCACTGTACCAACTGAGTATATTTTAGTTTGTCACAATGTGATGACCACGTTAGATTAGCCATAATGGTAAAAACATCCCTGTACGAACTAATTGAATACATTTAAAGCGGGTCGAAATTTATGATTTTGGTGTACTGTATATTACTTTTTGTTTGAAATTATTCAATTAATATTAAAGCTAACAAGACACACCAGCCTGCGTGTGCGAGGTAAACTTTAAATGAAATGAAAACAATATTTACATGTACCGCTTCTGATATGACTGCCCCTGAAGTTGGCGTGACAGAAACATGAACGTCATCGGTGGACGCAGAGTAGCCAATGTTATCATGTCCATTCGGTTCCCCAGCTTCATTCTGTAAAACAAACAGCATATGAAACAAACATCATGAGTACTTTCATGCATGCGCGGATCCAGAGCGGGGGACAGGGGACTAGGATCCCCGCCCCCTGGAAAATCACAAAGATATAGGGTTCCTTAGCCATACTGGTCCGGATTCCCTGGGAAGTGACAGAACTACGAAACGGGCCATTATCGGCCCGCCAGCGAAACGTCATTTAAATGGGTACCTTTTGACTTGTGGCTTGGGCTATTTTTGGTGCAAAATAATACATGTACAACCTCAAAATATAACCAAATTACACAAATCAGTCTCTTTTTAATGGTTCTTCTCTAACAATATGAGCCGCAACATGAAATTTCCACTGAACAAGGTGGTATGTATGACCAATATCGATTGCAATTTTAAAAAAGCGTTGGGGTAAAAAATCATTCCACACAACCGACTTGCATTACGATTTACGTATATAAACACCGAATTGAAGTGAGTGTTGCGTTTCGTTATTCCTTGAGTATATATAATTTTTTCACCTATGCATCATACCTATAAACATCGTATGACTTCGTTATACCATAAATGTGCAGTACATTAAGCCTAAGGGGATATCAAATGCACCGAAATTAGTTTTGTCCACTGAATATATATTGAAAACTCGTCCATTTTATCGCACGATTTAACCCTTAAAGCGCATGCAAAAATTACATTGCATATATTTGCTAACATTATTGAATAATGTGAGTGTAAAGGCAATCAGTGTGGACACAGATCAGACTGTAGGAACAGTATGATCTGGGTCTAAACTGTTTGACTAAGAGTCTTCTAAAATGTTCAATAGACGACATTTGAGCCGCGACATGAGATTTCCAGCAATGTGGTATGTGCGACCAGCAAAGGCTCAGACCAGCCTGCGCATATGCGCAGTCTGATCAGAGCCTTTGCTAGTCGCTTAAATACTCTTTGACTGTTAAGCTACTAACTGAACCTCTTTTGGAGTTTCTTAGCTTAAAAGGAGGCTGCGCAGGTTATAAAATACCACATTGTTGGAAATCACATGTCGTGGCTCAAATTTTGTTGAGATAGATATACCATCGCCTGCCACGAAAAATAGAATCTGCTGAAATCGTCTGATGCATGCAAAGGACTAAATTCGGCATACAAACAAAAAAAGTGTGGACTCAATTTCGCTAGGAGCAGTCTGAATTGGGTCCACACTATTGCTACAGAGACGTTTTAAAAGGACCTGCAGACGGCACACAGCAGCGATTAGCAGCCGAAGAGCTGAACGAGCCTGTAAGGAATCCGGGGAAGTCGAGAAGACCAATTACAAACTGATATTATTCCGCTTTTGGGTCACTATCTAGCCGCGCCCCAACTGGTTCCTGTCTCCGTTAGCTTTACAGGAGACCGGGACATTGAATACCACGTGGCGATACAGTGACCTAATAGCTCTATAATACGAGGCAGTAGATTCATTCTGAAAAAAATAACACTTTTCGAGGGGTTGCTGGTTCGAGTCTCGCGGTAGGCACTGTGTTGTGTCTTTGAGCAAGATACTACATCCTCTGCTCAGTACTGCTTCAAACCAAGAAACCAAGAAACGTCCCAATATTTATTGACTGGGACGTAAAGCTTAATATTGAACTCAAAAGGTATTCTAAATCAAGAACCATTTATGTACTCTGCATTAGGGTTTTATGATGACACACGAACTAATTGCCCCTCATAAAATTCTGATGCATGACAACAACACTAACAAATTACATGTCTCGAATCAGCCTGATCATCCAGAGTTTTTGTTGCACGCACACAGAAATGTTACCAATCGAATGCGCATCGAAAACGGTTAGCTGGCCTCGAGGTAACATTTCGTTTTCATGCTCAACTCAGCTGAGCATGTAATCAATCCTGCCCATAAATGTTGCTTTATAACATTTATCAGCAGATTTCAACACCTGCGTCTTTCAAGAAGGTAGAAATATTCAATGTTCAATATTTTAGTGAAATTACATGCTAAGTTGAGTTGAGCCATAAAAGAAGTTGTGTAACACCGGAGCCTGATTACTGACAGAGGCTGATCCAGCGGGGGTTTAGGGGGTTCGCTCGAACATAACGATTCACTGCATATACGTTTGTAACTCGAAATAACAATTAACCGGACTTTGAGCGACTTGGTTTGATTGGGTAGACCATTGTGATACTATACGCACCGCAATGACCAGATAAGCGCTTTTTGTGAGGAACTTGTTCAACGTTTTCAGTTTGACATGCTTTGATTCAGGTATTTCATAAAGTATTTTAAATGCACATTAACAAGTGAACAAAATTAGGTTACCTTGTAATTAATTCCGTTCATCTTGCCTGTCACGTATAAAGTTGTCACAATATTTACATACGACGGGACTTAAGGATTTTTTCTACCATGTAAATGTTAACTTTTTGCAGTAGTACGGCAGTAAACAAGTAGTCAATGAGTTGTTTATTTTGAAGTGTTTGCATTATTTCTTTTTCGGTATATTGGTGTATGTTTGAAAAGCCATTCATGTGTGTATTCTAAGTTTTGAAGCTTTTGGCGAAAACATTATAGCCCATTCATACCACGGCTAAGGTAATGTGCACCGTGGCGGTCCGATATATGACGATTTTTAAAAGTGTTGACTTTCTTAATTAAAGTTTTCTTGTAAACCCTTTACCTCATAGAGACACCTTTAACGCTTTTGCAAACAGAGCAGACCCAGATCAGGCAGCTCTTGTAAGAGCTCCTTGATCAGGATCTACTCTGTTTGCTTATGGAAATATGATTAGATATGATCCTACACTAGTGGATCAGGAGGGCAGTGGCTCAGTAGTAGAGTGCTGGACTCGAGACCAAGGGGCCTCTAGTTCGAGCCTCACTGGCGTCACTGCGTTGTATCCTTGAGCAAGACACATTAATCCTAGCTTAGTACTGGTTCAATCCAGGAAGACACTTCCCTACATAACTGAAAGATTGTTGTTGGGATGTAAAGAATCAAATAAAAAATCAAACGCTAGTGGACAGGACAAGTAATTTCTTTGTACTATGTACGGACATGCAAGTTTATTTATATAATTATTCATATTAAATAAATAAATAAACAGTGGGTGGAGCCTAGCATGAATATTCATGAAGGAAAGGGTTAATGGTCTTTACTTATTCACCGTCGTTCCCAAGCATCAGCTTGCTGAATAAGCAAACATCTAAAGTTCATGTACAGACTGTTACTCTTCAGGCCTGACTCAGGAGCAGTCTGGCCTTGCACTTTTTTGTTCATGCTTTTCCTAACACTGATATCTTATATGAGGGTCTCAATGGGGTACCTCTGAAATCGCTAATATGTATATTTGGGCAAAAAACCGCTAATCTGTAAAATTAGGCCAAAAAATCTCTAACAAGTAAAGTTTTGGCCCCAAAATCGCTTATCAGTTAAATTTTGGCCCAAAAATCAGTATTAGGTAAAATTAGGCCCAAAATTCAGTAATCAGTAAAAACTAGCCCCCAAAATCGCTTATCGGTAAAAAAAATAATACCAGATTAGAAGCATTTACAATAAGAGATAGCTTTTTTCCATCGAATTAGCTAACCGATAAAATACGCCATTCCCCTATTTTGTATTTTTTTGCCCAAAAATTGTTAATAATTACATTTAAGGTCGAAATTTGCTAATCACTAGCACCTCCCCAATGCTATTCAGTAAAATTAACCCAAAAATTCTAGGTACAAAATTTGCTAATCGTTAAATTTTAGGGCCATAATTCACTAATCAGTAAACCCCATTTACACCTTCCTAATATCAATCAAGTCCATAATTCTGTTACAAATAATATGCCAACAATGACAGGTAACACTCCCAACCTAGATTTTGTCAATATGAATGCAAATATAAAATTTGGTGAAAATCTGTTGAGCGAAAACGATTTTTAACGTCAATCAAGGGCCATAACTCTGTTACAAATAGGTAACAAATGACAGGTAACAATCTCAACCTAAGTTTTGCCAGTCCATGCGAATGCATATATTTAATGTGGTGAAAATCTGTCTATTTGTTCTCATGATATTGAGCGGAAATGAAATTCTGACGTCAATCAAGGGCCATTACTCTTTTTAATAAGGCGATTTTGCATTTTTTGTGTTGAAGTTTGGGTTGTGTCCCTTTATCAAAAAATACAGCCTGGCTTATCTGGACTGCTTTCTCTGCACCAAAAGGATATTGCTTTGATATCGCGACCATAGATTCATGCTTTCTATTTGGTAAGAATCATAAAAGATCATTACATCTCGAGTAAGGGTATACTGTGAAAGTTGCATTTTACTGGCGTTAAAGACATAGAAATTTGAGCAATAATACTGGTACCATTCATTATGACCCTCTCCAGGGGTCATACTGGGTAAATCAAAAGACAGCCATAATGAGGTGATTATGACTTCCTTACAGGGGCAATAAAGTGGTCCCATGAAGGGATTAAGTATTTTCTGATAAAATATTGATCTTTATCTTGGTGAAGAAATTGTGCTGTATACAGGTAAGTCCCCTCTTTAGGCCCCTTTAATTTTGTGACATATTGAAACTGGCCCTTATCAGTTAATCCTTTAATGATCTCTATTGGAAAGTAATATTTGTCTTTAAGTATTATATCTCATTTAGCTAAAATATTATTTTTTCTAAAATTATTAAGGACAAAAAAAATCGTTTGTATCAAGAATAAATATGTCACATAATGTAACTACAGTAACAAAACCGCATTACTTTGAAGAAATCGTTTAAAGAAACTTATAATAATGGACATGCCATGATGCTCGTTTTTTGTTCTTTTTACTCCAACCCCTCTGGAATTAGTACATTGATGGAATGCCCATCACCCCTGATCACTGTCTTTTAAGGTCCGTGGTCGTAAACAATCGTGAAATCAGTTGTTTGGAAAGCAGCAATATTTGCTTGAGATGATGCTTTACGCCCTAGACAAAAATCAGTCATGTTGGGGTTGTTTTCTTGGTGGGTGCTAGCCAGTACTGAGCAGCGATAAAGTGTCTTGCTCAATAACACAAAAACAACCCCATAAGGCTCGAACCAGAGACTTCTCGGTCTCAAGTCGAGTACTATACCACTGACCAGATGCGCAAAGTAGGCATGATACGTGAGTTTGGCTCATAGCATTTAGGGGATTAGGGGATTAGTGAATGCTCAGACGAGCATGATGCACATGTGCAGTTATAAGTCATACATTTGCGTTCATAGCGCGTGCATACAAAGTAAGTGCGTAGCTAAAGGCTCACGACTAAAATGACAGAAACAATCCCACTGGATAGCTACGTTTTCTTGTACGTTTTAAGATTGAAATTTAAGATGTCAAAATCGTCATAAATCAGCTCTACATTGGTACATAGGTTACAGCCACAATGTGTAGGTTCGATTCTCTTACTGCCTAGGCCAAATAAAAATACTTGTGTTTAGGGTAACCCGACCCTACCTAAATTTACTGGTGAAACCTAGATTTTTTTTCATGAGTAAATAATATTTTATGCATTTTGAAAGGCGAAATGCCTTTCAAAATGCATAAAATTATATATTTTTTCATGAAAAAAATAACTAAAAAAATATGTGTGCCTGCCCTGCCTAAAATTTTCAGACCCGTTACCCGAAACACACTAATTTTTTTATTTGGCCCTATTCTGATGGCTATTTTATTGACACCTGTAGTCCTTTGTTGTTATTCAAGCAAGAGACGAGTCAGGCCAATTTAATCAGCTATTGAATGGATACTTCGATATCGCCCCAAACCAACATTAATCTAGATTTTTATTGCACAAAGTAGGACAAAGGTCATTCTACTGTGAAGACTCCTACATTGTATCAAACTGCCTAGCCTGGGTCCAGTCGTCAATATTTTTGCCAATATTGCCTTATGCTAATATTCTAAAAGTTAGGATTAAAATTAAAAGATAACACATCTAAAGTATCGGTAATCCGTTATTAGTTTCGTTTGATATTGATATTTTGACCAAGAAACGGAAAAATAGAATAATATGCTGCCTGGGTCACTAACTGGGTTAGGCAATCTGAAGTCCTAAAGTCAGATCTACCCTAACTTCATGTATGACCGACGGTAGATCGAGACACGCATCTAATATTTGCACATAAATGCGTTTTCATTTGGGCATCGGCGTGAGAAAACCTGTCTTCGGGAATTTGCGAATAACAAAGGCTCTGACCAGCCTGCGCATCCGCGCAGACTGATCAGCGCCTTTGTTATTCGCTTATTTAAAAGTATAATATCTAAACTTGCAACAAGCAAAATTTCAATGTTCTAGCAAGTCTTTGTAGCTGGACACATGGGGGGACTGGTTTGAGTCTCGCTTTGCCGGACACCCCGAAGACAGATTTTGTGGAACCGAGGCCCTTTTGAGAAATAAGAATTGCAGATTTAATTGGCAAATGAGCGAACACATGAGATTTTGGTCACGATGACTTATCGCACTGTCAAGCGACGAAGGATTCGGCTTGCCTACACTGATTTGCAGACTCACCAGAGACTTCGCTGCCCGCGAACACAAAGTATGAATGTAGATAAATACTCAGGAAAAATAAGGCCCTGGCCCCGCGGTTATATTGTTTTATTCTCAACTCAACTGAGCATGAAAGTTCAATTACCCGAAAGCTAAAATGCTGAAAAATAGAATTTGTCTTGCTTTAAATCTGTCCAATGTTGTATTTATCCTGCTGATAAATGTTAAAATGCTAAGAATTGTTGGCATCCTAAAACATTATGGGAAATTGTGACCCTATTTATGGAAGAGACAAACATAATATATAATGTTCGGGACAGGCCGCTAACAGATGAACTGTCAAGTCGGATTTTAGTTGAAAATGAATGATTCAAAGGATACGAGATCAAAAGTGCTGGATTTCTTAATTAAAATTGCAGCCAGATTTAGAATCTGATCCAACGGAATTGGACGACGAGTTCCAAATGTCTTCGATGATCTGATTTTCAGAAGCAAGAAAAAAATCTCTGATCAGACTGATCCTCTAGGCATTCTTCTCTGAGTAATTTGGTTCTTGTACCCAAATTGTAGAGATCCTGGAAGGGGACAGAGAGATCTCGAACAAGTATTTATGATATACTGTAAAAATGAGTGTAAGTTCATACCAAAGTTGGTGGTTCTGTTATTGTTGATTTGTTGTTGATTGTTACTCTCATTGTGGGATTCTGTAATGATTCTATGCTTTATTGTACGGTACTTAATGTCCATTCTAGCCTTGCAATCATCTTGATAGGGAACAGAGAGCCGGTTGCTTTGCTTAGATTGTCTTCCTGGTGTCTCGTGATTGTTGTGTGGCTCTTCCTCCCTGTACTATAGGTTTGTCTGCAGTTTGTGATTGTGGTATTTCCTGATCATACTCACTATTTTTGGCAGCTGGACTGCCACTGTTTTTTGTGTAACCTTTCAACTACTTTTAAAACTACATATGAGACGTGGTATGAGATTTCCAACAATGTGGTTTGTGCGACCAGCAAAGCCTCAGATCAGCTTGCGCATAAGCGCAGTCTGATCAGAGCCTTTGCTAGTCGCTTGAATATTCTATGAATATTTAGCTACTGACTGAACATTTTAAGAGTTTCTAAGCTGAACAGGAGGCTGCACAGGCTTATCTGAGTCTATTCATATCAAAATGCAATGTTGTTGGAAATCACATGTCAAAGCTCATATATGTTCTGTTCTAATGTATTGATCCTAAGAATTACTACGATGACAGGTAGAAATGTTTAAACAGTTTCAAACATTTATCGCTGCAGAAAAGCTGGGATATAGTTGTTTGGTTGGAAAGTAAACGCAAGTTTACATCAAAAGGGTTGGCAGCTGAGCTGCCACCTCTTTTGATGTTAACTTGCACTTATAAAATACAGTGTATTTTTCAAATAAATAATGCAGACGCCGTTTGTTTTAAAACACTTTGTTTGCTAACCACATTCCTAAGGACATACAAAATAACAATTATACAAAACGGGGTTTCTATACCAAATTATTGCTATATAATATCTTTCTCTAATAACGAATACAACTAAAGAAGCGCCATAAAATTGCACAACTTTTTTGAGTGACCTCGGATTGGCGTTTTAACAATATGTTAAAATTAAGAAGAGAAAACTAAAACAAAAGCAAAACTTATTAAATAAATAGTTTTTTTTTGTAAATGATCAAGATACATAACGTAGTTGGGTTCTGAAAAAGTCAACTGACCATCACTAGGAGCAAACACCCTGTACCCCGTTTCTATCTGAGCAGTTTTATGAGCAGTCTTTGGAGCAGTCTCATCTGGGTGCACAATGTTTGTCATAGAGGCTTCTAAAAAATTTCAGCAGCCGGTAAAAGCAGATAACTTTTGTCGTGATTGAAACTTTAAGGTTTAAAAATTGAGAATGGCTTTTATACTCTCCAGAAAGCGAGTAACAAAGATGCTGACCAGACTGCACAGATGCATAGACTAGTCTGCGTCATTGTTGTTTGCATGCAACAATATCAGCATTTCTAAAATCAGCATGCAAAATGACCCAGTAGTCAGAGGAAAACGAGAAAAAAGTGCTGCCTCAATAAGACGGTTCTTTAAAGGGAAACATCACATTTCTAAGATATAAACTCAGTATTCAGAAATACACCATTTGATCTGTATCCAAATAAGCCAGCTCGGGTATTGTGTTGGTGTGCCGCGGCCCCTTCGCTGTAGGCATATACAATAAGCCAGCTCATGATAGTTTGGTACTTATCGCACATGCGCAGATCCAAAGGGGTGGACAGGGGGTCCGGACCCCCCTGAAATCTCACAAAAATATAGGATTTCTTAGCAATACTGGTCCGGATCCCCTGAAAAATCACAAAGTTACCAAGCCAGCATTCAATGTTTGGCCATCATGGGCACGCCAGTGAAGCGCCATTTAAATGGCAGTTCGCTGGCTGGCCGATGATGGCCAGCTTGTTTGGATCCTACCACCCCTCATCAACTAACTGACAAAACATTCTTGATTCGTGCATGTCACAAATATAAAAAAGTGGTTATTTAAACATGTATGCGCAGCTACATGTATCCAGTGGGGCTAGAGACCTAAATGATGGTCTAAGCCTTTATGTAATAGGTTCCAACATTGTATATACAAGCAGCGAAGACTCAGACGAGACTGCGCATATGCGCAGTCTCGTCTGAGCCATCGCTGCTCCATGCAATAAGCATCAACATTTTCCAATCTTGCTGAAGTATATTTCAAATTTAATTCGAATTAAGCAAATTTCACTGATACTGATTTGATATTTTTAGTTAAAATTGATTCTATACGCACCAGTCCACAATTTTTCAGTTATGTTGGGATGGGTCTTCCTAGGTTGAACCAGTACTTAGCAAGGTTAATGAGTATTGCTCAAAGACAAAACGCAGTAACGCCAGTGAATACAGATTTGAGATATCGGAAGTTCACTGTACCAGACCACTGCACCAGACCACTGTACCATACCACATTGGTTATATTTTTTCATGCTCAACTCACAAAATCATTTACATTTTTCGGGTCATAAATTTGAAAATGACAACAATTATTGGCATTTTAAAATCATAACCCTAAAAAATGTCATTGTCGAAAGTATTGCCTTCAAGTTGTTTATTTTGTACTTTGATATACAGCAAAACCTCGAAAATTTGAACTTCTATTTTTCCAAATACTCATTATTTCGAAATAAATTTGGGACGCACCGGATTCAGAGAATACGAACTAGTCATGGCCTGTTTAATAACTATCTATAATAACCTAAGTTTTGGGAGCGTAAAAGAATCGTCACCTTGAGACGTTTCTTTTACGCGCCCAAAACTAATGTTTAATAGAAAAATTGAGACGTTTCTTTTACACGCCCAAAACACTTTTTTGATAGAAAAATGATAGTAATTATTTTTGAGGATATATAACATTATGACTACCTACCGATCGAACTACTGATTCGAAATAAAACCACAAGTCCGAGGACTTCGAATTTTCGAGATTCGACTGTATATGAAAACCTCAATGTTCATGTTTACATGTATGTGTGATGAGCTTGAATAAAAAATGTCTGTAACCTCGGGGCTAGGGGCTAGCAGTCTAATGTAAGAGTAGGTTATATAGTCACATCGAGAGAGCCCTTTCCTCGACAACTTGACATTAATGATGCAATGAGAAAGAAAACTGATGCTAGTCCAGAGAATAATGTCCACCATAAAGTGAAACTCAAGGAAAGTTTTTCTTTGTTGTATAACATACAAAGGACTGAGTCTCCGCACGTGGAGCCCTCCCATAGTATACATGTACCGTCTATCACGCTCCCTAATATGACAGGACCAGGAATGGAACCTGAAAAAATAGTAACAAAGTCAGTGATCTTAGAAGTTCAGTGACATAATGATATAATATGGACCTAATAACAAGAAAACCTGTCTTCGGGGCTTCCACTGAGTTTGACTCAAACCAACCTGATCAGTTACAGAGACGAAATGGAATATTGAAATTTTGCATGAAGCAGTATTGGTTACTATACCTTTTAGATAGCGAATAACAGTAGCGCTGATCAGATTGTGCCAATGCGTAGGATAGTCTGAGTCATTGTTGTTCGCATGCAACAGTCAGATTTTCTTACGTCGAAGGCCAAGTATTTACAAGTATATAATTGAAGACTTCATAATTAATGGCTGATGTAATTTTTAGATAATCTTAAAATTTCTTACCTAATAACCTATCACAGACACTTGACACACCGAGAGCAAATGGCCTTATATCTTCCTCAACACAACTGAAATTGAAATCACATTACCTCAATTCAATTAATTACACATCAGTAAAATACACTTATATATTTCACTATGCACATATTTCTCTTATCTATTTTGATTCAATTAAAATCAACAACAAAAAATAGAAATAAAATAAATATATTAATAATTAACAAATAAACAGCAACTATGTAGCAAGTTTTTTTCGAAATAAAACACACAAACAAGTTAACAAAAATAATGACCAAAATCAACGACGAAAACAGAACATAATATCTAAAAAAAACCAACAACACTTAAATCGGACAATGGCCACAGAATCGCATAAACTATGGTAGCAATGAGAGATGTGTGTGTTTAAAATTTGCAGAAGGTTAAAATGTAAATAATGCAAATAAAGACTTCACAGAAATACAACTTATATTATTTTCCTTGTCCAATATAACCTATACTTTCATTGTCCACTACACCTTATACTTGCCTTGTCCACTACAACTTATACTTTCCTTGTCCTCTACAAATCATACTTTCCTTGTCCACTATCTTTACTTTCCTTGTCCACTACAACTTATACTTGTCTTGTCCACTACAACTTATACTTTCCTTGATCACTATAAGTTAAACTATCATTTTACACTACAACTTATACTTTCTTGTCCACTCTAAATTATACTTTCCTTGTCCACTACAACTGATACTTTCCTTGTCTACTTAAACTTATATTTTCCTTGTTCACAAAAAGTTATACTTTTCATGTCTACTACAACACATTTTTGACTTTTCCACTACAACTTATACTTTCCTTTCCTTGTCCACTATAATTTATACTTTCCTTTTCCACTACAACTTCTTCTGTCTTGTCCACTATAACTTAAACTTTCCTTGTCCGCTTCAACTTATACTTTCTTTGTCTACTATATTACTACTTTATTTACTCACTGCAACTTATTATTTCCTTGTCGATACAATTTATACTTTACTTGTTCACTTAACATATGCCTTCCTTATCCACTTCAACTTATACTTTTCTCTTTCCCTTAAGCTTATACTTTCTTGTCCACAATAACTTCCACTTTCCTTGTCCACTTCAACTTCTCTTTCCTATTCCACTTTAGTTTATACTTTACTTGTCTACTGTAGCTTATACTTTCTTTGTTCACTACAACTCATACTTTCCTTGTCCACTTTAGCTTTTCTTTCCTGGTCCACTACAACTAATACTTTTCTTGTCCACTTTAACTTATGCCTTCTTTATCCACTTCAACTTATACTTTCCTTGTCCACTTAAGCTTATACTTTCTTGTCTACTATTACTTATACTTTCTTTGTTTACTACATCTCAAACTTTCCTTGTCCACTTCAACTCATATTTTCTTTGTCGAGTACAACTCATACTATCATCGTCGTCTACAACTCAAACCTTCCTAGTCACTATCACTCACACTTTCCTTGTCAACTACAGCTTCTACTTTCCTTGTTAACCAAAGCTCATTCTTTCCTTGTCCACTTTAACTCATACTTTCCTTGTCCACGTTAACTTATACTTTCCTTGTCGACTACAACTTATACTTCCATTGTCCACTTTAGATTATACTTTGTTTGTTCATTACAACTCAAACTTTCCTTGTCGACCACAACTCATTCTTTCCTTGTCAACTATAAACTCATACTTTTCTTGTTAAAAACAACTAATACTTTCCTTGCGACTACAACTCATACTTTCCTTGTCGACTACACCACATTATTTCCTTGCCAACTTCAACTCAAACGTTCCTTGTCTATATTAACTCATACATTATATGTCCACTACAACTCATACTTTCCTTGTTTCAGTATAACTCATATGTTCCTTGTCAAATACAACTCATACTTTCCTTGTCCACTATAACTGATATATTCCTTGTCCAATACAACTCATACTTTTCTTGTCCACTTTAACTCATATATTCCTTGTCCAATACATCTCATACTTTCCTTGTCCACTTTATCTTATACTTTCCTTGTCCACTACAACTTATACTTGTCCACTTTAACTTTTACCTTCGTTATCCACTACAACTTATACTTCTTGTCCACCACTTTAGCTTATATTTTCTTGTCTGCTATAACTTATACTTTCTTTGTTAACTTCAGCCCAAACTTTCCTTGTCCACTACAACACATATTTTTGTTGTCGACTACAAATCATACTATCATTGTAGACTACAACTCAAACTTTCCTAGTCCACTACAGCTTATACTTTTCTTGTCGACCACAACTCATTCTTTCCATGTCCACTATAATTCATACTTTCCTTGCCCACTATAACTTATACTTTCCTTGTTGACTAAAACTTTTACGTTCATTGTCCACTTAAGCTTATACTTTCTTTGTTCATTACAACTCAAACTTTCCTTGTTGACTACACCTCATCTTTTTTGTCAACTGCAACAATACTTTTCTTGTCTACCACAACTTATTCTTTCCTTGTTCACTATAACTCATACTTTCCTTGTCAACATCAACTCATACTTTCCTTGTCCAGTACAACACATTATTTCCTTGTCGACTACAACTCATACATTTCTTAGCTATTACAACTCATACTTTACATGTCGACTACAACTCAAACTTTCCTTGTTTACTATAACTTATATATTCCGTGTCCAATACAACTCATACTTTCCTTGTTCACTATAACTCATACTTTACTTGTGCACTACAACTTATACTTTCTTTGTCGACTTCAACTCATACTTTACTTGTCTTCTACAAATCATACTTTCATTGTTCAGTACAGCTCATACTTTCATTGCCCTCAGAATGATAGAATCAGTCAACTGCTGTTGCTTTTATTTTTTCCTGTAATATCGTGGCAAAACTATATGTTTATAAATTTGAAGTAAAGTAATCTTTTCACAGGGAAACTTGAGTGGTAGTTGTTCATGATATATTGGCTCACTGTTCATGTGTTAACATTTTTCAACTTTATTTATCTATAATCAAATGCTAGATGCGCATGATAGCACCCGGGTACACAGCTTCTTTCGCCGATGGATTTAAATTGGACGTGTCACATGACTATAAGAGTTATATGCAGTAATATTGGCGCCACAAATTTAAGTTGAATAGATGGAAGGGTTGATAGACAGAAGTCAAACCTGTATGAATTTCCCTGAAAGTCAATGTGGATGATGTAAATAGTCTAAGAGCATTATTGCAGTGTTAAAGAAATATAAAATATAATGCTTTACATATTCAAGCTCTTGCAATACTAATGCAAATGTTTGCAGACCTTATGTTATAGATTTACAGAAACAGGCAAGCCACTATGCTATTCAAAATTAAACATGCACAGCCAAACTTGAAGATATGTTTTCTCTCTTTCGTTTAGCATGTTATCTGACTTCTCACGTGTCCTGATCCACATCTGAAATAAGGATGAGGTTGGCGCGCTGTGAAATGGGTTTAAGTTCTACAGTAAAATATTTTTACCGACCGTTCCAAGGTGGTTCTTCTTTTGTGGATCATTTATGTTATCTCTGTCTCCTTTTTGTTATGCATTCGTGCATGTCTGTTTACTAATACCCTGTGGTCACCTGCTGGGCAAGGGCTGACCTCTTGGCTCTTGTTTGTGATGTCTGGTTGTGAAGTTGTCACTTTCCTATTGGTATCCTGGGTCAGATGTGGTGCTTGATTGTATCGACTCCTGATCTTTGACTTCTTTCTTACTTCTCAGTTATAGAAAAGCATAAAAAACAAACATTCCTGAAACTGGATTATCTTACCCAAGTACTGCCATTCTTGCAGGTGACATCAGTGATAATATTATCATTATAAACAGACACAGAATGGTAGTTGAGCATAACAAAACAAACATTTGTGATACTGTGGATTAGTTATCTTACCCTAGAACTGCCATCCCTGAAGGTACACTTGACATCAGTGATAATATCCTCATTATAAACAGACACGGAATGGTAGTTGAGCATAACAAAACAAACATTTGTGATACTGTGGATTAGTTATCTTACCCTAGAACTGCCATCCCTGAAGGTACACTCGACATCAGTGAAATATCCTCATTATAAACAGATACGGAATGGTATTTGAGCATAACATAACAAACATTCGTGATGCTGTGAATTAGTTATCTTACCCTAGAACTGCCATCTCTGAATGTACACTTGACATCAGTGATAATATCTTCATTATAAACAGACACAAAATGGTAGATGAGCATAACAAAACAAACATTTGTGATGCTGTGTATTAGTTATCTTACCCTAGAACTGCCATCCCTGAAGGTACACTCGACATCAGTGATAATATCCTCATTATAAACAGATACGGAATGATTTTTGAGCATAACATAACAAACATTCGTGATGCTGTGGATTAGATATCTTCCCCTAGAACTGCCATTCCTGAAGGTACACTTGACATCAGTGATAATATCATCAACTATAAACTGACACGGAACGGTAGTTGAGCATAACAAAACGAACATGTGTGATGCTGTGCATTAGTTATCTTACCCTAGAACTGCCATCCCTGAAGGTACACTTGACATCAGTGATAGTACCATCATAATAAATAAACAAGGAACAAGGATATCTATATTTGTACAACCATCCGGACATCGACCTGAGTTAGCTGTGGCATTGGAGTTGATTGAGACATTAGTACTGGCAGCAACACAATTGCAGTGTGAAAAGGAACCCTAAAAGCAAACCAACCAACTATCAAGATAAATGAAATGTACACATAAATACCCTTAATGCGCCAATCACAACAAAAATCATCTGCGTTTCTTGTCTGCTGAAATGTTTAAGAAGCCTCTACTGCAAACAGTGTGGACCCAGATCAGACTGCTCCTATAGGAGTAGTCTGTTCTGGGTCCACGCTGCTTGCTTTTATACTTAATTCGTCAGTAATGCTAGGCAATTATTTGCAGCAGACGACTTAAGCAGACGACACTTAAGATGCATTTTATCTTGACGCTTTAAAGGTTAAACAACTTAACTCTTTACCTACTTGTGTCTTCTTCTGATAACTTTTGCAAACAGTTTAGACCCAGATCAGGCCTGACTTACTAGTGGCGACTTTTTTCGTCTGCAGATATCAAACAGTGGCCTGATCTGTACAATCTAATGTTATTTCTAAAAGAATATTTTGAAATAAATAATGTTGAAAAATATCTGCAGATGACAAAAATCATAAAAGATTATCGAGAAGCAATGTGTTAGGCTTTTTTAGACTTGCATTTGTCCATTTATATTGATATTGTTCTACCAAAATTTATAATAAACGTGACGATTTTGATTTTGTAATTGTCAATTTCCCATTTTAAGATGGTGATGTTTCTCGATCTACAGCCTATGGAGCCTCTATCTCTCAACTCATTTGTTTAGCTAGAGCATCTAGCCATGTTGCTGACTTCAACACTTGCAATAAATTGTTAACTCAGAAACCTCTTAAACAAGCCTATCGGTATCATAAACTTCGCAAAACCTTTTCTAAATTGTATCAACAATACTATGATTTGATATCTTAATTACAAGTTGGATTTAAATCTCTCTTGCGCCAAGGACTTTCCGAGCCCGAGTTCTATGGTGACGTGGTGTATAAATTGAAGAAGACTGTTGGCTCTAATACTTTTTCAGCGCAATTTATTAAAATAATTTCCCATTATAAAAAGATTGGCCATAACATTAATGTATTGTAACAGAATGCATGCCTGGTGGTCAACCCAATCATGGTTGGCAACTTTGCTTTTCTCTTTGATTGCATGCTGGTGGGTGGGTCGGACTTCAGACTCTATGACGGTGCTGACTTAAAGCTTTATCTATTGATGAGATGATAAAAGACTGACGCTTCGGCTGTTGTCATTCCCACTGGGGTTGCCCCTTGGATTTCTTTTACTCTGATATTCATTTTTATGTACTGTTGAGTCCTTATCTTTGCTTTATCTCCTTTTTATATCTTGATTTATATGTTCTAGGAGATGATGCATGGATAAGTTAGGGGTCTTTCATGAACACCAAACATCTATATGTCTTGCTCCACATCTGAACTAAGAGTGAGTTTGGCAGTGTGAAACCGGTTCAAGCCCTCCTGTAAAGTAATTGTACTGACCATTCGAAGATGGTACTTCTATTGTGGATCATTTGTGTTATTTATGTCTTGTGTCTGTCCTGCTTTCGCGTCTGTTTATTGCTGCCTTGTAGTCACCTGCTGGGAAAGGGCTGACCTCTTTGCTCTTGTTTGTGATGGTTAATTGTGTTTTTGTCGCTTTACCATACATGTGGTATCCTGGGTCAGGTGTGGCACTTGATTGTATCGATTCCTGATCTTTGCTGCCTTTCTTACTTTTATATAATACACATCAATATCTAATGACATTGTGCTGGCGCAAATAGTGTCAGATCTGGAGCAGTCTGATCTCGTTACTACCTATATGATATTTGGAAATGACATAGTGATATCCAGGATGGGTTGTCAAGCCTCTTGTTTCAACAACGATTACATAGAAATCGCCATAAACATACCCATGTCAAAGTCAATGGAGCATGAAATGAAGATAATTGTCACCAGGTCATAGTTCATGTGTGCTTAAAATGTATGCTGAGAAAAATTACTGTGCAAGGTTTGGCACTTTAATGTGATGACAGAGAGATGGATGGAACGAGGACTCGTGTCCTACAAATGACTTGAAACAGACGTGTTAAAAAGGTTTCAATGATTATATATTTTAGAATTAAGAAGTGTGTAATCATAAGCAAAGCAACCTAATATGGAAGCAACACATTTCGATGAAATAATTCAGGATCTGTGGGAGTTCTGTGTTTGTTCCATGTTTTGTTGTGCATTGTGTTATGTGGCTCTTCAACATGGCGCCGTGGGCTGGTCTATAGTGTGTGATTGTGGTATTTTCTGATTGTAACATATTGCGCATGCCAACCTTGGTGTTCTGAGGTTCTGTTTTGGGGTCTGAGAAGCTTGTTCTGTTCTATTCTAATGATTTTGATTAAATTTGACTAGGATGTACTGATTACTTGGTAGATTACTGCTCGAAGTGAGCAGTGATTTTATATCGACATTGGAGTTCCATGAAAGGACCTCTGACACTTTGATAGGGTATCTGCCTATTTTTCAGATGTTTCCCAAATTTTCCCTATGCATAAGGTATCGCATGTATTCTTTTGAATAGGACGCTTGATGTATTAGGGACGAATTAAGGTTATAATTAGACAGGCAGATCCCTACGACAAAACAGGAGAGGCTACCAAAGGGGGTAGGGGTTGCAAAATTTGACTTCACCAAAACATTTAGAAATCAATTATTATTACGTGTAAGGGTTTTATATCACCAATCCTCGATTACAAATCACAGTGAAAGTATTTTAAAGTGCAAATTCATGAGCATGTTAATGATTATTTTTGTTGTTGTTTTTTCCATCTGATTTGTTAAGAAATATTTTGAAGTGCAACTGTAGTCCATATTTAACCTTGATGACAATGTATTTACCTGGTGCAATATTATGCAGCAATGCACCATAACCACTCATCCATGCATAAAGTACACCTAGTCAATGGCCATGTAGTTTATGTGTATTGGATAGATACAGTATATGTGCAAAATAATCCAACAACTGAATTTAGTAAAAAGACAGTGTTCATAATCTAAAGAAAAATATGCTAAAACGTTGTAATATTTAATGACTAATGGGTTATGAAAAGGAAGCTTACTTGTACTTATTATTTCATTATACTGGAAAAAAAGATTTTCAAGAGAGCACACCGAAAATCCAAATGCTAATGTTCGGGCTCGCCCAGACGTCGCATTTTGGGCTGTGGGATATCATTCCCCCCCAAGTCCCTGCTAGCTTTTCACATATATAATGTAAAATAAGAGAACACACTTACGTGCAAAAGGATTAGTTGGGACTCGGGGGGGGGAATGATGTTTTAAAAATATTTTTATATTTCCTCTATGTATAATACAAAAAGTGACCATTTTAGCCCCAAAATAAAGCGGTACATTTATGGAACTGGGAAATCAAATGCAAAATCATAAAATAGAGACCAACAACGAGCTTATAAATAAAGATGGAAGCAAATGATCGACTTTAATTTTTATCAAAATTATAGGCAGCGATACACTGTGATTCCCATTACCACCGTCAGAGGTCCTTAGTTTGCAACTTTGTCCTGACTGTTTCTATGCACAGAGCGGTTCTGTTGTATTTGAGATGGACAAGTATTGTCTTGCAGCTATTGTTAAAACTATTTTGAGCTTAAGGCGATAGGCCTTTGATAGATTAAACTTGGCTGTTTATGAGTAAATATATTATTTGGGACGTTCGGTTTATGTAGGAATTGTATAATTGTTTCTGTGCCTTTCCATAGTTGTGGTTCTGATTGGATCATGCTGCAACGTCAGCGTGAATAATTTAGAGAATCATGATGATTCTGAGTATTTCTGGACACTGAATCTTGGTATCATGCTATGAAGACGTCTTTTTGGGTTTGTGATACAGCCCTGCTGTGTGTGTACGGGTGTATGGGTTTATACCGTGGTTGTAAGGTGTGAAGATGCATTAATCAGAGGAATGATGAATTGTGATCAACTATTATTCGGACTAAAACTAAATATATTTAGGACATAACAGGTGGCCTTACATGATATCTGGGAATAGTTTGTTAATGACTATACATTAGTTTGATGTTGGTAACATTATTTGAACTTTTACAGGCACTATAAAAAGTGAACTGCGAACTGACAATTTATCATGGCTGTCTGGGAGATCTTGGGATAGTTGGGATGTATGAGAACATAAATGAATACATACATGGATTCTAACACACCTCGCCTATAGAGCCAACGGTAACAAACTGTGATATATCGGACAATAATTCACTGCTAAAGTGTGTGATAGCTGACGTCACTGGAAAATGACGTCATTCATGGCGTTAGACGGTGTAACGTCGTTTTTACGCTTGAAAGACGTTACAATTACATGTGAACGTATGCGACGTAGTCTAAGTATTGGCGGGAGTTCTTCAGTGCAATGGCGGAAAGTTGGAAGGAGCTGAAGACTTCGAATGTGTTTTCGTCGTTTATTGTGTGTTAGAATCGAAATAGATCAGCTCAAGTGTGTGAATTGTTGAGTAATAATTCACTGTTTGTTGGTCAGTTGTACGAAGATAAATCACTTGCGCTGCGCGCTCGTGATTTGATCTTCTTTACAACTGATCTCCAAACAGTGAATTATTACTGAACAATTCACTGCTGGAGCTGATCTATTTCTTAAGTAAAGATCATGGCTGTAGTGTAAAGTCAGGTAATTTCGGGCATCAGGTAAATTCGGACATACATTAACAAACGGTGGAAATCCAGATGAGACTGCTCCTTATAAGCCATCTCATCAGGATTTTCATTGTGTGTTAAGTCAATTTATTTTTATTCCAATAATTAAAATATAAGACAAACAATGTCGCTATCCGAATTTATCTGGTGTCGAAGTTATCTGACTTTACCCTATTATATCAGTTACCATTGAAGTGTTAGATTCTGTAGTACACCCAGCATGACAGGCAGAGTAATACACAAAGCCATCGACACCACAGACTGGATTAAACTTCTGTTCATCACAAGAACATTCAGCACTACAGCTTGCTGTATGACCACTTATCATACTGTAATAGAATAGATATTCCAAGTACAGTATAAAACGGTCACTCTCAAAAAGACCTTAAATTGGTTTTCAAGACCAATTATCGATTAATGCAGGTCAAAAGTATTGCAGAATGCACCATGGGGAGCAGAATGCTCCACGGGGAGCATTCTGCAATACTTCTGACCTTCATTTAGCTACCATTTGTCAATAAATTTTTTGTTTTGTCTATTTTTGAGTGGCCGTTTTACACAGGTTTTACTGCAGACAACAAAAATGCTGAACACGTTTACGCCAAGTATATCAATGGGACGAGTCCAATTTCATTTTTGGGGTTGAAGTCCAATTTCATTATCAGGGTTGTTTGGTGGTATTTCTAATTTTTACTGAAAATTTTAATAGAATATTCTGTTAGCAAACAGTGGCGACCCCAAACACACGTCACGTGTCAAAGTGTCTGATCTCAGCCTGCTCTGTGTGCCTTTTTTCTATGAAACGACGCTAGGTTAAAAGAAAAACAGTAATAAGCTGTAATAGCAGGCTAAATCAAAGCTACTAAGCCTTAAGTAATCAATAGTCGTCAAGTGACATTATTGTTATGCTAAGGTAACTTCATCATATCATACAAAGAAAGGTGGCAAAGATCAGGAATCAATACAATCAAGAACCACCCTGACCCAGGATACCACACGGGAAAGTGACAAAACACAATTAAACATCACAAACTAGAGCCAAGAAGTCAGCCCTTTCCCATCAGGTGACCACAAGGCAGCAATGAACAGCATATTCAGCGTATTCAGGAACTTATGGGAGCCTTTTTGAAAACATGAAAATGTGGTATTTAATGGTGAGCACGAAAAACAAAATCCATTATTCGTGTGAGGATGGGATAGAAAAAATCGTCCCTTGGGATCACAGTTTGTCATCACTCGGCATGCCTCCTGATGCCAAACGGCAATCCTTGGGACGGATTTTCCTATCCCACCCCGTCACTCATGATGGATTCTTATAATATGACTGGCACATTTATGGAGAGTTTACTAGGGTTCAATATTTATGCAGAGTGAAACAAACAGAAGTAAGGTAATACTACTGAGTATTCAAACTTGGATTCTGTTTTAATTCAAATTATGCAACTTGAACTTTCACACCACATATAATACTTGTATTGAACTTCCAAAATTTCAGTGGAAATAATATTTGGCGATTAATTTTGTATGTGCGATTTGGCTGCTCTCCGTTCTAAGGCGGTGATTCTGATGTTGTTGATCTACTGTTTTATGTACCTACCATTTTGTGGGTGTTCTGTGTTGGTTTTTAGTGTGCATTCCTTTCTAGTTTTGCAATCATCTTGACGAGTAAGCTTAGCTTTTATTGTCTTTCGTATGTCTTTTACGGTAAGCATTCTGTGGCTCTTCGTCACGGTGTCATGGGTTGGTATGCAGTTTGTGATTGTGGTATTTTCTGATCATACTCACTTATTTTATTTTTTTGATGGCATAATGAAGGTCAGATTTGATTTGAATACCGCGTCATTAGTGAAACATTTTTCGTTACGAAATTGTTTGTTACATGTTAAAAGGCTGTGCTATAATGGAATTTGTCCTCATTTGTGCATCTTCATTTTATTCTTTTCTACAAATATATAATAATGATACAGCTCACGGGCTGATAGATCTTTTGGGAATCATCTTGTTTTATCTTAAATATAACTATTTCTAATAAAAATAAATAGATATACCTTTCTCCTGGATACATCATGCGTAGACCAGCTAGGTTAGTTTCTGGACACTTGGCTAAAAATGACAGTCCTAGTACAGCAGATAGACACGTGACTGTAGAACAAAGACGCAGCATCCCAACAACTTCTAATTTAAATACCCGTATAAGAAATCCTCCAAGAAACATTCCTAGAGATCCAACAACGATCAGTCCGCCTATTAATACATGGGAAAAGAACGTGCATGAATTAACCAGTTCATGAGATTTAGGGGACAACTGTATTCAAAATTTTCATTTTGGAGGTAAATAGTTGGATATGGTCTGAAATTAAGTATAATGGCAACGCCCAAGCGTAGCCAGAAAACGTGATTTCTGAACGTATTTTCGACGATATACCTCATTAAATAAAAATTTTGAATATGGTAATGCCAATTTTAATCAACTTCTGTAGTTTTGTCTCAAATTGGAGCGTCGGAAGCCGCATAAAGCTGCACGTCATCCTACGAAATGTGACGTAATTAATGACGTCAATCTATTTCTGACAGTATATATTGCAGGATATACTCTCGCAAATTTTTGACTTCATCCAATCAGACGTCACGTTACAAAAGCAAGTGCATCAATTTACAAGCTGATTCACTGGAACTTATGACGTTATTATAGTGACAATTCAATGTGATTGTCGACGTCATTCAAAAAGTGCAACGTCATTATGACCTGATAAAGGCACATGCTGTGAGATAGACAACGTTTATCAGGCCAAAGTCTAACAATTCAATAATATGAGCAGTAACTGATAACTGTATTTATATTCAATTGAGATTTTTACTTGGCTTTAGCAAAGATTTAATTTTTGGTGGAGTGGGGAGTCATGTACTTATTAGTTTGCAGTACTGTAAAAAGTGTAAAAAGAAATAAAGCTTACCTAATAAGAGTCCAGTTCGGTCGAAAGTCAAGTTATACATTTCTAGCAAATATTTATATGCAAAAGCACTAACACCGAATATAACCATAGCTTGTGAAACCTGAGCCAGCTGTATAAAGACATACGTAGGGTTCTTCAGCTGAAAATTTGAAAACATGCGCTGATCCAGAATGTTTTGCCGGAGGGGGTCCAACTCTGACAACGTTTTTTGATGAGATGAGAGAGGATCCATATACCACTAAAAGAGGGCCATCATTGACCCACCAGCGAAACTCCATTTAAATGGAGTTTTGCTGGCGGGCCGATGATGGCCCATCATTGAATGCTGGCTTCTTGGTAGCTTTGTGATTTTTCAGGGGATCTGGACCAGTATTGCTTAGAAACTCTATATGTTTGTGATTTTCCAGGAGGGGGGGGGGGCATACCCCCTGCCCCTCCCCCCCCATCTGGGTCCACGCATGGAAGAAATTATTTTTTAAATGCCTTCTTCTGGGTGACATGGGCTGGAGCTGTTTTCCCTTAAAATCGTTATAATGATTTAAACGCTTTGTTAAACATGTTCAAATAATAAATAAGAAAAGTACATGGTACTTATTCTGCCCCATATATATTACAGTAAGTAATGAGGAGGGACGAACATACTTTCTGTGCTATCCAAAGTTTGTGTCGGTTCATTTCTATATGTTTAGTGATCTTCATGACCAAGAGGAATATAGCAATTATTTTTTACAAGCCAATGGGCATGTATGCATGCGTTACTAAAAATAAAAAAAACAAAAAAACAAAAATGTATTCATTAGTTAAATGTAGATTGCAAAACGGACATAGGCATCCCATCAACAAAATAAAAAATAAAAGAGACTCCAACAACATCGCAATCATCCCAAACAAGATAACAATAGGACAAGAAATTATAGCCAGACGACTAGAATAATAAACATGGTAATTAGCAATGTAACTAACATTTTTTTTCTAACGAGGTGACTGTGCTGCAAGAAAGCACTGAACAGGCGTAAACAATACACATAACAAGTCGAAAACAATGCAAATGGCACGACTTAAGACACCTATAACACAAATCACTGAAAAGAATGTGTTTTTCAGTTTATAAACACGCAAATTATACAAATTGATTGACACTAATTTTCCGAAAACTATTTCCATGTTAATACATGGTGGTGATTGCAGATTTCTTAAAGAAAAAAAAACAGAAAATAAAGGCATAATATTTATGCATAACTTATAGAACTTGATCTGTGTCCGCTCCTGTTTGCTTTTAAGAAGTATTCTGTCATTTATTTACAGAACGCATCAAGTTTCTCAAAAACAGCTGGAGGGTCAATTAGACAGAGCTTTATTTCTATCTCTTCTAAATGCTATAGGTCAGATGGTGTAGGTCAAGATCACACGAATACGGATAGACAGTATGTATCGTAACATGCATTACTGATCCATATTTGAGCCGCGACATGTGATTTCAACAATGTGGCATTTTGACAAATGTTGACTCAGACGTGCCTGTGCAGCCCCCTTTTAAGCTTAGAAACTTCAAATGATGTTCAGTCAGCAGCTGAAAAGTCAGAGAATATTTAAGTGACTAACAAAAGCTCTGATCAGAATGCGTGTATGCGTAGGATGATCTGAGGCTTTGTTGGTCGCACATATCATATTGTTTGAAATCTCATGTCGCGGCTCATATTGTAGTCTCACTAGTATTTAGATTGTCTTGTGCGCATTGAACAAAATATCCATTTTCAAGATTCCATCAGGCTCTATTTGCTTGCTGATAATTTCTTCCTCTTAGTCGCTCTTTGCTGTTTTGCTACATTTCTAATCTGATTTCAAAAAAAATTAGCTGATGTATAGAGCTGATTGTTTGTATTTTATTCAACATCTGCATAATCTGATAAGGTTTCTAAATCTTCAAGCTATCCATGCAGCCATATAACGTTTGAACACATGTGTTCAATGGTTATATGTGAAACAAAGATGAAAGTAGAAGGACTTTTTTATTTAGATTCTAAAACTAAAACAGGGTTACCAAAGTGTCTTTCTAGACAATATTTCAGCCTCTCTACCCTATACAACATAATAATTGGTATGTCTTCGTGTTACAGTAGCTGCTGATAGTAAGTTGCTAATTGTTTTAACGAATAAACAACTGCATCGCCCATGAAATTGGTAATTTCATTAGCTCACTGCCTAAAACATCTTTTATAAACAGAAGGGGTTTCAGTTGTTTCTTTGCAAGTTTTGTTCATTTAAATTCATTCACCAGTACTGAGCAGAGGTTAGTATCTTGCTCAAGGTCAAGAAACAGTGCCTCCACAACCCCTCGATTTTGAGACAAACACTCTACCACTGAGCCACTACGCTCCTCAAACAAAATGATTGAGTAAAAATAATCGGCTTGAGTCATGGAAGATACAGATGGAAAAAGAAAGCATTGCGTTTTATCTGGTTGCGTATACTACACAGTATTGCATGCGTTATGGTACAGCATATGAGTCGCGACACATGATTTCCAACAATGTGGCAGTTGACAAGTGTAGACTGAGATGAGCCTGTGTAGGCTCATTTTAAGCTTATAGACTCCAAATGCTATTTGGTCAGTAGCTTTACAGTCGTAAAATGTTCAAGCGACTAGCAAAGGCTCTGACCAGACTGCCCATATTCGCAGGCTGGTCTGAGCCATTGCAGGTACCGCATACCACAATGTTGGAAATCTCATGTCACGGCTCAATTATGTTCTTTGAAATTGAAAATATAGCTCCAAAACATAAATTTATTCCTGAAAGGTAGTCTGATTTCAATTTGATAATGCATTACTAAGTTAATAGCATATGTTTTCAAAGCATGTATACATATGGCGCATATAGGCTGTCATAGTTTATTAGCTCTTAGTGGCGTTATAGTTGGCTACACAGTGGTTTCGTATGCACCTTATATATTTCTTTAAGTTCTACAATAACGAACCTTGCTACTTTCCAGTAACCCTTTTTTCAATGGGCTCCAGCCTATGTGGTGTGTAAGCTGGGAAAATATTTATAATCCATTACTCACCAACTCGAGAAAAGCATTGAGGAATGGTAAGATAACATGTTGTACAAGGTTTCCACATGTAATGTCTGGCTCATTTTTTAATTTCTTTTCCCGCTCTTCTGCAGTTTCATTACCTGCAAAGTTAGGTTGAGTGCGATTTATAGTGAAATTAAGATTTAACACTTAAAGCGACAATCCCAACAAAAGACGTCTGCTTCTATCGTCTGCTGAAATGTTTAGACGCAACTAGAGGCTTTCCTTGTCAAACTAGAAAGAACACAAAATATAGCATAAATCAGGACTCAACACGCAAAACATATGCGCTCGTACATGTCATTGAAATAACTAAACCAGAACCATCGCCTTAGAATGGACTACTTTCATAGCCTACTTTTTAAGATGGACAAAACGTATGCCTATCAAAATGAAGCAAAATTACATAAAATTGATGTAAAGGCACAATCACTTGGACAAGTTATAATCCTCAACATGGCTTATAGTTTAGGTGGTGGTTCTGTCGATTTTTGCTCCCATTTAGCATATGGGTTTCCTAAAATGGCCTGTTTTGGTAATGTAGTTCTAGTTGGACAATCATTTCGTTGCAAAAGTGACAGTTGGCAACTTACATGTAGCTAATTGTATTTAGCATTGTATGTAACTAAGCTTTTTTGTTGCTGCTCGCATTGAGCATGTAGGTTTTCTGGAATGGCCTGTTTTGATGTACAGTTAAATTTGTTTAAAACAACCACTATCAAAAAGACTACTCAACTACATCAAACTTTTATACCAAAACTATATTTCAAGCACATTTGATTTTTTAGCCGAAAAAATAGAACATTTTTTCCAAAATCATGTCAAAACAGGTATTGAAATATATGCTAAAATTTATTTTCTTATTGCAGCATGTAAATTGAAAACAAATAAAGCATTAAAAGAAAATATACTGACGTCAAGAAAAAACGCCTCATCTAAAAGTAAACGTGAATATCTCCCAGACTGATCAGACTGAAGCTTTGAGTTTTAGCTCATTATAATATCTTATCAATCAAGCGTATCTCATGAAAAAAATGCTGAAATAATATTTGAGGCTTAGAAAACAACCTCGGTTTGAGACAAGGGTCACCAGTTCCGCGTGACACAAGATTATAACCACATTTGCTTTTCCAGACACAATTCGTTGAAAAGAAAAGCGTGTTTTACCATTGCAAAACAGCATCAATTTTACCAGAAATGCGTTTATAATGTTCAGACAATGTTTGAATGCGTCTGATGAGCAAAAAACTTACTCACCCACCTTTTTGCCAGGCATTTCAGTATAACTTAAACGTCAGCTCATTCGTTTTGTTAGAGCATCTAGCTATGTTACTGACTTCAACGCTCGCAATAAATTGTTAACTCAGAAACTTCTTAACAAGGCTATGGGTATCATAAACGTTGCAAAACCTTTTCTAAATTTTAAAGACGATATAGGATTTGATATCTAAATTCCAAGTTTGACTTAAATCTCTCTTGCACCAAGGACTTTCTGAACCTGAATTCTATGGTGACTTGGTGTATAAATTGAAGAAGATTGTTGGCTCTAATATTTTTTTCAGCGCAGTTCATTAAAATAATTTCCCATTATAAAAAGATTGGCTATAACATTAATGTATTGCAACAGACTGCATGCTTGGTGGTCAGCCCAATCACGGTTGGCAACTTTGTTTTCCTCTTTAATTGCACTCCAGTGGGTCTGACTTCAGACTCTATGACGGTTCTGACTTAAAGACTTATCTATTGATGAGATGGTAGGGTCCTGATTCTTAGCCTGTTTGTCGGGCCTACGGGGGTTTACCTGTTGGATTTCTTTTGCTCCGGTATTCAGTTCTTTTTACTGTTACGTCCTAATATTTGCTTTATCTCCATTTTATACCTTGATTTATATGTTCTAGGAGATGATGCATTGGTAAGTCAGGGGTCTTTCAAGCAAACCAAATATCTATGTGTCTTGATCCACATCTGAATTAAGGGTGAGGTTGGTGCGTCGTAAAACCGGTTTGAGCCCTCCAGTAAAACATTTTACTGACCGTTCCAAGGTGGTACTTCTTTTGCTATGCAATTGTGGGCGTCAATTTATATGTGCATTGTGGTCACCTGCTGGGAAAGGGCTGACCTCTTGGCTCTCGTTTGTGGTGTCTAACTGTGAGTTTGTCACTTTCCCATTGGTAACTTTGTTCAGGTGTGGTACTTGATAGTATCCATTTCGATCTTTGCACCCTTACTTTGCAAAGTGGGTGAAGATACTGTTATGAATCATTTGCAAAAGTCTTAAGTCTTTAACCAACGACGATTGCTGAGGAAACGCAATTTGACACGTGTTTCAGACGGCCGTTTTGGATGACGTTAACGTAAACCAACGAATGACTAATGGGCGTTACAACTCACCTTAAATAACGTAATTTGATGTAGGCATATTCTGTGTACATTACCTAATGCACCCCTTATCATTTTTTCCATTACTTAAAGTTAATGAGAATGTTTGCAAGTTTCGTAAACGGACCTTACATTTTGTCTTTAATATGACGTCATAATTTTATAAAGTTATTACTCCCAAGCACAACTGTTTGAAAAAATGATCCAAAATTGTTTATTGTTTAGCAAAACATTAACGGCACAAACTTGGTGCAAATCAAATTGAAATCATAAGCAATTGATGCATAATGCCCTCATGTGTACCTTGAGCCTGTATGACGTCATCGGAATAACGCGTCACATGCATACAAAATTAAAGTCATTTTCCAACATCGCCCAACCTCTACATAAAGAAGCAGTACGTGCTGTTCATTTTTGTGTATCATCTCTAATAAATAAGTGATAATGAGTGTGACGTTTTTAGTTGACGTCAGTATATCAAGCTTTTTTGATGGATATTGTGAAGTATATTGAACCCAGTAAGCTTACTGAAACATTTTCAATTTTGGTGGGCATCTTGGAAAATGGCGGCCATACTGGAAAATATCAGGTGGACCTCTAGCTAAAAATATTTGTTACCATTTGTAAATTGCCCATACAAAGTATTTTGCTTTTCTCATTAAGTGAGCAATTGCGTCAAATTGTATCACCATGTTGCTGGACTATAAGGAGGTTATGGTTTCGCTTAGCTCTTTCCTTGCTGGTGGCGACTTTTGTTGTCTGATGATAACCTTTGCAATCAGTTTGGACCCAGATCTCGACTCAAACCCTTTGATACTCAGATCGTGTTAATGAAATAATGTTTTGAAAAGTATGTTTTTAAAAAAAGTCAGCAGACGACAATATTACCCAGCATGCAAAGAGTTACGTAGATATTTACCTGGCATATATTTCGGATAACCAAAGAGAGGTATTGAAACAATTACAAAAGCAACGGCTGTAAAACCGAATCCCATCCACCATGCACCCACCCATCTGGTGTCACGTGGACCAAACCCAAGCCTGAAATTGTAAAATTGATTTAATAGCAAACACAATCCGTTTTATATTTTGGAAAACATAAAATGTGCTGTAAAATATTAATACTACACTACTATGTGCAATGCAAGTCAATGTTGACGATAGTTTATGAAGGCAACATGCATACAGAGTTTTTTGTTTATATGTGTTTAACAGAACAGAACAGAAGCTTATTAGACTGAAGCATATACAGCTCATCGTCACAAAACAAAACATATATGTGAAGGTATTATACTTATGGAAGGTACTGAGAGTGAAAACAAAAAACATTTTCAAGTAGAAGGACAAAAATATAGTAGCATTTAGCTAACTTATATATAACAAATATTGGCAGCCATTAAGGCATATTTACTTACAGGGCCAACACCAACATACAAGGTCATGCCACCAGCATATAAGGTCATGTGGAGACTTAAAAAGTATGTGCGTATGACCAGGGAATGCTGGCGCCGCAATCATATTCTACAGACTAACCCATGGCACAGTGAGGAAGAGCAAAGAACGATAACAGCGACATGACATTCAGGACGCACCAAAAGTAAAGCAACTAGCTATTTCTTCCCAAGCGAGCTGGTTTCAAAACTAAAACATCCACTAGTGTGGGGTCATATCTTATCATATTCCCATAAGCAAACAAATTAGACCCAATCGGCCAGTTAAGAGCTGTCTGATCTGGGTCTACTCTGTTTGCAAATGTGTTAAAAGGCGTCTCTATGAGGTACAGTTTTAAGTTGTCAATTACTAGATATACACACAATCAAACACATAGCTGATATATTATATATTATGTGTATTTTTAATCTTAGTAAAAATAAAACCCAAAAATAAATATGTTATTGTCATACATATCTTGGTCAACTCTGTCAAATTCCACAAAGAATTGTTCAATCAGTTGGCCTCCCACCAGATAACCAGCAGCCAGTCCTATTGCTGATGCAGCGGCGCATATACCTGTAAAGAAGTATTGTATAGGAGAAAGTACAAGTATATGTTCTTTTCTGAAAAAAATGGACTTGAGGCCCAAAAAGAGCCAAGTTTTTGTTTTGCATGAAAGGATAGATACGTGTACTTTCTCCTACTTAATACATATCTTCATTTAGACATTATATTTTAGTATAAGTATTGGATCATATTCTATATTTAACCAAAGTCTTATTTCTCTCACAGAAGACCCTCTCAATGAAACACCTTATGCATTGAAGCGAAAATACGTTGTTTTTGCCATTAAGTTTATTTAAGCTCTAATTCAGGCCTTCATTCTTTATTGTGGTGCTATTTTCACTATGTGATCTTAATTTTGTAACATGACAAATCGAGATTATGAATCGCCGACGGACAGCACTGTAATTGTTTATTATGCAGTCAGCTTTGAGTAAACATGTGCCATGGATGCTTTATCAAAAGAGGTATATAAGACCAATAGTGCAATGTAGAAACGTATCATGTGTCTTCTGTAGATGACTGTGACGAAGGGTTAAGTAATAGTTATACCATGGGTTGTCCATCTGTACGTGGAGATAATCCACGAGCTTTAGCAAGTGGATTATCTTACGTACAGGTGGACAAACATAGTTTAACTATTTTATACCACCTACATCAGTGTAGACCTTGCACATCACGAGATAGTTTATAACAGCCACCAGTTTTTTTTTGCCACACCAGAATTTGGCAAAATCACATCATCTTTCTAGTGGTGCAAAAGACTCAAAACCACTAAAATACATAAATACAGACATAAGGGAGCAAAACATATATGATTATGACTAAAATAATATATGCCATCATAATGAAAAAAATGGTCAAAGTTAAAAACCCCGCGGGGTTTTTCGAAAACCCCGCAGGGTTTTTTAAACCCCGCGCGGGGGTTTTCCCCCACATTTTCAAATGGGGGAAAAACCCCGCAGGGTTTTTTCAAAAAAATAAATATTAAAATTTGTTCAAGAAACAAGTTTGTTTGATTGTAATTATTGCAGAAAATGATTGATATGGCTTAATTCAAAACTTTGATTTCCCCCGCGGGGTTTTTCTCCCATTTCAGATTGTGGGGGAAAAACCCCGCAGGGTTTTTTGAAAAATTCAAATTGACTTTTTTGAAATATTATTCATCACAATGCATAATAAAAGGTATATCAAAAACTTTCAGCATTATATTGTGCCTCTAGAGGAAAAAGAAAATTCCCCCGCAGGGTTTTTCCCCCGCGGGGTTTTTCCCCCACAAAATAAAATGGGAGAAAAACCCTGCGGGGTTTTTTATCCAAAAATAATATTTTTAGTTTTTAGCTCAAAGAAGCATTTTACACTCTGTGTTCAAAGTTGTGAGAGTTTTATATCAAAACAGAGAGATTTCAATTTCTCCCTTGGTGGGAAATCCTAAAATATACGTTACCAAAATGGCAATGCATCATTGTTAGACTGATGGCTGAGAATGTTTTGCTCCCCGCTAAAGAATTTTGCAGACACATCGTATCTTAAAAGAGCATTTCAAGCTGCGTAGAATAAGAGATGTTTGCATGTGTACGACTTGGTGTTTGCCTCTGACAGTCTGTTACATATGTTACCATATAAAATTCAGAAAATGAAAAGTTAAAAGGCTGTGCTACAGAAAGAAGGCATTAAACTAACTATTTAAATCACGCATATAGTCTGCCTGCTGGATACCTAAGCTGCAGATAAAAGTTTTAAAGCAAAATTACGGCATCCTAATGTGTTATGTGCGTTACTTACATAAAACTACCCTTTAAAAACGGTAACTGTGACCAATAGCATTTAATTTTACAGCTGATTTGTGAATTTTTAAAATGCTTTTAATCTAGTTGTACTAACACACTTATTTGGCTTATAGAAAAAAAACAAAGTGTGTTTATCTATCTTAAATGCATTGCCTTATATAAGCAATTAAACAACACTACCCCAAGTTTTAAGGAGCCCAATTTGGTAGGTATTATTTACGTAAAAATTATATAAAATCTTCCATATTTTGATAGTCTTGCTCATATAATAAAGAATCATAGATTTTGCATGTTAAACAACAAGATAGGAGTACTTGTTACAGGTTGTGTTACAGGTTGTAACTTATGTTACCTAACATAATAAATTAGCAAGGCCATTGACTTGGTGTAAGAGATATTTCAAAGAGAAATGAATATTTTTTGCATGGTTTCTTATAAATCTCTGGGCTTTGGTGCTTTAATCTTAGGAAGCAATTCATTGCTCTATTATCAAGACCTTTTTTACAGATGTTATATATAAACTTTTTCAATATTTCCATATATGTATAATACTACGATATAGATAGAGGGGCGTGGAAAATAATAGTTTCTATTTTAACATGACAATTTAGTATTTGTTAAATTGGTTAAATGTTTTAAAATATCTTAACTAATCCTTATCCAAGTCGTATACAATATCTATCATTATATCTGCTTGTGTGGCAAAATAATTGCTCGTCTCATCTCATCACAACCAGTAGAGTAATCAGACAGAATTATAACTGTAGTCTAAGTAAGGGCCCTTTGGAATTCTGTAGACATACTTGTATTCTATATTAAATATAATGTACACAGTGGTCAAGAATAAATCAAAGGATGAGAAGATCCAATTAAAATCAAGTTTAGCTCATTTATTGCCCATAATTAGACATTTAAAAAACATCAAACAAAACCATCATTGCAGACGACCTTAATAAAATAATAATAATAATAATAATAATAATAATAATAATAATAATAATAATAATAATAATAATAAAAATAATGATAATAATAATATTCTTTATTTCCTCCACATGTGAAGAGCATACAAATAAAGCACAATTACAAAAGCAAGATAGAAACATTGAACATATATACATCATATACATTATTGGTTTGGTTTTAATATTTTAAAACCTGTTTGTTTATATATCAATATTCAGATTTGAATCGTTTCATTCAAAATCAGGTCACCAACATCCATGCTGTATATGACAATAGACCACGTCAACACTGATGAAGTATTATTGTAATGGCATTCACCTATTTTTTTCTTATTATTAATCTATATAATAAAAATAAACTTGACCAAACAAAGAAATCATGATCACCATGCGTGACATTTGGACTTCGAATCTTGAAAGGTAATTTAATAGCCATTTCTTTTATCGGGACCGACAAATCACTTCGAAAAATTGAATTTTTCGGATAATCGAAATTCGAATAATAGGTAGTTTTATTGCAATAGATAATAGAGAAAAAAGTCAGGACTGTCCGTAGTCTTCGAATAACCCAGTAGTTTCGGATAATCGAAAATTTGGCTGGAAGGTTAAAAAAATAAATGTTCTTTACCACTCCCCACTTGTGAGAAAGTCGACCTTTCAACAAATTAGGTTGAATTCAGCCCAGCATGTTTGGATTAGCATAAAAGAAGAATGGGCAGACACTTTTGGCCCCATTATAGGGCGCCTCTGAGTGGGGTACCCAAAAATAAGCTCTTGTATACACAATTTGTTTAAGTTGTGCACAAATTTGGTTGAGTTCTACCCAGCAATTCAGAAAGAGACTGCAATTTAGCCAGAAAATGCACACTCTCTGAGGCCCATGCAAAGGGGATCCAAAAAGCAAATAAAAGCACCGCAAGCACTGCATAATACCCCGCCACTGCTGGGGGCACCAAAAGTTATTTTGTGTTATATATAATGCCTAAATAGCAACAGAACTGAGATAGACAGTGATATGACGTCCTTAGTCACAATATGTAACCTTTGATGGTCAACATATCTGTGAAGTTTCATTCAGATACTCCATATAGAAAATGAACTACAGGTCAAAAACCATTTTTCAGATCAATCAAGGGCGGATAACTCATGAACTGGAAAGGTAAGGGTGACGGTCCTTACTAAAAATATGTAACCTTTGATGTTCAACATATCTGTGAAGTTTCATACAGATATTCCATATAGTAAATGAACTACAGGTCAAAAACCATTTTTCAGATCAATCAAGGGTAGATAACTCATGAACTGGAAAGGTAAGAGTGAAGATCCTTAGTCACAATATGTAACCTTTGATGATCAACATATCTGTGAAGTTTCATTGACATATTCCATATAGTAAATGAACTACAGGTCAAAAACCATTTTTCAGATCAATCTAGGGCAGATAACTCATAAACTGGAAAGGTAAGAGGGATGGGTCTTTGTCACAGTATGTAACCTTTGATGTGAAACATATCTGTAAAGTTTCATTTAAATATTCCACATAGTAAAGGAACTAAGGGTAAAAAACATTTTTTAATTCAATCAAGGGCGGATAACTCACAAACGGGAAAGGTAAGTGTGACGGTTCTTAGTCACAATATGTTACCTTTGATGTGAAACATATCTGTGAAGTTATATTCAGATATTCCACATAGTAAAGGAACAATAGGTCAAAAACCTTTTTTCAGACCCATCAAGGGCAGATAACTCACAAACTGGAAAGGTCAGAGTGACGGTCCTTAGTCACAATATGTAACCTTTGATGTGCAACATATCTGTGAAGTTTCATTCAGATATCATGAATAGTAAAGGAATAACAGGCCAGAAACCATTTTTCCAATATGAAAAAGGGCAGTAACTCCGTTAAAAATGGACGGATTTTGCCCATTAACAATCCCATACCACTCATCGCCGATAACAATATGTATGCAAAATTTGAAAAAATTCCGTGAATAAATACTCAAGTTATCGATCGGAAATGGTGAGCACAGACGGACGGACGGACATACACCGAAGGGTATAACATAATACCTCGCCACACTTTAGTGGCGGGGTATAAAAACAGTAATGCTCCTGCTCACCCACTTGTGCAAGTAAGTCACCAAACAAATTCGGTTGGATTCAGTCTGACCGTTTGCGCAGTCGGTAACGTGTCTGGCAACAGATGTGAGTCTGAATCCAGGGGTCGCGAGATTGAATCCCAACCCGGTCCCGTACTTTCGTGGAGATTGATCATGAAATAATTTCTACGGTCATTCTCCTCCCTTCCGCTGTATCATTCAAGAAGGGTTGTTGTCAGTTACAAGTGAAAGTATGTGCACGAAGTACTGGTTAACTGATTGTTAAAGCTTGCCCAGGAAAAAGTGTGGTTAGGTGAACTAACTGTCCCTCCATGACCATAGCTGTTGACTTGGGACGTAAAGCAACAAAACAAACAAACCGTTTGCAAGGTGAAAGTATTGCAGGCAAATGGGCAGACCAAAGGACACTTTTGACCTACATCCCACATCATTGGGGTATTGGAATTTTGCTGTTGCATACACCAGTTGCATACACCAGTTGCTCAACAAATTTGGTTGGATAATCTGTCCAGTTGTTTAGAAGATAGCATAACAAACAAAAACCTGATATACAGACGAAGGCAATCGCAATATCTCCAACACCTTTTAAAAAAAGAATGGATAAAAAGAAATCGAATAAAAATAAGCCCCAATGATCAGCCTGATTATCCTGTAAATTCAGTAATTAACCTGCTTACATGTACCACACTAACTAAGTGTTGTACTGCCATAAATGCTGCTGTAAATAATAATGATAATGGTAAAATTGTATAACCATAATGAACACAATTCAGTATTAAGCGTCTTTCATCAGCATTTAAAGAAAGAAACAACTAAAAATGGCTTTGTTTCTGAGAAACTAAATTATATGATGAAAAGTCTCATGCAAGTATAATTTATAAGCATAGAAATATGTTCTATTTACTCACATTGTCTGTTGTAGGATTTATTTTGTGCAGTTTATGCAGTATATATCCAAAATTAACACAGGATTTATCAAATAGTTAGAGCCTTGCAAACCATGAGGTTTATTTGAATCTTTTTCTGGTTTCCTGCAAGATTAAAGAATTTCAGCTTGAGTCATTGAAATGAGAGAACCAGGTTAACACAGTTATATCATATTTCAAGGTCAGACTGAGTTCAGAATATAATGGTCCTATGCAAATCTAGGTTGGGATTATTTGGTATTAAATGGAACCAAATTATTTACTAGCAGTACCAAAAGATTCCATTTAATCCCAAATTATATGGATGTGTTGAATTGATGAAGTCCCAGAAAATCTTAATAATCCCATTTAAAGTACCTACTGGGACTTTCTGGGATTAAATGGAATATTTATCCCAGAAAGTAACATAAAATCCCACTTATATTTTAAGCAGAATTGTTTGAGACTTTCTGGGATTTTCCAGTTCCGGATAGTGACAGAAAATACCAATTGTTCCAACTTTTGGGATTTAATGGAATTCCATTAAATACCATGTAAAGTGAAGTACCACAAAATCCCAGAAAGTTCTATTCAAGCAGAATTGGAACTGGACTGAGACTTTCTAGAACATTCTAGAACATACCAATTATTTGGGATTATAACATTCTTCTCGGCCCTGATCTGGGTCCTTACTGTTTGCAAAGGTTATCAACAGATGACAAAAGTCTTTGTTAACAGAACAGAACATATCTTTATTGACATAAAACTCAGGCCACTCATAGATAGCGTAAAGGCATAAGATACAAAAACAAAGCATATACATGATATACATAAAATACATGAGTACAAAGAGCATGAAATAGGTGAAAATTAAAATGCGAGCAAAATCAACCCTGAAATGGCCTTCTATAACTTACAGTAGGCAACATAATCGACTGTTGTTGCTTCATTAAGAATCAAAATAAGGCTTCACATTATTGATTATAGACAATTCGCATGATTTGACATATCATGTGAACTGTCTATAATCAGGTTATTCCCATGAAATATTAAGCCAAGACATAGTAAGAAGTATATTATCGTACTGATTGACTCTTTTAGGGTTAGGCTGCACATGAAAATTTATTCATTATAATTTCTACAAAACTTGATAACTTTACAAGCTTCCTGGTATTTGCTGAAGAAAATAGTTCTTTGAATTTTATAATGTTAGGACTTTTGTAAAAATATGATCTTAAATATTTCTTTCTGTCAGATATAAAGTGATCACAAACAAAAAGATAGTGAAATTCGTCACCGATATCATATTTGCTACATAATATGCATTTTCTGTCTTCTAAAGGTGTGTTTTCCCAGCGACCAGTTTCAACCGGAAGCCAATGATTACTTAACCTAAACTTTAACAATGAAGAACAGTGTTTCCTATTTAATTTGATTAGGTAATTTTCAAAATTTAAATCTTGCTTGAAAAGAGTATAATTCTTTCCTTTAGAGGATGAAGTTACTTTGTTATGCCACTCCTGAACATAAAGGTCTGATAGAGTTTTAGAGATTTGATTTTTGATTGATTTTGGGTTTTCAATGACTTCCTTGTTTAAAAGATCGGGACACCCAACAGATATTAGAATATGTTTAATAAAATGGATCCATTTATGTTGATGGATGCCACCATCATATTCTCCTAGTAGAAGTAAGTATAACCATTTTGATAGTTTTGTTTGTTTACCATTCACAATATTCATCCAAAAGCTAATAATACGGGTTTTTATTCTAATGTTTACTGCCTTGCAACCTAGTTAACAAGGATAGTTAAAATGATATAATTCAAAATAACATAAGTTATCAAGCAGGATACAAAATGACAATCTAGCATGAAGCACATTTCTTTATTCGCTTAATATTTTCGCGGTATGTATTATAACAATACAATAGAATTAGAAAGATCTTTTTCTTTAAACTTTTTTGTCGTCTGCTGACTTTTTTTTTTAAATTACTTTTTTCAATAAATTCTTTCAGGAACACACTATTAGAGTGTCAATCCTTTTGGATCAAGATCAGGATCGACATTCTTCTCGTTCCAGATCTAGGTCCTTACTGTTTGCAAAGGTTATCAGCAGATGACAAAAGTCTTTGCTAACAAGGATAGTGAAAGTGATATAAGTTATCAAGCAGGATACAAAATGACAATCTTGCATGAAGCACATTTCTTTATTCGCTTAATATTTGAGTAATGAATTATAACTTAAGTTGTTATGTGAATTGCATGATGTTCACTATTAATGCACTCTATGTCTAAACTTAGTAAACATAATGTGCACTAGGGTGTAATGTTTTTGTTTTTACACACCTGAAGGTGCCGTCTATGTCTGCTCCCAAAATGATACTCCCACAATATATACTCCCAAGCAAAAATCCTTTTAAAATGCTAAACTATTCATTTTAAGTACATTTTTGTAGTTTGTATATATATTTTTAGTGAATATTTTGTTCATTTCTCTTCTATCGATTTATTATTTTACCTATCACAATTCTTGCACCTTACAGTGTGGAGACTGATCAGCTGGCCTCTCAGAAGCTAGCTGATCTGGATCTACACTCATAGGAAATAGTCATAATCAGGCAGTATCCTAAATTTCTTCTGTGTTTTTGTTGAATTTTATGTGCATATAATTCGGAGAAAATTAACAAAAATAAAAGTTAAAGAAATATGATGACCTGTAAATAATGTAAAATGGCCCATACCATGTTGTACCTGGGTATAACTTGTTTTGAAAACAGTATAGATCTGAATCAGCTGGCCTGAAACCAGCTGATCAGGATACATATTGTTTTCTACTCTGCTTGTAAATGCATACTACTAAGTGGAACCCTGCAAGTTGGTTAGATATACACTGCTGAAGTTTCTCTTTGCCTACAATTGTTGTCTGCTGATAACCTTTGCAAACAGTTTTAGAACCAGATCAGCACCGACAAAATGTCAGACCTGATCTGAATCCAAACTGTTTGACTCTCTGATAGTGATAATGAAGGAACTATATAGTAAATTAATTTAGAAAAGACAGCAGATGACAAAATACCTAAATAATTTCCAACAAGCAGAGTAAAATAGAAATGGATGCTTGTCGAGACAAATAGGGTTACTATGTTATAATAAATGCACTTGCATAAATTAACCTTTGTCCTGCTGAACCTAGATATATCCCGTTTTTGGAAACAACTGATCATCAAACTTTTGTCATCTGCTGATAACATTCATGAACAGTTTGGAGTCAGATCAGGACCAACAGTATGTTTGGTCCTGATCTGGATCCATACAATTTGACACCTTGATTTTTTTCCTGAAATTTCTTGAAAATATTTATTTTGAAAGGAGTCAGCAGACGACAACAAAATCACTAAGTATGTCGCATGTAAAGATTTATATAAAAATTCAATGCAGTCTGATCAGGGACTATTTTTTTTGTTCTTTGAACAAAATAATTTATTCACTAAAAGGTAATTCCAGAAGACTATCTTAAAGGACCTTAATGATTTCAATCTTTCCTTATTAGCTGCTTCTCATCTGTATCTACACTGTTTGCTAAAGCTGGTATGTGATTGACAGTGTAAAACTGAAATTTCGGTGTTTATTGGGATTAAGACACCAGGTAATAGCCTCACCATGTGGTCAGAAGCCTGCTATTTGTTGCCAGGGTAACAAGAACACTTCAATTTAGATGAACAAATCCAAACGTTTTGAGGTCTGCTGACCATTAAAACCAAAAAGATATTTTTTAACTAGTTGAATACTTTTTATGTCTTTTGCAAAAATCCTTTCAGGAACTCAATTAGAATGTCAAACATTTTGGATGCAGACCAGGAATGACTTTCAATTGGTTCTGATCTTGGTCCTAACTGTTTGCAAGGTTATCAGCAGACGACATTGTCTGTCTGATAAAATGTTATACACAGTAACAAGGGTCTTTCTACACATTTCTGTACAGTGACATAGGTCACAATTCTACAATATAAAATGCAAGTTGTACCTTAAATTCAAATACAATACAATAGAACCAGAAAGATCTTTTTTCTATAAACTTTTTGTCGTCTGCTGACTTTTTTTTAAAATAACTTTTTTCAATAAATTTTTTCAAAAACACACTATTAGAGTGTCAGTCAGTTTGGATCAAGATAAGGATCAACATTCTTCTCGGCCCTGATCTGGGTCCTTACTGTTTGCAAAGGTTATCAGCAGATGACAAAAGTCTTTGTTAACAGAACAGAACATATTTTATTGTCATAAAACTCAGACAACTCATAGATAGCGTAAATGCGTAAGATACAAAAACAAAGCATATACATGATATACATAAAATACATGAGTACAAAGAGCATGAAAAAGGTGAAAGTTAAAATGCGAGCAAAATCAACCCTGAAAGAGCCTTCTATAACTTACAGTAGGCAACATAATCGACTGTTGTTGCTTCATTAAGAATCAAAATAAGGCTTCACATTATTGATTATAGACAATTCGCATGATTTGACATATCATGTGAACTGTCTATAATCAGGTTATTCCCATGAAATATTAAGCCAAGACATAGTAAGAAGTATATTATCGTACTGATTGACTCTTTTAGGGTTAGGCTGCACATGAAAATTTATTCATTATAATTTCTACAAAACTTGATAACTTTACAAGCTTCCTGGTATTTGCTGAAGAAAATAGTTCTTTGAATTTTATAATGTTAGGACTTTTGTAAAAATATGATCTTAAATATTTCTTTCTGTCAGATAGAAAATTGATCACAAACAAAAAGATAGTGAAATTCGTCACCGATATCATATTTGCTACATAATATGCATTTTCTGTCTTCTAAAGGTGTGTTTTCCCAGCGACCAGTTGCAACCGGAAGCCAATGATTACTTAACCTAAACTTTAACAATGAAGAACAGTGTTTCCTATTTAATTTGATTAGGTAATTTTCAAAATTTAAATCTTGCTTGAAAAGAGTATAATTCTTTCCTTTAGAGGATGAAGTTACTTTGTTATGCCACTCCTGAACACAAAGGTCTGATAGAGTTTTAATTTGATTTTTTGATTGATTTTGGGTTTTCAATGACTTCCTTGTTTAAAAGATCGGGACGCCCTACAGATATTAGAATATGTTTAATAAAATGGAACCATTTATGTTGATGGATGCCACCATCATATTCTCCTAGTAGAAGTAAGTATAACCATTTTGATAGTTTTGTTTGTTTACCATTCACAATATTCATCCAAAAGCTAATAATATGGGTTTTTATTCTAATGTCTACTGCCTTGCAACCTAGTTAACAAGGATAGTTAAAATGATATAATTCAAAATAACATAAGTTATCAAGCAGGATACAAAATGACAATCTAGCATGAAGCACATTTCTTTATTCGCTTAATATTTTCCAGTTATGAATTATAACAATACAATAGAACCAGAATGATCTTTATCTATAAACTTTTTTGTCGTCTGCTGACTTTTTTTTTTAAATTACTTTTTTCAATAAATTCTTTCAGGAACGCACTATTAGAGTGTCAATCCTTTTGGATCAAGATCAGGATCGACATTCTTCTTGTTCCAGATCTAGGTCCTTACTGTTTGCAAAGGTTATCAGCAGATGACAAAAGTCTTTGCTAACAAGGATAGTTAAAGTGATATAAGTTATCAAGCAGGATACAAAATGACAATCTTGCATGAAGCACATTTCTTTATTCGCTTAATATTCGAGTAATGAATTATAACTTAAGTTGTTATGTGAATTGCATGATGTTCACTATTAATGCACTCTATGTCTAAACTTAGTAAACATAATGTGCACTAGGGTGTAATGTTTTTGTTTTTACACACCTGAAGGTGCCGTCTATGTCTGCTCCCAAAATGATACTCCCACAATATATACTCCCAAGCAAAAATCCTTTTAAAATGCTAAACTATTCATTTTAAGTACATGTTTGTAGTTTGTATATATATTTTTAGTGAATATTTTGTTCATTTCTCTTCTATCGATTTATTATTTTACCTATCACAATTCTAGCACCTTACAGTGTGGATCCTGATCAGCTGGCCTCTCAGAAGCTAGCTGATCTGGATCTACACTCATAGGAAATAGTCATAATCAGGCAGTATCCTAAATTTCTTCTGTGTTTTTGTCGAATGGAGAAAATTAACAAAAATAAAAATTAAAGAAATATGATGACCTGTAAATAATGTAAAATGGCCCATACCATGCTGTACCTGGGTATAACTTGTTTTGAAAACAGTATAGATCTGAATCAGCTGGCCTGAAACCAGCTGATCAGGATACATATTGTTTTCTACTTTGGTTATAAATGCATACTACTAAGTGGAACCCTGCAAGTTGGTTAGATATACACTGCTGAAGTTTCTCTTTGCCTACAATTGTTGTCTGCTGATAACCTTTGCAAACAGTTTTAGAACCAGATCAGCACCGACAAAATGTCAGACCTGATCTGAATCCAAACTGTTTGACTCTCTGATAGTGATAATGAAGGAACTATATAGTAAATTAATTTAGAAAAGACAGCAGATGACAAAATACCTAAATAATTTCCAACAAGCAGAGTAAAATAGAAATGGATGCTTGTCGAGACAAATAGGGTTACTATGTTATAATAAATGCACTTGCATAAATATCAAATTAACCTTTGTCCTGCTGAACCTAGATTTATCCCGTTTTTGGAAACAACTGATCATCAAACTTTTGTCATCTGCTGATAACATTCATGAACAGTTTGGAGTCAGATCAGGACCAACAGTATGTTTGGTCCTGATCTGGATTCATACAATTTGACACCTTGATTTTTTTCCTGAAATTTCTTGAAAATATTTATTTTGAAAGGAGTCAGCAGACGACAACAGAATCACTAAGTATTCACCATATCTACATTAGTTGCTGGTTACCGGTTTACAGGTGACCAGTAATGGATAAACAGGTAACCAGTACCCCCCCAATACCTGGAAATGGGGGGGTTCTGGTTACCTGTATTTACATTACTGACCACCTGTAGACTGGGAACCAGCAATTAATGTAGATATGGTGAATGTCGCATGTAAAGATTTATATAAAAAATTCAATGCAGTCTGATCAGGGACTACTTTTTTTGTTCTTACAACAAAACAATTTATTCACTAAAAGGTAATTCCAGAAGACTATCTTATTTAACTCTTTCCTTATTAGCTGCTTCTCATCTGTATCTAAACTGTTTGCTAAAGCTGGTATGTGATTGACAGTGTAAAACTGAAATTTCGGTGTTTATTGGGATAAGTCACCAGGTAATAGCCTCACCATGTGGTCAGAAGCCTGCTATTTGTTGCCAGGGTAACAAGAACACTTCAATTTAGATGAACAAATCCAGTCATGCCCACATTCATGTTTTGAGGTCTGCTGACCATTAAAACCAAAAAGATCTTTTTTAACCAGTTGAATACTTTTTATGTCTTTTGCAAAAATTCTTTCAGGAACTCAATTAGAATGTCAAACATTTTGGATGCAGACCAGGAATGACTTTCAATTGGTTCTGATCTTGGTCCTAACTGTTTGCAAGGTTATCAGCAGACGACATTGTCTGTCTGATAAAATGTTATACACAGTAACAAGGGTCTTTCTACACATTTCTGTACAGTGACATAGGTCACTGTTCTACAATATAAAATGCAAGTTGTACCTTAAATTCAAAATACAATACAATAGAACCAGAAAGATCTTTTTTCTATTAACTTTTTGTCGTCTGCTGACTTTTTTTTTAAAATAACTTTTTTCAATAAATTCTTTCAGGAATACACTATTAGAGTGTCAGTCGGTTTGGATCAAGATAAGGATCAACATTCTTCTCGGCCCTGATCTGGGTCCTTACTGTTTGCAAAGGTTATCAGCAGATGACAAAAGTCTTTGCTAACAGAACAGAACATATCCTTATTGACATAAAACTCAGGCCACTCATAGATAGCGTAAGAGCATAAGATACAAAAACAAAGCATATACATGATATACATAAAATACAGTGTACAAAGAGCATGAAAAAGGTGAAAATTAAAATGCAAGCAAAATCAACCCTGAAAGAGCCTTCTATAACTAACAGTAGGCAACATAATCGACTGTTGTTGCTTCATTAAGAAACAAAATAAGGCTTCATATTATCAATTATAGACAATTCGCATGATATGACATATCATGTGAGTTGTCTATAATCAGGCAATTCCCATGAAATATTAAGCCAAGACATAGTAAGAAGTATATTATCGTAATGATTGACCCTTTTAGGGTTAGGCTGCACATGAAAATTTATTCATTATAATTTCTACAAAACTTGATAACTTTACAAGCTTCCTGGTATTTGCTGAAGAAAATAGTTCTTCGAATTTTATAATGTTAGGACTTTTGTATAAATATAAACTTAAATATTTCTTTCTGTCAGATATAAAGTGATCACAAACAAAAAGATAGTGAAATTCGTCACCTATATCATGTTTGCTACATAATGTGCATTTTCTGTCTTCTAAAGGTGTGTTTTCCCAGCGACCAGTTTCAACCGGAAGCCGATGATTACTTAACCTAAACTTTAACAATGAAGAACAGTGTTTCCTATTTAATTTGATTAGGTAATTTTCAAAATTTAAATCTTGCTTGAAAAGAGTATAATTCTTTCCTTTAGAGGATGAAGTTACTTTGTTATGCCACTCCTGAACATAAAGGACTGATAGAGTTTTAGAGATTTGAGTTTTGATTGATTTTGGGTTTTCAATGACTTCCTTGTTTTAAAGAGCGGGACGCCCAACAGATAATAGAATATGTTTAATAAAATGGATCCATTTATGTTGATGGATGCCACCGTCATATTCTCCTAGTAGAAGTAAGTATAACCATTTTGATAGTGTTGTTTGTTTACCATTCACAATATTCATCCAAAAGCTAATAATACGGGCTTTTATTCTAATGTCTACTGCCTTGCAACCTAGTTAACAAGGATAGTTAAAATGATGTAATTCAAAATAACATAAGTTATCAAGCAGGATACAAAATGACAATCTAGCATGAAGCACATTTCTTTATTCGCTTAATATTTTCGCGGTATGTATTATAACAATACAATAGAATTAGAAAGATCTTTTTCTTTAAACTTTTTTGTCGTCTGCTGACTTTTTTTTTGTAAAAATTACTTTTTTCAATAAATTCTTTCAGGAACACACTATTAGAGTGTCAATCCTTTTGGATCAAGATCAGGATCGACATTCTTCTCGTTCCAGATCTGGGTCCTTACTGTTTGCAAAGGTTATCAGCAGATGACAAAAGTCTTAGCTAACAAGGATAGTTAAAGTGATATAAGTTATCAAGCAGGATACAAAATGACAATCTTGCATGAAGCACATTTCTTTATTCGCTTAATATTCGAGTAATGAATCATAACTAAAGTTATCATGTGAATTGCATGATGTTCACTATTAATGCACTCTATGTCTAAACTTAGTAAACATAATGTGCACTAGGGTGTAAGGTTTTTGTTTTTACACACCTGAAGGTGCCGTCTATGTCTGCTCCCAAAATGATACTCCCACAATATCTACCTCCAAGCAAAAATCCTTTTAAAATGCTAAACTATTCATTTTAAGTACATGTTTGTAGTTTGTATATATTTTTAGTGAATATTTTGTTCATTTCTCTTCTATCGATTTATTATTTTACCTATGACAATTCTTGTACCTTACAGTGGGATCCTGATCAGCTGGCCTCTCAGAAGCTAGCTGATCTGGATCTACACTCATAGGGAATAGTCATAATTAGGCAGTATCCAAAATTTCTTCTGATCTGTTTTTGTCAAATTTTATGCGCATAAAATTACAGAAATATGATGACCTGTAAATAATGTAAAATGGCCCATACCATGCTGTACCTGGGTATAACTTGTTTTGAAAACAGTATAGATCTGAATCAGCTGGCCTGAAACCAGCTTATCAGGATACATATTGTTTTCTACTCTGCTTGTAAATGCATACTGCTAAGTGGAACCCTGCAAGTTGGTTAGATATACACTGCTGAAGTTTCTCTTTGCCTGCAATTGTTGTCTGCTGATAACCTTTGCAAACAGTTTTAGAACCAGATCAGGACCGACAAAATGCCAGACCTGATCTGAATCCAAACTGTTTGACTCTCTGATAGTGATAATGAAGGAACTATATAGTAAATTAATTTAGAAAAGACAGCAGATGACAAAATACCTAAATAATTTCCAACAAACAGAGTAAAATAGAAATGGATGCTTGTCGAGATAAATAGGGTTACTATGTTATAATAAATGCACTTGCATAAATATCAAATTAACCTTTGTCCTGCTGAACCTAGATATCCTGTTTTTGGAAACAACTGATCAGCTGATCAGGATCCACAGTTTTGCATTCAGTTTACGGTCTTGCCAAAATTTAGCTATATTTGCTCAGCAGTACAGGGTTAAACAATTGAAATTTGATAGTTTGTGTAGAATTGTTGTTTTTTTTTTGTGTGTGTACATATTCTTTATTTTGAGGGCCTCATGGAAGATAAGTTGTACCACTAAATGTTGTCACCCTCTTTAAATAAAGACTTTACTTACTTACTTGATTACTTACCAATATACTCCTGAAAGACCTATTCCATCATTACAATTGATTTCTCCAATTTTTTATTTTTTTATTTGATTTGATTCTTTACGCCCCAGTCAATAATTTTTCAGTTATGGCGGGATGGGTCTACCTGGATTGCACCAGTACTAATGCAAGGATTAAAGTGTCCAAATTAAATGATAGTGCTTCAATCATAACCCTTGATTGAAGTAACTCTAATGAATTTTTCAGGAATACCAGACTGTCAAACCATTTTGGATCCAGATCAGACCCAGCAAAGTCATTTTGATGTTCCTGATCTGGTTACAACCAGTTTACAAACTGTTACTAGCAGATAGAGGGTTAACATGATGACCATTGTCATAATTTTCTCTAATGAATTTTCAGGAATACCATCAGAGTGGCACACAGTTTGGATTCTGATCAGGCCTACCGTTTTGACAGTCTTTATCCAGATCCAAACTGTTTTCAAATTGTCCCTAGCAGGTAAAAAGGTTAATACGAGGCATACTGGGGATCGGAGATTGCTGAAACGGGCATGGACATCCGCCCGGTCTTGCAAGTTGCCATAGTAGACATCATGGAAATAGACATTTTGGCACAGTAGACATTTCAGGAACAAACATTTTGGGGGACATAATAGCACTAACCCATTTAATACATACTTCCACAAAGAATGGCTTGTAAATTTTCAATAATTCCTCCCCAGACACAAATTGAATTTCCAATTGAATGCATCCATCTCCAGTTGGGATTATAATTACACTCAAATATTAAAAGTATGTAATGTTAGGAAACAGTGCAGAACCTGATCAGAGGTCACATTATGTCATATCTGATCTGGTTATGTACTGTTTGCCAATGTCCCATAAAATGATGGATAAACCCTTGTCCTGCTGAAACCGGATATGTCATCTTTAGAAAAGAGAGTAAATCCAGAATCAGCTGGCTAAATCTAGTGAACACATCTGTGGACATGAGATCTAGATCTGACTGCTTTCCAGACAGCATAAGATTCCACTGGAAAACAGAAGTGAATGTGCCATATTCATATTTATGCAGCAGAACAAGGGTTAAGGCACTGATCAGCAGAGGACAACAAAAGCTTGTAAAACTATCCGCATGCAAACATTCATGACCTGACCTCATGGTGTGCTGTCAATTGAAAATGCACATGCTAAGTTTAGTGTTCAGAAGGGCCTCTTGTCTTGACACACAAATGACAGACACACCATTCACATCTTGCAGACATATTTGAAGGCAATATTAAATGTATAGCTCAGTTTGAGCACTTAATAGCCAGGTGATTTAATATGTCCAATTCCAAATCCACTATTTGGCCTCCAGATGAAAGTGCTTATAAGAAAATATTTTTCAAATTGTTATTTCAAAACCAAATCCAGGAGTGCAGTGGCTCAGTGGTAGAGTGCTTGACTCGAGACAGATGGCCCCCGAGTTAGAGCATCACCGGCATCACTGCGTTGTGTCCTTGAGCAGGACACATTAATCCTAGCTTAGTCCTGGTTCAACCCAGGAAGACCCATCCCTTTATAGCTGAAAGATTGTTCATGGGATGTAAAGAATCACATAAAATAAAACAACCAGAACAGATATTCTGGATGTTTAGATAAAAACTCTCATTTGGTGATATAGAGGCTTTTGAAGGGCTATTGAGCGGTTAACCTATACCTGTGTACTATATGACTAAATTCCCAGTATGGCACCTGTCCTTGATTTGGCTGCAGGCAGTCTCTTATCAGTTAAGTCCATTATAGAAAATTGCTAATACACTTTAGGTATCCAGTTGAATGTGCTTAAAAATCATATCAAAAAACAATTTTCTTGATGCTCAAAAGAGCCGTCTCAATGAGACAGTTCTTTTGAGCACCCAAAACAAATGTTCAAATGATTGAAAATTTGCATATGTTCTCACAATTTTGTCAATAAAAGTTCACTTATCTGGACTTATGTTAGACCAAACTCCATGTACATATAAACTCATCTATTTCAATATTTAAAAGTTATACAGCTTAAAATTATGCATTTCATTAAAACAGATGACATTTGATTATTTCTTCAGTCTTTTCTATTTAACCCTTAAAGCACCAATCACGACTGCAGCAGATGACAAATATGGCGACAACTTTCCTAATTTTTGAAAAAAATAAGGTATGATATTTCATGAGAATCGTCTGCCAGCAGACTATTCTCATGAAACGTCGTGCCTTATTTGTTTTTTTATTCTTTGAAAAAGCAGCAAAATTTGCAATTGTCGTCTGCTGCAAATTGTATGTGGAACTTTATGAGTTAACTTTTTGCCTATTATTGTTGTCTGCTGATTACCTCTGCAAAATCTAGAGGCGGCCACTGGCCCCCTTTAAGTGGCCCCCTTTTGTATCAAATGGCCCCTTGCTAAAGGTAGAGTTGGCCATCATCAACATCATGCAAATGGGCAAATATTAGACAGTGTTTTTCCATCTGAAATCACATGAAAATGACCACTGAAAATTTAATGGATTTAACACTGAAGTCGGTCCTAATCTGGATCCAAAGTGTTTGATTATGGATGATTTGTTTCTTCAACCAGTCAATAATTTTTCAGTCATGTCGGGATGGGTCTTCTGTGTTGAACCAGTACCAATCAGTCTCAGGTTAAAGTGTCTTGTACCACTCCTGATTTCCTGCTGACATTGAAGCTGCCCATCACTGGCCATCATTCGACAAGCCAATCAGTTTGTCAGAACTTGTTCCTTATTTATCACATCCAGAAATCATGGGTTAGGGATTCAATATTGGAATAGAGTCCTAATGGCCAAGAAAGATGTTACATGTTCAACTCTTGCTGAGACCATACTGAGTAGTTAAAATTTGGCTCAGTGAGTAACAAATCTGTACTCTTATCAAACATTAAAATGAAAGAGGTATAATTCCCTTGAATCACATCAGATATTGCTGTAAGTTGGTGACTGTGGTCAATGGACTCCTTAGAACTGGACTTTCTCTGAGACCAAACTATCTTATCTGTGAGATGCTGTTCACCCTGAAAAAAAATTATTGCACAAACCAATATGACATATTGTTATATAACTGGAGAGAATCCCATCTCCTGATTCGGTGCCATGATTAACCGAAATCAACAGATATCACCGAAATCACCAGAAAATCACCGAAATCACGAGATAAAAGTAAGAAATCACCTTTTTATAGTTTACTTAATGCAAAAATATGATAAGAATTAGTATAATATGCTTATTTCTAGTCTGTTTTTAAAAATATGTTGATAAAAAAAAATCACTTTCAAATTGCTATAATGTGTTGCTATATTTTTTATTGAAATATTTATTTGCTGGCACATTAAAATATACGCCTTTTGTAAACATATCAATTATTCTACTATCATTTATATCATATAAAGGCATAAAATTAACATTAAAATGGATATTTCCTTTTTTTCTGGTGATTTCGGAATACCTTGAATTGGAAATTGAAATGTACATTTTTTTTCATAATTTAATCAAAGTAGAAATAAGCTTATTATTCAAGTTCAGGATCAGGATGCATATTGTTTTCTACTCTGCTTGTTAATGCATACTATTAAGTGGAACCCTGCAAGTTGGTTAGATATACACTGCTGAAGTTACTCTTTGCCTGAAATTGTTGTCTGCTGATAACCTTTGCAAACAGTTTAAGAACCAGATCAGGACTGACAAAATGTCAGACCTGATCTGGGTCCAAACTGTATGACTCTCTGATGGTGATCATGAAGGAACTATATAGTAAATTCATTTAGAAAAGACAGCAGATGACAAAATACCTAAACATTTGCCTGGTCCTGAAGTCAGCTGATCAGGATGTATATTGTTTTCTACTCTGCTTGTAAATGCATACAAATAAGTGGTATAATGCCTCCAATGTTAGCTCCTGGTACCGTTAGTTTAACAGGTAACAGGGTCCAGGGCGACAACGGTAAACATTGCACTTACTGTACCCTGCAAGTTGGTTTGATATACACTGCTGAAGTTACTCTTTGCCTGCAATTGTTGTCTGCTGATAACCTTTGCAAACAGTTTTAGAGCCAGATCAGGACCGACAAAATGTCAGACCTGATCTGGGTCCAAACTGTATGACTCTCTGATGGTGATCATTAAGGAACTATATAGTAAATTCATTTAGAAAAGACAGCAGATGACAAAATACCTAAACATTTGCCTGGTCCTGAAGTCAGCTGATCAGGATGTATATTGTTTTCTACTCTGCTTGTAAATGCATACAAATAAGTGGTATAATGCCTTCAATGTTTGCTCCGGTACCGTTAGTTTAACAGATAACAGGGCCCAGGGCGAAGGCGGTAAACATTGCGCTTACCGTACCCTGCAAGTTGGTTAGATATACACTGCTAAAGTTACTCTTTGCCTGCAATTGTTGTCTGCTGATAACCTTTGCAAACAGTTTAAGCCAGATCAGGACCGACAAAATGTCAGATCTGATCTGGATCCAAACTGTTTGACTCTCTGATGGTGATCTATATGGTAATCTATATAGTAAATTAATTTAGAAAAGACAGCAGATGACAAAATACCTAAACATTTTCCTGGTCCTGAAGCCAGCTGATCAGGATGTATATTGTTTTCTACTTTGCTTGCAAAGGCATACAAATAAGTGGTACCCTGCAAGTTGGTTAAATAAACACTGCTGAAGTTACTCTGCCTGCAATTGTTGTCTGCTGATAACCATTGCAAACAGTTTTGGAACCAAATCAGGACCAACAAAATATTGGGCCAGATCTAAATCCAAACTGTTTGACTCTCTGAGAACTATATAGTAAATTAATTTTAAAAAAGACAGCAGATGACAAAAATATCAAAAAATTTCCAGCAAGCAGAGTAAAATAGAAACGGATGCTTGTCAAGATAAATAGGGTTATTGATTGTCCACATTGACCTGAGACATATGAATATTCAATGACCTTTCTTCCAATTTTCGGGAATCTTCGTAAAATGTGTGCTTTAGGTTGTGGCACAATTACTTTTATGAAGGTAAAAGAATCACAATTCCTCGATAGCCTAATGGATAAGTGACTGTCCTTTGCGCTCAAAAGATGTGGGTTCGAGTCCAGTAGCATTACATTTTTTTCTTCTTTATTTTTAATTTGCTAGTACAATGTAGTATGTTCGTCTTCATTTTTGATTTTGTGTACACATGGATATATTTTTTTGAATCTGGCATACGTTTATTAAAAAAATACACACGTAGAAGCGTGAATGACTTCAATAAGCTGAAATGTAATAACCCTTTGTACGTAGGGTGAGTCTAATACTTTTGTTGTCATTTGCTGACTTTTTTTTCAAAAAAAACTTTTTCAAAGCATCTTTCACTATTAGAGTATCAAACGGTCTGTATCCAGATCAGGACCGACGTTCTTGGACACAATCTGTTTGCAAAGATTATCAGCAGAAAACAAAAGTCGCCGCTGACAAGAAAAGAGTGAGGAAACCTAAGAAATAATGAATATATAAGCGACTTAATACAAATAAAAGATGTAAAGCTCACCACAAGATGACGTAAAATGCAAGAACAGTCTTAAATTTAAAAAAAGATGCAATTTGACAATTATATAAAAAAAGGCTTTTCCCAGTTTCGAACCAGTTAGGTTTGATCTGTAAGTTGCCACCTAACCACTAGGCTACCAGACCATTTGTATTCATGAATCGATATTATAATTCATATTCCTATAAAAAGCATGACCAAGGTCGGAGTACTTCACGAAAACGCACGAATAGCACGAAGATTTTGGCGAAATTTAATCAGTCTCGTGTCAATTTGGGCAAACTATACTATATTATAATAAATGCACTTGTGTAAACATCAAATTAACCCTTGTCCTGCTGAACCTAGATATATCCTGTTTTTGGAAACACTAACAGTGTGGAAACTGATCAGCTGATCGGGATCCACAGTTTTGCATTCAGTTTACGGTCTTGCCAAAATTTAGCTATATTTGCTCAGCAGTACAGGGTTAAACAATTTAATTTGATAGTTTGTGTAGAATTGTTGTTTTTTTGTTTTTGTTTTTTTATGTGTGTAAATATTATTTATTTTGAGGGCCTCATGGAAGATTAGTTGTACTACTAAATGTTGTCACCCTCTTTAAATAAAGACTTTACTTACTTACTTATTTACTTACTTACTTACTTACTTACTTACTTACTATCCAATTATGGTATTAAATTAATAATAAAATTGTGATTTCCTATTTTTATCTGGTGATTTCGGTGAATTCACTGTGCACTGAATTTGAAAGTGAAATCATAACATTTTTCTCATTTCTTTTTAAAATCAAAGTAGAAATAAGCTTTTTATACTAATTCTTATTATATTATGACATTAAACTAACAATAAAATGGTAGTTTTTTCTTATTTTTATCTGGTGATTTCTTGGTGATTTCTGCTGATTTCGGTTAATCATCGGACCCTCCTGATTGGCTCAATTTGTCTTCATAAATCTCTGTCTACCTGAAAACCGGTCTAAACTGGCCTACAAGTTAATATTGCATGAAAACCAGCTCAAACTAGTTTCCAGAAGTTAATATTTTGACACTAATATCACCATCTGTAGAGCTAAAAATAGCATGATTAATATAAAACTAACATGTGCTGCATGAAATTGACATGATTTGCTGTTTCACATCCCAGACTTTCATGATCTTTTTGAAAACAGTTTTGTATTATCTTGTTTGTTAATTTATCTTTGTTTTGAAAAAACAAAAAGTATAAAAAAAATGTTTTATATTAATTAAATTTTACGTTCCACACTCAGAGAATTAGTATCCTTTTCAACATGCAAAATACTATGTTTAAATATTTTAATAACAGTTGATAAAACTTATGAGAAAGTCCTTAGGCTGAAGGTTGAACATAACTTAAACAACAAAACAAAAAGTAGAAAAGTTTCATTCTTAGTTGAAACGCCATACAACAAAACAGTTATTGACTTCAACTTCAGTAGACATAAGGATTACCTACCCTGTTTCATTCCCTTTAATTTGATATGCAACACAACTAATTCACACCGGGTAGGCGGCAACATCGAACGCTGAACACAATCGAGGAACTGCGATCAATACATGTATGTACAGCCGCTGTTATAAATAAGTCAGTTTATCTGGGGTTTTTTTATAATTTATAGCAGTATTTTAATAAAATTGGTTTCGCCTATCTATTCTGAAATGAATCGTGATTTGTTCTATGCAGGTGTTGTTTCTGATAAACAAGTAAAATGAACTAACAGTCGGCCGATCGCAGACAATGGGTTCTTAGCTTTCTTTCATATGAGCTCCGTCACAAGAAAACCTTTTTTTTCGATGTGTCTGGTGATGTCCAAACAGACCTTGGAAGGAGTACAACTACCCTGCCGTATATATTGTAGAACTGGCAGGCTCATCGTGTGGCCCGTTAGCTAAGTGGTCAGAGTATTTGCACGGTCTGTGATAGGTCCCGGGTTCGAGTCCCCATCTGGTCATATGCTTTTTCTTCACATGTGTCATCTACACACCCCCCCATGACCCGTCCTGAACTTGAACCCAGGACCCTCTCAGAATGTGGGTGTATGTTTACCACTGAACTGTCGGGCCACACAGTAGGCATGTGACATAGGGTTTGATCCTGAGCCTTCCAGGTCCGATTTGAGTTTATGGATCAATATAAAACAGAAAACATACTTATAAAGCTCGGATATATATATATCGGACAAAAGCAAACAAAAAATTGCTCATTGATTGCCAAAAACATTGATTGCTATCGATAACCGATTGCCATTAATGAAGTTTTCGATTGCCTTAGTATCATTACCATCATCCTTTAAAACAGATACTGCGCTTTTCACTTATCAGATAGAAATAATTGAATACACACAGGATATCCACCAATAATTTAATTTTACCCTTCTGTTTCTGAAAGATCGAAATACGACAATGAATGCGAAAAAATATACATATTTTTCAGTTTTAAGTTGAAATAAGTAATGATCAGAAATAAAATGTTATTTTTCAGCCAACTCTCACACATTTTTTGGACAAATATAACACCAAGCACATTTCTTTGATCTTACCTAAAACTGATATCATGCTTACTTTTACTGAAACCTGAGCATTCCAATGAAAAAAATAAAATATTAAACTTACCCAAAACGGCGGCTGTAAAATATAAATATTGATCACAGTTCCTCGATTGTATTCTTGTTGCGCCTACCCAGTGTGTAATTTCAGAAAAGAAAAAAATGATCTTTTGACCACACCACCAGGGGTCAAGGGTGTGTGTTGGCACAAAATATTAGCTAGCATGTTATTGTATGCTTCATTCCCTTAAATTTAATATGCAACATGACTATATTCTGAAAAAAAATTGATTTTATATTTATAAGCCTATGACATAATGTGAGGTGATGCTACATACCAAATATCAAGGCTGTAAGCCTTGTAGTTTCAGACAAGAAGATTTTTTTCAAGTTTTCCTTATTAAAGCCTATGTAAAATAGTAAATCATGTGACCACTGAGGCGGGAACATTTTTGGCCCCAGGAGTATAACTTGAACAAAGCTGGTAGAGGTCTACTAGGTTATACTTCATATCAAATATCAAGGCTCTATGATTTGTGGTTTCATACAAGAAGATTTTTTCATGTTTTCCATAAGCCTGTGTAAAACATGTGGCCCCTTGGGACAGGACCATTTTTGGCCCCAGGGTCATAATTTGAACAAACTTGGTGGACCTGGATCATAGTTTGAACAAACTTGGTAGAGGTCCACTAGTCTTGGTGATGCTCCATACCAAATATCAAAGCTCTATGCCTTGTGGTTTTAGACAAGAAGATTTTTTTTATGTTTTCCCTATATAAGCCTATGTATCACATGTAACCCCAGGGACAGGCCCATTTATGACCCATGGGCATAATTTGAACAAGCTTGGTAGAGGTCACTTAGATGATGCACATACCAAATATCAAATCTATATGGCTTGTGGTTTCAGACAAGAACATTTTTAAATTTTTCATCTTGAAAATCTATTTTTAGCCTGTGTTGACCAAAATCATTTGAACAATTATCAAAGAGGGCTATATAAAGATCATTCCTGCCAAGTTTGGCCAAAATCCAGCTAGTAGTTTAGGAAATGTCCTTTGATGCAAATGTTGACCACAGACGACGACTGACTTCCAACGATCACAATAGCTCATCAAGTGCTTTGAAGCAGGATTTCTGTGTAGTTTGGTGAAATACCACCAAGTGGTACAGAAGACATTATTTAAAGGAAATTGTTGACGGACGACGGACATCCTATGATCACAATAGCTCACCTTGAGCCTATACAATTGACTAGTAGTACTTAGTACATAACAATTGGTGACTTGCAGTGCTCTGGAAGAATGTGGGTGGGGGATTTGTGTTAAACACATCTGTTTTACTTATTTAGATAATTGTACAGCTACCTAAATTCTGGGTCAGTCTCTCAATGTATTGCAGTAATCTCATCAGCGCAAAAATATTTACTGTTCATACTAAGGTCAAAATCTTACCTCATTTATCACCATTCAGCATGTTCAGCTGAGGGACCAAACTGCCTGCGGTGTCCCTCTTGTCAGTGAAGTATGTGTTCATCATAGAAGCCTCTACAGCCTCCTGGCTACTGATAGCCATACTTATCCTGCAATTCTGGAATGACTTGGACTGCTGGATGGCAGCTGTTGCATGTTGATGCTCTGAAGAACATTTAAATATAAACAAAGTCCTGCTGAGTCTGGATTTATCCTTTTTTTCAAATACATGTACTGTCAATTAAGATCAGCTGGTGTCTGTGGAGCTATCCGAGCAAAATCCTTACTGTTTTTCAGTCTGAAAATATACAAGGCCCTATATTAGGTCAGGGAAAACAGTGTTCAATCTAAAGCCTTTGACCCCTTGCTGAAAAGCTAGAGTGGGCCATCTATCACATTGTATGTGGATGGGGAAATATTGAGTTATATTATCACGTGAAATCAAATGAATATCACCCAGATTTCCAAGATTGAACAATGGAAAAGTATTATTAGGCCAAATATTCAGCTATGAAAATCTTAAATGGATCAGGGTGATTTCAAAAATAATGCATCCATTTCTATAATCAATGTTTATAGACTATCTAAAGCAGATTTATTGTTAAAATTAATTAAGATATGTAATTAATGTTTTTCTTGCATCATGCCAAGTTTCATCGCTTTAGAATGTTCCGTTCAAAAATTACATGGAAAAATGTCATCCAAATTGTCACAAGGGTAACACTTTTTTGTGACATTTTTTCCCTTACCTATAATTCAACTGTAAATTGTATTAAACACTATTCATGTATAGTCAAATGGTGAATTGCAGATGAAATATAGCATAAAAGCTGTAGGGAAAACAATCTTTTCATCTTTTTTAAACCAGATAAATCGGAAATTTGTAACCTTTTATAAACACACCCTTTCAAATTTTTATCATACAGAATTTCATATGATTGGAGTAAAGTGAATTGCCTCATAAAATATACAAAGTTTTATTCAAAAGGAATGCTGTTTTAATGACTAGTTGTCTTTAAGCTTTCTAAAGGAACCAACTTGCCTATAAAACAACAAGTATGATTTTATGTAGCCAGTACTGAATAAAACCACCCAGATATGTCACAAGTGTAACATTTAAGGTTTCAACCATCAGCATTTCATTTTGTTTTGCATTTCATAGCTTTTTTGCTGTTTTTCTGGTCAAGGGAGCCCCCAAAAAACATTATGAGGAATTGTGGTGAAATCCTTAAGCTGCTGACTTTGTGGCATGATTTTAACTGATGTCACAAGTGTAACACATTTTAGGAATATGTGATAAATGCATATACATGGCAAATCTTAAATGAAATATTACTTATTTGGTCTTTTTAATAATTCTTGAATGCATAAATATAATTTAAACACAACAAAAAGTCAACAACTTCACCAAATGTGTAGTCAATACTAGTTATGGTTCAGCAGGAATGATACTTCCTCAAGCCCATATACTAGTTTCATTATGAAGCTGGCCATCCTTGAGCTACATTCTGGGATAGGAATCATGCTAAATTCAACACTGAAGAAATCAGACAATCTTAAACCAGACTATAACTTGATTTAGACAGGTATACTTTAAAATGTGATTTGTGTCACAAGTGTCACAAGTGTAACATATATTATGGATTGAATTCATCTCACTTTTTCCTGTGTTTGGTCAAAGGATGATCTATTCAACAATTAATTTGATATATTTTGGTATTTAGGGTAGTTATTCACTCTTTCGATACAAAGAAAACACAAAATGGTGTAAACAAAAAGGATAAAATTATGCACTCACAAGGAGGGAAAGGTATTTTTTCACAATTCAAAAAATATTTACAGGAATTTATTGAAGAAAACCAAAAAAGATGCTAAGTTGTACATACTATAGTAGGTTACAGGGTCATAATCAGTTCCTTTGTTTGCTTGTCACAAGTGTAACACAATTATTTCTTTCTATTTAAGCCTTAAATTTGTTACAGATTCTTTAGAATTGCAAAAATGGTATCAATCAAATCATTCAATTGATAATTTATCCCACAATGAGTGCTGTCAAATGTTTTCTGATCATTAACATTTTATAACTCCTTCCTATGCTTAATAAACAAATCTGAATAGTTCATTTTTTAAAGTCTTGTGCTAAAAAAAGGGAATTGATTTATGTTTTGATACATTTTAATCAATTTCCATGAAGCCAATTCACTTCATCCTATATAAAATCTATAAGAGATAAAAAATTCAAAGGAGAAACTCCCTCTTCTGATTTTGTCACAAGTGTAACACATTCCATTACCAACATATGTTATTGTGTTTAATATGTTTTATATCCTATATATTCAAATGAAATTTGTTCTATGTTTTTCATATACCCTACTTGTTATCTAAGAACAATTTTTAACAAAAATCATGCTTATTATTTAAATTAGAAAAACTTTTTCCTCTACACACTGAAAATCCAGGGGTGTATTTTCACATAAAATTTTATTACAAGTGCAAATTTTGAGCGAAAGATTAAATTTTACTTTGAAAATGTGTATACATAACTACTTCATCAGTTCATGAAAGAATATTTACAATTCTGCATACCTGTGTTGTTTATAATCAAGCTAAGTGTAGCTTATAGAATTGTAAAAAAATAAGGAAAAAATGATTAAAGTATTAAATTTAAAGCATTGTCCTAAATTTTATTCTTAAACCAGTATTTGTTTCTGAAATTTTGATGTTCCCTGGTTAAGAGGATGTAAAAAAGATAATGATAGAGCAATTTTGAAATTTGACCCCCAATGTCACACTTCGGATGCATTTTTTTTTTTAAATCACCCATCAGCGGTTTCAATTGGATCAAATATTATATTTTATTCAAATTAATTTGTACATGTATCGTATATACAGCTTGAAACAATAAGATAAGGAAAAAAACACTAGAATTCCGAGAATCCGATGTGTCGCCTGGCCAAACAGAAGTCAATCAAGGCAAATTTGTCGAATTTATATTCCGGGCGAAGGGTTACTTTAGAGAAACTTATAAATGACAAAATATAAATGGTCAAAAACGCAAGAAACGCACTCTCGCGGAAACACTGCTGATATGGGTATAGGGAATAAGCGATTGCCCCTCCTCCCCCCCCCCCCTGTAAAAAGTTGGACCCCTCCCAGTGGCGTAGCTTCCTTTAGGCCATGTAGGCCGCGGCCTACACTTTTTCAGAAAGTAAAAAAAAATATAAACGCCAAAAATGCAATAAAATGGAGGGGGGAGGGGGTAGGGGGTGAGTAAATCAGAAAGATATTCCAAATTATCCTGATATCAGACGTCACCCATTACCCACTGTAGAAGAACGGTTGTTTGCGTTCCAGGACGAGCTGTCACGTGATGTTGCTAGCCTACCCAATAGGAAATGAACCATCGCACGAAGCTTTGCAACCTGTATAATTGCATTTTCACCATAATTGGAGTCCTTTTGACCATGCCACCGACGTCTGCAACATGCCAAAGGTAGCATGAAAAGAATTAAAAACTACTTGCGCTCAACAATGATGTCTGCCAGGCTGTCCTTCGTAGCGATGATCTACAGACACTTGATGTTGACAGGGTGATAAACATGTTTGCGTCAGACAAATTTAATGCAGTAAGTTGGCTTGTGATTAATAGTTTTGTTGCTACTTGCATTTAGATATTGAAACTTGATGTCGCTTGTTTTTCAACATACATGTACAGTACATTGTATCTTTTATTTGGGATGATCATTACAATGTCACATGTCTTCTTGCTATGTAGGCTCCTATAAGCCTTCTAACCCTTAAAGCACCAGCCAAAAACTGCAAATGAAAGACGCGTCTGCCTAAGTCCTCTGTTGCATATATTTGCTAATATTATTGACTAATGTCAGTATTGAGGCAAACAGTGTAGACCCAGATCTGGATCTCTCACTGTTTGTCGAAGACGCTTGTTAAACAATTCAGCAGATGAGAAAGCGGACTACTTTTGTAGTGATTGGCCATTTAATGGTTAAAAGAGTATGATACCTGTCCCTGACTCCCAGGTCGATGATTTTGTTTTTGCATTTCAGCACCGTAAGTTGATCAAACTTGATAAGCATATTAGGCCATATGGGCGATGATGGTGATAACTACCTGTAATTTCTAACAATCACATGAATGCATTTATAAGTGCGAAATAATCGCAAAATCCATATTTGGACAGTCTAGGACCGAGAATTTTTCTGGGGGAGCATGCCCCCAGACCCCCCTACCATTAGGCCTACACATTCATTGAAGCCAAGCTACGCCCCTGCCTCCCCTTGGAAAAAATGATAGACCCCCTCTGGATCCTTGGAAAATTACAATTTTCTTTAAAATAAACCATTGGACTTCTGTAAAATAAGTTGAGGACTAAACAAGAAATGTCACAAACACGTGACGAATGCCCCCAAAGGAATTGGTCTAGCATAAGACACATTTGAGGAAAGTAAGCTGTAATATAGGAGATATGCTCCAAACAGGAAAAACCTAGAAATGAGGCCAGAAGTCAATGTCAAGGTCAAAGTGACCCAAAATGGTATGCACCACTCTGCCATCCCAAGAGGAATCATCACCCCAAATTTGGGATTCCTACTTCAAATAATATAGGAGATATGCACCAGACTCAATGCAGTTTCTAAAAACTAGGTCAGAGGTCAAGTTCAAAGTCACAGTGACCCGATTATGGTACACGGCACTTCGTCATCTCAAGATGCATCCACTTACCAAATTTGAGATTCCTTACCCAAATACTATAAGAGATATGTTCCAGACACTATTATTCTAAAAACTAGGTTAGGTCAAGGTCACAGTGACCCGAAAATGGTAAACAATACTCCGCCATCCCAAGATGCATCCACATCCTAGGATTTAGGCTCCGGCCGCAATAATTCTTAAAACTAGGTCAGAGGTCAAGGTCATGGTGACCCGAAAATGATATGTGACACTCTGTCATCCCAAGATACATTTACACACCAAATCTGGAATTCCTATCTCTAAGAATATAGGAGATATGCACCAGACTCATTGCAGTTTCTAGAAACTAGGTCAGAGGTCAAGTTCAAGGTCACAGTGACCCAATTATGGTACGGGACACTTTGTCATCCCAAGATGCATCCTCACACCAAATTTGAGATTCCTGCCTCAAATAATATGAGATATGCTCCGGACACGATTATTCCAAAAACTAGGTCAGAGGTCAAGATCAAGGTCACAGTGACCCGAAAATGGTACGCGGCACTCCACAATCCCAAGATGTATCCACATACCAAATTTAGAATTCCTACCTCAAAGAATGTAGGAGATAGGCTCAGGACATAATAATTCTTAAAACTAGGTCAGAGGTCAAGGTCATAGTGACCTGAAAATGGTATGTGACACTCTGTCATCCTAAGATGCATTTACACACCAAATTTGGAATTCCTATCTAAAAGAATATAGGAGATATGCACCAGACTCAATGCAGTTTCTAGAAACTAAATCAGAGGTCAAGTTCAAGGTCACAGTGACCCAATTATGGTACGCAACACTTTGTCATCCCAAGATGCATCCACACACCAAATTTGAAATTCCTACCTCAAATAATGTAAGGGATATGCTCCGGACACGATTATTCTAAAAACTAGGTCAGAGGTCAAGGTCACAGTGACCCGAAAATGGTATGCGACACTCCGCCATCCCAAGATGTATCCACATACCAAATTTGGAATCCCTACCTCAAAGAATCTAGGAGATATGCACCGGACACGAAGCGGGACGGACGGACGGACACACGGACGGACTGTGCAATTACTATATGCCTCCCAAAGTTTCTTTGGGGGCATAAAAAACTTAAAGAAAAACGTTGTCTTAGATTTTTTATCTTTTTATGACAGATAAACCTGGACGCCCCACCTGACGAAAATTCCTGGATCCCCGCATGTAGGCCTATTGATACAAATCTTGAGATTATGCTCGAATTCCTTATAACAATAGCTGGGAACTTTTCTTGAAAAGGATAGCTTTTATGACAGGCTGCATATTGTACCAAAGGCATTGAGTGTTCTACTGTTGTTAAAGCTCCTAAGACATTAGAGATCACATCTAAATGATCGCAAACCGATAGCCGTTCACCCCACCCACATCCAAGTTTTTCAATAATTTGTGAATAATCGGTGAAATTATAATTAAATTAATCGTGGTGGGACAAAAGACAATGTTTTTCCTTCGAATTAAGCGCAGACTGGTGAAAAAATCAGAGAATTTGAATGAATGCAGCACGTTTTTCATCATTTTCCTGTTACCCGTAATGTTAAAATTCACTGTCCAATTCACCTCGGTACATTTGTTTATGTGCCGCTAAGGCTGTGACGTCACGGCGGTCCCGAGAATGCAGCATCATTTCTTCTGGTTGTGAGGTTCTATCGACTAGTGGTAGGAATCGGCTGGATTTTTATAATCGATCATTGAAAATAACAAGTGACCAATGATCAATCATTAATCGACTAAAATAAAATACATATTATATATGGTACATATCATGCCAGGTATGTCTAAGATGCCTTACGGGGTCAAGTTGATTGACCAGACATGTTAGGTGTTCAGAGTGTGTACCAAAAAATTAATTTTCTCAACCAAAACATATGTTGTGGGTACTCAAAAGAACCATCTCAATATGACGGTTCTTTTGAGCACCCAAAACATATGTTCAAACTGATGGATTAGTATATATTTACAATTTTACACTCAAAACTTTTGTTTATTTAAACCTATGTACATTATTTGAACCATATGCTGTTCATACCAGAAACTGAAAATGCAGAAAAGGGTCATATTAAATAAATACACCAAGCTAAAAATTGAAGGCCAATGAAGCAGAAGGTCTATACTGAGTAATCGGTTATTGAAAAACTACCGATCAATTAATCAGTTCACTGAAAATGACCAATGATCGATGAGCTCAATAAATCGGCCTACCACTACTATCGACTGTACATATACATCTACATTGTACTGTCACAATTGACTTTAACACAACAGGCTCGGTTCTATCTGTTCTGCCAATGGTTTGTCTGTACCCGCTTAAAAATTGTTATTTAAAAATGTGACAATGCAAAAGATTATGTAAGCTGTTATTGTTATTAACAGCCCTTTGACTGTATTGTCTCGCAAGTAGTCAACTCTTTCACTCAACTCAACACAAATTTATTTGCAAATCACAGTTAATCACTGGTTATTTTCTGTCTACAGAGGCAGGGCCAGGGGGTGGGGAACTTGTCAGCTTGTAGGCAAAATGAAAGTAGCTAAAAACTAATTGACAAGGCAAAATCAATTTACCTTTCATCAGCTAGTTGTCAAAGTGAGCACATTCCAGTAATACTTTTCTTGTAAATCTCACTATACCTCTGTAACTAGTAGAAAATAGAATGTCAAAAAGATTTAGTATAGTGGAGTAAGCTAATTTCGCCAAGAATGTAATTTCGCCAATTAAACATTCCTACCGTTTTTTCACTTGTGTGACATCACAGGCTCATTCTGAAAAAAGGATTTCCAAGGGCAAAAGAAAAGCTGTCTGTTAAGTTGTTTTAGCAGTAAGAAGATGCATATCTGAGTGGTAAAATAATGGTCACATATCTGCTTCAATGTTTTCCTGCCATTTTCACTAATTCTTTTTAACCCCAATCTTTAAGTTATGATCCTGATATGTTTTATTCATTGAATACATCGCTTCCTTCGTCTTCATTTGCGTTGACTACCTCACGATGGAGGTAAGAAAACTCAGTGATGTATTGGGGCCCCAAGTGGGGAAAATCATTGATTTTATCATAAGGGGGTTCTTATTAATGTTAAGACTCAGAAACAATGGTATGGCTAATAAGCAGCTGTACGGACCATATATCTAAAAATGATTTTTTGTTAAATTATATCAATCTTTCGCCTGCAATTGCTTGGTGTATCCCTTAAGTACATAAAAGAAAGTTTTTATGTCTACTTTTTCATTTACTGTCTGTGTGGTAGCACCCCAATGAACCTAGGGGTTCAAATCAATCTGAAATTGGATTGAATATAGAAAAAAAAACATGACTGACATATTTTTGATTACAATAAATTAATTGATAGAAGATTCACAATAATTTATATTCATTGAATATAAAAAAGGGTTTGTCTCATAACATCTATTGATTTTTTGTCTATCCAACCCTTTTTGAGGCCTCTTTTTTCAGGTCAACAAGAGTTGTCGAAATTAGATTACTATTTTCAAAATGGCGGAAAAACGGGTGCACAAACAAATCAAGTTTTTTGAAAATTAAAGAACATATTTTGATGGTCTAAGATAACACACATTATTATAAAAGGTTGAAATTATATGATAAAATCATTTTCTGGTCAGGTTGTATTTTGTTTTGCTATCCTCAGAGCCATATCTGCTTACGTTGGCGAAAACCGATTATCCCAGTATAATCAATCTGCCATCTTAGTTTTTTAACTACCCAATCCGTACTCTACCTTCCTGTACACTCCCCAGGAGTTTGGTGCATTGCTATAGGCGCGACCCCCGTCATGGACCCTTGGATGCATGAAAGACACTGTGTAGTCGGAATTGGTACATTAATTAAGATCTGTGAAATTGGTCTGCTTTAGACCAGGATCTTTCTATAGGATACACACAGGGTTGTAGAAAAGACCCAAATTTCTTGATGCCCAACCCATTCTATGATTCCTAAACAATCAATGAAGACCGTGATCAGATGCTACATTCTGCTGCATCTGATCCTGGTCTGCACTGTCTGTCAATGTACTACATATTAACCAGTTTATAAGATTGCAGTTATGTATGACAGGTACTGCAATGGCCATTATTAATATTATTTCTTTTATCTGCTGTTAGAACTGTTTCAACCCATAAGACGCATCCTAACATGACTGATAAATGGTTGACTGGGATGTAATGAATCGTGCTTAACAAATAATATCAGTGCTACCTGAACAATATTTTTTGGGCCGTTCGGTGGTGCAAACTTGGTAGTGATCACCGCTGATGCAGTGCATGGCGGACGAGGGGGGGGGGGTGGCGGACAAGGGTTGGGGGGGGGGGAGGGGTCATCAAGAGAATTGCTTTATGGCCTTTAATTACTTAAAAACTTAAATAATATGAGCTCTAAATGTATAACTGATCTCAATCATTAATAAAACTGATAATCACTCTTTGGTGAAAACCCAGCAGGGTTTTTCTCCCATTTCATTTTGTGGGGGAAAAACCCCGCGGGGGTTTTCCCCCGCGGGATTTTTTTTATTTTGCTTGAAAGGCTTCAAATGATGAGAAAAACTTCAATTCAGCTTCTATATTGTTTTGTAAAGCAATACAATTAAAAACAAACCTTTTTATTTTTTCAAAAAACCCTGCGGGGTTTTTCCCCCACAATCTGAAATGGGAGAAAAACCCCGCGGGGGAAATTAAAGGTTGGAATTAAGCCTTACCAATCATTTTCTGAAATAATTACAATCAAACAAACTTATTTCTTGAACTTATTTTGATATTTATTTTTTTGAAAAAACCCTGCGGGGTTTTTCCCCCATTTGAAAATGTGGGGGAAAAACCCAGCGCAGGGTTTTAAAACCCCCGCGGGGTTTTAAAAACCCCGCGGGTTTTTTGGAAAACCCCGCGGGGTTTTTGACTTTGACCATTTTTTTCATTATGATGGCATATATTTTTTTAGTCGTAATTATATATGTTTTGCTCCCTTATGTCTGTATTTTTGTATTTTAGTGGTTTTGAGTCTTTTGCACCACTAGAAAGATGATGTGATTTTGCCAAATTCTGGTGTGGCAAAAAAAACTGGTGGCTGTTTTATGCTAAAGTTGGTAAGGTGGGTATAAACCACAAAAGCCACTGTCTTTGATAAAAAATTGGTAACAACAATGACGTTTCAAGCCTTCCATAGTTGACTTATGCTGTCTTGATTTTTATAATTTATTGGTAAATATATATTTTGTATTCTGATATACCATCCTAGTATGTTAATGTAATATAAGATGTGTGAAACATTTTAATTACCATCATTTGTGCAGTATTTGTTTCTGTGTTAAGCCATAGCAATAGATTTTGTTTGATTTGATTCTTTACGTCCACTCAACAATCTTTCAGTTATGCGGGACAAGTCTTCCTGGGTTGAACCAGTACTAAGCTAGGATAAATGTGTCTTGCTCAAGGACCACAACGCAGTGACGCCGGTGAGGCTCGAGCCCGCGGCCCTTCGGTCTCGATTCAAGCACTCTACCACTGAGCCACTGCGCTCCCTACCATAGCAATAGAGCATTATGTTTTATAGAGCGGTATTTATGTCAAATAAATTGTAAATTCTTCGAATAAGTGGCTTCTGTCTTGCCTCTGATCAGCAATTTATATGTTTTATGGGGTATAATTCAAAGCTGGTGCTCAGCTGTCATTATAAAAATACAGAACATGCACAATGATTTTACACATAAAAACCTAATTTTCCTTTTGTAGGAGAAATGCACACAAGATAGACCTAGATCATTCTGTGGCGTCTAATCCCACATAAAAATATCACCTTACAATCCTTATATGTGATATAAAACAGTGCAATTCATAAGTGTTGGAATGTGTAGTTGGTATAAATTGGTTAAGTCTAATGTGCATACAATTATTTGGTAATTTTGAAATACCTGCTTATACCTAGATATAGCCCAGCTGCATTCGGATCGCTATTCTCATACAGATAAACAGCTCCCAATGTAAACATAGTACAGTAGCCTAGTCCATTGATAATCTGTGCCACCACGAACACAACGATGTACTGCTCTCCACTGCCATAACATGACTCGTCAGGTAAGCTTTTAGATTTTACTGTGTCTGCACATGGATTGTTCGGTCCAGTGTCCTCCAAAACATCTAAAATATTATAAGAATTTAGTCAACGAATGCTGAAAAAAGCCTTTGAATACATTGTATTGTGAAATATAAAATTAACTTTGTTTCTTGGTTCACAAATGAAATCGTCGCCTCAGTGCTTTAGTGTTCTAAGTGGCATAGCAGGTCATATTGTATCGTTCATTGTCAAAAAATCTATCTACAATTTGTACTTTAGCCATTTCTTGTCTTGTCTTTATGCTTATATTGACATTTTATTTTTGTTCTACATGCAACGAGTTCATTTGCAACAGTCATCTATTGGAGTTTCTTATCATTAAGCCAATGAACAATTGGTTGTACCACCAATCGGTTGTACCACAGGATTCAGTTTCCGTCCAGTGCTATAGCATTCTAAGTACATCCATAAATAATTACTTCCCTTGAAATTTCTTTTGATGGCTATGTTATAGGATTATGATTGATGAAGTCGCATTTTTATGACACAAACAGATATTACAATAGCATCTCCACTTCTATTTCGATTTGTACACATATATGTATATCATTATATAGGCCTAAATTGCCCAAATCATGAGAGTAGAGAACCAGAATGCACCTGGAACTTGATTTTTAAGTTTTTTCTTTGTTGATTCTTGCTGTTGACGCATTGAACTTGATGAATCCAGCTGATGCCAGTCTGGCATTATTGAGCGTTTTGAAATATTCAAGATGGCGTCCAAGATGGCCGTCAGTAAGGCTCCTAAGACCTATATGACCAACATAATTGATCAAAAACAATTTATTTTTTACTTTTCATGGATGTCTCAGAGGTTAAATGTTACAACCAATTAAAATGAAACATTATTTGATTCAGAAGGTTAAAATATTAAAGATGGCGTCCAAGATGGCTGTCAGTTAGGCTTCTAAGACCTATATGACCTACTTACTCGATAAAAACAATTTAATTTAGACTTTTTATGGATGTTTAGAGGTTAAATGATACAAACGATCAAAGAAGAACATGGTTTTGATTCAGAAGGCTGTAATTTATAGATGGCGTCCAAGATGGCCGTCAGTTAAGTACCTAAGACCTATAAAAATACTAAAATACTTGATATAAAGCATTTCAATTTTGACTTTTTATCAATGTTTAGAAGCCTACCTAATAAAACAAACGATTCAAATGAAGCACTCACATGTTTAATTCCTAAGGTTGAACTATTAAAGATGGTGTCCAAGATGGCCGCCATTTAAAGCAAAATTCAACCTGAAATCCAATTCGCAGTTCCAATCTATAGTTTTAGGTTGTATTTGGAAAATTTGACTGGCATGTTATTGTTGCTTTTCAGCGTTGTAAAATATTTAAGATGACGTCCAAGATGGCAGCAATAACAGGGTGTGGAATCATATGGTTTTTGCTATGATACACTGCACGAAAAAAATAACAGACTCTTATTTTTTGTAATGTTTTTGTCTTTGGTCTGTAAATCGTATCCATCAATGCATGCACCATGTACTTTCCAGACCACTTTTGGCCCGATCTGATAATACCATTATATCAAATTATTCTCATAAAAATTCCTACTGTGGGAAAACAAATTTTCAATAAATGTAGTACATGTAATAAATGACAGGGTATACTGAACAGACGATATCACTGAAAACTTTGTGATGGTGTGTTCGATCAAAGTACAAACCTTTTTTGAATCAATGTGCGAAAAAAGTCAGCTGGATGGATGGATAAAATTTACAAAAAAACTGATGGAGTCTAGTGTATCAACACAAAATCAAACTCTGAGTAAGGTATCTGCATGCTGCAGATATTCGTTACCATCTTGACTGCTGGTTGGTACGGGCCTGCTTGCCCGGTGCAATCGTAACAACCATTACTACTTCTCTGGTCTGTTTCAAGTGCAACAGACAGCATAGATGGTTTGATAATGCCATAACAAATATGAATCAAGGTCCGGTACAAGTGTATCAGACATGCATGCTTGTAGGCACAAGTTTACAGATATGACTGTTGGTTAGATGCAACTGTTAAAGACATGGGAAATGGCCAGATGCAATTATTACAGACATGGCTGATGGTTGGGTGCAAATGTTATATACATGGATCCTGATAAGATGAAACTGTAACAGACATGCATGCTAATAGTATGCAACTTATAAAGACATGGGTGCTAGTCAGGTGCAACTGTAAAATTGATGGTCTGGTGCAATTGTGCTTACCAGCCTGTTAGTTGGGTACGAGGATAGGGACATAAATGTGGGTCTGAGGCAAGTGTAACATATATACCTGCTGGTTCAGCCACACAACTACAGATGTGCTTGTAAGTCAGTTGCAACTGATTCAAATATATCTGCTGGTAGATGCAACTCTAATAGACATGCATACTGATCCAGTTTAATTGTAACCAATGTGCCAGGTGATCGGGTGCATCTGCAACAAACATGCCTGTTGGTTCAAAGCAACGTTTAAAACATGGGTACTGAAACATGCCTGCTAGTCTCGTGAAGCTGTTACTGACATAACTGCTTGGTTTCAGACATGTTTGCTGGTCCAGTGTCACATAACCAAACATGTGTAATGGTAAATATGTCTGCTGACACTATAGCAATAATGCCTGGGCAGCTAGTCTGGAGTTAGTAGAACAGACATGCACACTGGCCCTATGTAACTTGAACAGACATGCCCGCTGATCCAGTGCAACAGTACCCAGCATTTCTGTTAGTTGGGTTCATTTGTAACATACATTATTGCTGGTGCGATGTAACTACCATGCAGGACTGCTGGGACGGAGTCGTGTTAAACGGCATGTGTGCTGGTTCAGTACCACATTATTAAACACGCGTGATGTTAAGGATGTCGGATATGATAAGCTGGTGGCATTACGTGGCCGCTGTTCAGTTAAACTTCAACAGATATGCCTGCGGCCTTGGTACAATCAATCAAACGTGCTTCCTGGTCCATTGGAAATCAAAGAGAAAAGCTACTTGACCAATGCCCCTCCATCAGACATGCCAACTAACAATGTGAAACTTTATCAGCCAAGACTGCTACATTGTTAATACAGCATACATGTGTGTAGAGAGTTGTTATGCCGCGGCAGCTGCAACATATACCAGCTGGCCTAGTGTTACTGTCACAAACACCACTGCTGTTAAAACATGCACACTGGTTGTGTGCTGCTACAAGATGGATGCTTGCTGGACTGTGGCCACTCAATCAACATGTCTGCTGACCTATTTTCACTCAATATTGCTTTTCTGCTGGCGTTGTGCTTCTCTATCTGCTATACCTGCTGGTATGGTGTCTCACTATCAGCCGTGTCTGCTGGTACGGTGTCTCACTATCGGCCGTATCTGCTGGTATGGTGTCTCACTATCAGCTGTGTCTGCTGGTATGGTGTCTCACTATCAGCCGTGTCTGCTGGTATGGTGTCTCACTATCAGTCGTGTCTGCTGGTATGGTGTCTCACTATCAGCCGTGTCTGCTGGTATGGTGTCTCACTATCAGCCATGTCTGCTGGTATGGTGTCTCACTATCAGCCTTTTCGTTTGGTACATAACAGCAGCCATGCCTGTTGGTGTGGTGCCTCGCTATAGGTCATGCCTGCTGGTCCGTTTTGCACTTCAGCTGACATTTTGACTAGCTGAGTGCAGATGGAAGAGGGATGGCTACAATTATGGTGCTCTTCTTACAGAGGTGCCATTACATCAGACATGTTTGCCGATCCGGTGCTACTCTCAGATATGCCTGCTTATACTGTGCAACTCTATCAGACATGCACGCTGGTTTCATTTATTTAGATACACGTGCTTGTAAAGTGCTTCTCCATCAGGCAAGAAATCTGGTATGTTCCAAAGCCACCAGACATGCCTACATGTTAGGTGCGGCTCCCATGGGTTTTGTAAAACTTATCAGCTACCATCCTGGACGCCATCTTGAATATATCAAATTCTGAGTGATGCATTAGCTACATCACTAGGTGGTTACAAGGATGATGTCTGTAACTAAACAATCAGTAAAATCAGCATTTCACATGCGAATTCCTGGAGTTTGCCGGTCTCAGGGGAACTTTTGTTATATCTTTTGTAATAAACTGCCATTTCGGCGGCCTTTTCGTCAAAATTCTTATTTTATTTTTATATTTTTATTATAAGCTAAGTGTCTTAAACTAGATTCCAACGTCATAGCTAACAATTTAAGGAAAAAATGGGTTTGAGACATTTTTCCATATCACACATTTTTTAACTTATAATTGGCCTCCATCTTGGACGCCATCTTGAATATATCGAAATGCTCAATGTTGCCAGAGTGACATCACTCGGATTTTACAAGAACAATATATGCACTACCAGAATCAACAAAGAAAAAAAGTTTAAAATCAAGTTCCAGGTCCTCCTAAAATTCACCCAAATTCTGCTAGACTATATGTATTCATTTCGTTTTTAACTTTAGTTAGTTCATGAAAATGTCTTTATTAAATTAAAATAAGTCAAGACTGATAAAGTATAGTCTATGGCCAAAATTGTATTGTTATTGTTGCTTATTTTGCTTTGGGAATCATACAATGAAATTGTTGTTGACTATTTGGGCATTGGTCATCATATTGTGTGCTCAATAGTCAATATCTGTATAAAATTGCTTTATTGATATTGACATGATAAAAATTTTCAATTACCTTTCCTCTGATACTGATATTCTCTTGCGATATGAGATACAATAGAAAAATAGCGATCCTAGTGCCACCATGAGAAACACAGAGGCTATCCATGTGGTTTTATTGGTGTATGAAATTTAGCATGCTCATAAATGTTTGAATGCCAACAATTGTTGGCATTGTTGGCATTATAACATTTATCAGCATGATGAATACACTGTTTGAGTTTGAGAGCAAGTACAGTTTTCACTTTTCGGCATATTAGTTTTTATGAGCAAGCAGTTGAATGTTCGTGTTCAGCTGAGTTGAGCATGGACAAAGTTTTATAACCGTGGGGGTCCTGATCAGGTTGCTCATTATGGAGCAAGTTGGTCTGAATTAATGCTAGATGGTTATTTTAGACACTGCATTATATAGATTGACATTATAGTAAAAAAAAGTAACTACCTTTACCCTGATATTGATATTCTGTTGCGATATATGGAACAATAAACAGCAGCGATCCTAGGGCCAGCATGAGCGACCCAGAAGCAATCCACGTGATTTTATTGGTGCGACCGCTTATGAAGCTAATGAACAATATAAGAACTAATGCTCCGATATCATGAGAAGCTGGAATGATTGATGACTTGGTACTAGTAAGCTGAAACTGACGTTCTATTGAAGGTAGGGCGGCGGGTGTTAGACCGTTGACGGAGAATCATTCCAGAAATCTATCAACTTAGTATGAAATGAATCATGCTCATAAATGTTAAAATGCCAACAATTGTTGGCATTTTAACAGTTATTAGCATGATAAATAATATATGAGAGTTTGAGAGCAAAAAAGTCTTTATGTGAAATATTTTTAGTTTTATGAGCAGTTAAAATTTAATACTCAGCTGAGTTGAGCATAAAAAAAAGTTTTATAACCTTAGGGCCTGATAAGATTGCTCCTTTTGGAGGAAGTTGGTCTGAAATTACGCTAGATGGCCATTTTAGACACTGCACTATAGAAATTGATATCATAGTAAAAACAAGTAAAATTATACCTTTCCCATGGTATTGATATTCTGTTGCGATATGTGGAACAATAAAAAGGAGCGATCCTAGGGCCAGCATGAGAGATCCAGAAGCTATCCACGTGATTTTATTGGTGCGGCCGCTTATGAAGCTGATAAACAATATAAGAGCTAACGCTCCGATATCATGAGAAGCTGGAATGATTGATGACTTGGTACTGGTAAGCTGAAACTGGCGTTCCATTGACGGTAGGGCAGCGGGTGTTAGACCATTGACGGAGAATCCGTCCAGAAAAATGGCAACTGATTATGAAATGTATCATGCTCATAAATGTAAAAATGCCAACAATCGTTGGCATTTTAACATTTATTAGCATGATAATACAATATATGAGAGTTTGAGAGCAAGAAAAGTATTTTTATTTTTCATTTTTAAAAATAATTTTAGATTTGTGAGCCTTTGAATTTTAATACTCAGCTGAGTTGAGCATGAAAAAAAGTAAAATATACCTCGGGTCTGATAAGATTGCTCTGTTTGGAGCAAGTTGGTCTGAATTTACGCTAGATGACCATTTTAGATACTGCAATGATAGTAAAAACAAGTAAATACCTTTCCCCTGGTACTGATATTCTGTTGCGATATGTGGAACAATAAAAAGTAGCGATCCTAGTGCCAGAATAAGCGACCCATAAGCTATCCACGTGATTTTATTGGTGCGGCCGCTTATGAAGCTAATAAACAATATAGGGCTAACGCTCCGATATCATGAGAAGCTGGAATGATTGATGACTTGGTACTGGTAAGCTGAAACTGACGTTCTATGGAAGGTAAGGCGGCAGGTGTTAGACCATTGACAGAGAATCCTTCCAGAAAACTATCAACTGAGTATGAAATGTATCATGCTCATAAATGTTAAAATGCCAACAATCGTTGGCATTTTAACATTTATTAGCATGATAATACAATATATGAAAGTTTGAGAGCAAGATTTTTTTTTTTTTAAAATAATTTTAGTTATATGAGCAGTTGAAATGTAATGCTCAGCTGAGTTGAGCATGAAAACAATTAAATAACCTCGGGGCCTGATATGGTTGCTCCTTTTGAAGCAAGTCGGTCTAAATTTACCCTATATGGTCATTTTAGACACTGCATCATATAAATTGACATTATAGTAAAAAATAATAAGTAACTACCTTTTCCCTGGTACTGATATTCTGTTGCGATATGGGGTACAATAAAAAGTAACGATCCTAGTGCCAGCATGAGCGATCCTGAAGCTATCCATGTGATTTTATTGGTGCGGCCGCTTATGAAGCTAATAAACAATATAAGAGCTAATGCCCCAATATCGTGAGAAGCTGGAATGATTGATGACTTGGTACTAGTAAGCTGAAACTGGCGTTCTATTGAAGGTAAGGCGGCGGGGGTTAGACCGTTGACAGAGAATCCTTCCAGAAAATTACCAACTGAGTATGAAATTTAACATTTAATATGGCATTTTAACATTTATTAGCATGATAATCCAATATATGAGAGTTTGAGTGCAAGAAGAAGTTTTTTTTTTAATTTATTTTTTTTTAGTTTTATGAGCAGTTGATATTTAATGCTCACTGAGTTGAGCGTGAAAAAAGTTGAATAACCTCGGGGCCATATAAGATTGCTCCTTTTGAAGCAAGTCGGTCTGAATTAATGCTAGATGGTCATTTTAGACACTGCATTATATAAATTGACATTATAGTAAAAATAAGGAACTACCTTTCCCCTGATACTGATATTCTGTTGCGATATGTGGAACAATAAAAAGTAGCGATCCTAGAGCCAGCATGAGAGATCCTGAAGCTATCCATGTGATCTTATTGGTTCGGCCGCTTATGAAGCTAATAAACAATATAAGAGCTAATGCCCCAATATCGTGAGAAGCTGGAATGATTGATGACTTGGTACTAGTAAGCTGAAACTGACGTTCTATGGAAGGTAGGGCGGCGGGTGTTAGGCCGTTGACAGAGAATCCTTCCAGAAAAATATCAATTGAGTATGAAATGTATCATGCTCATAAATGTTAAAATGCCAACAATCGTTGGCATTTTAACATTTATTAGCATGATGATACAATAAATGAGAGTTTGAGTGCTAGAAAAGTTGTTTTTTATGAGCAGTTGAAATGTAATGCTCAGCTGAGTTGAGCACGAAAAATATTGAATAATCTCGGGGCCTGATAAGATTGCTCCTTTTGAAGCAAGTCGATCTGAATTTACTCTAGATGGTCAAATTAGACATTGTATTATAGAGATTGACATCATAGTAAAAACAAGGAATATAATAAATACCTTTCCCCTGGTACTGATATTCTGTTGCGAAATGTGGAACAATAAAAAGTAGAGATCCTAGAGCCAGCATGAGTGATCCTGAAGCTATCCACGTGATTTTATTGGTGCGGCCGCTTATGAAGCTAATAAACAATATAAGAGCTAACGCTCCGATATCGGGAGAAGCTGGAATGATTGATGACTTGGTACTAGTAAGCTGAAACTGACGTTCTATGGAAGGTAAGGCGGCGGGTGTTAGCCCGTTGACGGAGAAGCCTTCCAGAAAACTATCAACTGAGTATGTAATGTATCATGCTCATAAATGTTAAAATGCCAACAATTGTTGGCATTTTAACATTTATTAGCATGATAATACAATATATGAGAGTTTGAGTGCTAAAAAAGTTGCTTTTAAAAATAATTTAGTTTTATGAGCAGTTGAAATTTAAAACTCAGCTGAGTTGAGCATGAGAAATGTTGAATAACCTTGGGGCCTGATATGATTGCTCATTTTGGAGCAAGTTGGTCTGAATTTACGCTAGATGGTCATTTTAGACACTGCATTATAGAGATTGACATTCATAGTATAAATAAGTAACTACCTTTCCCCTGATATTGATATTCTGTTGCGATATGTGGAACAATAAAAAGGAGCGATCCTTATGCCAGCATGAGCGCCCCAGAAGCTTTCCACGTGATTTTATAGGTGTGGCCGCTTATGAAGCTAATAAACAATATAAGAGCTAACGCTCCGATATCATGAGAAGCTGGAATGATTGATGACTTGGTACTCGCAAGCTGAAACTGGCGCTCTATGGAAGGTAAGAAGGCGGGTGTTAGACCGTTGACAGAGAATTCTTCCATAAAAATATCAACTGAGTATGAAATGTATCATGCTCATAAATGTTAAAATGCCAACAATCGTTGGCATTTTAACATTTATTAGCATGATAATACAATATATGAGAGTTTGAGAGCAAGATCTTTTTTGTATTTTAAAAATAATTTTAGTTTTATGAGCAGTTGAAATTTAATGCTCAACTGAGTTGAGCATGAAAAAGTTGAATAACCTTGGGGCCTGAAAGGATTGCTCCTTTTGAGCAAGTTGGTCTGAATTTACGCTAGATGGTCATTTTAGATACTGCCTTATAGTGATTGACATCATAGTAAAAACATGTAAATACCTTTCCCCTGGTATTGATATTCTGTTGCGATATGTGGAACAATAAAAAGTAGCGATCCTAGTGCCAGCATGAGTGATCCAGAAGCTATCCATGTGATCTTATTGGTGCGGCCGCTTATGAAGCTAATAAACAATATAAGAGCTAATGCCCCGATATCATGAGAAGCTGGAATGATTAATGACTTGGTACTAATAAGTTGAAACTGACGTTCTATTGAAGGTAAGGCGGCGGTTGTTAGACTGGGTTGACAGAGAATCCTTCCAGAAAACAATCAACTGAGTATGAAATTTATTATGCTCATAAATGTTAAAATGCCAACAATCGTTGGCATTTTAACATTTATAAGCATGATAATACAATATACGAGAGTTTGAGAGCAAGAAAAGTCTGTATGTTTAAATAATTTTAGTTTTTAGGCAGTTGAAATTTAAAGCTCAGCTGAGTTGAGCATAAAAAAGTTGAATAACCTCGGGGCCTGATAAGAGTGCTCCTTTTGAAGCAAGTCGGTCTGAATTTACGCTAGATGGTCATTTTAAACACTGCATTATAGAGATTAACATCATAGTAAAACATTCAAGTAACATAATAAATACCTTTCCCCTGGAACTGATATTCTGTTGCGATATGTGGTACTATAAACAGTACCGAGCCTAGAGCCAGCATGAGAGATCCAGAAGCTATCCATGTGATCTTATTGGTGTGGCCGCTTATGAAGCTAATAAACAATATAAGAGCTAATGCCCCAATATCGTGAGAAGCTGGAATTATTGATGACTTGGTACTAGTAAGCTGAAACTGGCGTTCTATTGAAGGTAAGGCGGCGGGTGTTAGACCGTTGACGGAGAAGCCTTCCAGAAAGTTGAATAGGAACAACCAGACTACCAAAACCCATATTTTGTTCAAGAACTGGAGGCACCTGCAAAATAAGCATGTTTAAGCCATTATTACATGTACCAACAAAATGAATGTGTAATGGAGCAATCTAGATAAAGTTTTAACGCGGAAAATGCACATAATCTAGAACCTGTGATTTCGTCCGCGGATTTGGTTCATATGTGAACGGTCTGCCGAACACAAAAAGATGTAATTTGGTTGCGGTTTCGGTCTATATGTGAATTCGCCCTTAATAATATAATAACCCATCATGAGTGTGAGGATGGGATAGAAAAATCCGTCACGAGGATCACCGTTTGGCATCACGAGGCTTGCCGAGTGATGGCAAATGGTGATCACGAGGGTGGTCCCATCCTCACACGGATAATTGATTCTTTTTCTTGCTCACCATTAAATATAGCATCTTATGTTTAAAAAAGGCTCCCAGAAGTACCTGAATGCGCCAGATGCGAGATGATATATAGCCCTGGCAGGATAACATAGGTAAGATAAGATTTTTTATCCCAGGGTAAAATCTCAGATGTCATTATCCGGTTTGCAAGAAAGACAAATCTCCACATTGACATAAACTTTTTATTAGTTTATAACCGCCTTCTTATACACCAATTTATTTGCTATTTGTACGAATCGATTTATCAAAGTTATACGTTATCTATGTTTCATGTTTGTATTTGTTATGCTGTATTGTCTTGCAGACTAGGAAAGGGCTGACCTAGACTTGGCTCTCTTGTGTGTTGTGTTTTTGTCATTCCTTGGTCTGGTGTGATACTTGATTGTATCGATTCTTTGTTTGTTTGATTTGATTCTTTACGTCCACTCAACAATCTTTCAGTTATGCGGGACGGTCTTCCTGGGTTGAACCAGTACTAAGCTAGGATAAATGTGTCTTGCTCAAAGATCACAACGCAGTGACGCCGGTGAGGCTCGAACCCGCGGCCCTTCGGTCTCGAGTCAAGCACTCTACCACTGAGCCACTGTGCTCCCAATTGTATCGATTCTTGATCTTTGTCTTCCTATCTACTTTAAAGATCATATATACGAAGTTGTTACATGACTTTGCCACCTTTCCTTTTATGATGCTCAATAACTTCCTTAAGATACTATCAAGGGTGGAGCTTATAATTGACTTGAATATCTGATGAAAAAATTATAAGATGGTTGTTTTATTAGTCATCATACAAGTATTGTATTGTACAAATACTCGTGAATATACAAATATTCCCTCTTGTAGGGGGAATCTCGTCTTCGACTCGTCCCGCCTACAGGAGGGAATATTTGTATATACACTCGTAAAATTGTGCAATAAAAACATGATAAAGCTAACTTAAATTACAGTAGATAAATCTGCTAGATGCCTTTCAATGTTCCCGAGCCTTACCTGGTTGCGATCACCGAAATAATCCTTGATTGGACCAAATCATAAAAGTTTCATTATGATAATCGCATACGCGAGCAGCGATGCACAAGCGAGAGTGCGTATTCGAGTGGTTTTGCAAAAGCAATTGCTGCTAGAGCACAAAAAAGTAGAGACAATTTAGGTTCTAAACCAACTGCAATGTAGATAGTTTTTCATGCATGTTTAAACCCTGGGTTTACGCATATGCGTGAAGTACAATAGATCTTGTGAACTTGCTATGATACACACACTACCTATCTACTATCAGCACATAAAGATGAACAAAATAAATGCACTTACTCGGGTTTAAACGAACCATATCCAAATCTCTTGTCTACTGCAAACGTATGTTTGGCACCTTTCTGATCCTTAAACAAAAATAAAGACGAGGGCTACATGTAATTGCTATATTTTTATTATTTAACAAGAACTATATTACTCTCTTTAAATTTCACTGAAATGGATTAAAGTTTACAGGATATTTCCTGAATTAAGGATTTTGATGCTGACTTTCCACAGAAAATCCACAGAAAGTCAGCCTCAAAATGCAGGATTAAGCAGATTTAAATAGCTTAACTGATTTATTTTCAGTTCATCTTTGGGCAATTGACCATTTAAACTTGAAGTTGTTAACACTTTGTAAGCATACATCAAGTTTTAAGATTTCTGAAATTCAGAATATTTGAACTTTTGAACGTTCACCCATGCACTGACTAATACATTGTAACATTGATTGCTACACATGTATATGTAGTCTGCGGCCATGAAAGTAAAAATGGCAAGAAAATATATTAAAATATTTGAATTAAATTATGTTATTTGAAAATATGCATGTTTTTCAAGTCTATATTTTTTCATTTCATTCACTAATATAAAGAACACATATTTAATCAGAAAAATACCTTGTCCTTTCAAAGGACCTCTTTATTATAAACCCCACATCATGACCGAACTTTTAACTTTATTGCATATCGTTGGACAGGTAGTGTTATAGAATAATTAGTCAAACCACTTTGGTGGTTAACATATAATATTGAGCCACAACATGAGATTCCCAACAAAGTGGTACGTGCGACAAGCGTGCGACAAGCGAAGGCTCAGACCAGCCAGCGCATACGCGCAGTCTGATCAGAGCATTTGCAAGTCGCTTGAATTTTCTGTGAATATTACATGTAAGCTACTGACTGAACATTGTTTTGAGTTCCTAAGCTTAACACTTTCGCTGCCAAACGATACTGTAGTCGAATTTACCGTTCACTGCCAAACGCGACTTCAGTCGAAATTTAAAGGCACAGTTGATAGCTGTCTAGTTTTTATGGTTATAAGGGACGCAACTCTTCGTTTTTTATTTCAAAATGTTCAGGGGACATAGTAATATCGTATATGAAGGTATACGCAATTTTCTGTACAAGAATGTTTTTTACAAAAATGTTTGAAATGTCATTAGATTTCGCGGAAATCAAAGATATCGAAAAACATGTTCATGGGGATGACATATAGGACGCTTTAAGCCCCTCAACTGCTATACTTGGATTTACTTCTGATGAAATAATATATCAGAAAAAAATCCTGATGTTTGATACTTGATGTAGATGGACGTTTATCTATTTTTTGCATAAAATAGTTGTTTACAGGCATTATTCATATTTTCAATAGGGCTTCCTACGTTGTACTGGTTACCTAAACTCCATAAAAAACCCTATAAAGCAAGATTTATTGCAAATTCTAGTTCTTGTACGACAACAGAACTTTCTAAATTGTTAACCTCGTGTCTTACAGCTGTTAAAAAACATGTTATCAAATATTGTGAAAAAGTATATGAGAGATCCGGTAAAACCCTATTTTGGTCGATTAAAAATTCAGGTGAAATTTTAGATAGACTTAAAGCTAGAGATTTCAATGCGACCAGTTTGTCTACTTATGATTTTTCTACTCTTTACACTACTTTACCTCATAATTTAATTAAAGATAAACTTATTGATCTTATTGATAGAACCTTCCAGAGAGAAGGCTCTCCTTACCTTGCATGTAGTGACAGAAATGCATTTTTTACTTCAGAAAAACCAAAAAAATATCATGCATGGTCGTGTCAAAATGTATGTGATGCGCTGACCTTTTAGTTGGACAACATTTTAATTCGATTTGGCACCAAGCTCTATAGACAAGTAGTTGGGATTCCTATGGGCACTAATTGTGCTCCCCTGGTTGCAGATTTATTCCTGTTTTGTTATGAAAGGGACTTTATGATGTCTCTTTCTGATGATAAGCAGGCTGATGTTATTGATGCGTTTAACACTACTTCCAGATATTTGGACGATATTTTAAATATTAATAATGTTTATTTTGAAAATATGGTTAGTCAAATATACCCTTCAGAGCTCCAACTTAATAAAGCCAATGCCTCCGATACCGAAGCCGCATTTTTAGACTTGCATTTGTCAATCTCTAATGGTATTGTTTCTACCAAAATTTATGATAAACGTGACGACTTTGATTTTGAAATTGTCAATTTCCCATTTTTAGATGGTGATGTTCCTCGTTCTACATCCTATGGAGTCTATATCTCTCAACTCATTCGTTTTGCTAGAGCATCTAGCTATGTTACTGACTTCAACACTCGCAATAAATTGTTAACTCAGAAACTTCTTAAACAGGGCTATCGGTATCATAAACTTCGCAAAACATTTTCAAAATTTTATAGACGATACTTTGATTTGATTTCTAAATTCCAAGTTGGACTTAAATCTCTCTTGCGCCAAGGACTTTCGGAACCTGATTTCTATGGTGACTTGGTGTATAAGTTGAAGAAGATTGTTGGCTCTAATAATTTTTCAGCGCAGTTCATTAAAATATTTTCCCATTATAAAAAGATTGGCTATAACATTAATGTATTGCAACAGACTGCATGCTTGGTAGTCAACCCAATCACAGTTGGCAACTTTGCTTTCCTCTTTAATTGCACGCCGGTGGGTCGGACTTCAGACTCTATGATGGTTCCGACTTAAAGACTTATCTATTGATGAGATGGTAGGGGCCTGATGCTTTGGCTGTTTGTCGGGCCCACCGGGGTTTACCTGTTGGATTTCTTTTGCTCCGGTATTCAGTTTAATTTACTGTTGAGTCCTTATCCTTGCTTTATCTCCTTGTTATATCTTGATTTATATGTTTTAGGAGATGATGCATTGATAAGTTAGGGGTCTTTCATGCAAACCAAATATCTATGTGTCTTGATCCACATCTGAATTAAGGGTGAGGTTGGCGCCGTTAAACCGGTTTAAGCCCTCCAGTAAAATATTTTACTGACCGTTCCAAGGCGGTACTTCTTTTGTGGATCTTTTATGTTTTTGTTCTGTCTTGTGTTTGCTATGTTTTGTGCGCGTCTGTTTATTTGTGCTTCGTGGTCACCTGCTGGGAAAGGGCTGACCTCTTGGCTCTCGTTTGTGGTGTCTTCTGTGAGTTTGTCACTTTCCCATTGGTATCCTGGGTCAGGTGTGGTACTTGATTGTATCGATTCCTGATCTTTGCAACCTTACTTACTTCCAAAATGGCCGCCAATGGTCACGTGACAATCTTTTTTATTATTGGTTCAAATAAAAGTTTTATATATTATCAACATTCTGTGAAAGTTTCACATCGATAGGTTGAATGATTCTAGAGATACTCTGTGTTGAACCCATATACTCTCAATATTCAGGAGTCTTTGAAACATGCTTGGCACTGAAGTATTGGTTTTTTTAGGTGCTTAGCAGCAAAAGTGTTAAAAGGAGGCTGTATAAGCTCGTCAGAGTCTATTCATGTCAAAATGCCACAATGTTGGAAATCACATGTCACGGCTCAATTATGTTTTCTTTAGTTATGGCGTGTGAGCTATGGAAATTACCGCTACTTACCGAGTCTGGTGCGACACCAGAAGTCGGTGTAACAGCGACATCAATATCTTCACTGGAAATGTGATAGGCAACATTGTCAATTCCATTCATCACAGCTTCTGCATTCTATAAAAGGAGAAAAGCAAAATGAATGCTTTAAAACATGTCTCGTACTTCCCCACTACTGTGGTGTATCAGAGCTTTTTCTAAAGGTACAGCTTTGGTTTGCAATGTAGCTGTTCTTGTGTTTCTTAGCATACATCACCTTCAAGGTTTTTAATGACCAGCTTTAATGCTCTTCTCCTGGTGTGACTCTGTTGCCAAAATTACTTTTACAAGCGATGTATTTCTTGGCGTAAGGTACATTTTCCCATGAACTGTTAGCAAGGAGTTTATAAAACAAGTAGTATATGGGATATATGGTATTGTACAGTAGTACCACGACATCTAAGTAATGACCCTCGATTCACTCAATGCATTTACCGTTACAGTCGCGCTTCAAAGCGTTTTGTGGAAGTATAGTATATTGTATATTTTGTAAAGGTACAGCTTTGGTTTGTAATGTTTCTTAGCGTGATTCACCTTCAAAGTGTATTGCTCTTCTCGTGGTGTGACTCTGTTGCAAAAATTAATTTTACAAGCGTTGTATTTTTTGTGTAAGGTACATTTTCCCATGAACTATTAGCAGGCTATGTTGCAATAAAACCATATCTTGATATTCGCACAAAATACATAATGCATACCCATAGAAGCAGATTTTAAATAAGTGTATATCAGTGAATCGACTCAATTATATAAAAAAAATTAATACAAATATGAAAAAATGTAACATTTTATTAGACATTGTAGCTTGTGAACTGTAAGTGAATGAGCTCCATTTATATGGGAAATATAGACGAGATGCAATAACAACAAAGCTATACGGACGAACGGATGGACCTCAATTCAGACATGATATGCTCTACCATTGAAGGACTAAATAACAATAGTCAAGAGCGATTTTCAAAGTCCCCTATCAAACGTTGGTGCGTCGTGTGAGACAATTCAATCTTCGTAGATTAAGCCATGCGTCGTAAAGGCCCTGTCACACTACGACGTATAGCACCAACGTATGCCGACGTATGAAGAATTCAGCAAGTACGTTGGTATACGCTGAGTACGTTAGAAATAAGTTTTAAACGCGTTACCAATACGCTATAGTACTGTGGTATATGTTGACATACGGAAAGAGGTCCAGCATTTTGTGCATCCAAAATAATGACAGCGTATGCGAACGTACTGCTTCTATACCTTAAGGCCCTGTCACACTATAAAGTTTTAGCCAACGTATGCCGACGTATGAAATATATATCTAGTACGCTGGCATACGCTGAAATCTAATTTAAAAAATCAGAGGAAGCCTCTCTCTGAACTTATGCAAAGCGTACGCGAAACGAATACAGAACGTATGTCTAACTTATGAGTAACTTATTCATAACGTATTCCCGACGTTACATAACTTATACTTGTATCAGCATATAGAAGCGTATGCCCAGCGTATCACTAGCGTTCTTGACTTTTGATAAACTTATGCACAACGAACATCTAACGTATGCTGAATTGTACATATAACGTACGTTAACGTATGCATAACTTACATATAGCGTACTTCTAACTTATGTCAAACGTATAAAACGGTACACAATTTTGGTACCACTTTGTCATATGACAACGAATACCAACGTATTGTAGCGTGTTGGTAACGTATTGAAAACGTATCTCTAACTTATTCAGCGTACACCAACGTACTTGGTGAGTTTTCATACGTCCTCATACGTTGGTGCTCATGTACCCTAACGTATACATCTAACTTATGCCTAACGTATAAGCAATACGTCGGCATACGCTGAAGATTTTTTATGCAAGTATAAAATTTTGGGATCTATTCGCCGTTTGACAACGTATACCAACGTACAGTAGCGTATTCGTAACGTGTTTAAAACTTATCTCAAACGTATTCAGCGTACACCAGCGTACTTGCTTAATTTCTCATACGTAGGCACGAGTTGGTGCTAACGTTCCTTAACTTATGCATAACTTACCTGCTGCGTACATCTAGCGTATGCCTAACGTATAGAAGCAGTACATTCGCATACGCTCTATTTTTTATGGATGCACAAAATGTTGGACCTCTTGGCCGTATGTCAAAGCATACCACCGTACTACATGTGTAGCGTATTCGTAACGTGCTTAAAACTTATTTCTAATGTACTCAGCGTATACCAACGTACTTGCTGAATTTTTCATTCGTCGGCATACGTTGGTGCTATACGTCGTAGTGTGACAGGGCCTTTTGGCATACTCTAGATGTACGCAGCAGGTAAGTTATGCATACCTTAAGGTACGTTAGCAACACCGTATGCGGGCGTATAAGAAATTAAGCAGGTACGTTGGTGTACGCTGAATACGTTAGAGATAAGTTTTAAACACGTTACGAACACGCTACTGTACGTTGGTATACCTTGTCATACGGCGAATAGATCCCAAAATTTTGTACTTGCATAAAAATCTTCAGCGTATGCCGACGTATTGCTTATACGTTAGGCATAAGTTGAAAGTACGCAACGGGTAAGTTATGCATACATTGTACGTTAAGGTACGTTAGCGCCAACGTATGAAAATTCACCAAGTACAGTACGTTGGTGTACATGTACGCTGAATTAGTTAGAGATACGTTTTAAATACGTTACGAACACACTACAGTACGTTGGTATACGCTGTCATATGACAAAGTAATCCCAAAATTTTGTACTGTTTTATACGTTAGACATAAGTTAGATGTACGTTACATGTAAGTTATGCATACGTTAACGTACGTTATATGTACAATGCAGCACACGTTAGGCGTTCGTTGTGCATACGTTTCTCATAAGTCAAGAACGCTAGTGATACGTTGGGCACACGCTTTAATACGCTGATACAAGTATAAGTAACGTTACGTCGGGGATAAGATATGAATAAGTTACTCATAAGTTAGACATACGTTCTATGTTCGTTTCTCGTACGCTTTGCCTAGGTTCAGAGAGAGGCTTCCTTTGATTTTTAATTAGATTTCAGCGCATGCCAGCGTACTAGATATATATTTCATACGTCGGCATACGTTGGCTAAACGTTATAGTGTGACAGGGCCTTAAATCCATCGCATCGCCTATAAAGATTTCAAGTAAGATACACGAATCGGGGCAGATTTGTATTATTGATATAAAGTTCAAGGTTTATAACTAGAAATTGTGTTTGTGAAATACTATGCCCCCAACCATAAGTTTGTCGATATGACTGATCTCACCATCACCAGGTGATCTACTCACCAGTCACCATCCTCTATCAGCTGACCAAGTCCGAGGCTACTAGGGTAAAGTCGGGTATATTCGGACAGACAGCTAAATTCGGACAGCGACCTTACTTGTTTCATACTACAAATATTGGAATAAAAAATAAGCAAACAGTGAAAATCCTGATGAGACGGCTCATAAGGAGCCGTCTCATCTGGATTTGCACTGTTTGCAAGGGTTTGTCCGAATTTACCTGATGTCCGAATTTACCCGACTTTACCCTAGCTGTAATTGTTAAAGAAACTAAGCCGTAACTATGAACATTTTTCGAAAAAAAAATCTTTTTAAATCATTTGTAAAAGTAAAACTAAGTTATGTTTTCACAATAAATATGTTCAGTACAGCTGAAAACTGCATGGAAAAGTGAATTATCTTATTAAAAAAGGTGTTTTTTCTCTTATTAGTAGTTATTTTCGTCCCTCCAATAATTCTAGTCAGTGCATTTTATCATAAATGCTATTGTTTTGATAGTGGTCATTTGTTAACATTTACGAAAATGGTAAAATTTATACCTGAATTTGAGGATTTTTACTGTATTCTTGAAAAATAGAAACTTTATTTCTTTAATTAAAAGATCAAAAGTTACAGACTATGCAGCTTTAACGATATACCTTTATGTCCAAATTTGCAAAAGCAAGAACTTGAAAAAATGCAAAGAGCAATAACTCGAAAAAACAACAACTTTTTTTTTAAATTTTTCACCAGGTAATCTACTTATTATCCTCTATGAGCTGTCCAAGCTTTAATAGTTTTTGAGATATCATGTTTTCTATGTCAAAATTTGCAAAGGACAATAACTAGAAAAAAAACTTTTTTTTTTACATTTTCACCAGGTAATCTACTCGTTATTTTCTATCAGCTAACCAAGTCTGAACCTCCTAGCTGTAATAGTTTTTGAGATATCTTTATTACAAAATTACATTATGACCCTTTAAAAGGGGCATAACTCCACAAAGGGAGATAATCCAGACTTAAATATTTTTTGATGAGGAATCCATATATAAAATTTCAAAACCCCATCTTAAATTTTGAACAGACACACGGGCGGACAGAGCCCAACACAATATGCCCTTCAACTTTTCCTAACTTCTTTTGTGGATCATTTATGTTAGTTCTGTCTTGTTTTGTTATGCTTTCATGCTCGTCTGTTTGTTGATACCTTGTGGTCACCTGCAGGGAAACGGCTGACCTCTTGGCTCTCGTTTGTGATGTCTAATTGTGACGTTGTTACTTTCCCATTGGTATCCTTGGTCAGGTGTGGTGCTTGATTGTATCGATTCCTGATCTCTGCCCTCTTTCTTATTTTTGAGGCATGATAAACAATTACAACAGTAACTGTCACACGTATCGTATTATTTGTCAACATTGACCTGAGACATATGAATATGCCCTTTTATAATGTTGCATTTCTTCAGGGTCTACACTGTAAAGATACAAAATTTCTTCAGACAAAAGAATACAATTATCATTTTTTGAAACTTAAAACCTGACACTCCTAGATACAGGGATATATACGATGGACTATCCCAAGATTATTATATCAAAGCAGAATGAAGAATCCATTAGTATAATATTGGTTAAAGCTGAAAATTACATGCAGAAGCTGATAAAATATACCAGCATATTACTTGACTTTTCGCTTACTGTAAAGGCGGTGCCTCATGAATGCGTAATTAGGACTAGTCAACCTTAGGCATAGGTAACAGCTGAAAAGGAGGCGTGGTTTTATTCAAAAGTAACTGTATCATCTTGTGCCACAACCTCAGTTATTATTTAGTCCTTTAAACGCCAGCAAAATAACTGCATCTGAAAATGTCTATTTAACATAAGCAGGGAGGCAAACATTGTGGACCCAGATCAAACTGCTACTACAGGAGCAGTCTGATCTGGGTCCATACTGTTTATCTATGAGGCTTCAAATAGTTTAGTGGACGACAAAAACATACGTTTTGTGATTATGCGCTTTAAGGGTTTACAGTAAACGAAAAGTCAAGTAATATCATAAGACAGTGTGAAAACAATTCTGAAAAATCGTTTGCACCTGAGAAGGTGAATGGCCCATTTGTCCACTAGGGAAACGCTTTGAATGTATCTGGGAACTCTTGAAGAGATAAATAAACTGCAATAGATGAGCTATTTCTAACGTCTAAACAGGTAAGGAAGCTGAATGATGTCGTGAGCATTTATTTTTTTCAATTCTAGTGGGCCAATTTTTGTAGTGTATACTTTTCCTTGGCTAATTTACAACAGAACATTCTAAAGAAAGTGATATAGTTTCATAATAAGAAAAATCCATGGAAAGGATTAGCACTGAATTCAGGGCGATATGATGGATTTTTATTTTATGTTATCATATAGCCCTGATTTTTTAAGCCTCTATCTTTTCCCTTACTGTTATCGTGGACGTAAACCAAGTTGAAAACACATTTCCAAACAGTGTCTTCCTCTAACACTACTCCATTTTGTATGTATATAGGTTTATCTATATTTTGCTATCAACATCCGAATTTTATCGCAAAAACCTCATCACCCCTAGCTCGTGAAAAGCATGCAAAATGGCTGCGATGAGCCGAAAAACAACAACAAGAACATGATATTACAGATTGCATTGATCGTGTCATAATAACGAAGTCAATGGTAACATTTTTATAACTTTGGTTGTGTATGTAAAACACATGAAGGAAGTCTAAATGGTTGGATTGTCAAGGAAACGAGTTTTTCTCAAAACAAAAGGGGACTCCATCACTGGTCAAGATAGAGCACAAAAACACTGCGACTTTAGATTCAGCCAGATCGAAAAAAAAATCTAAAGTCGCAGTTCTGCAACTAGGAAAGGATAAGAAGGTTTCTATATCTTATACATGGCCACGCCTCCTCTGAGTTTAGGTAGAAAAACAAATACTTTGATTTATTTTCTAGATAAATGTAGCGTTTAAGAAATCCTAGCCCAACGACAGAACTTTTTGCAGGACCCTCGTAAGATCTGGGTCAGAGAGTATAGTCACGCAAGTAGTCTCAATTTCCTGGCGAATACCCTCACTTTAATATATACACTCAAGCAGCACAGGAGCAGTCTCGACGTAGAGCGATTACGTTTAGAGACGCTTTTGATGAACCCTTGTTTGCCCCTACAATTCGGTTCGGATGGTTCATTATGTATTTAGGGGTTATGGGTTACAATTTACCAAATATATTGCATTGCCGTCCCTGGGCTGTTCATATTTTTATTGTAACAGTACAGACCCTGATAAGATGTCCGCATAGACGACATTTCATCGGGATCTTAACTATTTGCCAACATATCTATTTACGTGTTTCTCACCTGGGATTTGAAATATCCTTATTCTCTCATATACAATGCTGCACAATTGACATTGATTTGTTTTGCAGCGAGGACTTGCTGCTTCAGTGAATTTAAAATCACCCGATATATACAACACGACTTTGATGTAAAAATAACCTTCGTGTGGATCGAAGGTTTACATCTGGTTCAGCATTTGTGCAATAAGACACTATTCAAGAAAAGGTAAATGGCCGTTCTGACCCACAGATCAGTCTACCCATGTAACAGAAAGTAATGTTGGACTTACACCCAAAAAACACCTCAAAATCCTAAAATTTGTAATCAATGGACTGAAGTAAAAACGGACCGTATTTTCTTTCACACAGGGGTGGCAGCTTTGTAGGCGGTTGTTTGCCAGGAGGCAGTAAAATGTGTCTTTGAAAAACGAAATGACATTTTTTTAAAAAATGATCAAATTTGATACATTTTTAATAAAAATAACGATACTACATAATACAGGTTATAGAGGCAAATATTCTCTTTTATATGGTAGTATGAGTTACCCCTAAAAATATATAAAAATGTAGAAAACATCCAAACATAATACAAATATAAATGCCAGTAAACATATTAAATGTAGCTAAAATGATTTGCGAAAAAACAACGGATTTTAAACTACAAAACTCTTTTTAAAATTCGTGATTCTGTTTTTTTGCTAATATACTTATCTCCCTTTTATAAAAATCTGAGCGTACGACCCAATCAAACATAAAGAAGAGACATTTATCTTTAATTTGAGACCGGTTTCATCGTTTAGGACGATGAGGTAAGTTTTCTCAAAAAGTAAGCCTTAAAAGGTGTGTGAAGTTGGCTAATAGTTAGAAGATGGCTATTCAGCTGGTTGTACGATCCCATTTATCTTATTTATAGCTGTATATTAATCCCTATCAGTATATTTAGCAGTATATTCAATAACCAGCCAGATTCGAATTCAACAGAATATTGAAATATCAGCCGGACTCGAATGTACAGCCGGTTAGTATATACTCAGTAGTGTACTGAACCGCTGAATATCCTGCTAGAAATGGGATAGTACTACCAGCTGAATAACCATCTTCTTACTACTAGCCAACTTCACACACCTAGCCACATTCGTTCGGCTACATTGTTTAGATGTCTTCTGTTTGGAAATGAACCCTTTCATTGTGTAATGCGATAAGAGAATGCGCTGCTGAGACCTCGAAGTGGTAGAGACTCCTGATCATGTGCTCGTCCTCTACGTGACAATTATTCATTTTCATGATAACAGGAAAGGAGAAATCTTATTTGCGAGGGTAAAATCCATATTCAATATTGATTTAAAGCAAACGTTTGAATCTAAACGGTTTCGCGGAAAATCTGAAATGTCATTTAACTAATCCTGGCCACACTGCAACATAGCACATATAGAGTGTAAGTTTTGAAAATCTCATCTATTGTGCTTGGGAATTGAATAAATACTAAGTGTTTGAAACATTCTTGAAAATATGTCGGGCACTGATTCGTAGGTCCAACGTGTTCTTTGGGGGGTAAATGATAATATTACTCACCGCCTAAGCGGTGATGTTATCTTAGAATGTGTTCAACAGGCATTGTCGCAGACAGTAAGCACTATCGCACGAACTAACCTGTCGCCTTTTGCTCGGTGCACACTGGAATTGAACCGCCAGTCACCCGCCATTTTTATTAAAATATTTTATGCGATCACTGCTTGCTCGACTCAGGGCTTTACATCCAGAAAATATTGACCAAAAGGGAAATGGTAACCTTTCCAAAGTTGGACTCTTTGCGATTTTAACAGCAAATTCTGTCACTACAGGAGCGCGAGAATTGAACGGGACTGGCGTGATATCGCTAGCTACCCATTATTCAAAGCGCGAAATGCGAGAGATCTAGGGCGGACTTGATTTAGCTGTTCACTCCGAACAGGCAGAACAGAATTCAAATGCGCTGGCACACCTGTGCTGGCGTACGCCGGAGTACTCCATCTTCCGAGGTTGATGCAGACAGAATAGTCATGTGACCTGTTCCAAAATAAGATGGCGTAGCTCTGTCTACACTGTAATGAGATATTTTTCTGACCTGATAGTTATTCGTATTGAAAAAATATGGTCATTAGTAAAATGGATTGAAAGCACGTGCAGTTTGTCATTCTTTTTTCTTCTTGGCAGTCGGATTGTGTTATTTTTCAAAATTATAACAGAAATCGCTTGATTTACTCCGGAGTACTCCAAAGTGCCCATTTTCGCTTGTTTGAGATGGCTGTTCTGGGGTACTCCGCATGCTCTAAAATTGCTAAAACAAGTCCGCCCCTAGATGAGGTATCGTCAGGTCTCGCGAGAATGTTCATTAGATGCCCGTATGATGATCAACGAAAAAATGCATCACTGGTTAGAAATTTCCGCAAGTGCCAGAAATAGATCGACACGACCACTTGGGGTATCACTGTACATTGAAACCACGAACTCTGGTTGTTTCGTCCATAAGTTCCAAGCAAAACCTGTTTTAGAATGTTGACGATCCAGAAAATCCGATTATACCGATATATGTTGTTTATTACTTAATACTTTCCCAAGTGAAAGCTGCCCCCGCGGTTATAAAACTTTTTTTGATGCTCAACTCAACTGAGCATGAAATTTCAATTGTTCATGAAGGGTAACTTGCTGAGGAGTTAAGCTTTTTCTTGTTTTAAAACTCTCAGATGATATTATTATTCTGCTAATTAATATTAAAATGCCAACAAAAACAGCTGAGTTGAGTATGAAAAAAGTGCTGTATAACCTAGGGGCCTGTAAAATACGTTGTATACAGTGCACATTATACATGGGCTGTCAATTTATGAAATAAGAAAGATATCATGTCACAATGCTTACTTTTTCATAATCTCCTACGGAAGTTTTCAGCATTTGATAATTTGTTTTGCAAATGAAAGAACAACCTAATTCCCCTAATACACTTCATTTGGCATACTTAAACGGGACTCTAAACTTAAGGAAAGACAACGAAACAACTTCCATAATTTCAAAAGTACATTTATGAAATTGATAGGAGCACTTGGACAGTCGACTGATGTGCACTTGTACCAGTATAAGAACAAAACAAAAAAGTAAGTGAGTATGATCAGGAAATACCACAATCACAAACTGCAGACAAACCCATGGCACCGCGAGGAAGAGCCACACAACAATCACCAGGCACCATGAATGCAAACTTAGCAAAGCAACCAGCTCTCTGTTCCCCATCAAGATGATTTCAAAACTAAAATGGACATAAAGTAACATACAACACAACATAGAACAGTTTGAGACTCCCACAATTGGAGTAACAATAAACAACAAGTCAACAACAACAGAACCACCGCCTTAGAACGGACAGCATCCTGAGCCATTGGGGGCTTAATGCATTTTACTGGTACCAACTCTTTCTAGATTCTGCTGTTTTTTGAAGTACAAGAAATGTTCAGCTCGCATGGAAGCCTTCTATCTATTGCAATGTATATCATCATGGAGAAACACTCTTATCAAATTAACACACTAAGGTGAAACAAAAAAAGGTCTCACGATTCATAGTCAGAGCTAAAGAAAACCTCAAGTTAAGCCACGGTGGCTCCAGCGACAGATAAGCATCAGGCACCAACCCACCGATTAAAGCTTTACGTCAGATCCGTCATATACTCTGAGGCCTGACCCACAGTCTTGCAATTAAAGAGGAAACCATAGCTATAAACAGTGATTGGGTTTAAAACCTGGCATGCAGACTGTCGCATGACATCCAAGTTATATCCAACCATTATATAACGTTTGGTAATCTTTTTGAATTGATCACTAAAATTTGGGTTTCCAACAATTTCTTTGAATCTATAAACTAAATCAACATAAAATATAGGTTCTGATATGTCTTGTTGCAGACGAGGTTTTAAACCTATGTTGTAGTTCAAGTGTCTGTGGTAGAATTTTGAAAAAAACGCTTTTCGAATTTTATGATATCTATAACCTTGTTTTAATAACTTAGTAGTTAAAATAAGTATAGATAAACAAAGTTAAACAGGCACTCATTAATCTTCGACATCATTCGGTCACGTTCGGTACATCATTCGGCCACGTTCGGTGTATATTAGCTATTTTGATTGATTAATGCATGGAAGAAGTATCTTTTAGCAAGGTGATCTGACAATGCTGAGGCAGTGGTGTAGTGGTAAGACGATTAACTCATATTCCGGATTGCGAGGGTTCGATTCCTACTGGGTATAGTTATTTTAGGCATCATTTTTAAATTTATATTCTTTATGAGCTATGATCATATTGTTTCTTGTTTATTTTAATTTGATTGATAGTTTACATGATATCTGTTTTCAAGTCTGATAAGAGATTATTTATGGTCGGAAGCTGATGGCGGCGCGTGTAAAACTCCTGCACATTGTTTCTGATAACAACCTCATCAAAGTCGTCCACAGGTTTGTATTGTCCCCGTTTCGAACTTTGCGGCGACGAACGTGTACCGGTTTCTCGAAGTTCTTTTCGTACTCGGAAAACGGTTCTTCTGCTGACCCCAGTTGCCTGAACAGTATGTTGACTATAAGATGAGCTGTCCCGCCCTGAGTGTTTCTCGAAATAGGTTGAAACATTAGCTATGAGAAATTCGTCTTTAGATTTTAAATGTTTTAAAGATTTCTCAGTAGACATCATAGTTCCTAACTAATATAATGCTTTAAAATGAATTCTATTACATTTACTTTTACACGTAAGTCTTTTAAAAATTGTGCAAGTCATGATTTATAATAAAAATGAAAATATTATTTAAAAGATATATTTTGTATGTCGTGGGACTCGAACTCACGATCTCAACATTGACAGCTATGCCCTCTATCCAAATGGCTAAGCGGGACAGTGATGGATACGGGATTAGAAAATACTTCTTTCTGAAATCTGTTTGCAAATCTAAAATAAGTTTTACGGAGTTTAAACGGCATATTCATGAGTGCGAGTTTAACTTTGTAAAGCTATATCTGTTGTTGAAGTCATCAACATTAGAACACACTCTTGCAAAACGAATAAGCTAAGAAATATTATTACCATAGGAAGGGGAGCGAGGAACATCTACATCAAGAAATGAGAAATTTACTATTTCAAAATTAAAATCATCCCGTTTATCATAAATTTAGGAGAAACTATGCCATTTGTTATGGACAAATTCAAGTCCAAAAACAGAGCTTCAGAATCAGATTACTTCACCTTATTTAACTGATGTTCAGTAGGATATATCTGACCTACCATTTGTTCGAAATAAGGATTATCAATATTAAGTAAGTCATCTAAATGTCTGAACAGCACGAAGTCTCTCTCATAACAAAACAAAACAAAATCTGCAACAAGAGGAGCACAATTAGTCCCCATTGGAATATCTACAATTTGTCTATATAATTTCAATTTGTTTTGTTGCTTTATGTCCCAAGTCAACAGCTATGATCATGGCGGGGCGGTCAGTTCACCTAACCACACTTTTTCCTGGGCATGCTTGAACAAGCAGTAAATCAGTACTTCGTGCACATACTTTCGCTTGTAACTGACAACAACCCTTCTTGAATTATTCAGCGGAAGGGAGGAGAATGACTGTAGAAATTAATCATGATCAATCTCCACGAAAGTATGGAACCGGGCGGGGATCGAACTCGCGACCCCTGGATCTGCAGTCAGACTCGCATCTGTTGCCAGACACGTTTGTCTGGCAACAGATGCGAGTCTGACTGCAGATCCAGGGGTTTAATTTCAAGTCAACTCTTATAAATATATTGTCCAAAACAGAATAGAGAGCATCACACATTTTCTGACATGACCACCATTTATATCGTTTAGGTTGTTCAGAAGTAAAAAAGGCATTTTTATCATTACAAACCGAATAAAGTGAGCCCACTCTGTTAAAAGTTTGTTCAATTAATTCTGTTAGTTTTTCTTTGATTAGATTATGAGGCGGTGTAGTATAGAGAGTAAAGAAATCATATGTAGACAAACTAGATGCAAGAAAACCTCTAGGCTTTAATTTAGTGAGAATTTCAATTTTTAATAGACCAAAATAATTCTTTACCATTACTTTCATAAACTGTTGTGCAATATTTAATGACATGGTTTTAATATCGGTTAGGCAAGAAGTCAAAAGAATAGATAGCTCAGTAGTTGTACATGAACTAGAATTAGCAATAAAACACAACTTTTAGGGCCGTTTATTAAGTTTAGGTAACCAGTATTTTGTTGGAAGCTTGCTATGGTCCTCATCAATAAACACCCAAGCTTAGCTGCCATATGGCATCGATGCCTATCAACGATATACGTCTTATCAAGCCTGTTATGCTCATATGTTTTTACAGTGTTAAGTTCTTGCTTTAGGGTGTTAACATAGTACCTTTTTCAAACGACCACAACATTTTAGCAGCCTAATCTGCAGGTGCCCAAACAAACCTCCTATGAATTTCCTGGATCCCTTTCTTCAAGTGTCTAAAAGTGAGTTTATGTTTGTGTGGTAGAATATATACCATCAATAATCTTAAAAATATTTAGTTTCCAACTATTTAAGGCATTAGACTCAACATGCTCTCGTTTACATGAGCAATTACAAAAATCTTGTAAGGAGCCTGCAATTTCCTCACGGCATGATTTGAAGTCTATTGGCAAAGGAAGCCTATCTTTAGGTCCCTTACATATAATAGTCAGAATTCTTGAATAAGTGTTTTTTAAATCCCCTGTCACTATATGACAAACGGGTTGATTAGCAATACTTAGAGTCTTTACAATCTCAAGAGCCAGGAATAGTATTTTCAATATCAAGTTCTGCTACTAATTTCTTATAGTTAAACACAATACTACAAATAGGTTTATTGTACTTATAACAAACGATAGGGGATTCCTTATTTTCAAAACAAGTAGGAATAGAAGAGATAACAGACTTATCTTTAAATATACTGGGTAAGTTAATGAATTCAATCCCCTTGTTGACAAATTGAATTTTAATAAAATGTCTAATATGATTAATTTTGGAGTCTATATATGGCAGAAGAGCATGTTGAGTGTAACACCAGGTAAGAAGTGCTGTATCATAAAGTCTATGAGCTCTATCATAGAATTAATTAGCCACAATATCCAAATTATGAAGTTAAGAGATAGAATGAGTAACTAAACGTGAAAGGGCCATATATCTGCCTGAATGTTTTAAGATGATACTTGAATTACTTTCCTGAACCGCAAAGAAGAAAGGAAGTATTTAGAAATAACGGTTTATTCCACATATAATATACGTCCAAGTCATTCTATACAGCCTCATGCATACATACATACCATATGGAATAAAAATGGAATGAGTTGTATATATGATACGAAATTGCAAAATTGCATACATACATACAATATGGAATAAAATTGGAATGAGTTGTATATATGATTGCGTGTTAATAAAACTGGTTATATGTTGAGCAAAAATACTAAGTGAGTATGATCAGGAAATACCACAATCACAAACTGCAGACAAACTCGTTATTCATATTACAAATACTATACATAACAATATGGAGTGAAAATGCTAATGAGTTTTATTTATTATACATATGTATAAAATTGTGTGAAATTAAAACTGTTTATAGAAAAACTATTATGTATATGGCAATATGGAGTGAAAATGAGAATGAGTTTTATATATGATATATATTTACAAAATTGTGTGTAAATAAAAATTATAAACAAACCCGTTTATTAATTATATTATAGATACAATGTAGTATATATAATAGTGTAAGAAGATTGTCCAGAGGACCCTAAATCTCCTCAACAGAGACTTACTGACCCCTTCAAGTAACAATACATGATGTTTCATACCAAAGTAAGGAAAAAGGCAAAGATCAGGAATCAATACAATCAAGTACCACACCTGACCCAAAACTCTATGTCTACTCACTTGGAGTCAACCAATCATTGTAACAAAAGGCATTTTCAAGAATCAGAACGTATGTTTCGCTTCACGTTAAAGGGTAAAAGCGGAATAAACCAAATTTAACGTCAATTAAGAAACAACATAAACTATGACTAATAACCGTTTTTTTCTTTGTCAACGTATGTCGCCGTTTAGTGTGTGCCTTCTACTTTGTTATAGTGCCAATTGGCTACACTTTACTTTAATCGCGTATGAATTTCAAGCTTTGCAGTATGCACATATCAGCATGTTATTGTAACGCTTGACGTCGCTAAATGGACGTAGGCGGCTGTTATGGAGTTCAAAAGGACTGAAACATTGTCAAAATGCATTCCAAACATCATACAAAGTGTAAAAAAGTTGAAAAAGTGTCAGTCCTTTTTTAAAAGCTCATAAAACACTGAAAACGTAAAATTGACGTTAATAAAATGAAAATATGCTTTTGGGCTGAACAATGGATACATGCTTTATTTGAATGCCCAGAAGATGTCAGTTAAATAACAAAGAATCACACTAAAGCGGTTTTGTGGTGAATTTTGTGTGATTTCTTTGTTCTTGCTAAAATTGATTTTAGGGGCTACGTGACGTTTTGATAGCTGACGTCTGAAATTAGTTCAGTTTTTCAAATAATTTCAGTGCATCTTAGTCTACCTCTGCTCAATTTTACGCAAGGGAAAGACAAGTGTGCATTGTATTTATTTACTACCCCAAAAATGACACACAGTATGCTTCAGGTTTCTTTAGTAGTTAAGTATACTCTAAACCAAATATTGATGGACTTGGCCCAATGGATTTATGAAAAGAAGATATTCTTTGATTTCCCCTGTGTACGCCCATTAAAATCACATGACATCCTGGCGATCATAATTATACTATTCATGCGTCAAACCAGACATTTTCGTCAGGGAGAGGGGGACTGGGTCCAACTGAGTATGAACTTTCAACTGCTCATAAGAATTAAAACGCTGAAATTAAAGACTTTTCCGGGTTCAAACTTTCAGATATGATATTTCTCATGCTTATAAATGTTAAAATGCCAACACTTGTTGACATTTAAACGCTTATCAGCATGATAAATTTCGTGCTCATTTAAATTGAGCATGAGCACAGTTTTATAATCTCGTACCTTGATGTGGATTATTTGAACATTCCAGATAGAAGTCACCCAACAACCATAAAGGTTAATTACTTTCAAACCCAGCCAACAGATTTAATGTTTTCTTTTGGCAATTGTATCCATAGATCCATATACCACTTTCCAGCTTTATTATTTCCGCATCAATTTGTTACTATATTGATCTAAAATAAAGGTTTGTACTTTGATCAAACACTCTGTCGAGATCTTTAGCAAGACATTACGTGCACTATATCCTGGAATGCTTTTATGAGAATAATATGGTATCATTAGAAAAAGTTAGAGGAAAGTGGTGTATGGATTGATGAATACGATTCCTAGAACATAGAGAGAAAAAGCTCATTGCCATTAAGAAAAATAAATATGCAATTTTATCCGTCCAGTGTGTCATAAAAAATCACATCTTACCAACACATTGATATCTGTCTGGGCCCGGAATTACAATGCCTCTTTAAAGTTAAGCAAAGTTGATTTTTCAGGATGCCAAAAATATCGTTTCAAACTGATGAAAATTAAATTATTTTCATTTTTTTTTCTGTAGATCACAATGATATCTTTTACCACAAGTAGTGCATCGATGCTGGCAATTTATTTAGCATTTACATATAATATATCATGTTGAAATATCAATACTTAATTTTAGTCTTCCTTAACTTGAAGACATTGTTATTCCAGGCCCAGGCCATAAATCGACCAGCTAACTGAGTATTTTGGTATCCATTTTACACTTTACTGCCTATTTCATAAATAACAAAGGCTTTGATAAGCTGTGCATCTCTGCACAGACGAATCTTCAATGTCCAGGTAGGCTCGAAAGTTTATCTCATCATGATAAGTCTTGTTTGTTAAATGTTAAATGGGTGTAATATATTGTTTTTGCATGCGAACAACAAAGGCCAAATGCGCAAGTGTTCATTCGCTTCTTACGTATACAAAGTAGACTCGAGCAAAATTAAGAACTCTAGCCAACTGTAAATACATTTTGTACGTCTGCATTGACGTTTAAAGTAGGCTTTTGTATATATATGCGAAAATATCAAAATCTTACCATTTTGATGTTTTTGTCATGCACTACTCTTTACGAACTAGTAGCTCATATTTATTCATGGGGTCTGATACGGGATTTTAATGCGTAAAAGTTGTGCATTAGTTCAAACGTGTTTTGGGTGCTCAAAAGAGCCGTCTCGCTTAGTACCAACAACATATGTTTGGTTAAAAAATAAAAAAAAATATTATGCAATCGTATCTTGAGGCCTGCATATGATGTTCAGCCCTCAAAGCACCAAGGCACTGGATACTAACATTTTTCAGTTAAATGATGATGTGTGGGACACATCTTTATTTAGTCAAATTGAAAGAGCCCTTTCCTCGACAACTTGCTGTGATTGAGGCAATAAAATAGTTGATAGAAGTGAATCCAGATACAAGTGTCCACCATAAGGTGAGTCCCAAGGAAAGGTTGTGTTTATTGTATAACATACAAGCGGCAGATTCTCCACATGACGATCCACCCCACAGTAAACACGCACTGTCAATGATAGCCCCTAATATAACTGGACCAGGAATGGAACCTGTAAAACAACGCAAAAATAATTAGTTGAACAAAAATAAAAATGGTTGCCTTTTCCCATATACATGGCTTATGTCTTCATTAGGCATGTTAGGGTAAAGTCGGGTAAATTCGTACATCAGGTAAATTCGGACATACATTTGCAAACAGTGGAAATCCAGATGAGACGGCTCCTTATGAGTCGTCTCATCAGGATTTTCACTGTTTGCTTAGTTAATTTATTTTTTATTCCAATAACTGAACTATGATGAAACAAGCAAGTTTGCTGTCCGAATTTAGCGCAGCCTGTCCGAATATACCAAACTTTACCCTATTTAATCTAAGTATTCGGACACCTTATCTCATCATTAACTCTTTTCAGACAAAAAGAATATTCCATAGATAGAGGATCTTACACTAGTGCTCATGTTTTATTGATTTTTTAAAACGCGTTGGGGGAAAATAGATAAAATGCGAGGCTTGCTGAGCATTTTATCTCTTTTTCACAACGAGTTCAATATATTCAATAATACAAGAACACGAATGTTAGATTCTTTTTATTATATGACATTAAGATCACTTTGAAATCTCATTTCTGCCTTAAAAACGTTATAATTTTGTCATTATGTACGCATCGTTGTTTTAGACGTCATAAGTTTCCCGAAAATCTGTAAATCACCAGTGGTTTATCAATTTTATTGCATGGCATGGCACCTAATTTTGTAGTTGTTGCCAGTGTTTTACTTCCAAATTGTTGTCATATTGGCTGGGGTATGCCATATGCATTTTTGTTAAAGAGGTTGTCACGTTATTAGATTAATTACTGACGAATGGGTGTTAACACTTATCTGTGGCTGGAATTAGAACATAAGAAATGATCAGGAAAATGTTGCAGCAAAACATATAAACGCTATTTTTATTTTGCCTGTGAACTTTTGATAATCAGTAAGGGGAGAATGTTGTAAAGTATATACCTAGTAATCGTCTAATCACAGTGGATAATCCCAGAGCGAATGGTCGAATATCTTCTTCAACACACCTGAAAAGATTTGAATTTTTCAATGTATTGTTTACAATACACACAAATGGCTTATGGCTGTTTTCAGAATAAAAGCTTGGCATCATTGAAAACATTTCATACACAATATATAACCAATTATGGGTAATAAAACTATATCTATATCTAATTGTTATTTCATATGAAATAATCTTTTTTTTTCGACACAGAGTAACTAGGGCTGTTGACTAGGCACTAAGTTTACTGAGGGCAAATACTGTTAAACGCAAAGAGTGAAGGGGTCGGGGTCAGCCTTGTCTGGGCTAGATATTTTATTCAAACTAGGTTTAAAAAACTCAAAAGAAATGGGAATTTAGCTTGCATGACAAGTCTTATCAGAAAAATCATAACGCATTTGGTCATGCTCACTTACTCTATGAGCTATGATGTTCACATCGATAACAGATCATCTCTATTTTGCTTGATTGATTTACGCGTAAACGCGCGCTTTGGTATGCGTTTAAACAAAACAGTTTGATTGGCTGACAAGAAAATGTTTATTTTCCTATAAAAGGCGTTAGAGATCGTTAATGAACATTGATGAATTTCCAAATGTGTTGATTCGTGTTGCATATGCAGTTTAAACTCAACGCCCGTATAACGCATTGGAAATGGGAACCTAATGGGTTTATGTAGACTTAGTACATATACGCGAGTGGTAGTGTAATACGAAAGTCATCATCCTTTTATGGGCAATTTGTTGAATTTTATTAGTTGGAGATCCCTACGTGATACTGCCATATCGGTAGGCGTGGCTGCTGCCAGTGTCAAAACCATCATTTAACCACCAAGTAATACGACAGGCAACATCCCTTTAAGGGAAATTTATATTTCATTGTATGTTAAAAATCCCTACGTAATACTGCCATATCGGTAAGCGTGGCAGCCGCCAGTGTCACAACCATCATTTAACCACCAAGTAATACAACAGGCAACATCCCATTAGGGGGAATCAATATTTCATTATATGTTGAAGATCCCTACGTAATACTGCCATTCGGGTAGACGTGGATGCTGTCAGTGTCAAAACCATCATTTAACCACCAAGTAATACAACAGGCAACATCCCTTTAAGGGAAATTTATATTTCATTGTATGTTAAAAATCCCTACGTAATACTGCCATATCGGTAAGCGTGGCAGCCGCCAGTGTCACTACCATCATTTAACCACCAAGTAATACAACAGGCAACATCCCATTAGGGGGAATTAATATTTCATTATATGTTGAAGATCCCTACGTAATACTGCCATTTGGGTAGACGTGGTTGCTGTCAGTGTCAAAACCATCATTTAACGACCAAGTAATACAACAGGCAACATCCGAGTCTAAAACTAACATGGCGCAAGATGTGACTGCTCTAAGTGGCAAAACCATTACTATAAAAAACAAGAAACTTCGTATTCTAAACCAACTCTCGTAGCAGGCGTGACACTGTAAATATCAAAACCATTATCACAAAAACAAAAAAATCCTATCCAAATACTGCATGTCAAAACCACCATTATAAACAACCCTAATGTTGCCATGTCAGCAGTTATCAGATTCAAAATCATGATAAAAACAAGAAGATTCTTACCCAAATATTGCCCGGGCGGCAGGCATGCTGCTGTCAATGTCATACAAGTAAGAAGATTCTGACCCAAATATTGCCACGGCTTAGGCATGCTGCTGCCAATGTCAAAACAAGTAAGAAGATTCCAACCAAAATATTGCCATTGCAGCAGACATGCTGCTGTCAATGTCATACAAGTAAGAAGATTCCTACCCTAATATTGCCATGGGTGCAGGAGTAGCTGCTGTCAGTGTCAAAACCATCATAATAAATACAATACAAGTAAGAAGATTCCGAACCTAATATAGCCTTGGCAGCAGACATACAAGTAAGAAGATTCTGACCCTAATACTGCCACACCTGCAGACATGATGCTGTCAATATCATACAAGTAAGAAGATTCCGACCCAAATATTGCCATTGCGGCAGGCATGCTGCTGCCAATGTCATACAAGAAGATTCCTACCACTATATTGCTATTGTGACAGGCATTATGCTGTCAATGTCAGACAAGTAAGAAGATTCTTACCCAAATATTGCCATGGTGGCAGGCATGTTGCTGTCAATGTCATACTACTAAGAAGATTCCGACCCAAATATTGGCATGGCGACAGGCATGATGCTGTCAATGTCATACAAGTAAGAAGATTCCTACCCTAATATTGCCATGGCTGCAGGTGTGGCTGCTGTCAGTGTCAAAACCATCATAATAAACAAGCAAGGGGCAAGTATGTTGATGTTTGTACAACCGTCAGGACATCTGCCAGAGGTGGCTGTGGTATTAGAGCTAGCTGCAACACTCGAACTAGACGCTACGCAGCTGCAGTTAGAATATGAGCCCTGAAATAACACATTATATGAGTTAGTTTATGAGAGTGTAGAAAGTGTCGCCTATGAGAGCACTGAAGATTCATCTGAGCCTTTGCTGCTCGCAATTACAAAGTAGGGACGTAAAGTAGATGTCGAGTGGTGGTTCAGGCTATGATTATATTATAGGCTTCTACTGTTCATTCACGATATCTTGGCCCAAAGAAACCGTTAGCTGGATTTTACCATTACATCAATATAGGTAGCTTCTTCTTAATGTTTTTAGATAAGTATGGTATTAAGCTATATATACGTGATGATTTTTCTATCAATCTGTGTGGTGTAGAGGATAGCGTGGAGAACTATCAAACATATTTGACTTCATGTTGTGCGGCTATGGTGTTTGAGTCCTATGGAATCATTTTTTTTTCGTTTTGTCACTCATATCTCGATTTCTATCATGATTTATATACTCAATTATGCTTTCACTCACATTTTAGTTTAAACAATATTTTATTGAAATATTCTACATTCATGCAATATATACATTGTCAATGGATACAGGATTTGGCAGTAAGCTAAAAGCTCACATTTTATTTCACTGTGCATACTTCTCTTGGCTGTAGAAATGTGTGACATGCAGGCTTTTTGATCGCAAGCAAGGCACCCTTGGCGCGCATGTGTCGTGTGAACTAACGTCTTTTCTTTATCTCGGAAGAAAATATTCTTTATTTCCAATCCTAAATAGTTTCTAAACAGTTTTCTGACATCAAATCATGTTTAATACCTTTGGCTAAGTATATTGAAATTCAAACGCTTTTTATTTTGGCGATCGTCTGCAGCTTGGACCCCTAATCAGTGAATCAAAATTGCGCATTATTTGTTATTAACATAAGCGGCCATATTGGTTTTCCATTATTATACACGATGTAGGTGGCTTGAAAGAGTTTTTGACATGTATGAAACAGGTAAAATCCCATTTGTATTTATACTTATCCTGCCTTGCATAGGATATTTCCTAATGTCCGCCAATGACTCTGACCCAGTACCATGCGGTGCATGTGGTTTAGAAGTCAAAGACACTGGTATCCTTTGTGATACATGCTCTCAATGGTATCCCCCTATTTGTGAAAACATGGGTGACGATTCGTACAATTTCCATATTATGAATCCTGACTTCTCGTGGGTGTGCCATACATGCGGAGCTCCAAAACACTCTGTCTTATCACTAGGAAACCACCTAGCTTCTTTTGAATCTCAAAACAGTTTCAGCTCATTGTCTGATTCGGTCAGACGGCCGTCGGAACTTTCTGCTGACCACACAACCGCCAGTCACAAAAACCTTCGCTATGCAACCCTGAAAGTCCTAAACATAAATGCCCGTTCAATTAAAGCCCGAGACAATCTTGATCAGTTTCATGCTATGCTTGACCAGTGGTTACCAGACATTGTGATATGCACTAAGTCCTGGCTAACCCCTGACCTCTATGATGCTGAGATTATCCCGTGCAGCCTGGGTTATACCATGTTTAGGCGGGATAGGGGGTCCAGGGGAGGAGGTGTTTTCATCCTTGTACGAATTTATGCATAGCAAATAGGGTACAGGAATGGGAAACAGACTGTGAAATACTGTGGATTAAGTTACAAGTTGAAGGGTCTGTCCCCCTCCACATTGCTGCCTATTGTAAACCAAGTGAATCGAACACAAAGAGCTTCGAAGAGTTTAAAAGGTCAATTGCAATGGTGTCAACGGTAAAGGGCCAAACATGGGTATTGGGAGATTTTAACTTCCCCAAATTTTGCTGGGCGGATAATATCTCCACCATTTCCCCTGACTGTAAGTACACACCAGTATGCGGAGTTCATCGACCTCTTAAATGAGTTTAGCCTCACACAGTTAGTAACCCAACCAACAAGGTTTGAAAACATATTAGACCTCTTTCTTATAGACAACCCAACCTTAGTGAAATCTGTAGACATCAAACCAGGAATAGCAGACCACGATGCTGTGCTGTCTGAGGTCTATATAAAACCACAGGTGAGCAAGCAGAACCCATGATTGATGTTTATATACAAAAAAAGCTGACTGGGAGGGACTTGAGAACCATATGCATCTTTTCCAGAAGTCATTTTTAGCCTCCCATGAAGGTAAGTCAATCAACTTACTCTGGGAAGAATTCAAGGGAGCTCTACATTCTGGAATTGAGAAGCACATCCCACAACATACAATAAGTACAAAGCCGTCACTGCCATGGATGACCCAAGAAATCAAACGCACTATTCCGAAAAGAGACAGTTTGTGTGATAAATACAAGAGGCTAAGGCGCCCTACAGACAGGTGTGCTTTTCTTGAGGCAAAGCATTTGGTTAAGCAAAAACTCAAACAAGCTCATAACAGGTACATTGAGGAAATCCTGGGCCTAACTTTAGCTTAGAACAGCCTGAGTCAAATTGCCAGTCAAGCCCTGAACCTTACAAAAGCACACTTGCCTCCAAAAAGCTGTTCTCTCTTCTGAAAAATTCAAAGCAGGACTCCAAAGGCATTGCCTCCTCAAAAAAAACGGTAAGATGTACTCTGATACTGTGGACAAGGCAAACGTCCTGAACCAACAGTTTCAGTCAGTGTTCACACCAAAGTGTCCGTTGAAACTGAGCCAGTTAGCTTCCATGGCTGTGCAGGACCTCTCTGACAATGGTACAATTGATCCAACACAAATACCAGGTGAGTGTCTTAATACTACACCCTAAATGGAAAGTATCACTGTCTCAACAAATGGCATTGCCAAACTCTTGAAGGACCTAAATCCCCATAAAGCAGCAGGACCCGTTCAGATAAAGCCGCTTGTTCTCCAAAAACTCCGTGATGTGATAGCCCCTATTCGTCAGGTAATTTTTCAAAGGTCCCTAAACACAGGTAGAGTACCCAAGGACTGGAGCACAGCCTTTGTATGTCCACTTTTCCAAAAAGGAGACACCAGTCTTGCATCAAACTACAGACCTATCTCACTAACCAGTATACTATGCAAAGTACTTAAGCATGTTGTTACTACAAACGTAGTCTCCCACATGGACAAGTATAATTTGCTGTATGATCTCCAGCACGGCTTTGGTAGCAAACGATCTTGTGAAACACAACTGGTCACACTCATAGAAGACTTGATGCGGAACTCCATAACAGGTAATCAAACTGACCTTGTCTTACTCTACTTTTCAAAGGCGTTTGATAAGGTAAGCCACCAGAAATTACTGCTCAAACTCCACAGATATGGCATTAGGGGCCCCACCCTAAAATGGATCCAGGCATTTTTATCTGATCGGACCCGGACTGTTGTTATTGAAATTGAAAAGTCTGCCACCTTACCAGTCACATCTGGGGTCCCACAAGGCTCTGTCCTCGGACCCATTCTTTTCTCATATACATAAATGACCTCCCTGATAAAACAAGGTCAAAAGTACGGTTGTTTGCTGATGACTCGGCCATTTACTTGGCAGTCTCAAGCATAGAAGATGCTCAGATTCTGCAGCAGGACCTCAATCACCTCCACCTATTGGAGCTGGACTGGGACATGGACTTCAATCCAAGTAAATGTGTAGTAATGCACATTACAAGATCTAGAACTCCAGTCCCAAGCCTGTACCTGCTGCATGGCCAAGTACTGGAATCGGTTGCAGGCTCCAAGTACCTGGGCGTGGAAATCAGCAACAACCTATCCTTCAACAGCCACATCCAGAATATAACTACCTCGGCAAGTCGGTCCCTTGACTTCCTCAAGAGGAACATAAGGTCCAAAAATCCAGAATTAAGGGAAATGGCATACAAAACTCTAGTTCGTCAATTAGTGGAGTATTCATCATCAGTCTGGAGCCCCTTCACCAAAAGTAATATTGCCAGGCTTGAAATGGTTCAACGTAGAGCGGCCCGCTGGATTCTTAGTGAATACTCCCCATATGCAAGTGTGACACAGATGCTCCAATCCCTGGGCAGGTGGTCTCTTGAGCAGAGATCCGACTCCCGACTTTGCCTATTTTACAAGATCATATATGGTCTTGTAGCCTTTGACATGCCCCCATATGTTGTTTACCCATTGAGAACTCCCAGGAATTCACACACCCTTGGCTTCCATCAAATTCAATCCACTGTAGATTACTACAGATACTCATTCTATCCCCTCTCAATCGTGCAATGGAACCAACTGCCAGCACTCTTAGCACTTCTGCCCACCTTTGATTTATTTAAGAGGGCAGTGTGCACAGTCAGTCACCCAATGCCATAAATGTCAGTGTACTGTTTTTAAACTTTTTAGCCTATCACTGTCAGCCTGTTTCTGACTTTTAACATTTTAACCCTATCATCTTTTATTCAACTCAAACTAACAAATCTTATGGGAACTTTTTATTTTTCCTCTTCCTCTTTCCATTGTAGTTCATCCCTTGGTTGACCGGGTATTTTTGAACTATGTGAAATGTACATGTGCCATCGGAGAAAGATTGTGCAGATTTAAAAACAGTCTATGTACAGTCTAAAACATGATTCCATGGTGTGTTTAGAAGGTGCAGAATGGCAGTCGCTGCTTGAAGGTCTCTAAACTGGGAGCTGAGATGGCACACTCTGGCAGCTGGTTCCATATGCGGATGGTGCTTGGGAAGAAGGAGTATAGATGTGAGTTCACCGTTGATTGAGGGATGAAGAACTTTATGCTGTGTCCTCTGGAGGTTCTTACTGGTATGAGGAATGGTGTGACAGGGATGGCAACCAGGTTGTGCACAATCCTGTAGAGCATGGCTGACTTGACTTGCATCCTCCTTTCTTGGAGAGTATTCCAATGGAGATCTGTTGAAATTGATGTCACGCTGCTGGTCCTTTCATGGTCCCCCTTCACAAACCGGGCGGCTCTTTGTTGCACCATCTCCAGCTTGTTGACGTTACGCTGAGTATGAGGGTCCCATACATAGGAAGAGTACTCTAATATGGGTCTCACAAGTGACTTGTAGCACTAGTCCTCCACACCTGTAGGGCAACCGTGTAGATTCCGTTTCAGAAAGTTCAAGCTTGTTGTGGCCTTTTTGACTGTGTTATCCACGTGCTTGTTCCATGATAGGTCTGAACTGACTGTAACTCCGAGGTACTTGGCATCTTTGACAGTTAGGAGTTCAGTGTCATGGATGTAGTACTTGTTGGTGAGGGGATTCCTTTTGTTGGTGATCCTTATGACCTCACATTTGTCCGGATTAAACTGCATGAGCCAGTCCCTTTCCCACTTCTGTAATTTATCAAGATCTTTCTGGAGTAGGGCTTGATCCTCTTCGGTGCGGATGATCCTGTAGACAAGAGAGTCTTTATAAAGCATTTCTTCCACTAACACTGCACTGACGCGCACCTGCACGTAATCTCAGAGAGGGGGTGATGCATTAGAGATAGATAGGCAAATTGCTGTCACAGACCCTATATAGGATTCGTGTGGCTACGATGTTATTTTAAAAGTAGACAAGAAGATGTTGTAAATGATGTACTATTTGCACCATTATCAAATGATAGAGAGGGAGCCAGCAATCTGACTGGCATATCAAACTAAACGATATTGGGCATCAAAGCTGACTCAGAGAATGCAGTCCTCGCGCCTCAGAAGCCATGAAGAGACAGGATGGAGCTTAGCGACTTTGACAAGTGTGAAATATGTATAAATTGTAAAATCACACACAGCAAACAAGACAGCAAACTATATTTAATAAAAAAAATCTTTGATTTGGGGTTTCGAACCACCATATATTCATTACTTTTCAGAAATACATAACCGACGTGTATGTGCACCCTACCGACTGAGCCAAGTAGCCATTTAAAATTTCAATGTGGTATAATCTGTTTTGTTATAATTATACCGTTATTATGCATCAAATCCCATGTTCCCTGATTTGATGTAATGGTAAAATCCACCTTACGGTTTGAGCCAAGATATCGTGAATGAACAGTAGTACCACTAAATAGTTTTATATGCATGTGGAACTTGCACTCAACTTCAAACATAAACATCATGGGTTTGTGTCCCACCTGAGAGCTTATTTTTTGTTAGAAATTTATGATTGATTTTTTTTATTTGTAAATATTTTGGAGCCAAAACATCCAAATCAAATTTTAATTCAGAAAAATATTGGTACGGTAGCTTTATATTTCACCAGGAGGGAAGTGGGGTAATACCAGTATTCCAAAGGAAACCTACACCCATTACAAAATTGGGCCACCGTTATATTCAATTGCATTTGTTTTGCGGGCTGATTATGACCTGACATTGAGTGGTGGTAGGGTAGCTTTGTATTTATTTAGGAGGGGGGGGGGAATTCCAATATTCCTAAGGAAACCAATGACATTTGAGATTTTCGAGGGAGGGGGTGTCGGGACCCCTAGTCCCCCCTCTGGATTCGCGCATGTATATGTAACTTATCGTCACCTGTGTTAAAAGGATACCATTTGGATAGCTCAGGATATTGTCATACTCATCATAAGAATGATATAGACCAAATATACGCAGAACAAAAACAATGTATTAAAAGGGTATGATTTGGCTAGCTTGGGATACTAGGCTGGGGCCCAGGGTGAAAAAAAAAACAAAAATGGTTACCCCGAAAGTAGCAAGGTTTGTAATAGTATAAATTTGAAGAAGTATATATGGTGCATACGAAACCACTGTATAGCAAACTTATTGGAATCGCATAACACCACTAGAGCTAATAAAGTATGGTAGCCCATGTGCGTCATATGTATGCATGCATTTAATACAAACGCTATTATCTCAGCACCGCATTACCAGGACTGTTCAAATATGAATGCATGTAGCTTCATAACTTTCTTAACATATATGCTACATCAAAATGGTATACTATTCTATAAAGGCCTATATGTCACCTTTAAACTGGCATTAGACCTGAAGAACAATACAGTATACTTATTGAGCTATAGCCCTTTGAATGAGGGTCACGTTAGTATACTAACAAACTCAATGCTTCGAACATATACAAATGATATAGACAAGCTTATAATTCTTCGATAAACAGGTGAAATTTCTTGAAATTTTTGATGAATTATCCCCATATTCTTATATAATGATTCTGTGAAAGTTGTGAAAATCCGACATGTTTTTTTTTAATTACAACGAATTGTTTACACTACAGTCTCCTTATGTTTGCAAATAAATGGTAAACAAAACACAACCTTTCAGTTTTCAGTTAAACTTATCTCTAACAAAATGCACAAAGCAACATTTAAACTAGTTTTATCTCAAAGACAATATGTTGCTCGCTCATACTGAGTTGTTGCTACAAATTATTGATGGATAGTGGGTAATTTTTAAACGCTGAAAAGCATTTTTGTTAAGTCAAAAATGCCTTAAGTGAGGGGTTATAGAATTTATACTTATTTTTTTGTCATAACATTGCAGCTTTATTCTAAATTTGAACGTAAACATTAAGTTTGACCACTATAGGCATTATTTACAATAAAATTACTCACCTGGTCCTGAGGACTAGACAGATTGAAAATATTTTAATTAATGTAAACAAGTCATTAAGAGGCAGAAAAATGCTTGAAAGCTGATATAAAATGCGATTACTCTGTAAGTAGAGGATGACGCGTTTTGAAAACTTCCTTATGATATATTTAGCATGTTTTCAGCAAAACACAAAGAAAACGACACAGCGATTTTCAATATTGAATCACCAGTAGATAACTCAAAATGACGTTTATCATAAAATTAATGACGTCACAAACGTGCCTGTTTACTTGAGATTGAAACAAGATTATATAAACTTTATCCTGCAAGCAACTTTTGGATTGTTACTTAAACTTGCATCTAAAATTTGGTGCCATTTTGTCTGAAACTTACAAAGATATGACACAATATCCGCACGTGTACCAAAACGTGCATTGCAATTTGCTTCAGAAAAACTTCAGTATACAGGAATAGCCTTAATGTAAGGGTTTGTAACTCGAGAAATATAGTGAGTGTTTCTTTATGTTTGGTGCCATTTCAAAGGCGACAAATAATTCTTTCCAGAAAGGTATGACATTTTGTCATAGCAAATATGTGAAGAAAGTTATGAAGCTACTTGCATTCATATTTGGACAGTCCTTGTATCAAGTTGAAATCAAACTACCTTTTAGGAATGACAATGTGTTTGTTTTAAAAGTTTTGAGTATTAGTTTCAATTCCAAAAAAACTGTTGATTTAGCATTACCCATGCAATGTTGTGTACCATATGTAACCCAATAAAACGCAATGTTTTGTTTTCTCCAATCTGTATCTGCCTCGACTCAATTCAATTATTTTCACACATACACATCATAACTGTCCAAAGATTACATTGCTGCCTGTTTGGGTGAGATTTAATATCCAATATGGCTGTGGTCGCCATAAAGCCTATCTGACACAGAATACGGTTGAGCACACAGTTTAAATACAGTATACTCGGTTATACATGGGTTGACTGGTACAAGTATTGAGCTCCAACCGTGCCTTGGGATGAGTTAATACGATTTAGACTCGAATGTAGCACGAGTATGTACGAACAAAGCACGGATATACTCGATCAAGCAAGGTTTGTCACGGTTTGAACACGATTTGCAAAACGATTTTCATACTATTTTTGTATGGTTCCAAGTACCAACTAGTACGGTCTGTTACGGCCTAGTACAATTAAACATGACTTTCACTCGATTAACTGGACATTTACAGGTTTTACATATGGTCCCACCGACTTTTGTTCGAGTTCCATTCCATACTATTTATATACGATATTGACACGGTTGAGCTCACTCGTGGAGTGGACTTTATGTGCGATTGTATATACGGTCTCGTACTGTCTTGTACGGTCTCACACGGTCTTGTACAATGGCTAATACGATTATACACGGATATGGCACCCGTGTCAGTTTTTTAAAAAAATTAAAAATCATACATGGCTTTCACGGATACACTCAAATGGCCAGAGTGTAACTCGGATAAGGCCACGGTTGGTTCGGATGTATGTACGGTTTACACGGATGGCCAACCCTATAAGCTGTGTGTTCTGTGTCAGACAGGCTTTAGGTATGAAAGCGTCTTTTTGGGGATTATTCCTTATCCTAATAACAGGTCACGTTTAAAATGCTTGCGTATGTAGTGGGACGTCTGTGTGTCTTCACAGCACAAAATATACTGTCACGTAAGAATGGACACTTGAAGATGGCCTTGAATATGAGCACATAGGCTGTAAAATAGAATTGCTTTATTCAATAAATTATTTTGGGGAACCAGAAGGGTAGATATGCAAATACACATCGCAATGTTAAGTACATCCTGAACGGTTACTTACTTTTTTCTAAGTATGCGATAATAGCATACATGTAAATAAAGTTGATATAGGACGGCATTATTGTGTTTCATTATAAAGTTTTTGGGCGAAAAGCGTGAAAATCTTTTGACGTTTATAATCGGCTGACCGATTTTAAAAATCAACACACATGAAGGGCAGTGTTGGTGGCTTACCTGTTGGTCTCCTGTCTCACATATCACACTATACATCAATTGAATTATATATATATACCTTACATGTAGTCTTTAATTTATTGTTAAGGATATATTAAATATTATAATGTTGAATGCCAATGTATTAAGTGTATTATAAATGTTTAACAATCACAATAAATTGTTCAACTGACACAATGTTATTATGTACAATATCACATTTTCTATAAATATAGACGTTTGTGGTCAATTTAATTATGAATTTTGTAATTTCCATTCTCTTGAAATTAGCATTAACTGTGGTTAAGGATGTATTTTGTTTTGTTTGATTTGATTCTTTACGTCACATCAACAATCTTTCAGTTAAACAGGAACGGGTCTTCCTGGGCTGAACCAGTACTAAGCTAGAATAAATGTGTCTTGCTCAAGGACCACAACGCAGTGACGCCGGTGAGGCTCGAACCGCGGCCTCTTGGTCTCAAGTCAAGTGTTCTACCGCTGAGCCACTGCGCTCCTTGGATGTATTTTGTGATGTCAATTGTGTGAAATGTAAAAAATGTATGGTAGTATGCTTCATTTCAGTCAAATGACACATTAAAGTCCTTAAAGCGGATCTAAAGGCAAAAATAATGAATGCTTATTTTCAACACCTTCTATCCTGTACCACTATACACTTGTATATGTTGTATTATGCTTGTAAATTCTGTAATGAAATATTGCTTAAACTAGCACCTTCTAAATTATAAATCTGAAAGACTTCAAACATTAACAGTGTTGATTGTTAGATACACCATTATCATTTCCTTCCTTAAAACTGGTCAGAAACTTTTACTCGTAATAATAGACGGTTGCCTAGCAACAAGACAAAATGGACTAATTTGCTATACCTGGTATAATAAAACAATCACCATGGCAACTAGACTTTCCATACTTGCATACTGTTATGACATAACCCGAACAACATACTGATGTTTCCATATATGGATTTATTGGAATTTCTTCCAAGTACCAAAGTGTATTAAAAATCATCATTTTATGTTTTAAAAAATCAAAACAAGAGATAAACAGTTAAGTAAGTTTCAGAACTACCACAGCAGCATTTGGATAAACAATATTAACTTTTCACACATATTTTACTTAAAAATTATGCATGCCTGAATGTCTATAGTATATTTTAGATTACATATATTACTTGTTCACATCTAAAAAGTCATATCTGGCTCTCCAACACTCGATTTTTTGGGAATTTTAAAACTCATGAGAGATTAAATTTAATTTTCTTTTATGAAGTTTGCAGTTTTGTAAGCTTGAGGTCTTTAATTTGGCATACTTGTATGTTTTACCTTTATAAACAAAACATTTTTCAAGGTAGCAAAACTGTTTAAAGATGTCAAAACATAGAAACAAGTCCATTAAAATCAAATACAAAGCTAAAAATGAATAAAATAGTTCAAAAAGGGACAAAACAACTGAAAATGAAAGAAAAAGTAGCAAAAATAAAAAGAAAAAAGAAAGAAAATAGGAAAAGAACATGACGAAGACATAAACAGATAAAAAACACAATTAAAACTATGCTGGGAATATATAACGCAGCTGAAACTGGCGCTATGAAACTGGTTTAAGCCCTCCAGTAAATTATTTTACTGACCATTTGAAGGCGGTACTTCTTTTGAGAATCACTTGTGTTGTTTATATCTTATGTTTATCATGCTTTCGCGTCTGTTCATTGCTGCCTTCTGGTCACCTGCTGGGAAAGGACTGATCTCTTGGACCTTGTTTGCAATGTTTAAATGTGTATTGTCACTTTCTCATGTGATATCCTAGGCCAGGTGTAGTACTTGATTGTATCTATTCCTGATCTTTGTCGCCTTTCTTACTTTCATTGTTGCAGCTTACTACATCAGTAGTCCAAAAGTTATGTATACCTTTAATTTCTGTTTTCTGTTCATGAAATCTTCCATCACCGCACGGTGAAGACTCCTAAAGGATTGGAAAGAATTTGTTTTTTTTTAGTAAAAAATAGTGAGTATGATCAAGAAATACCACAATCACAAACCGCAGACAACCCTGTGGCACGGCGAGGAAGAGCCGCTCAGCCATCATGAGACACCAGGAAGACAAATTAAGCATAGCAACCAGCTCTCCCTTCCCCATCAAGATGATTGCAATACTAGAACGGACACAAAGCAACGTACAACAAAACATAGAACAATTACAGATTCCCACAGTGGGAGTAACAATAAACAAAAAAGTCAACAACAACAACAGAACCACTGCCTTAGAAAGGACAGCAGCCTAAGCCACTTCAATCAATTAATACGAGTATAGTAAGCTGTGCTTATAACCTGAAAACACACACATTCTTTTCAGTGATGTGTGGTGTAAGTTTCTTTATTCGTGCAGTGTGCATTGTTTACAACTGTTCAGTGCTTACTAGCAGCATAATCACCTCATTAAAAATGTAAGTTATATTGTTTCTTAACCATGTTTATTATACAAGTCATTTGGATATAGTTTCTTATCCTCTTGTAGCCTTGTGTGGGATGATTGTCGCGCCGTTGGTCTCCTGTTTCTTTTTTTCTATTTTTTGTTGATGTGGTGCCTATGTTTGTTTTTGCCACATACAATAACTAATGAGTATATTGTTTCAATTTTTATTTTTTAGTGTTGCAAGCATATTTTTTCCCCCTCGGCTAATAACAAAATAATAATAATATTCCTTTGGGTCATGAAGATTACTAAACAAATCGAAACGAACAAACACAAACTTTGAATAGCATAGACAGTCTGTGTTTTCAAGCTAGATTTTAAACATAAGGCAAATCAAAAAATGTTCCACCCTCCTCATAACATTCAATAGTATATATGGGGCAGAATAGATATCATTTACATATCCCATTTGCTATGATAACATGTTTAAAAACGCGTTTAAATCATTATTACGATTTTTAAAAGAAAACAGCTTCCCATACAAATGTCCCTTATACGGCAATTTGCAATTTGCATCAAATTGCTACAGTGGTTTTGTATTACCGAATGTTCAAATATTCTGTGTGCAAAAAATCAGCTTTGGTACTTTCTAGGTAAGCATTGATGAATTTTTTACGAGATACGCTGGTCTACAGCCTATTGTCGTACTCATCATAAGAATTTATTGTACGCAGAACCAAAAATGAGGGAGCGCTTGTATTTCAATTTTCATTTTATCTAAGACACGTAAAAGATATCAAACCCAAATCAATATGAGATGTGACTTTCACGTGCAGGACACCTGCCAGGCATACTGGAGATAATTCGGCACTTTGCTGCTTTCCGAATCTGCTGCCATTCCTCCTGCAGTGCAACACTAAGTTCCTGGAGTAATACAAGAGTTCCCTTATTTCTGGTTCTGTGTATACTTACCATTGAATCCTCAGATTTTGCAGAACAACCAGCGTGACAGGCGGAGTAATACACAATATGATCAGCACCACACACTGGATTAAATCCCTGTTCACCACATGAACATGCACCAAATACTTACCATCGAATCCTCAGATTTGGCAGAACAACCAGCGTGACAGGCGGAGTAATACACAATATGATCAGCACCACACACTGGATTAAATCCCTGTTCACCACATGAACATGCTGAATGACAACTAGCAGAATAACCATCTATCAAACTGTAAAAAGGTACACCATCATGCATTATAAACCCTTTGTAAACTGGAAACACCTAAACGGATACTTTTGCAAATAGTAAAGATCCAGATGAAATGCATTTTATCGGGGTCTGCACTGTTTGCTTAGATTACAACAGCCATCAGGGACAGTAATACATCAAAAATTAGAAAATTCTACCTGTCAGAGATCAATGAACGTACACAAAAGGCAGTACAAGAAACACATATTGTAACTTTTTCCGTTCCTTTTATCTTTTAGGTTCATGTAGTTTAATCAATACAATCGTTACTATTGTAACCACGATATCTGAGAAATGACCTTTGGATCATTCTATTTCAAAAAGTTGATGCGTAATGCTTAAAATGATCCAATCAGACTGGACATCTATTAGTGTCCATTATTGTAGTAAATTTAAGTAAACGCCTGAAACAAAAATTTCGCCTACAATTGAAGAAATACTATAAACAGTGGTTTCCTCTTTGTTGAAACATACTCTACCATTCAAAAGTTGAGTTTTGACGTTATGGATGGCAACATACTATGTGTGTATGCCCACTTGTAGTATGGCCGATGCTTTTTTCTTTGATCTTTGCTGATGTTTAAATCAGACACACTAAAATAACGACGAAGGAGGAGCTTAAAACCGTACTCTAACTTCCAATTTTATTTAAACAGCGATGTAGGAGGGAACTTCTTAATAGCGACAAATTAACCCATAGGTAAATGTAATATAATTGACAGCTTAGGCCGGATGCAGGGAGGAGCGAATGTAAATTTCGTCAGGTGTCAGTAACATGTGTTTATTTGCGCCTGCGCCATACTACAAGCTAGATAAAAGATTCTTCCTCGGCTTTCTGTTTAAACCGCTCGGTGGGCTGCGCCCAACTCGTGGTTTAAGCAAGAAAGCCTCGGAAAAGCATCCTATATCAATTACTTATTTCCTTATTTCGAACTGCCTTTCACGGTCTCATATTTTTGGTGATTTTTGTTTTAACCCCAAATAGCACCAAATAGAAATACCCACCAAATATAAATGTTTTACAGTATATCAGAAAATGTGCCTTTCATCAGTGCAATCAGGATGGGAGCTTTGCTGGCCTAGCAAAGCTCCCATCAAGATTGCACTGATGAAAAGTGAATATTCATATATACTGACAGACTTAAAAAACGCAACACTTGGACAACAGCTTTAATTTATGTCTCAAAAAGGAAGGCAGAACAATAATTTTGATTGTATGTTAAAGAACATTTATTCGTAAGTAAAACATGGAAAACTTGTCCAACTTAGATGAACTAAATGCGTTAAAATTGTAAATTTTTTATATAGGGGTCAACTGTTTCAGGTGACCAAATGTTATGAATGAAAGATTCCCTACTTCTTTAAATCAAGAAACACTAGAAGCACCAAATTTGTATCATGGACTTTGTTAGTCATCAAGAAATCAATCTCATATTGATTGGCAGGTCTGGGGTACAGCTTATTTGCGTATATGACGTTTATTTGGATGTACCCTTTCATTCAATAGCTTAAAATCTCCTCTACTTAAAAAATGATTCTTACGGAGCAAATTACGTCGCCCAGTTTAGTAGTTGTACATTTAAAACTAAAGTGTTTGGTGAAGAAGCCATGCCAGGATGGCATAATCGAGGGAAAGGAATTTTACATACAACTGTTTTTGAAAGATATAAAGGAAGGTTAGTGTTGCGTTTAGTGTATCAGTATAGTTTACCTTTCCTCTGGATATGTAGCACTTAGACCAGATCAGCGAGGTTCACTTCTGGACACTTGTCTATATAAGACAGCCCAAAGACGGAGGATACAAACTCATATTTTTGGTGATTTTTGCTTTACCACCAATAGCGCAAAAAAAAAATACCCGCCAAACATAAATGTTCTATAGTATATAAGAAAGTGTGCCTTTCATCAGTGCAATCTTGATGGGAGCTTTGCTGGTCCAGCAAATCAAGATTGCACTGATAAAAAGTGGCTATTCATATATTTTACCTTTCCTCTGGATATGTAGCACTAAGACCAGCGAGGTTCACTTCTGGACACTTGGCTAAATAAGACAACCCAAGGACGGCGGATAGAAATGTCACTATTGTAACCGCCAAATATAAATATATTACAGTATAATGAGAAAATGTGCCTTTCATCAGTGCAGTCTTGATGGGAGCTTTGCTGGTCCAGCAAAGCTCCCATCAAGATTGCACTGATGAAAACTGGCTATTCATATATTTTACCTTTCCTCTGGATATGTAGTACTTAGACCAGCGAGGTTCACTTCTGGACACTTGGCTAAATAAGACAGCCCAAGGACGGCGGATAGAAACGTCACCGTTGCGCACAGACGCAGCATTCCAACTGGTTCAAACTTGAATATCTTGATTAGAAATCCTCCAAGAAACATTCCCACAGATCCAACAAAGATAAGCGCACCTAAAATAAAACAAGAAACAACGATAATGAGATGTAGTAGTTATACCATGGCTTGCCCGCCTGTACATGGAGATAATCCACGAGCTTAAGCGAGTTGATTATCTTACGTACAGGTGGACAAACATGGTATAGCTATTTTCTACCACTTACATCAGTGTAGACCTTGGACATCACGAGATATTTCGTGCCAAAGTTGGTTAGGATGGTATAAATGCGGCTAATTCCGGTGCGCACCATTCCAAGTTTACTCATTTCCAGAATTTTGATCAAAAGGTGAGTATGATTGGGAAATACCATAGTCACACATTGCAGACAAATCCACGGCGCCATGAGGAAGAGCCACAGAACATTAACAGTAACAAGACATTAGAAAGACAATTAAAGTAAGCAACCAGCTCTCTTCCTCATTAAAATGATTGCAAAACTAGAAAGGACACAAAGTAATGCATTCCAAAACAAAGACCAACACAGAACCCCCACAAACAATTGTAGGTATATAAAACAATAAACCAGCAACGCAACCACCGCCTTAGAACGGATGGCAGCCTAAGCCACGGGGATGGGATAGCTTAAATGCATTCTACTGATAAAATGAATACAGTTTACAGATACTCTTATGTCAGATCGATGCTACCACATTTTCTTGACAAAATAAAGTAATTTAAATGTGTCCAAAATATCTATATCCTTTAACAGAACTGAAATTCTCAGTACCAAAAACAGGTAAATAAATCAGACGAAATCAAGTGACGTAGACAATGTCATAGTTTTAAACTTGGTAACAAATACCGAAGTGCCGAAACTTGGATTTTATCTTCTAAATGTACGGTTATTGTGAATTGCACACGACATGCCATTGTGAGTAGCGTGTCAGGCAATGGAACAAGAGGACCCGTTTTGATTCCCAGGTAGGTACCTATGTTCAGTGTGTTTTTTCTTCCCTTTTTAACATTTTTACGCTGCGATTGATTTATACTAGTAGATGGCATCATAAAAATGACCGAAATGGTCAATTCTGAACTTTTATATAGAATTTTGCATGGAATTTATGGGGTTGGGTTAAGTTTGGCCCTCTTGAAAAATAATTAGTTTGGTGACCCCATATTTTTATTCCTTTTTTCTGAAACATGATACGATAGACTATGAAATAAAAATACATTCGTGGGATTTTTAACATCACATTTTTAATATATAATTAATTCTAAAAACAAGTTCCAATTTTCAAGGAATTGCCTAAATACATCATGCAGTATCTTGTCACAGCTTGGGATAAAAAAAACTTGGAGCTGCGGTCATGAGCAATAATTAAAGTTAATACAAAGAAGCTGGCTGAAGAGTACAACTATTTTACCTGGGTATTTAGGACAAGTGTTATTCTTGCATCTGTTTAGAAAAATGGTCAAATGCTGATATCTTGCAAACAAAAATTATGAAAAATTAAGCACGGTGACATATCCATTTTATTTCATAAATGGATAGCCCATGCATAAAACAACTATATGCAAAGTATTGAACAGATACCAACATGGGAAGTATTTAGTGGCATAAGGAAAATGGGTTATTGCTGTAGCAGCACTTCAAGACTATTTCATTTCAAAAAATATTTTATCAATGCATATCATGCACTTCCAAAAATATTTGCAAAAAAATCCACCAATTACTGCATCCAACCTTCCATTTTTTCATAGAGCTGTGTGCTATTTTGGCCCCCAATGAGGCCCAACAGCAAAATACTTTTCACCAATTTCCTCTTATTGCTTTATTAGAACAACAGCACATGGTCTGGTATTAATTCTACTTTTACAGATGTTATTGTGACAAAAAAAGCCACCACAATTATTATTTCAATCCTCAGGGATTGTATGTACAATCAGTTTCGATTTACTCTTACCTCTCTTGTATGTGATGTGTTCTTGCGTTTTTGTCACTTTTATTTATGGTGTCCTGGGTAAGGTGTGGTACTTGATTTCATCGATTCCTGATCTTTGCCTTGATGATAAGAATTATCAGGGCAAAGAACAATTTCAAAAATCCCTGAAGGCCCGCTCTTAATAACTTTATACCAGACACATTTAGTTGCTATTCTACTAGTAGTGATATATTTAGATTGTATTGTCAAACAAGACTGCAGCAGAGACATTGTAGGCATCGGTCATGTAAGAAAGCAAGAGCTGCTTCTGGCCAGGATCTTAACTGTTTGCTTGCAAAATGATATATACAGCCAAAGAAGTGAGGGAGCACATTTTGTACTGACGAAATGTTTTGAAAATTCCAATTTTCCGTAGCCTGGCTATACTGATACTTTAAAGCTTCACCTAGTTACAGTCTGAATAATAGAAGTCCACGAGATTTCATTTTTGGGTTACGAAGGATACAATTTGTCTCACGCGAACAATTTCAATTTTCCTGGAAATAACTTTGCTCTTTTGTTTCTGCGCACCACAGAAAACAATTTGTGGAGCTAACTTTTTCTCATATGTATGTCAAAATTTAATAAAAATACAACACACAGCAACGCTAACGGAAAACTTGAAATGGACTCATCTTATTGATAATGATTGACAACTTAAAGAACTTCTAGCGATAAGGCGTATATTTTCCCTAGTTGATATGATTAATAACATTAAATTTTAAAATTGCCCTAATGTTTTTAAAATCGGTGTAGTTTGGCAGTAAAATATGCATGGAAGGCAACAAAATACGTTTCAAAGCGATTCACCATTTACAATACCGTGAAAACGTGCACTTTCTACTCCCACCCCTCATTTTACGTCTTGATACTGGGTGCCATTTCGGCCAAACTTTGAGTAAATACATCGCTAGTTTAAAAAAAGTAAAGGTGCTAAAATGTTAAGGATAGGAGTGCTCTTCATTTCCAAAACCTTACCGTATTCCTTCTGCGCATGCGTACGAAATACACCTTAAACTGTGGTGTTTGTCATTGGAAAGATGAAACTGGTGTCTTTCAGTTTGTTTTTAGATGCTTTGCCCCCCTAGACCCAAAATGCCCTTTACATATGTTGTAAATGTTAATAGCGACATGTCGTTGTCCAAAGGGCATCTTGGGTCTAGGGGGGGGGGGGGGGGGCAAAGCATCTAAAAATAAACTGAAAGACACCAGTTTCATATTTCCAATGACAAACGTCCATTTTTGCCTTTTAATGGGTCAAATGTCATGAATCTTTAATAAATTTCTGTCCCTGAATATTATTTGGTCTTAGCAAACAGTGCAGATTCTGATGAAATGCCGCGTTTTAAGGGTTGTTGGTCGGTATTTTTCATTTTTATTCAAATTCTAAGAGAAACTTCTGTTTTCAAACAGTGTAGAACCTGATCAGACTAGGTGTGGTCTGGTTTTACACTGTTTGCCGATGTACCACAAAAAGGACGCTAGGCTTATACAGTCAGGTTAAACTGGTTTTGAGTTTACAAAAAGTATGGTTAAATTGAAAGACATACCAGTTTAAAGAAGGCTTTGAAGAAAGGCAAAATGGCATCCTGACAGACATTCCCACATGTTATCTTAGGTTCGCTCCTCAGTTTCTTCCCCCTCTCTTCAGCAGTTTCATTTCCTATATGATATAAAAATTGAGCCTCGAAAATCAGCAGTTTCATTTCCTATATGATATAAAAATTGAGCCTCGACGCAACAAAACCTGTCTTTGGGGTTTCCGAAAAAAGCGAGACTCAAACCAGTCTTCTTATCTACAGATACTTGCTAGAAAATTGAAATTTCGCTCGTAGCAAGTCCAGATATAATGCTTTCCAATAAGCGAATAACAAAGGCGCTGATCAGACTGCACGGATGCGCAGGCTGGTGTGCGCCTTTGTTGTTTGCCAACCCCCGAAGACAGGTGTTCTCGCGTCGTGGCCCAAATAATAAGTGATGTTTTTGTTTGACTTTATTCTTTGCATCCCATCAACAACCTTTCAGTTAAACAGGGACGGGTTTTCCTGGGTCGAACCAGTACTAAGCTAGAATAAATGTGTCTTGCTCAAGGACCACAGCGCAGTGACGCCGGTGAGGCTCAAACCTGCGGCCCCTCGGTCTCAAGTCAAGGATTCTACCACTGAGTCGCTGCGCTTCCTTAATAAGTGATGTTATATTAAATGTTCTACGCTTGTTTTGCTCGCCGTCAATCAAGGGGTTTTCCTACCTTCCTGAAGTCGGGCCTGAGCCCTGTATAAATTGCATTATTTGAGGAAAATAGCATTTGGACCATCAAATTGGGAAAACTAGAACTGGACCGCCTTAAATGGATTTAATATAATATAAGAAATTAGCAGTGTAAAGCTGTAACATAATTGTTGCTCTAATTGCACACCATAAAAACTCATGAAAAATTGCATAAAATGTGAATGATGTTTTCTTTCACATTTTATGCAAATTTTCATGCATCTGTAACTTTTGCAATTTTAACCAGATTTTCATTAAATTTTCTCCAAAATGTAAAACTAAGAAATTGGGAATGATACACACCATATTGGAAAGTTCTTGCTCATTATCGAATTGGGAAGGGGCCGTTATTTGGCCCCAATCATGCCTAGGATAATCCCTGCAATCACAGCTCATTATCTCCACTGTCAAATGTAGTCACTGTTTGAAACGTATCTCATTTTAAAGTGAGCCTAGTCAGCTGTCACTTATATTTCTGTTGTGCAAACGGTTTTCAAATCCTGTCTCCTGATTGGCCCAATTTGTCTTCATAAATCTCTATGTCTACCTGGAAACTGGTCTAAACCAGTCCACAAGTTAATATTGCATAAAAACCAGCTCTAACTAGTTTCCAGAAGTTGACACTTCTGCAATATTACCCTCTAGAGAGCTAAAAATAGAATGATGAGCGTGAAACTAGCATGTGCTGCATGAAATTGACATATTTGCTGTTTCACTTCCCAATTGGTGAATTTAAGACTTTCATGATTTTTACAACAGTTTTATTTTGTTTTGTTTGCTTATTTTTCTCTGTTTGAATAAACAAACTGTAATTTTTTTTATAATAACATCTTATATTCCCTTTTAAGAGATTACATATACATTTGAAAATGCAAAACACTACATTAAAATATTTAAAGCTGCATAGTCTGTAGAATTTGATCTTCTAATTTTAGAAATAAAGTTTTCTATTTTTCAAGAATACAGTAAAAATACTCAAATTCAGGTAAACATTTTACCATTTTTCGTAAATCTTAACAAATCATCACTATCAAAACAACAGATTTATATTAAAAATCAACTGTCTAGAATTATTGGAAGCACGTAAATAATTACAAACAAGAGAAAAACACCTCTTTTTATAAGATAATTCACTTTTCCTTGCAGTGTTCAGCAGTACTGAACATGTTTATTGTGAAAACATAACTTAATTATATTTTTACAAATGATTTAAAAAGGAAAGGTTTTTTTTCGAAAAATGTTCATAGTTACAGATTTAGTCTCTTTAAATAACAGTTGCTAAAACTGGTGAGAAAGTCCTGAGGCTAAGATGTCTTAGATTGAAGGTTGAACATGTCTTTAACAACAAAAGTGAAAGTAGCAAATTCCTACAACAAAACAGTTATTGACTTCAATTTCGGTAGACATAAGGACTAATCTACCCTTAAAAGGGATGTTCACATCGGCCTAGCAGCCTCGGTGAATTATCACTTTTTCGGGTGGATAAATCCTTGTGTCTACCTCATTGAAGTCAATAATTGTATAATATATGCATTAAGCGGTTATGGCAAGACCATTTACGGAATGATTATATTTGTGTAATGTCTGAAAACCTTTCTGATGAACTATGCTAATATTTTGTATAAATATTTTAAGTTGTTTAACCTTTTTCCAGGTGAGAAAATTACTATAGATTGCCCTTGATTGGTATACATATGAGTCGCGACATGAGATTTCCAATAATGTGGTATGTGCGACCATCAAAGCCTCAGATCAGCCTGCGCATATGCGCAGTCTGTTTAGAGCCTTTACTAGTCGCTTGAGTATTCTATGAGTGTTAAGCTACTGACTGAACATCTATTGGAGTTCCTAAGCTTAAAACGGGGCTGCACAGGCTCGTCTGAGTCTACACTTGGCAAAATGCTGCATTGTTGGAAATCACAAGTCGCGGCTCTTTTTCTATTACCTGGCATATATTTTGGATAGCCAAACAATGGTATAGCCAGAACAGCAAAGGCAACAGCCGTGATAACAAAGCCCATCCACCATGCACCCATCCATCTTGTGTCACGAGGACCAAACCCAAGTCTGGAAGCAGAAAATGTTATACATATCGATGACGCCCGCTCAGATATGAAAACGGTTCAATTAAGGGAAGGAGGATCAGCACAGAAGACTATTGTAAATCTGTGTTAAACACTCAATTCATCTTTGGCGTTCTACTAAAGTAACGCTGTTTTTTTTTTTTAATTTTGAAAACAAAACGACAAAAAACACACCATCAAACAGACGCGAAGCATGAAAACCCACATACAAGGTATATATCTGTCTTCTAAATAAAACGCTAGTAAAGTTTGAAAACTTATAATGAATTAAAAAATTGTGCAAAAAATAGTTCATGGATTGATAAAACTAAGTAATAAACATGCCTTAATCAAATTTAATCTGACCCAGTGAGATTGAATAGCTAAATCAAATTGAGTTAAGTTCAATAAAACAGTTTGAATCATTGCATGATAATCATACTGAACCTAGCTTAACAAAACTAAGTAAAAACTAAATTATTCAAGATTGGTTGATGGAACTAAGTATTACTTAAACAAAATATTTCTGGCTTAGTCTTATATATTCAAACTAAGTCAAATACAATTAAACTAAGTCTAATTCAAGTAAATTAAGCATGACACAATCAAGCTAAAACTAACTAAATCGAACTCCGTCTGTCTAAATTACACTTAAACTAATTCAATCAAACTAAGTCTAACTCATGGATCTACACACTCCCATGCAAAAACTTTATGAAGGCAAATTTGTTTTTATTACTGGCTCTATCATTTAAAAACTGAGTCTGGATCAATAAATTAGTATAGATCATTCAAACATAGTCTGGATCAGCCAAACCAAACCAAATCAGAGTATTACACACTCAAATTGAGCTTGGTTTTTGTTTGTTTTGTTGCTTTACGTCCCAAGTCAACAGCTATGGTCATTGCGGGACGGTCAGTTCACCTGACCACACTTTTTCCTGGGCAGGCTTGAACAAGCGGTTAACCAGTAATTCGTGCACATACTTTTGCTTGTAACTGACAACAACCCTTCTTGAATGAATCAGCGGAAGGGAGGAGAATGACCGTAGAAATCATTTCATGATAAATCTCCACGAAAGCATGGGACTGGACTGGGATCGAACTCGCGACCCCTGGATCTGCAGTCAGACACGCATCTGTAGCCAGACACGTTACCGACTGCGCTACGCGGCCCGGCAAATTGAGTTTGGATCCATTAAACTAAGTCTAACTAATCAAATGGAGTCTGAATCAATTAAAATTAAACTAAATCTGGTTTAATCAATTTTGTTTAGCTTATTCAATCTGAGTCTTGATTGAATAAGCTTTGTCTAGCTTAACAAAACTACAATTTACTTAATCGGACCTAATTCTACCTCACTTATATCGATTCTGAAATAACTAAACTGACTCAACTGTCAAACTCAACAAAGCAATTTTTGAATGAACGTGTTTATATTATTCAAAACTTTAAATCAAAGTACCATACGTGTCTTGGTCAACTCTGTCGAACTCCACGAAATATGTTTGAATGAACTGTCCGCCAGCTAGGAAACCAGAAGCCACTCCAATGGCGACAGCAGCGGCACAAAAACCTGAAAGAGATCAAAAGTCACTGAATAACGCTTTCACTTGCGGCCCAATAATGGTCAACTTGTAGTGGTACTTGGATCCTCCCTACCCTCATCAACTAAAAAAAACATACAACGTTGTCCAAGTGTGACCCCCTCTGACAAAACTTTCTTTCTGGGTCCGCGCATGTGCAATAAATAGTGAATTTTAAGGAGTTGCTGGTCAAACTGTCTACTAAATGGTGTTCTTTGTCCTTGGAGAAAGTTTTTATCTTATCAGACAGTGCGGACACTGGTGAATGCCACTTTAAGCGTCATTTCACGTGAGCCATCACTGATTGTCAAAGTACTTTATCTAGAATAACAAGGGTTAATACCCACAAACAATATTTGGCAAAAAAGCTTGGTGAAACTCAGAATTGCTTGAATTTAAAAGCTGGTAGAGCGAAACCAGTTACATGTACCATGGTAAGTCATTATAAAAATAGAAAAAAATTGGCCAAGGCCCTCGTGTATATATTGCAATGTCGAAAGAAACTATTTGAAGATAAAAATTACAGAAGTGTCTCGTTAAATCGGAGTTTTTAGACCAGTTTTCCAATTCTACTAGGAGAGGTACAATTTTTATCATATGACTGCGTCTGGGAGTAAAATATTGTCATGCATTAAAATCGATAAACCGCTAGTGATTTACAGATTTTCGGGAAGTGTAATGACGTCCATAACAACGTTGTGTACATTATGACAAAATCATAACTTATTACGCCAAAACTGAGATTTCAAAGTAATCTTAATATCATAATATGACATCATATTATGATGAATAGAATCTAACATTCGTGCTCCTGCATTATTGAATTGAATAAACTCGTTGCGAAAAATGCTCGGCTAGCCTTGCCTTTTATCACTTTTCCTCAACTCGTTTAATAAATTCAATAAAACATGAGCACTCATGTAAGATCCTCTATGCATGTTCTATATTTCCTAAGTGTTATGTGTCTCTTCCTCTCGTTGCATTTGATTGGTCTGTGGTTTTGGCATTTCTAGGTCATACGTACTTGTTTCTTGAATACATTTTGAGAAGAAATAAAAATAAATATTAGATATACCATGGGTTGTCCGCCTGTACATGGAGATAATCCATGAGCTTTAGCGAGTAGATTATCTTACGTACGTGTGGAAAAACGTGGTATAACTATTTTATACCACCTACATCAGTGTATACCTTGCTCACTACGAGGTATGTTATGCTTAAGTTGGTAAATGTGGTATAATATCAGAAATATGACCTTTAATTTTGTAATTGACAGATCCTATAAATAGGAATAAATGAGCCAATTGAGCCAGCATTCGAAACCAAAGAAGTCTCTACATGTCTTGCATGCACACAATATAGATTTAGTTGAATACTCAGACTTCGACTTTAACAGGGGCCTCGAACAATTCGGATTTGAGTAAACTACATGACGTAGAGTTGTGTTCATACCTACACAGAGAGCGCCTGTATTTGAGTCACTATTCTCGTACAAGTATACTGTGCCCAGTGTAAACATTGTGCAGTAACCAAGTCCATTGAGAATCTGTGCCAAAACAAACACACCAATGTACCTTTCACCACTGCTAGTACAAGGTGGCCCGGATGGACCGCCAGAAGCATGGGTTAATCGGTCCTGTCGAATTCGAAACCTCTGAAACGCAATACCAAAATGTTCATCTATTATCTTCGTCGGTAGAAAGAATGAAAAATGACAGCATACTCTATATATTACATGTAGATACCCCATACAGTATGTTTATATAATACAACCACACATGAGTATCCCCCTCCTACAAACAAACAAAGTTTAAAAAAACAAAACCCAAAACAGTCTCGGGACCAGGTACTAAACATTCTACGCATTAGTGGTTGTACCAGGGTCATTTGGAAAGTTCCTAGCATTGTCTTTTATCTCAGTAACCAATTAACAAACCCATTCATGTTTGATATCATTTAAAACCGCTATCTTTCAGCTATTTTATGACTTAAATTACAAGCGGATGTTATAATGCAGACAAGAAAAATATTAATTTGAATGCATGTACTGTTTGTAAACTAGAAAAAGCAAAATTTCAATGGAATAGGTAACTTTTCACCTTTTGAAAAGTGTGCAGAACATTAATAATATTTGATGAAATTAAACAGTTTTGTACCATTTAATAGGCCACCATCTGGTAAAGGTATTTTACAATTAATGGCCGAATTTGTTGTTTCTAATGAACAGCAATACTAAAACCGTTTAGAACGCATTGCAATGCCTTTATTTCTACGACTAAAATCACATATCTTATTGCACATATTTTGAAATTATATAACTGACAGTAGTTTAAACATGCTCTAGGTTGATGGTTTTTGTCAAGCACGCCCTATGCACTTTGTATTGAAACCAAAACAAAATGTTTTTTAAACCAGAACAAAGGGGAGATGACTCTTAAAATCTACGCGTGGGGTAGATTGAATTTAGCTATGATGTGACGTTCTAGTTCATTTCAATTAAAAAACAGTAATAAATTAAAGAGTAAGAATACCTTGAGAGTAAAAATCAATCACTTTTGTGTAGGTTTACGAGATACCATGAGAAATTCGTATTACCTTCGACAAGATATATGGACTGAGTTACCCCACCCACTTCTTGAAAAGTAGGGGTCGTGTTATTAGGAATAATTTTCTTGACAAAAGAACCAAAAACGTCAACATTTTTGCGCTACTAAATGTTATTTAGACATTAACCGCCACAAATAAAGCAAAACATATAATCTATAGGCATATTTCGTGGTCCTGTAGTGACCCAATTCATAGTAAAAACATAAAGAAAAATCACAAAAGTCCCAATTTTGAAAGTTTACCATTTCTCTACTAGTCAGCATTTTCTCAATGTAAAGGCGTAATTCATGCAAGCAGTGATCGCTTAATATATTTTAATAACAAACTAGAACGCGCAGTCAATGGGGCGCCATCGCAAATCCCCACGCTAAAGTTTTTGATCCCCCCAAGCACCCCAAGTCCCTCCCCTGGGACATGAACCCAGAAACAGAATGAAAATTCTGTTCAATATGTTTTCTATCTTTTATTTGTGAGAACATACTCAAAGTTTGGTATAAAAAAATGAAATTGACATGGTAACCAAAGTTTAATGATGTTTGACATTTTGACCTCATCCAAAGGTCACCAGTTTGACCCTAGGATGAAAATTTTACACGCATTTTCTTCTGCTTGTCATCCTCGTCGATTTGATATGCCACATGACCATGTTTGGAAAAAATGTGGGGGCTCCCCCAGCGCCCCAAAGTCCCACCCCTGGGGCATGACCAAGGTGACAGAATGAAAATCCCGTCTGATATGTTTTGTATCTTACATTTGTACAATACACACAAAGTTTGGTAAAAAAAATCTTTGAATTGACTTGTTATTCGAAATGTAATGATATTTGACCTTTTGACCTCACCCTAAGGTCATCAGTTTGACCTTAGGATGAAAATTTTACTTGTGTTCTATTCTGCTCGTCATCCCCGTCGATTTGATATGACACATGACCATGTTTGATTTTTTTTTGAACCCCTCGGCACCCCAACGCCCCACCCCTGGGGCATGACCCAGGCAGCAGAATTAAAATCCTGTCTGATATGTTTTGTATCTTTCATTTGTGAGAACAAACACAAAGTTTGGTATAAAATCTTTGAAATTGACTTTGTAATTGGAATTAAATATTTGACCTTTTGACCCCTCTCCCAGGGCCCAAAGAGGGGGGGCCAAAATAAAAAAAAAAAAAAAACACGTTGCACGCCCCATTTATGTGAGTTACTCACACACCAAATTTGGTTGAATTTCGTCCAACGATTTAGGAGGAGATAGCATAACGGACAGACGGACAGAGGCGATTACAATATCCCCTTTGCTATTTTAAAAAAAGCGTGGGGATAAGTTGGCACCAAATCTTTACTTTGTCAAATCACAATCGTAAATAAGGTCCCCAATTTCTCTTCGATTTTTTCCAAACATTTTGCTTAAAATTTCCGCCAGTGTATTTCAAACATGCGCTGCACGTGCATACCAAGTCCTTTTTCGACAAAAATCAAACCATCAAATAGCCTACGAATTCTAGTTTCAAAAATGTATATATTTTAGCATTTTATAAACTCATTGTCGGGTTATGATGCCATGCTACGAACTTTCCAAATGCTTCTGGTAAACTAACAGGATGAAGATAATCCAAGTAGTGGGATGAATTATAAAATAATATAAAGAGAAATGAGTGTAAAGCAACACTCATACTTTGCTGACTATACTATACTCCTCAAAATAATTGAAGGACCAAGATTTTAGAATGCGAATATAATTAGCTCAAATATTTAAATTCTGTAAAACTTGGCCCAAATCTTTCTATTCTTTATGCCCATAAGTCAAGAAGCTTTATTACTGATTTTCATGCCTAATTCTGCCATAACCGTGTCTCAAATGCACATACCCTCAAAAACACACTTTAAAAAGGCAGTGGGTGGGGTAAAGAAATTCTTCTGTGGTCAATCGAGTAGAATGAAAGTGACATTAAATCAAACTTTGTTTTAAACAGTCCAGCTTACATGCAAAATATTCTTCAAACAGTTTCAATATTCTGGGAAGCAAGCATTTTTATCTCTGACAATGGAGTTTTGACATTGTTTTGTTTTCTGAAAACAATGTGTGTACTTGGCCGTTACAAATCAGATTTTCAATCGTCATTCTTTGCCTTTGAGTGTTAGAAAGATGTTCCGGCGAACTGTTTAAAGTTTGTCACAGACAAACGCCAAAACCAGTTGTCTGAACCCATATACTGGCCATTACGCCACGGCCAAAAGGGGCTATTTTCTCTCACAGGAAGAGTTGGATGGTATCAACGGGATTAAAACACCATACAATCATGTGAAAACAGAGATTTCAGCATCTAAAAGCATTTTTCATTCATTTCATGCAGTTCTGTGGTCCATGGATCACACACAAAGAATGACATTCCAATGCATTTAGGTCACGTTTCAAAATGACAAAAAATCCTTGTTAGTAACATTTTCTACCATTTTCTTTTTGCCGTTTGACTTGGCAATTGGGCGCCAAAGATGTCCAAAAAATTTAGGCTTGATCGTAAAATTGGTTCTCAAAATATGTACTACACAAAATGCATCAATGTTATAATTGATAGCATTGGTCCTTCAATTATTTTGAGGAGTATATTTACACACACGAAGTATTATTCACAGCAACACTGTTTTAAAGAGTTGGTATTCTGAATTTATAGACAATTACAAATGGATTTTTCCCTAGTCCGGCTTTATACTTCTCTCCCTTGTATTAAATTCGGAACAGTATATAACTTGATAAAGTAATTGTTAACAGACTCAAACAAACAAATAAAAATTGAGCCAGTGCATGAGATTTCAAACAATGTGGTATGAGCGGCCAGCAAAGCCTCAGATCAGCCTGCGCATGCTAGTCGCTTGAGTATTCTATGATTGTTAAACTACTGACTGAACACCATTTGGAGTTTCTAAGCTTAAATAGAGGCTGCAGAGGCTCGTCCGAGTCTACACTTGTCAAAATGTCAAATGTTGGAAATCTCATGCCGCGGCTCAAATATAAAGCTATGCGGAGCATCGAGTGAAAAGAGGCTTTACATGTACCTACCTTTTCCCGCATAATTATACTCCTCAGAAATATGTGGAATGATAAATATAACTGATCCCACCGCCATCATGACAGATCCGGCAGCTATCCATGATATTTTATTGGTGCGCGCCCCGAAGAAGCTGATAAATAATATAAGCGACAACGCCCCAATATCCTGAGATGCTGGAATAAGGGATGACTTGGTGCTGGTGAGTTGAAACTGGCGCTCAATCGAAGGTAAGCCAGCATTTGCTAAGCCGTTGACGGCGAATCCTTCCAAGAAGTTGAAGAGAAAAAGCCATACCACCAATACCCATATGTTGTTCAAGAACTGTACGGCTCTGCAAGAAAGACAACAAATTTGAACCGCAATGTGATAGGATAAAATTGGGTAATTTTGGACACCAGGTAAATTCGGACACACATTTGCAAACAATTTAAATCCAGATAAGACGGCTCTTTATGAGCAGTCTCATCAGGATTTTTACTGTTTGCTTACTTAATTTATTTTTTTATCCAATATTTGAAATTTGAAACAAGCAATGTCGCTGTCCGAATGTATCTGTCTGTCCGAATATACCCGACTTTACCCTAAATGAAACCTGGTGAGGTGACCGTCGCTTTGGTATAGGTATTGGATAAACCACTCGCCTTATACCCAGGTCGCTGGTTCGATAGTATACTATATTATTATTGATACATCTTCACATTCAGATCGTTTAAAATAAGTAGTAGGCACAATACCGAGCGGGGTGGGGGGCAAGATAAACTGGCCTGAACAGCTTACCCCTCACCCCTACAACTAAGCATACATAACAATCTTACAAAGAAAACAGCTGATTTTGACTTGAATTATGTTTATTATTGATACATCTTCACATTTAGATAGTTTAAGATAAGTAGTATAGGCACATCTTTTTACTTTGATACCCAGGTGAGTGGGAGAAAGATAAACTGGCCTGGACAGCTTACCCACGCCCCTGAAACTAAGCATACAGAACAAACTGACAAAGAAAACAGCTGAATTTGACTTGAATTATGTTTATAATTGATACATCATCACATTCAGATAGTTTAAAATGAGAAAACTAAGCAAAATAATTTTACTTTGATACTCAGGTGGGTGGGGGTCAAGATAAACTGGCCTGGACAGCTTACCCCCCACCCCTACAACTAAGAATACAGAACAATCTGACAAAGAAAACAGCTGAATTTGACTCGAATTATGTTTATTATTGATACATCTTCACGTTCAGATAGTTTAAAATAAGTAGTATAGGCACAATACGTTTACTTTGATACCCAGGTGGATTGGGGGCAAGATAAACTGTCCCGGACAGCATACCCCCCACCCCTGCAACTAAGCATACAGACAATCCGACAAGGAAAACAGCTGAATTTGACTTGAATTATGTTTATAATTGATACATCATCACATTCAGATAGTTTAAAATGAGAAAACTTAGCAAAATTATTTTATTTTGATACTCAGGTGGGTGGGGTTCAATATAAACTGGCCTGGACAGCTTACCCCCCATCCCTACAACTAAGCATACAGAACAATCTGACAAAGAAAACAGCTGAATTTGACTTGAATTATGTTTATTACTGATACATCTTTACATTCAGATAGTTTAAAATAAGTAGTATAGGCACAATACTTTTACTTTGATACCCAGGTGGATGGGGGGCAATACAAACTGGCCTGGACAGCTTACCCCCCACCCCTTCAACTAAGCATACAGAGCAATCCGACAAAGAAAACAGCTAAATTTGACTTGAATTATGTTTATAATTGATACATCATCACATTCAGATAGTTTAAAATGAGAAAACTTAGCAAAATAATTTTACTTTGATACTAAGGTGGGTGGGGGTCAAGATAAACTGGCCTGGACAGCTTACCCCCCCCCCCCACCCCTACAACTAAGCATACAGAACAATCTGACAAAGAAAACAGCTGAATTTGACTGGATGATGTTAATTATTGATACATTGTCACATTCAGATAGTTTAAGTAAGTAGTATAGGCACAATACTTTTACTTTAATACTCAGGTGGGTGGGGGTCAAGATAAACTGGCCTGGGCAGCTTGCCCCCCCTCCCTGCAACTAAACATATGGAACAATGTGACAAAGAAAACGGCTGATTTTGACTTGAATTATGTTCATAATTGAAACATCTTTACATTCAGATAGTTTAAAACGAGAAAACTTAGCAAAATAATTTTACTTTGATACTCAGGTGGGTGGGGGTCTAGATAAACGCGCCTGGATAGCTTACCCACCACCCCTACAACTAAGCATACAGAACAATCTGACAAAGAAAACAGCTGAATTTGACTTGAATTATGTTTACAATTGATACATCTTCACATTCAGATAGTTTACAATAAGTAGTATAGGCACAATACGTTTACTTTGATACCCAAGTGGCTGGGGGGCAAGATAACCTGGCCTGGACAGCTTACCCCCCCCCCCCCACACCTTTGCAACTAAGCATACAGAACAATCCGACAAAGAAAACAGCTGAATTTGACTTGAATTATGTTGATAATTGATACATCATCGCATCCAGATAGTTTAAAATGAGAAAACTTAGCAAAATTATTTTACTTTGACACTCAGGTGGGTGGGGGTCAAGATAAACTGGCCTGGACAGCTTACCCCCACCCCTACAACTAAGCATACAGTACAATCTGACGAAGAAAACAGCTGAATTTGACTTGAATTATGTTAATTATTGATACATCGTCACATTCAGATAGTTTAAAATAAGTAGTATAGGCACAATACTTTTACTTTGATACTCAGGTGAGTGGGAGCAAGATAAACTGGCCGTGACAGCTTGCCCCCCACCCCTGCAACTAAACATATGGAACAATCTGACAAAGAAAACGGCTGATTTTGACTTGAATAATGTTTATAATTGAAACATCTTCACATTCAGATAGTTTAAAACGAGAGAACTTAGCAAAATAATTTTACTTTGATACTCAGGTGGGTGGGGGTCAAGATAAACGCGCCTGGACAGCTTACCCCCCACCCCTACAATTAAGCATACAGAACAATCTGGCAAAGAAAACAGCTGAATTTGACTTGAATTATGTTTATTATTGATACATCTTCACATTCAGATAGTTTAAAATAAGTAGTATAGGCACAATACGTTAACTTTGATACCAAGGTGGCTGGGGGGGGGGGGGCAAGATAACCTGGCCTGGACAGCTTACCCCCCCCCCACACCCCTGCAACTAAGCATACAGAACAATCCGACAAAGAAAACAGCTGAATTTGACTTGAATTATGTTGATAATTGATACATCATCACATTCAGATAGTTTAAAATGAGAAAACTTAGCAAAATGATTTTACTTTGATACTAAGGTGGGTGGGGGTCAAGATAAACTGGCCTGGACAGCATACCCCCCCCCCCCCCCCCCCCCCGAACCCCCACCCCTACAACTAAGCATACAGAACATTCTGACAAAGAAAACCGCTGAATTTGACTTGAATTATTAATATTATTGATACATCGTCACATTCAGATAGTTTAAAATAAGTAGTATAGGCACAATACTTTTACATTGATACTCAGGTGGGTGGGGGTCAAGATAAACTGGCCTGGACAGCTTACGCCCAAACCCTGCAACTAAAAATACAGAGCAATCCGACAAAGAAAACAGCTGAATTTGACTTGAATTATGTTTATAATTGAAACATCTTCACATTCAGATAGTTTAAAACGAGAAAACTTAGCAAAATAATTTTACTTTGATACTCAGGTGGGTGGAGGTCAAGACAGACGCGCCTGGACAGCTTACCCCCCCCCCCCCACACCCCTACAACTAAGCATACAGAACAATCTTACAAAGAAAACAGCTTAATTTGACTTAAAATATGTTTATTATTGATACATCTTCACATTCAGATAGTTTAAAATAAGTAGTATAGGCACAATACTTTTTCTTTGATACCCAGGTGGGTGGGGGGGGGGGCAAGATAAACTGGCCTGGACAGCTTACCCCCCACCCCTGCAACTAAGCATACAGAGCAATCCGACAAAGATAACAGCTGAATTTGACTTGAATTATGTTTATAATTGATACATCATCACATTCAGATAGTTTAAAATGAGAAAACTTAGCAAAATAATTTTACTTTGATACTAAGGTGGGTGGGGGTCAAGATAAACTGGCCTGGACAGCTTACACCCCCCCCCCCAACCCCTACAACTAGGCATACAGAACAATCTGACAAAGAAAACAGCTGAATTTGACTTGAATTATGTTAATTATTGATACATCGTCACATTCAGATAGTTTAAAATAAGTAGTATAGGCACAATACTTTTACTTTAATACTCAGGTGGGTGGGGGTCAAGATAAACTGGCCTGGACAGCTTGCCCCCATCCCCTGCAACTAAACATATGGAACAATGTGACAAAGAAAACGGCTGATTTTGACTTGAATTATGTTTATAATTGAAACATCTTCACATTCAGATAGTTTAAAACGAGAAAACTTAGCAATATAATTTTACTTTGATACTCAGGTGGGTGGGGGTCAAGATAAACGCGCCAAGACAGCTTACCCCCCACCCCTACAACTAAGCATACAGAACAATCTGACAAAGAAAACAGCTGAATTTGACTTGAATTATGTTTATTATTGATACATCTTCACATTCAGATAGTTTAAAATAAGTAGTATACGCACAATACGTTTACTTTGATACCCAGGTGGCTGGGGGCAAGATAACCTGGCCTGGACAGCTTACCCCCCCCCCCCCACCCCTGCAACTAAGCATACAGAACAATCCGACAAAGAAAACAGCTGAATTTGACTTGAATTATGTTGATAATTGAAACATCATCGCATTCAGATAGTTTAAAATGAGAAAACTTAGCAAAATAATTTTACTTTGATACTCAGGTGGGTGAGGGTCAAGATAAACTGGCCTGGACAGCTTACCCCCCCCCCCACCCCTACAACTCAGCATACAGAATAATCTGACAAAGAAAACATCCAAATTTGACTTGAATTATGTTTATAATTGATACATCTTCACAATCAGATAGTTTAAAATAAGTAGTATTAGCAAAATAATTAAGCTTAAAATCACTTAATCTTGATATTTTTATTCAAGATGATGTTAAAGTTTTACCAATATTAACCCCACACCGGGCCGCGTAGCGCAGTTGGTAACGTGTCTAGTTACAGATGCGAAGCTGACTGCAGATTCAGGGGTCGCGAGTTTGATCCCAGCCCGGTCCCATACTTTCATGGAGTTTAAAATAAGTAAACTTAGCGAAATAATTTTACTTTGATACTCAGGTGGGTGGGGGTCAAGATATTTAACTGGCCTGGACAGCTTGACCCCCACCCCTGCAACTAAACAAATGGAACAATCTGACAAAGAAACGGCTGATTTTGACTTGAATTATGTTTATAATTGATACATCTTCACAATCAAATAGTTTAAAATAAGAAAAATTAGCACAATAATTTTACTTAGATAACCAGGTGGGTGGGGGGGGGGCAAGATAAACTGGCCTGGACAGCTAACCCCCCACCGCTGCAACTAAGTATATGGAACAATGCAACAAATAAAAAAGCTGAGTATGACTGGAATTATGTTTATAATTGATACATCTTCACATTCAGATAGTTTAAAATAAGTAGAATTAGCAAAATAATTTTACTTTGTCACCCAAGTGGGTTGGGGGCAAGATAAACTGGCCTGGACAGCTTACCCCCCACCCCTCCAACTAAGCATACAGAACAATCCGACAAAGAAAACAGCTGAATTTGACTTGAATTATGTTTACAATTGATACATCTTCACATTCAGATAGTTTAAAATAAGTAGTATTAGCAAAATAATTAAGCTTAAAATCACTTAATCTTGATATTTTTATTCAAGATGATGTTAAAGTTTTACCAATATTAACCCCACACCAGGACACGTAGCGCAGTTGGTAACGTGTCTGGTTACAGATGCGAAGCTGACTGCAGATTCAGGGGTCGCGAGTTCGATCCCAGCCCGGTCCCATACTTTCATGGAGATTGATCATGAAATAATTTCTACGGTCATTCTCCTCCCTTCCGCTGAATCATTCATGAATGGTTGTTGTCAGTTACAAGCGAAAGTATGTGCACGATTACTGGTAAACTACTTGTTCAAGCTTGCCCAGGAAAAAAGTGTGGTTAGGTGAGCTGATCGTCCCGCAATGACCATAGCTGTTGACTTGGGACGTAAAGCAACAAAACAAACAAACAAACAAAAACAAAATTAACCCCACATGCACCAATTTCTCACTTTATGACTTATGGAGGACCTGAATTCATTAAAATGATACAGAAAAATATCAAAATAACATATTTATATTTTTACAATGTTGGCGGGGGGCAAGATAAACCGGCCTGGACAGCTTGCCCCCCCGATGGTGAAGATAACCAGGGTGGGGGTCAAGATATCCCGGGACAGCTTGCCCCCGGGGGGCAAGCTGTCCAGGGGGGGCAAGATAAACTGTTACACCGGCTCCCCCAGTCTGTAGGATGAAACTAAATTGTGGCCTCATCTTCTGAGATTCGCTTTACCAATAATTGTAAGAATAAGGTGATAGTCCAATTAAAATTAAATGTTTCAGGCGCACGTGGTAGTTTTACTTTGCAATTATATTAGTGAGAAACGTACACAATGTAAAACCTGTACGGGGGAGCGCAGTGGCCCAGTGTTTGACTCGAGACCGAGAGTTCTAGCCTCACCGGCGTCACTGCGTCTTGAGCAAGACACATTTATCCTAGCTTAGTACTTGTCCAACCCAGGGAGACCTGTCCCTGTTTAAATGAAAAATTGTTGATGGGACGTAAAAAATCAAATCAAACACATAAAACCTATATACTGGTTTCATATTTTTACATTCATGCGGTTGTACCTCTTTAACATTTTGTATTAGTATTGTCTGCTGGCTTGATCTGAGCCCAAGACGGTACTTCTTTGTCTTCTTCCTTACTTTAGTTTTGAAACAAGAAATATGTCACAATGTGACAAATGTCCCCCGTAAAGACGATTTTGTAGAATTGAGCCCAGAGGTCAAGGTCACAGTGACCTGAAGACAGTACGCGGCACTCCACGACCCAAGGTGATAGTATCCACTCATCAAAGGGATTTCTACCTCAATTAATATTGGAGATATGCTCCAGACACGATTTTTCTAGAATTGAGGCCAGAGGTCAAATTCACAGTGGCCCGAAATAGTATGCAACAATTTTCGGAGGTAGCCAACAAATGTCTATTCGTGGGTACGGACGGATGGGCAGACACGCAGTTAAAAAACTATATGCCACCAAAGCCGACTTTGGGGGCATTAAAATGAGTAGCAGGCAAAACAAAGCGTATCTAACAATCAAAGAGTTCAAAGGTGTATGACTTTCATATAATTGGGTCAGTTGGGCTAAAGTTACTTTGGTTTGCATGGTCCAAATCCAAATCGTCTGTCGATTACAAGCCTCTCTTCCGCCTCTTTTTGCTTTTCTGTCACTTTTGGATCCTAAAAGTATACAAAATAGAAACAATTTTAGCGCTTCTTTTAAGTATGTCAAGATAAACGAATAAAACATGCAAAAGTCCACACAGGTTAAGTTAAACATTTTTTGAACGTAAAATTGTAAATATTTTCTTATTCCCTGGTTTGAAGAATTAATGTGAACTTTTTCTTTCAAACCTAGGTTTAAAGTTTTTAAACCTAGGTTTAAGATTTTCAAACCAGGGTTTAAAGTTTTAACGTAGGTTTAAAGAATTAATGTGCATTTGGCCAGCTAAAACCCCTGTTTGAAACTTCAAACCCTGGTTTAAAGAATTAATGTGCACTTTTTCTTTCAAACTTAGGTTTTAAGAGCAATTCTCTGTAAATATGGAGCGAGTTATATAGGAACCATTTCACGCTCCGACTCGGATTTTGATGAAACTTGCTGACAGTGTAAGTGGTCATGTAAAAACAAGAAATCAAGTGTTAGTTTATCCAATTTAACCTCCGTTGCCATGGCAACAGCATCCAAAGATTTGGGCCCAAAAAGAAGCAAAAAACACATGAAAAATGACATTTTTACCATTAAACTACTCTAAAAATAGATTGTACTAATCAAAAACATGGAATTATTTTGAACAAACAGACTTAATATAACTGAATTAGCTAATGGTAGCAGCCTTACCAAAAAGCTTAGATATACTAATCTTTCACTGAAAGTGGGTGGGGTGAGTAGGACCGGAAAATTATGCTTTTGGGGCATTTTCGCGCAAACATGACAACTTTGCGCGGCTACTTTCACATACACTCATGTTAATATATAATAGGCCAGGGTATGAAATTTTATAATATGGAAGAAAATGTTTGGGAAGTTACCGTCTTCTTGTCGTTACCATGGTAACAAATGTTTCCCTGTAGAAAAACTAAAAAAGATAAATATTGCATAAACAATTCATTTATTGCTATATTACATTAATATAGTCTATTGTAAATAAAATATTTTCATTACTCATACATCTCTTTTATATATGACATTAAAGTCTGCTACAGATAAGCTAATTTAAGACTTTAAGGGGCATCATAAGGGGTAAAAATTATGAATTTTATAATAAAAACCAACATATTTGGCTAATTTGCCCTTCCAATACCCTCAAAATTGTTATTACTTATCACAAATGTGCAATATTTGTGAAAATGTAGTCGTAAATTAAAGAAATAAGATCAATGAATTCTCATTAAATTATCTAAACATGCTTATTTATAAGGAAAAGTGGGTGGGGTAAGTAGGACTTGAAAAACATGCCTTTTAGGCATTTTTAAACACAGTCAACAACCTAAATCATGCATTTAAACATATATGCATGATTATACACATTAGAGCAGAATATATAGTTTTTATTTTATGAAAAACATGTTTCAGAAGTAATCAGCTTCTGTTCGTAACCATGGCAACATAAGTTTCACTGTAGGATAACTGTAAAATGACTTTATTGCAGAATGGTATTAATTTATTGTCAAACGAAATGATAGTATTTATTATAAATCTCTTTATATAATAACTTAATCACATTTCTTACAAATAACAATAAAATAGCCAATAGGAAAGCTGCATTTGAATTTTTAATGTAATTTAGTGTTAAAAATTCTGACCCAAAAGTAAGGCAAACTTGCCTTTTCACTTGTATTGAAATCGCCCATCGTCATCATAATTAACATGGTTTGCGTCAGAAAATGCAAACTTTTATTTCAATAGATGGAAATAATTCAATTCAACAGCCTTATTAAAATGCTACAATATACTTATCTGGCATGAGAAGTGGGTGGGGTAAGTAGGACCCTCGAATTCTCTTAATCATGCAGCAATCTCCCATAGAAGTGTTTCACACATGGTCTCGGATTTTGTAAGAAAATAATGACAATTTATGTATTTTGGTAAAATCAACCACATTTATGTATGTTCAGCTGTTGATTTTTCGGTTGTTATGGCGACAGCTTTCAAATATTTTGGCATAAAATCAATCTAAATTCCTTTAAATTTAGATATTATACGTTCTACCAGGTCCAGAGCTATAAATAGAAAAAAACTTACAACCCCTCTATTTAAAAAACTACCCAATTACCAATAAAATTGATTTCATTGCTTTAAAACAGAAAAATATGGATACTATCAGGTACTCTTAACACTGAGTCTATGGTTAAACAAAAGTTAAACACCCTCGTGCTATTTGTGACTTATTTACATACATTTATGCATGCAGAACCTGATAGATCTACTTTTCTCAGTATTTTGCATATTATCGTACACGTTTAAATGGTAACTGACAGTTGGTTCTGCATGCAGCTAATACCATAAATACCTTTTCTGCTAACCCTTTTCATTCTAAAACGTATCATCATACTTATAAAAGTACTAGAAAGACCGAAAATTATGGGAAAGTCTTAAGATTCCAGTCTGAAAATGGAATAAAATATACATATTATATTGTCAAGCTTGTATCAGTATTGTTTTGTTTACAAACAGTCTTTAAAAATGTAGTTTTAAATGCAAATACAACAGTATTTCAGTAAAGCCTGGTCTTGAGAGAGAGAGAGAGAGAGAGAGAGAGAGAGAGAGAGAGAGAGAGAGAGAGAGAGAGAGAGAGAGTGAGAGAAATAGAGAGAGAGCGAGAGGGAGGTAGCAATCTGCTCTCTCATATCATGCAATAATTATAACTATGAGGAAGGTATAATAACTTTGATTATGACCAGCTAGCAAAAAGTTAAAAATCCCTTTTAAGTATTTGAAACAATCCATTTTTTAGTTTGAAAAAGCCTTTTAGTCTCTTATAATCCGACCAACACAAATATAATAATGTACAATTATAGTTATTGTTTGAGTTAATCAAACTCGAACTATTCAGAATTACACATAAATCCACCAGAGTTATTGGTTTTATAGTGAAAAAAATACTTTTGAGACGACCCTTTTTAGCGGCTAAAAATGAACTGTTGTGATTATAGGATATCCGTCGTCGTCAGTCAACATTTGCTTTAAATCACATCTCCTAAACCTCTGGGTGGAACGTCGCCAAGCTACACATGAGTAATCTTTGGTGGTGATCTTTTTAAGTTGTTCAAAAAATTCTATTCCAGGCAGAAAGCTGGTTGCCATAGCAACCAAAAGGAAAAAAGATTAAAAATCTTTTCCAAAAATACTGGTCAGATTTGAAAATAATTTGGCACAAATGGTAATTTGCTGACTCTCGTCCAAAGTTGTTCATATTATTTAAAATGATGAAAAAACCTGGCCGCCATGGGGGTAGGACTGTTTTTCCTATTAATGTATAGGAAAACTTCAAACAAGTCTTCTTGTCAAAATTAGTAAGTGAGTATGATCAGGAAATACCACAATCACAAACTGCAGACAAACCCATGGCATCGTGAAAAATACTAACAGAAGGATTTGAAAATAACTTGGCATAAATGATCATTGGGCGAAGCACTGCCAAAAATGTCCAAATATTTTTGATACATGTACATTGAAAAACATGGCCGCCAGTTGATGAGACCAGTTTTTTTTCTATGTAAATATAGGGATAGCTTTAAGAATCTTCTTGTCAAAATCAACTTGGTCGATCGAAAATAATTAAACACTTATGGTCATTGAGTGACCATCTACCAAGATTGTTCACATTTTTAACGGTTGAAAAACATGACTGCCAGGGGTGGAGTCTGATTTTCTTATATGGAAAAATTTGCTACAAATCTTCTTGTCAAAATACTACTTGGTCAAATTGTTTCAGGAATATCATCAAAGTGTCAAACAGCTTAGATCCAAACAGTTTTGGTCCAAACTGTTTACAAATGTTATCAGTAGAAAAGACACTAGCAAGAGTTAAAAGATCATGTAAACATTTCTGGGCTATTTGAAAAAAATCAGCACATATGATCCTTAGTGCTCCTCTACCATGATTGTTCAAACTATGTAAATCTATCAAAAATGGCCACCAGGGTCATTTGCATGTCTATTCATCTGTTTGTCTGTGAGTCAGTAACTGCAACTGTTATTGATCAAGTTTGATTCAATCTTGGTTTATATGACACATTTAAAGTTTTACATTCTGTTACTTTAGCCAACATAAAAGCTGGATTTGGGTAGGTGCTTTGCTTTCCCTCTATAAACAGTCATTCTAAGGTAAGCCCCCAGGACACAAAGGCCATCCTGTATTAAAATGTAATATTTTAGTAGCGTATGTAATTGTAGGCCTTATATCTTATCTTTTTCTATCTCTCTATAGAAGTTTTTTTTAAAAATTTGACTAGATTATCATTTTTTGGTTATAATCCAGGGAATAGATAGAAAAACAAAATAACTTTTGCAACCACCCCTTTAAATTTCTTTTGATTTTTAATTGATTGCTGTGACCATCTAGTAAAGATTTTGATAACTAAATGATCATACACTGTGTTACTCTAGTGTTTACTGAATCCTTTATAAACTGGAGATTTTAAACTAAACTTCAACTTTTGAAACATCCCCACCATTTTCATACTATGGTCACTTTCAAATTTTATTCGCTATTCCCCCAGAAGATGATCATATACAAAAAACAAAAACTGAAAGTCAAAAATTTCTCTATGGCAGGTTAATTTTTTATTCATTTAATTTTTGGTATAAAATTTTACTGGTTTTCTATTATTCTAAATATTTTCAGAAATAGCTACTTATAAAAGACCCCTTTCATCTGATAACGATTTTATTTCAGATGTCTTTTAATCTTTCATGATTAAGAAAACCTCACCAATACAGTATACATTTACAGATATTGGTTAAGTCAACCTTACTGGTACACGATATACACTTTGGATATCTATTCGCTATTCCCCCAGAAGATGACCATCTACAAAAAAAATCCAACTGAAAGTTAAAAATTTATCTTTGGCAGGTTAATTTTATTCATTTCATTTTTGTGTCAAATTTTACTGATTTTCTATTATTCTAAAGATTTTCAGAAACAGCTACTTATAAAAGACCCCTTTCATCTGATAATGATTTTATTTCAGATGTCGTTTAATCTTTCATGATTAAGAAGTCCTCACTAACACAGTATATAATTACAGATATTGGATAAGTCAATCTTACTGGTACATGAAGTACATCAAAGGTACTGATTTCATAGTAAAAATACTATTTTTTGGATAATCCCTTATATACATACATGTATGTACTATAGGGACTTTTAATTTTATATTTTAGCTGAAAAGAGAAGTTTCATAAAAATCTAACATTCATTCATTTATCTAGGGTATATATGTCTAAAATTTCCTGATTTTTTTGTCAATTATTTCGTCTTTTCCATTGACGTAAATGTTTAAAATATGCTTTTCTTATGGTACTTTTGAGACGTCCACTAAATTCCCCAATCGTGGGGTTGTTAACATTTGTTTGGACTTAATTGGTCAAAAGGCTTTCTCCCTTACTTTACTTGATAAATGTAGCAGTAGGAGTCAGGTTTTCACAATGAAATTGATTCAAGTGTCCTAAAACATATGTTTTGATAAAACATACCTCATTTACCCCCTTTTGAGCCCCTTCCCTAACCCTAGATTAAATCAACTCCACATATCTATTTTCTAAACTGCTAGCTATTAGTCCAATGCCCAAAATATATTTTGATGACATTTGTATGCTACACATATACAAGTTAGGCATTTACGATTAAAAATTAGCATTTTACCTATATACACCTTATCACAGATTTGTCAGCAAAGTAACATGCATGTATCGTTTTAACATTTTACTTTTTTATTGTGCCAGGTTTTTTTTATGTTTTTTTAATACAAAAAAGACCTTCATACTGTTGTTGTCAATTTTGGCTTTTTAAAATGGATGCATCATAGTTGCCATGGTTATGGTAAGAAGATGGTTACTTCCTAAAAAAAAATTGTCGATGTATTATATACCATATTTAGCTCGGTCTTAATAAAGTTTGCAAACCTTTCCAAGTAACTTCCACTTGCAACAATATGCTTTCAAGAATGTCGAAAACTGCCATATTTTAGCACATTGTTACCCCACCCACTTTTTACAACATTGCTATATGACAGAATTACCAAAATTATTAACCATACCATCCTTGTATTCACACGGAGCAATACTGCCTAGTACAAGTTAGCCTAAGGTCAAAATTTTTCATTCTAAAAGTTGCATTTGGCAATGTATGTCTATTTTAACTGATTTTCCAGCACTATTTGTCAAAAAGTTTGACACCTCATTTACTCCCCCTTGAGCCCCTTTTCGACCCCTCAATTGAGACAACGCCCTATATTTATTTTTCATAAAAAGCTACCTATAAGATCAATGACTTGAAAATATTTTAATGTAATTTCTATGCCACTTATACATGAGTTTGGCATTTTTTTTACAAAATAGTTGGGGGTTTTTGCGTAGGGAGACCTCTAAAAGGGCTATTACCAGGTCCCTTTTAGGCCTTGCCCCAATTATATATCAAAAAGCAAAATATAAGTATTATTTCAACATTTAATTGTTGATTGTGCCAGATGGATTCATTTTCTGCAATACAAAAACGCCTTAGAGGCTGCATTTGTCTATTTTGGCTTTCTGAGATGGAGGCATCAGAGTTGCCATAGTGACTATAAGAAGGTGGTAACTTCCTCAAATTATTTTTTCAGTTTATTACAGACCATATTTAGCTTGGTCTTACTAAAGTGTGCAAACCTTTCCAAGTAGCCCCAACTTGCAACAATATTGTTTCAAAAATGTCAAAAACTACCATATTTTAGTACATTAATACCCCACCGACACTTTTGCAACCTTTGTTATATGACAGAATTACCAAAATTATTAACCATACACTCCTTGTATTCCTATTGTGCAATACTGCTAAGTACAAGTAATCACAAGGTCAAAAGTTTCTCATTCTAAAAGTTGCATTAGCACAATGTATGTCTATTTTTACTGGTTTTCGGGCACTATTTGGTCAAAATATTTGACCCCTTATTCACCACCTGTTGAACCCCTTTTGGACCCCTATATTGAGATAACACCCAATATTTTCTTTGATAAAATGCTAGCTATAGGATCAATGACTTGAAAATATTATTATGATATTTCTACACTACTTATACATGAGTTTTGCATTTTTTATTTAAAAAATAGTGTTTTTTCTCCTATGTAGACCTCTAAAAGGGCTATTATCAGGTCCCTTTTAGGGTCTTTCACCACTATTTTCTCAAAAAAGCAAAATATAAGTATTATTTAAACATTTAATTGTTGATTTTGTCAAATGCCTTCATGTTCTGCAATACAAAAACGCCTTACAAGCTGCATTTGCACATTTTAGCTTTTCGAGACGGTAGCATCATAGTTGCCATGGTTACAATAAGAAGACTGTAACTTCCCAAACATTTTTTCCCAAATCATTATATATCATATCTAGTTTTGTCTTACTAAAGCATGTACACTTTTCCGAGTAACCGCGGCTTGCAACAATATGAGATCAAAAATGTCGAAAAACGACAAATTTGAGTACCTCGTTACCCCACCCACTTTTCTGACAAAATTGCTACAAGACAGAAATACCAAATTAAATTCCAAGACCCTCCTTAAATTAACACAAAGCAATACTGTGGAGTACAAGTTGTCACAAGTTCAAATCGTACTTATTCTAGAAGTTGCAACTGTGCAATTTTTGTCTATTTTCAGTGATTTTTGGGCACTTTTTGGCCAAAAACTTTGGATTCGGTTACCATGGCAACGGAAGTAAATATCAAAGAATTAAGCATGAATGATTTCGTTTTGGGTGAAAACAAAGAAGTACAGAAAGTTTCGTTGAAATCTGAGACTATGCGTGAAAAACTTTGCTCCATATTTACAGAGAATCGCTCTTAAGTTTTTAAACCTAGGTTTAAGATTTTCAAACCTAGGTTTGAAGTTCAAACTTAGGTTTAAAGAATTAATGTGCACGTGGCTTGCCATACAAATCCAAATCGTCTGTCAATTACAAGCCTCTCTTCCGCGTCTTTTTGCTTTTCTGTCACTTTTGGATCCTAAAAGTATACAAAATAGAAACAATTTTAGCGCTTCTTTTAAGTATGTCAAGATAAACGAATTAAACATGCATAGGTATGGGGGGGGGGGGGGGGCAGTATCATGGTCTAGATGACCATAACATACGACAAAATGACAAAATAAATGATTGTATACGGTAACTTTGTCGGTCAACGTTACATTGATCACTATTTACGTACAGTGGTTGTTAAGGCCCTCCTGTCAAACTATAACGTTTTAGCCAACGTATGCCGACGTATGAAATATATATCTAGTACACTGGCATACGCTGAAATCTAATTAAAAAAAACAGAGGAAGCCTCTCTCTGAACTTATGCAAAGCGTACGCGAAACGAACGTAGAACGTATGTCTAACTTATGAGTTTATTCCCGACGTAACATAGCTTATACTTGTATCAGCGTATAAAAGCGTATGCACAGCGTATCATTAGCGTTCTTGACTTATTTACTTTAATGCATTATTTATTTTATAAGGAAATCACGTAAATAGTGATCAATGTAACGTTGGCCGACCAAGTTACCGTGTACACTCATTTATTTCGTCATTTTGTCGTATGTTATGGTCATCTAGACCATGATACTGCCACCCCATACCTATGGTGATGCTGGAACAGGCCTTTAGTTAAAAGTGCGTATCAAACAAATATTTTTTTCTGATTTCACGACCAAAACATATGTTGTGGGTACTCAAAAGAACCGTCTCTATGAGACGGTTCTTTTGAGCACCCAAAACATATGCTAAAAATTATGGGTAAGAAAATATTTACAATTTTACGTTCAAAAAGTGTTTAACTTAACCTGTGTGGACTTTTGCATGTTTAATTCGTTTATCTTGACATACTTAAAAGAAGCGCTATTTTTTTTTTCTATTTTGTATACTTTTAGGATCCAAAAGTGACAGAAAAGCAAAAAGAGGCGGAAGAGAGGCTTGTAATCGACAGACGATTTGGCTTTGGACCATGCAAACCAAAGTAACTTTAGCCCAACTGACCCAATTATATGAAAGTCATCACCTATGAACTCTTTCATTGTTAGATACGCTTTGTTTTGCCTGCTACTCATTTTAATGCCCCCAAAGTCGGCTTTGGTAGCATATAATTTTTTAACTGCGTGTCTGTCCATCCGTCCGTACCCACGAATAGACACTTGTTGGCTACCTCCGAAAATTGTCGCATACTATTTCGGGCCACTGTGAATTTGACCTTTGGCCTCAATTCTAGAAAAATCGTGTCCGGAGCATATCTCCAATATTATTTGAGGTAGAAATCCCTTTGGTGAGTTGATACTATCACCTTGGGTCGCAGAGTGCCGCGTACTGTCTTCAGGTCACTGTGACCTTGACCTCTGGGCTCAATTCTACAAAATCGTCTTTCCAGAAGGCATTTGTCACATTGTGACATATTTCTTGTTTCAAAGTAAGGAAGAAGACAAAGAAGAAACGTCTTGGGCTCAGATCAAGTCAGCAGACAATACTAATACAAAAAGTGAAAGAGGTACAACCGCATGAATGTACAAATATGAAACCTTCATATAGGTTTTATGTGTTTGATTTGTTTTTTTATGTCACGTCAACAATTTTTCATTTAAACAGGGACGGGTCTTCCTGGGTTGGACCAGTACTAAGCTAGGATAAATGTGTCTTGCTCAAGGACCACAACGCAGTGACGCCGGTGAGGCTCGAACCCTCGGTCTAGAGTCAAACACTGGGCCACTGCGCTCCCCCGTACAGGTTTTACATTGTGTACGTTTCTCACTAATATAACAGCAAAGTAAAACTACCACGTGCGCCTGAAACATTTAATTTTAATTGGGCTATCAACTTATTCTTAAAATTATTGGTAAAGCGAATCTCAGAAGATGAGGCCACAATTTAGTCTCATCCGACAGACTGGGGGAGCCGGTACATGTATATTATCGAACTAGCGACCTGGGTATATGGCGAGTGGTTTATCCAATACCTATACCAAAGCGACGGTCACCTCACCAGGTTTCATTTAAGGTAAAGTCGGGTATATTCGGACAGACAGATAAATTCGGACAGCGACATTGCTTGTTTCATATTTCAAATATTGGATAAAAAAATAAATTAAGTAAGCAAACACTGAAAATCCGGAAGAGACGGCTCATAAAGAGCCGACTTATCTGGATTTAAACTGTTTGCAAATGTGTGTCCAAATTTACCTGGTGTCCGAAATTACCCAATTTTATCCTATCACATTGCGGTTCAAATTAGTTGTCTTTCTTGCAGAGCCGTACAGTTCTTGAACAACATCTGGGTATTGGTGGTGTGGCTTTTTCTCTTCAACTTCTTGGAAGGATTCGCCGTCAACGGCCTAGCAAATGCTGGCTTACCTTCGATTGAGCGCCAGTTTCAACTAACCAGCACCAAGTCATCCCTTATTCCAGCATCTCAGGATATTGGGGCGTTGTCGCTTATATTATTTATCAGCTTCTTCGGGGCCCGCACCAATAAATTATCATGGATAGCTGCCGGATCTGTCATGATGGCGGTGGGATCAGTCATATTTATCATACCACATATTGCTGGGGAGTATAATTATGCGGGAAAAGGTAGGTACATGTAAAGCCTCTTTTCACTCGATGCTCCGCTTTATAGCTTTATATTTGAGCCGCGGCATGAGATTTCCAACATTTGACATTTTGACAAGTGTAGGCTCGGACGAGCCTCTGCAGCCTCTATTTAAGCTTAGAAACTCCAAATGGTGTTCAGTCAGTACTTTAACAATCATAGAATACTCAAGCGACTAGCAAAGGCTCTGATCAGTCTGCGCGCATGCGCAGGCTGATCTGAGGCTTTTCTGGCCGCTCATACCACATTGTTGGAAATCTCATGCACTGGCTCATTTTATTTGTTTGTTTGAGTCTGTTAACAATTACTTTATCAAGTTATATACTGTTCCGAATTTAATACAAGGGAGAGAAGTATAAAGCAGGACTAGGGAAAAATCCATTTGTAATTGTCTATAAAATCAGAATACCAACTATTTTAAACAGTGTTGCTGTGAATAAAACTTCGTGTGTGTAAATAGTATAGTCAGCAAAGTATGAGTGTTGCATTACACTCATTTCTCTTTATATTATTTTATAATTCATCCCACTACATGGATTATCTTCATCCTGTTAGTTTACCAGAGGCATTTGGAAGTACCCCACAATGAGTTTATAAAATGCCATAATATATACATTTTTGAAACAAGAATTCGTAGGCTATTTGATGGTTTGATTTTTGTCGAAAAAGGACTTGGTATGCACGTGCAGCGCATGTTTGAAATACACTGGCGGAAATTTTAAGCAAAATGTTTGGAAAAAATCGAAGAGAAATTGAGAACCTTTTACGATCGTGATTTGACAAAGTAAAGATTTGGTGCCAACTTATCCCCACGCTTTTTTTAAAAAAGCAAAGGGGATATTGTAATCGCCTCTGTCCGTCCGTCCGTCTGTCCGTTATGCTATCTCCTCCTAAATCGTTGGACGAAATTCAACCAAATTTGGTGTGTGAGTTACTCACATGAATGGGGCGTGCAACGTGTTTTTTTTTTATTTTGGCCCCGCCTCCTGGGACCCTGGGAGAGGGGTCAAAAGGTCAAATATCATTTAATTCCAATTACAAAGTCAATTTCAAAGATTTTATACCACACTTTGTGTTTGTTCTCACAAATGAAAGATACAAAACATATCAGACGGGATTTTAATTCTGCTGCCTGGGTCATACCCCAGGGGTGGGGCGTTGGAGGTGCAGAGGGGTTCAAAAAAATTCAAAAATGGTCGTGTGTCATATCAAATCGACGGGATGACGAGCAGAACAGAATGCAAGTAAAATTTTCATCCTAAGGTCAAACTGGTGACCTTGGGGTGAGGTCAAAAGGTCAAATATCATTACATTTCAAATAACAAGTCAATTCAAAGATTTTTTTTACCAAACTTTGTGTGTGTTGTACAAATGTAAGATACAAAACATATCAGACGGGATTTTCATTCTGTCACCTTGGTCATGCCCCAGGGGGTGGGACTTTGGGGCATATCAAATCGACGAGGATGACGAGCAAAAGAAAATGCGAGTAAAATTTTCATCCTGGGGTCAAACTGGTGACGTTTGGATGAGGTCAAAATGTCAAACATCATTAAACTTTGGTTACCATGTCTTTTTCATTTTTTTTATACCAAACTTTGAGTATGTTCTCACAAATAAAAGATAGAAAACATATTGAACAGAATTTTCATTATGTTTCTGGGTTCATGTCCCAGGGGAGGGACTTGGGGTGCTTGGGGGGATCAAAAACTTTAGCGTGGGGATTTGCGATGGCGCCCCATTGACTGCGCGTTCTAGTTTGTTATTAAAATATATTAAGCGATCACTGCTTGCATGACTTACGCCTTTACATTGAGAAAATGCTGACTAGTAGAGAAATGGTAAACTTTCAAAATTGGGACGTTTGTGCTTTTGTGAACATGATTGATTACATCTTAGAAAACAGTGGGGACCCTGATGAAATGCAGCATCGTGCGGCATTTCATCTGGGTCGTCACTGTTTGCAAAATACCCGTTAAGGGCAACATGGTTATATATTATTTCAGGCGAAGAACCCAACATACGTATTTATACAGCTAGCACAGTGTGCACAGGGGATGATCATTTTTGGAGTTAGTTCTTTCTTGTTCAAATATTTACTAGAGATGTATGATTTATCATTTGACAAAGCAGGAAACATTTTTGGTAAGTTGTTTGTTCACATCAAAATATGAATCAACCAATTTAAGTTGAATGAACTGTCAATCATTATCAATAAGATGAGTCCATTTCAAGTTTTCCGTTAGCGTTGCTGTGTGTTGTATTTTTATTAAATTTTGACATACATATGAGAAAAAGTTAGCTCCACAAATTGTTTTCTGTGGTGCGCAGACTCAAAAGAGCAAAGTTATTTCCAGGAAAATTGAAATTGTTCGCGCTAGGCAAATTGTATCCTTCGTAACCCAAAAATAAAATCTCGTGGACTTCTATTATTCAGACTGTAACTAGGTGATGCTTTATAGTATCAGTATAGCCAGGCTACGGAAAATTGGAATTTTCAAAACATTTCGTCAGTACAAAATGTGCTCCCTCACTTCTTTGGCTGTATATATCATTTTGCAAGCAAACAGTTAAGATCCTGGCCAGAAGCAGCTCTTGCTTTCTTACATGACCGATGCCTACAATGTCCTCTGCTGCAGTCCTGTTTGACAATACAATCTAAATATATCACTACTAGTAGAATAGCAACTAAATGTGTCTGGTATAAAGTTATTAAGAGCGGGCCTTCAGGGATTTTTGATATTGTTCTCTGCCCTGGTAATTCTTATCATCTGTTAAGCTATATTTTCAGTGTTTTCTTGTGTTCAGTGTTAATTTCTATGTCGAATGTCTCAAATTTGTTCCAAAATGGCCACTTCACTATTTTAAAAGTAAGAAGGAAGGCAAAGATCAGGAATCGATGCAATCAAGTACCACATCTTACCCAGGACACCATAAATAAAAGTGACAAAAACACAAGAACACATCACATACAAGAGAGGTAAGAGTAAATAGAAATTGATTGTACACGCAATTCCTGAGGATTGAAATAATAATTGTGGTGGCCTTTTTTGTCACCATAACATCTGTAAAAGTAGAATTAATACCAGACCATGTGCTGTTGTTCTAATAAAGCAATAAGAAGAAATTGGTGAAAAGTATTTTGCTGTTGGGCCTCATTGGGGGCCAAAATAGCACACAGCTCTATGAAAAAATGGAAGATTGGATGCCGTCATTGGTGGATTTATTTGCAAATATTTTTGGAAGTGCATGATATGCATTGATAAAATATTGAAATGAAATAGTCTTGAAGTGCTGCTACAGCAATAACCCATTTTCCTTATGCGACTTAATACTTCCCATGTTGGTATCTGTTCAATACTTTGCATATAATTGTTTTATGCATGTGCTATCCATATATGAAATAAAATGGATATGTCACCGTGCTTAATTTTTCATAATTTTTGTATGCAAGATATCAGCATTTGACCATTTTTCTAAACAGATGCAAGAATAACACTAGTCCTAAATACCCAGGTAAAATAGTTGTACTCTTCAGCCAGCTTCTTTGTATTAACTTTAATTATTGCTCATGACCGCAGCTCCAAGTTTTTTTTTATCTCAAGCTGTGACAAGATACTGCATAATGTATTTAGGCAATTCCTTGAAAATTGGAACTTGTTTTTAGAATTAATTATATATTAAAAATGTGATGTTAAAAATCCCACGAATGTATTTTTATTTCATAGTCTATCGTACATGTATTTTGTTTCAGAAAAAAAGGCATAAAAATATGGGGTCACCAAACTAATTATTTTTCAAGAGGGCCAAACTTAACCTGACCCCATAAATTCCATGCAAAATTCTATATAAACGTTCAGAATTGACCATTTCAGTCATTTTTATGATGCCATCTACTAGTATAAATTAATCGCAGCGTAAAAATGTTAAAAAGGGAAGAAAAAACACACCGAACATAGGTACCTACCTGGGAATCAAAACGAGTCCTCTTGTTCCATTGTTCCATTGCCTGACAAGCTAACTACAATGGAAGGTCGTGTGCAATTCGCAATAACCGTACATTTAGAAGATAAAATCCAAGTTTCCGCATTTTGGTATTTGTTACCAAGGTTAAAACTATGACATTGTCTACGTCACTTGATTTCGTCTGATTTATCTACCTGTTTTTGGTACTGAGAATTTCAGTTCTGTTAAAGGAGCGATAGATATCTAGGACACATTTAAATTACTTTATTTTGTCAAGAAAATGTGGGAGCATCGATCTGACATAAGAGTATCTGTAAACTGTATTCATTTTATCAGTAGAATACATTTAAGCCATCCCACCCCGTGGCTTAGGCTGCCATCCGTTCTAAGGCGGTGGTTGCGTTGCTGGTTTATTGTTTTATATACCTACAATTGTTTGTTGGGGTTCTGTGTTGGTCTTTGTTTTGGAATGCATTACTTTGTGTCCTTTCTAGTTTTGCATTCATCTTAATGAGGAAGAGAGCTGGTTGCTTACTTAAATTGTCTTTCTAATGTCTTGTTACTGTTAATGTTCTGTGGCTCTTCCTCACGGTGCCGTGGATTTGTCTGCAATGTGTGACTGTGGTATTTCCCGATCATACTCACCTTTTGATCAAAATTCTGGAGATGAGTAAACTTGGAATGGTGCGCACGGGAATTAGCCGCATTTATACTATCCTAATCAACTTTGGCACGAAATATCTCGTGATGTCCAAGGTCTACACTGATGTAAGTGGTAGAAAATAGTTATACCATGTTTGTCCACCTGTACGTAAGATAATCCACTCGCTTAAAGTCCTGGATTATCTCCATCTACAGGCGGGCAAGCCATGGTATAACTACTACATCTCTTTATCGTTGTTTCTTGTTTTATTTTAGGTGCGCTTTTATTTGTTGGATCTGTTGGAATGTTTCTTGGAGGATTTCTTATCAAGGTATTCAAGTTTGAAGCAGTTGGAATGTTGCGTCTGTGCGCAACGGTGACGTTTCTATCCGCCGTCCTTGGGCTATCTTATTTAGCCAAGTGTCCAGAAGTGAACCTTGCTGGTCTAAGTGCTACATACCCAGAGGAAAGATAAAATATATGAATAGCCACTTTTTATCAGTGCAATCTTGATGGGAGCTTTGCTGGACCAGCAAAGCTCCCATCAAGACTGCACTGATGAAAGGCACTCTTTCTTATATACTATAGAACATTAATCTTTGGCGGGTATTTTTATTTTGCGCTATTGGTGGTAAAGCAAAAATCACCAAAAATATGAGTTTGTATCCTCCGTCCTTGGGCTGTCTTATTTAGCCAAGCGTCCAGAAGTGAACCTCGCTGGTCTAAGTGCTACATATCCAGAGGAAAGGTAAACTATACTGATACACTAAACGCAACACGAACTTCCCTTTATATCTTTCAAAAACAGTTGTATGTAAAATTCCTTTGCTTCGATTATGCCATCCTGGCATGGCTTCTTCAGCAAACACTTTAGTTTTAAATGTACAACTAAACTGGGCGACGTTATTTGCTCCGTAAGAATCATTTCTTAAGTAGAGGAGATTTTAAGCTATTGAATGAAAGGGTACACCCAAATAAACGTCATATACCTGCCAGACCTGCCAATCAATATGAGATTGATTTCTTGATGACTAACAAAGTCCATGATACAAATTTGGTGCTTCTAGTGTTTCTTGATTTAAAGAAGTAGGGAGGGAATCTTTCATTCATAACATTTGGTCACCTGAAACAGTTGACCCCTATATAAAAAAGTTAACATTTTAACGCATTTAGTTCATCTTAGTTAGACAAGTTTTCCATGTTTTACTAACAAATAAATGTTCTTTAACATACAATCAAAATTATTGTTCTGCCTTCCTTTTTGAGACATAAATTAAAGCTGTTGTCCAAGTGTTGCGTTTTTAAAGTCTGTCAGTATATATGAATATCCACTTTTCATCAGTGCAATCTTGATGGGAGCTTTGCTAGGCCAGCAAAGCTCCCATCCAGATTGCACCGATGAAAGGCACATTTTCTGATATACTTTAAAACATTTATATTTGGTGGGTATTTCTATTTGGTGCTATTTGAGGGTAAAATAAGCTCCTCCTTCGTCGTTATTCTAGTGTGTCTGATTTAAACATCAGCAAAGATCAAAGAAAAAAGCATACACACAAAGTATGTTGCCATCCATAACGTCAAAACTCAACTCTTGAATGGTAGAGTATGTTTCAACAAAGAGGAAACCACGTCTTAAAGGGGGTGTTAAAGAAAAGAAAATGCTTATACAGGACATAACATTAAATAGAGAAACCACCAAAGTTATTTGCCGGGAGTATTAAGTGGTTTACAGTATTTCTTCAATTGTAGGCGAAATTTTTGTTTCAGGCGTTTACTTATATTTACTACAATAATAGACACTAATAGATGTCCAGTCTGACTGGCTCATTTTAAGCATTACGCATCAACTTTTTGAAATAGGATGATCCAAAGGTCATTTCTCAGATATTGTGGTTACAATAGTAACGATTGTATTGATTAAACTACATGAACCTAAAAGATAAACAGAACGGAAAAAGTTACAATATGTGTTCTTGTACTACCTATTGTGTACGTTCATTGATCTCTGACAGGTAGATTTTTCTAATTTTTGATGTATTACTGTCCCTGAAGGTTGTTGTAATCTAAGCAAACAGTGCAGACCCCGATAAAATGCATTTCATCTGGATCTTTACTATTTGCAAAAGTATCCGTTTAGGTGTTTCCAGTTTACAAAGGGTTTATAATGCATGATGGTGTACCTTTTTACAGTTTAATAGATGGTTATTCTGCTAGTTGTCATTCAGCATGTTCATGTGGTGAACAGGGATTTAATCCAGTGTGTGGTGCTGATCATATTGTGTATTACTCCGCCTGTCACGCTGGTTGTTCTGCAAAATCTGAGGATTCAATGGTAAGTATACACAGAACCAGAAATAAGGGAACTCTTGTATTACTCCAGGAACTTAGTGTTGCACTGCAGGAGGAATGGCAGCAGATTCCAAAAGCAGCAAAGCGCCGAATTATCTCCAGTATGCCCGGCAGGTGTCCTGCACGTGGAGGTCACATCTCATATTGATTTGGGTTCGATATCTATTACGTGTCTTAGATAAAATGAAAATTGAAATACAAGCGCTCCCTTATTTTTGGTTCTGCATATGATAAATTCTTATGATGAGTACATATGTGGTTCCAGTTGCCTACCTACCCTAATTTTTTTAACCCTACCCTAAACATTAAAATGGTCTTGGAGAAAAAATACCTAAAATGGGCACTTTTTCAGATTTTGTCACTATTTTCTTTGTTAAATGTTATAACAAAATTTAATAATTTCCCCACCTACCTACCCTAAAATTTGTTGGTATGCAACAGGAACCACACATGTATTTCATTTCATTTAGGCCTAAGTGAGTATGGTCAGGAAATACCACAATTACAAACCGCAGACAACCCCATGGCACCGCAAGGAAGAGACGCTCAACCATCACAAGACACCAGGAAGACAATAAAGCAAAGCAACCAGCTCTCTTCTCTTCCCCATCAAGATGATTGCAATACTAAAATGGACATAGAGTAACGTACAACAAAACATAGAACAATTACAGGCTCCCACAATGGGAGTAACAATAAACAAAAAGTAAACAACAACAGAATCACCGCCTTAAAGCGAACAGCAGCCTAAGCCACCCGGGGGCTTAAATGCATTTACTGGTACCAAATCTTCGCCCTGGATTTAGAAGTTTGCAGATGATTGTAAAGTTTACAGATCTGTTCCGACAGCAGAGGATATTGATATACTTCAACAAGATATAAACAATTTGTGCCAATACCCCAAAGTTAGGCAAAAGCTTTTTAATGTGAAGAAATGTAAAATGCTCCATATTGTATTTATAGTATGAATGGTGAAATTTTACAATCTGTTACAGAAGAGACTGACTTTGGTATTATTGTGTCAAATGACTTGAAGCCTTCAAAACAATGTGTAGCGTAATTAAGAAAGCCAATATAACATAAGAATAATTAAACGCCATTTAGTATCAAGGGATAAAACACCATTGTCAGACTTTACAAAAGCCTTGTGAGACCAAAGTTAGAATATTGTATACAAGCATGGAATCCGTCATTAATCAAAGATATATAACTACCTGAACAAGTTCAACACAGAGCAACCAAGTTGATTCCTGAAATAGCTCACTTGCCATGTCATGATAGACTTATATCTTACCACTCTAGAGCTTAGAAGACATCGTAGAGACCTTATTGAAACATTCAAAATACTTAAAGAATTAGAAGACATTCCCTCGAATAGCCTTTTTAAACTTAATACTCTTGTCACTAGAGGAAATTCTCTCAAATTAAATAAACCAAGATCAAGATTGAACATCAGATATAATATTAATTTGGTTTAAACATAATTTATTTCTCTATTTCAAATTGACATGCAAAACATATATACATACAATAATATTAATTTCAGTCAACGTGTGATCAATGCATGGAATCGACTTCCAGAGCGAGCAATATCATCTACTACTGAGAACAGATTAAAAAAAACAACTTAGATAGACATTTTCAAGAATTACATGGGGTCTCTATTACTAAGTCGCTTTACCCCTAGGCTGCACTTTAGAGTGTGGCCAACAGGTATAACAGTATACGAAGCCTTTATTTACCTTAGTTTGATAAAATGCTGCGTTCTAGGGGTCTCCAGTATACAAAGGAATGGCGTAGCAAGAATGCTGAAAAAATACGCAAGTCAAAGGGGGACTACTGGTACAAGCAGTGGTTGTCTTCAATTGTGTCCCTTTTCAAAATGGAAATTCGCTTAAAGGAAAGAATTTGCTCCCAAAGGGAGCAAATTCTTTCCTTTAAGGTTCCTTATGGAATGGAAATCACTTGCTACACTAGGTGACCTCCCTTTAATGTATACTGTTTTCATCACGCACGTGCGTAACTGCGTAATGGGAACTACGTCAATGCAAAGGGTTAAACTTGCTCACTCTACACTTTCAGTTATTTGATGTATTCCAAGCTTGCAAATGAGAGCATTTTAAAGAACAAGATTTCACTACACTGGTGATTGGGATAGAATGTCTCCCTGCCCTTCACTATAGTGTATTTTATGTTAATGACACAATTTTCCTGGTCCAGACAAGCTAGTTCCAACCTGTGGAGCTTTGAAACAATTAGAGGGTCACTGATATGGTCTAAATGACCGAAACTAGCTAGTCTGGCCCAGAACAATTGCACACTTACAATTCCAGTTCTTTGATGTATGTTTCTTTTCCAAAGGATAACCTTTCTAAGAAAATATTTATATTCACTATGACCAGCAAGGTTAAAACTTTCACGATCCACAGGTTTGCAATATAATCGCTGCGTGAGTCCGTCCGTGGTCAGTTAGTGAAAATGCTCATAACGATTGAACAACATGGTATATTTTGATCTACCCACTCTGGAGGAAATGATGAATATGCTTTCCACACATTCCTTCTGGCACAGGATACTGATTAATATACGTTCACCACAGGTCGTGCACATTACGTGTCAGTTGATCATCATACTGATTTGAATTACTATTGTGAAGCAGAAAGAAGAAAAAAAAAGTTTAGAAACAACTTTATTCAACATATTATAACACCAAGTCATTTTATACAACCTCAGGTATACACTCTATATGATGTAAACATGCTAATGAGTTGTATATATGATATATATGTACAAAATTGTGTGTTAATATAACTGGCCATACATGTATGTTTGGCAAACCCGTTTATTCATATATAATAACAAATGCTATATATATAACAAATCGGAGCGGAAATGTGAATGAGTTATATATATGTACAACACTGTGTGTAAATAAAAATGATCATGTCTTTAGCAAACCTGTTTATTCATATTACAAATATAATGATGGTCAAAAGAAACGCTACAAAATTCCGCTACAAAAGAATTTGGTCATGATGGACATGTGGTTAACATATACAAGCTGCACGAACTTACCATGACCAGGATCTTGAGTTAAGCATCGGAGTTATTTGAAAGCATCGGAGTTATTTGAAAGTATTGATTTTGGTTTATCATGCATATTGTCTAATACACATGAAAATTTCAAATGCTGTCACTAATTTTATTTTCTTCTGAGTAATTTGTCGAAAATTTGGCATGTAGCGATTCTTTTGCGCCATGTGGTAAAATTTGGGTAGATAATGCAACCAGTCTTGAAGGCGCATAACAGCTGTACAACTAGGCACACGACAGTTGTACAACAAGACGAAAATGGACTCTGAAAGACAAAGTGATTTAGATTCATTCACTTGGGCCTAAAACAACAAACAAAACCAAAACCACCCAGGGTGGAACTATCCCTGGTGTAGTGTTTCATTTTTTGGTAAACGACCACCCAAAATATTTTACGGACTAGCCCTTATGGGTTTCAGAACGGAAGATAGTTTTTGAATTTCCCTATACATTTGTATAAGCCTGTTAAAATCATGTAACATCCTCCGCAGCCATAAATTATTGGGTCTGGATTATTTCAACATTACATGTTTACAGGAAGAAGACACCCAAGGAGCACATACTTTCAAATCTGGCCAACAGTTTTTAATGTTTTTTTCTGGCAATTTTACCCATAGCAACGGCGTAAACAGAATGCTGAAAAAGTTACGCACATCAAAGGGAGACTACTGGATCAAGCAATGATTATCTTCTATTGCGTTCCTTTTCAAATGGGAACTTCTCTTAAAGCAAAGAATTTGCTCCCAGAGGGAGCGAATTCTGTCCTTTATGAGCAGTTCCTTATAGTATGGAAAATCACTTTTATCACATTAAGTGACCACCCTTGAATGATGCTATTTTTATTTCGCACGCACGTAACCTGCGTAATGGGTGCTACGCCAATGCATAGATCCATATACCACTTTCCAGCTTTATTTTTTCCGCACGATTTGATATCATATTGATCTAAAAAAAATAAGTTTGTACTTTGAGCAAATGTCACAAACTTTTCGGCAAGAATCGCCCAGGCAGTGTATTCTACACATTTTATGACAGAGTAGTTACCCAAAGTAGACACTTTGATGAGAATTATATGGTAGAATTAGATCCCACAACAAATCAGCTTGAAAGATGGATACGATTTCCAGAACAAGGAGCAAGAAGCTCATTACCGCTTCAAACAATAGGAGTCCGCCATTTTATTCAGATATTGTATGATTCTCTCATTGCTATCTGTAATTTGACATCCACTAATTTACAGGATAGCTTCTGTCTTTCTGTTGGGACACGAAGGCTTTGATAAGCTGTGCACTTGTGTGGACAGGCTCGACGAATAGTTTATCACATCATTTTAAGCCTTAAATGGGCCTCAATTCACTCGTACAAGGAAGGCACAGACTAGCATGCGCGTTTACACAGTCTAATCAGCGGCTTTATTTACTTTCTAAAAAGTATAATAGCTAAACTTGAAAAAACAACTTTCTTGTTCTATGTACAAACGTGAAAGTTTATTTATATAATTATTCATAGTGGGTGGAGTTTAGTGGATGGAGATCAGCATGAATATTCATGAAGGAAAAGGGTTAATGTGTACACAGTGGGCATAGCTTAGTGGAGGGAGCTTATCATGAATATTCATGAGGGGAAAAACTGAATATGTACATGAATTAATCATTAGTCTTCCGCTACATAGTGCAGAGCAAATAGACTGATGTGACTCAAAATGCGCAAACAGGTCCGAGTATAACATAGATGTACATACATGTTTGAGCAAGCTCACAAAATGTTGGTGCTTAAAGCATTGACGAGCAACTCATGGTCAAGCAAGCCTGCACATATGCGCATGCTTACCAAAATATTCGCTCCTCTTATACACAAAGTAGACTTGAACCTCTAGCTCCACTGTATATACGTAAAATAATATAGTTGACAAAGATCAGGAATCAATACAATCAAGTTCCACACCTGACCAAGGATACCACATGTGAAAGTGACAAAACATAATTAAACATCAAAAACGAGAGCCAAGAGGTCATCCTTTTTCCAGCAGATGCAGCAATGAACAGGCGCAAAAGCATGACAAACACAAGTCATAAATAACACAAATGATCCACAAAAGAAGTACTGCATTGGAACGGTCAGTATAAATATATATTACTGGAGTGTTTAAATGAGTTTCACGGCGCCACCTTCACCCTAAGTTCATATGTGGATCAAGACACATAGATGTTTGTCAATAGGGAGGGTTTATATAAGGTTTTTGTGCATTAGCGATAAATACCAAATTCTTGTGAGCTGACATATTATTAGTTGGTTTTGTAATGTAAATGAATATATTGTCACAAGTACGGATAAGGGACTTTTTCATGCGTAACATTATGAGTATTTTCATATAATGGCTACAACATATATGAGAAGCGACATGAGATTTGCAACAATGTGGTATGTGCGACCAGCTAAGGCTCAAATCAGCCTGCGCATAGGCGCAGTCTGATAAGAGCCTTTGCTAGAAGCTTGAATATTCTATGACTCTAAGGCTCCTAACCAGACATAATTTGGAGTCTATAAGCTTAAAAGGAGGCTGCACAGGCTGGTTTGAGTCTACACTTGTCAAAATGCCACATTGTTTAAAATCACATGTCGCGGCTCATATTTTGTTGACACGGTTATTTTGAGTTCCAACAACAGATGTTTTGGTTGAGAAATAGCAAAATTATACATAAAGTTCACTGGAGGCCTGCGTAAGATGTTCAACCCTCTAAGCATCATGGTACTGGAACCTAACATTTTTCATTTTCAGTTAAGGACACATCTTTATTTAGTCAAATTGAACGAGCCCTTTCCTCGACAACTTGCTGTGATAGAGGCTATAAAATAGTTGATTGAAGTGAATCCGGAGACAAGTGTCCACCATAAGGTTAGTCCCAAGGAAAGGTTGTGTTTGTTGTATAACATACAAGCGGCAGATTCTCCACATGAGGATCCACCCCACAGTAAACACGCACTGTCAATGATAGCTCCTAATATAACTGGACCAGGAATGGAACCTGTAAAACAACGCAAAAAATAATTAGTTGAACAAAAATAAAAATAGTTGCCTTATCCCATATACATGGATTATGTCTTCATTATTTAACGTAAGTTATCTCATCATTAACTCTTTTCAGTCAAATGGAATATTACATAAAACTACATAGAAACAAGTCAGGTTGGTTCATTCTATATATTGGGGGCTCACAGGTTATACTTCCAGAAAAATATGGTATTTCTTTCTCTGGAGATCCATGCGCGGATCGAGAAAGTTTTGCCAGAGGAGGTCCAATTTTGACAGCGGGGTTTTTTCAGATAATGAGGGAAAGATGATCTAAATACAACTTAAAGTGGGCCATCGTCGGCCTGCCAAAGAAACGCCATTTAAATGGCGTTTCGCTGGTGGGCCAATGATGGCCCTACATTGAACGCTGGCTTGGTATTTCATAGGTTCTGGACCATTATCGCAAAAACCCCTTTATTTTTTTGTGATTTTTCAGGGGCGGGGGGTGTTTGTACCCCCTGTCCCCCCCTCTGGATCAGCCCATTAGATCGATTTTGGCTGACCACAATGAAGTGATGCATTATGCACCATTTCATCTGGATTCTCTATGTTTGCAAAAGTACACGTTTTGGGGTTTTCAGTCTACAAAGGGCTAAACTAGGCTGGCCTTTAAAGCTACATTGTTTTTATAAGGTATTTAGGAATTGATCTGTAGGACGTTAGTTAAGGTGATTACATGTAATTGCAGATGTAAACAAGCAAATTCAGATAATTCATGTCCCCGCCTTTGTGCTTAGCCTTTCTACTATACTCAGTAAAACAACTGAAGGATATTAAGATTCAGTACTATCTCTAACATTCAATACATTATACACTAGACTAATTTTGCATGCTTTTCATAGTTCTAGATATCTGCAATAACAATGAATGTTTGATTTTAGCCACGCTCAAATGATTAAAGTACAGTACATGTCCAAATGGTGCAACCCTCTATACTGAAAAGTCACAAGCATTTAAAAATGATTGAAACCCATTTTTATCGTTTGCATTCCATAATGGTTGGCTCAAAATCATTGCTGACTCTGAAAAAAGTATGATGCCTAATTTTGTAGTTGTTGCCAATGTTATACTTCCAATTTGTTCTCATATAGGCTGGCCTAAGCCATATCTGTGCATTTTTGTTTAAGAATTTGTCACGTTATTATGTGCAATTACTGACAAATGGGTGTTAACACTTGTCTATGGTCGGAATTTAAACATAAGCAATGGAAAGGTAAATGGAGTTTTATCTTAAGCACATTGCATTGAATTTCATGTTTTTATGCCATGGCATAAGCACATGAATACGTTAAAAAGAATGGCATAAAACTGTAGGATTAGTTGCCCGCACATTGTAGCCACTAGCTATTAACTTTGATGGTTATAAATGCCTAAAACGACTTTGTTCAACTAGTGAAAAAATAGCAAGAATAATCTGAAGATAATATTCAAACCACATGCACATTTTCAGACCATGACCAAACATATGTAAAGTTTCAAAACAACTGGCATAAAACTGTACATATATACTACAGGTTTTCAGCCTTCCAATAAGGGAGCGCAGTGGCTCAGTGGTAGAGTGCTTGACTCGAGACCGAAGGGCCGCGGGTTCGAGCCTCACCGGGGTCACTGCGTTGTGGTCCTTGAGCAAGACACATTTATCCTAGCTTAGTACTGGTTCAACCCAGGAAGACCCGTCCCGCATAACTGAAAGATTGTTGAGTGGACGTAAAGAATCAAATCAAACAAACAAACAATTGGACTGTGGTGTCTACTCTTATCCCCTACCCCTGCCCCAACCCAAGTAATATTCCTAGCCTTTACAATAATGTTATCATTTTTTTTCTAATTATTGTATTTATTCATTATGATTTCACAAAGCTGTATTGTTTATTTTTTTCTTTTCTGTACTTGTACTCTTTTGGTGTTCAAATAAATATCCACCGCTTAACATGCTAAAATAGAATTCAACTTCAACTAAAGCATTTTGAATACATTGTGATAGGGAGAAAAAATACATTAGCTTTGCTTCCGTTCTAATCTTTTATAATGTTACAGTTGTATGTATGTACACTGTAATTTGTGTGTTATTTCAAATAAAATATGTTTAAACTAAAACTGTAGGAAAAGTTGCACACACAAGGTACACACTATCTATTCACGTTGAAAGTAATAACGCCTGGAAAAATGACTTAGTTCAATTTGTGAAAAAAGTGACAAACTAGAGGACCTGAAGGTCCTGAGGCGCTCACCTGATCTCCTTAATAATGTTTAAATAGGTCGTCATCTACAGCTTAAAATGAAACAAATTTTGATTTGGTGGTTGCAGCCATTTTGGTCTAGTAAGTTTGCGGGGGGTATACATATGTTCAGATAGGTGTGTGGCAGCCCAAATGAGGGGCCTTTGGATCAAATTTGACCTTGCCATAAAGTAGGTCAAGGTCAACCTATTTTCATCATTTGTGCAAATCTGGTAGGGCCCATATCCCCAATGCTACATACCAAGTCCCAAAGCCAATGGCCTTTTGGTTCCCGAGAAGAAGAGATTTAAAGAGTTTTTACCATATATGGGCATGGTGGCCATCTTAGTCATGTGAGTTTTGACTAACCAATCATAAGGAGTTGTCATATGAAATTTGGTTCAATTGGCCAAGTGGTTTCTGAGAAAACTATGTTTTAATATGTTGATGGGACTCCAATATGAGCGACCATGGCTGAAAGGTCAAAGGTCAACCTTGACCTTTGAAACTTATTTATAGATATCAAGTGAGAATAATGACTTTGGCTTCCACAGTATTCAAAAAATCACTTTTCAAAAAAAATCCCATTTAAATGCATTAGGAAGCTAATTTGACCTTGACGTTAAGTAGGTCAAGGTCAATCTAGGATCATCATTTGAACAAACTTGGTAGGCCCCATATCCCCAATGCTACATACCAAGTCTCATGGTCACTGGCCTTCTGGTTCTGGAGAAGAAGATTTTTAAAAGGTTTTTACCTAATATGGGCGTGGCGGCCATCTTTGTCATGTGACCAAAATATTTTGTATAAATTTTGGCTAACTTTTCATAAGGCGTCTTCACATGAAATTTGAGCTCAATTGGGCCAATGGTTTGTGAGAAAACTATGTTTTAATATATTGATGGGACCACAATATGAGTGACCTTGGCTGAAAGGGCAAAGGTCAACCTTGACCTTTGAAACTTATTTATAGCCATAGTCTCATTAGTTTTAACATGTCAAGTAAGAATAATCACTTTGGCTTTAACAGTATTCAAAAAATTAACTTTTCAAAAAAAAAATCCCATTTAAGTGCATTAGGAAGCAAATTTGACCTTGACGTTAAGTAGGTCAAGGTCAGCCTAGGATCATTATTTGAACAAACTTGGTAGGCCCAACACCCCAATGCTACATACCAAGTCCCAAGCTCATCGGCCTTCTGGTTCTGGAGAAGAAGATTTTTAAAGGGTTTTTACCATATATGGGCATGGTGGCCATCTTGGTCATGTGACCAGGACCATTTGAACAAACATTCGTTCCCGCGTCCTAAGGAGTCTTCATATAAAATTTGAGTTCAATTGGCCCAGTAGTTTCAGAGGAGAAGATGTTTGAAAATGTTGACAGACGACGGACGACGGACGGACGCCGGAGTCACTGGTATACTATTAGCTCACCAATGAGCCTTCGGCTCAGGTGAGCTAAAAATCTAAGGAACACATTGTATATCACAACCACATGCACATCTTCAGACCACGACCAAAACACATGTAAATTTTCAAAAGAATCGACCAACACAAGTTACCTACTACTTTAGGGGGACTGAAGGACGGAATCACGGAAAGCAGAATACTATGTCACCACACTTTACTGCAAAAATGTGACAATAAGTGGGCGGCGATGTGAGAAAACCTGTCTTTGGTTGTTTGCGAAGAACAAAGGCGCAGACCAGCCTGCACATCCGCGCAGGCTGATCAGCGTCTTTGTTATTCGCTTATTGGAAAGTACCATATCTAGACTTGCTACGAGCGAATTTTCAATTTTCTAGCTAGTCACTGTTACTGAGCAGGCTGATTTGAATCTCACTTTTTCGGAGCCCCCAAAGACAGGTTTTCTCGCGACGAGGCCCAAGTAAGGGGAGAATGTTGTAAAGTGTATACCAAGTAATCGTCCAATCACAGTTGATAATCCCAGAGCGAATGGTCGAATATCTTCTTCAACACACCTGAAAAGATTAGAATTTTTTGAATGTACTTTAACAATACACACAAATGTTTTTGGCTGTTTTCAGAATGAAAGCTTGACATCATAGAAAACAATTCATACACAATATATAACCCATTTTGGGTAATAATAATAGATCTATATTTGATTATTATTTCATATGAAATTATCCTATTTTCGGTACAGAGTAACTATGGCTATTGACTTGTCACTAAGTTTACTGAGGGTAAATGCTGTTAAACGCACAGAGTGAAGGGGTCGGGGCAGCCTTGTCTGGGCTAGATATTTTATTCAAACTAGGTTTTAAAAAACTCACAGGAAATAGGAATTTAGCTTGCAAGACAAGTCTTATCAGAAAAATCAAAACGTATTTGATCATACTCACTTACTCTTTGAGTTATGATGTTCACATCGATAACAGGTCAATTCAATTTTAATTGATTGATTTACGCCTAAACGCGTTGATATGTGTTTTAACAAAACAGTTTGATTGGCTAAAGAGATAACGTATATTTTATCTTACAAAAGGCGTTAGAGATCGTTAATGAACATTGATGAATTTCGGAATGTGTTGATTCGTGTTTCATATGCAGTTTAATCTCAACGCCAGTATAACGCGCGTTAGAAACGGGCTACTATCGGGTTTATGTAGACTGAGTACAAATACCCGAGTGATAGTGTAATACAAAAGTCATCATCCTTTTAGGGGCAATAAAATATATATATTTTGCATCAAAGTAAGCTTCAAAGCAATCGTCATTTACAAAGCCGTGAAAACTTGCGTTTTCTACGCCAACCCCTTATTTTACGTCTTCCCAGGTAACAAGAAATGAATGGCTTTGCAACGTTTGTGTTTGGTTGTACAAAGGTTTGGTTTAAACGAAACCTTGTTGTTACGTTATTTAAACACACAGGTTTACCAATGGGATTGTTAGAACCAACGTTTAGGAAACGTTTCAACAACATCAACAACAATTAAATCGGTGATTGATCCCGTCTTGTCATTTTGAATACTTACTGTTATTTATTGTCCAAATTCTTGCCCTTGGACTGCTCATAAATATATGATTAATGCATACTCCGTTCATAATTTGCATTTTATTAAATTTTTTTGCACCTAGTATAAAATGATGAAAGGTAAATTCATGATATATGGTGTCGTTTATGGGAAGAAGTCATATACTGAAATATAGATAATTCTTAAAGAAACCCACAATATTATGAAAAAAATAGGCTATTGGTAACGTTTCTTAAACGTTTATAAACGCTCGCTACACAACATAGTAGTGGTAACCAACTATACTTTTGTATAAACAATTCACCTTTGTTACATTGGAAAATTATCTCTAAGTATAATTTAATATATTCTGTCTTATTTGGACGATTTATGTTGATAATAAAACGAAATAAACCATCCAATCATCTTAATATATAAATACAAACAGTCCACCATTTCAACACTCCTGTTATTGTTTAACGTGCCTGAGCAAAGAAGCAAAGAACACATGGACAGTTTATCAGGTAATATTTATGGTGTATAATGCCAGTTGGCTTTGATTTAGCATGTATATTTGAACTTTTGATTGTTTTGTTAATGTTTTAAAGCATGGAACTAACCTAAAATGTTAGTTTTTAATGGTATCACATATTTTCGTGACAATGGAGCGCACATCTGTTCTGATTAATTGACCATGTCTACAATAATTGCTGGTTCCCAGTTTACAGGTGGTCAGTTATTGAAAAAAAATTGGGACCAGAACCAGACCCACCTCTGGTTTAGCCGGCGCTGATTATGACGTGAGGCTGAAGCTTGATATTCTGTTTGTTGAATGATGGGGGCTGCGCCCCAACATCCCTGCTTCTTTTTCTTCTAGGGACTATTTAATCATTCATAGGCCATGCAGTTTCCATCGTTTGAATTCATTTTAGATAGAATAGATCAGTGATTTTTTATTATAAAAAATAGTTCCTGTTTACTCTATTTCAGGATCCTGTAGATGGTACAAATGCTTCAGATGTTGAAAGCTCCTTGAATGACATATAAATGAAATAGTTTAATGTTTTATAAATAAAATGATTTATCTCAGTTTTGTTTTGTTTATATATCCTGCGTCGTTAGAGCTTTTATGAGCTTAAAATGTGAGCAAGCATATATATTATACAATGATTCAATTCATGTTCGAGTTATGCAGTTTTAGAATCCTAAGAAACAAATATGAAGTAGCATATATTCTGCTTTTTGATCAAAGTACTCAACCACCACCTTGTTTCTAACTATATTCTGTCTTGTGAGACAAAGCTTATACTTGTGCAGAAAATGTAATAAGACAAAACAGATGAAATAATGAAATTCCATGTGATTACTTTAAACCAACTGGGAAAAGGACATTAATAACAAACTTTAGAGACCAGTTTAATATTATTTAGTCGGTCTTATCTTTTTGGAGCTAAAATTATTATGATTGACATTGCAGTAATTTTCCAATTTTCATGCAGGTTTGTTAGAGAGAGGTGGTCTTTATGAGCGATCCTCATTACAAACTTACTTGAGAGATGGTGCAAAAATTAAGTGCCTGGCATTACAGATTGTCCTTGGTATTGAGAAAGCGTCTATTCTTTTGAATATTGTAATTATGCCGATTCCAATGAAGTAGCTGGCTTTAATGAGTTATGATAGTACACCAGTAGATACATTTTTTTAAAAATTATTTTGTCTTTTAGAGCCCATTATTAACAAGTAGTTGGTAGGGTGCTAGACTTGAGATAGAGTGTTGCTGGTTAAAGATCTAGCAAAGAGCAAGACAATTATCATCTGGCATCATATCATGTCTGAAAAATTGTTGACTGGGGCAAAAACATCAACTTAAAGCCTCAGAATAATCTGGCTGTGCTAAGACATGTATCGGTTTAGCTATAAATAAACCTTCAAAACTCGAGTGGAATCTTACCAGTGTAATACAATTTGACAATTGTATTAAAAAAATATTGGGTGCCTAAATATTGTATCCCATATAACTGCATCAGAATCACAATTTTGTGAAGTTTTAATGTTACTTAAGACTACATGGACGTTTTCTGAAGGTTATGGGAGATTTTCCAAAGGTTGTGGAAGGTTTTCTAGAGGTTGCAGAAAGGTTGTTTCGTAAAGTTTTATCAAAATGTTTAGGAACCCAAAAATTTGATTGTGATTAAACGTTAAAATCAAACGTTCCCTCAACGTAAACAAAACGTTTACACAACGTTTTTGTTTGCTAGCTAGGTTTAAACTGGATACCGTTTCGATCAAACTATGAGTGAATGCATTGCATTTTTGAAAGTCTTAAGAGTAAAATGCTAAAATATAAAGGATAGAACTATTTTTCAATTACATGTACAAACGTTTAAAGTCTTCTTCCTGCGCATGCGTACGGAATATGCTTAAACACGTGAGTTTGTCATTGGAAAGCTGAAAATTTGCATCTTTCTGTTTGTTTTAGTTGCTCCTCTAGACCCAATGGGCCCTTTTGACAGTGAAATGCCGCTACATACATACTCAACACGTGTAAAGGGCGTCGTTGGTCTAGGGGGCGCAGGGTTGTACAAGCCTAAGAAGACACAAAAGAGCTAACAAACATAAATCATTTTGCAAATGGTCGTTTTTATTGTACATCAACTGTATAAAATCGATGTCATAGCACGAATATTTACGTTAGTTTATCTACGTTTGTTAATCGGTCATGTTTACATACATGTTACTGAAAATATGATCAAAATTAATTCTCACTCAAAACGAAACAGGGTAATTATTAATGTTTAATTAGGAAACTCTCTTTCGTTTAAATATACCGGCTAGAGCGAAAGGATGGCTGGCCAAAAATGTATTTGTTGAATATGTACAGCGTCTCAAGTCAATTTAAATGAACATCTCATTTAGAGAAATATCAGGCCTTATCGCTAGAAACCCTTCTAATATGGCAATTAAAGCAGACATGGCTGCTGTCAGTGTCAAAACCATCTGTGTAAACAAGTTATATGATAAGTATCATCCCTTATGTGCTGGTCTATTTTATCGTTTATTTTTAGTATCATATCCCTAATCTGACACTGCTATTGCAGCATGCCTGGCTGCTGCCAGTGTCAAAATCATCGTTGCAAACAAGTACAATTATCACATGACGTCGCTTCTTGGAGTGATACACTAGTGGTTTATAGATTTTTGGGAAACGTTATGACGTCCATTATAACGTGGTGTAAAAGACGGCAAAATCTTGACGGTTTCACGCCAAGAAAACGATTTTTATTAATTATTGATAAATATAATCTAACATTCGTGCTCCTGTATTATTATAACCGCTTTTTTGTTAGAAAAATAGGGTATATTAATTTCATACCAAAGTCGGTCCGTCGTCCATCCGTCTGTGCGTCTGTCTGTCACGTTTCTTTTAATTGTATCTTCTCCTAAACCGTTTCGACGTAGCAACTTCAAACTTTGTAGATGCGTAGATCACATAATGTAGAGGGTACTGGGTGATATTTTGTGTGACCTTGACCCAGTCAAATAATGTATTTTCTTGTAAACGCATCTCCTTGATAACTTTTGGAAGTAGTAACTTAAAATTTTTCATGTGCATAGGTCACATGATGTCCAGGGTACTATTGTGCGTACAGAAATTCAGTGAACAACGCTTTTTTGCGTTTATTTAGTTTTGTGCGGACTGATCGCACAATGAACATCAGAAATTGATACATCTATAAACCGCCTAATTGGTGATCTTTTTTTCGTTACAAAATGTATTGTCAAATGGGCTGTGATATGATGGAATTTGTCCTCATTTGAGCATCTGCATTTTTTAATTTACCCTAAATGCACTCTTGTATGGATCGCTGCCTTTAGTTTACTATTGATGAATAATTATAAATTATAATTATAATTTTATTATAAAAACAAGAAGATTCTTACCCAAATATTGCTCGGGCGGCAGGCATGCTGCTGTCAATATCATACAAGTAAGAAGATCCCGACCCTTATATTGCCAAGGCTGAAGGCATGCTGCTGTCTATATCATACATGTACAAGTAAGAAGATCCAGACCCAAATATTGCCACGGCGGCTGGCATGCTAGAAGTAAGAATATACCTACCCTAATATTGCCATGGCTGCAGGTGTGGCTGCTGTCAGTGTCAAAACCATCATAATAAACAAGCAGGGAGCAAGTATGTCGATGTTTGTACAACCGTCAGGACATCTACCAGAAGTGGCTGTGGTATTAGAGCTAGCTGCTACACTCAAACTAGACGCTACGCAGCTGCAGTTAGAATATGAGCCCTGAAATTACACATTATATGAGTTAGTTTATGACTAAGTAGAAAGTGTTGCATATGCGAGCTCTGAAGATTCATCTGAGCCATTGCTGCTCGCAATTACAAAGTAGGGACGTAAAGTAGACGTCGAGTGTTGGTCTAGGCTATATTTTAGACTTCTAGTACCACTTAATAGTTTCATATACATATTTAATTTTTAAGTGTACATAAAACGCTCTATATAAAGCTTAGTTTGCATCATTATTCAAAATAAGCACCATAGTTCAGTGGAATTCACACTCGACTACAAACACAAACATCATGGGTTTGTGATTCACATGAAAGCTTATTTTTTGTTGGAAATTTGAAGTTGCTATTTGTCGGTGTTTTATTTGTAAATATTTTAGGAGCAAAAACATCCAAATCAAATTTTAAATCAGAAAAATACTGGTAGTTTGTATGTATGATTTGATTCTTAACGTCCCATCAACAATCTTTCAGTAAAACAGGGATAGTTCTTCCTGGATTGAACCAGTACTAAGATAGGATAAATGTGTCTTGCTCAAGGACCACAACACAATGACGCCAGTGAGGCTTGAACTCAAGGCCCTTCGGTCTCGAGTCAAGCACTCTACTACTGAGCCACTGTGCTCCCATAAAACAACTGGTAGGGTAGCTTTGTATTTCATCAGGAGGGAAGGGGGGTAATACCAGTATTCCTAAGGAAAACTACACCCATTACATCATATTCAATGGTGTTTCTCTTGCAAGCCGATTATGACCCGACATTAAATGCTGATAGGGTAGCTTTTTATTTCACCAGGAGGGGAGGGTGGGGTAGTACCGGTATTTCTAACGAAACCTACAATTTTTGAGATTTTTGAGGGAGGGGATCTGGACGCCCAGTCCCTCCTCTGAATCCGCACATGCACATATACCTTATCTTCACCTGTTCACCACATGAACATGCACCAAATACTTACCTTGTAATCCTCAGATTTTACAGAACAACCAGCGTGACAGGCGGAGTAATACACAATTTGATCAGGACCACACACTGGATCAAATCCCTGTTCACCACATGAACATGCATCAAATACTTACCATCGAATCTTTAGATTTTACAGAACATCCAGCGTGACAGGCGGAGTAATACACAATATGATCAGCACCACACACTGGATTAAATCCCTGTTAACCACATGAACATGTACCAAATACTAACCATAGAATCCTCAGTTTTTACAGAACAACCAGCGTGATAGGCAGAGTAATACACAATATGTTAGCACCACACACTGGATTAAATCCCTATTCACCACATGAACATGCACCAAATACTTACCATCGAATCCTCAGATTTTACAGAACAACCAGCGTGACAGGCGGAGTAATACACAATATGATCAGCACCACACACTGGATTAAATCCCTGTTCACCACATGAACATGCTGAATGACAACTAGCAGAATAACCATCTATTAAACTGAAAAAGGTACACCATCATGCATTATAAACAAATTGTAAACTGGAAACCCCTACATGGGTACTTTTGCAAATAGTAGAGACCTGGATGAAATGCATTTTATCAGGGTCTGCACTGTTTGTTAAGATTACAACAACCTTCAGGGACAGAAATACATCACAAATTACATGATTCTACCTGAGACCCCTTAAAGTACACAATAGGCAGTCCCATACTTACAGAAAAAAGAAACACACAGAGTAATTTTACGTTCAGTTTACCTTTTAGGTTCATGTAGTTTAATCAATACAATTGCTACTATAGATATACCTCGACCTCTGAGTAATGACCTTTGGATCATTTTTTTTTCTTCAAAAAGTTGATGCGTAATGCTTAAAATGAGCCAGTGGGACTGGAACATCTTAGTGTGTTAAAATATTATAGTAAATATAAGTAAAGGCCTGACACCCAAATTCAGCCAACAATTGAAGAAACACTGTAAACAGGCAAATAACTTTGGTGGTTTCTCAATTTAATGTCATGTCCTGTATAAGCATTTTTTTCTTTAACAGCCCCCTTTAAGATGCGGTTTCCTCTACATTAAAACATACTTTACCATTCAAAAGTTGAGTTGTGACGCTATGGATATCAACATACTAAGTGTGTATGGCCACTCATACCTTATTTCGAACTGCATTTCACGGTCTAATATTTTTTGGTGATTTTTGTTTTTACCACCTATAGCGCCAAATAATAATACCCGCAAAATAGAAATGTTTTACAGTTTATCAAAAAGTGTGCCTTTCATCAGTGCAATCTTGAAGGGAGCTTTGCTGGCCCAGCAAAGCTCCAATCAAGATTGCAATGATGAAAAGTGGCTATTCATATATTTTACCTTTCCTCTGGATATGTAGTACTTAAACCAGCGAGGTTCACCTCTGGACACTTGGCTAAATAAGACAGCCCAAGGACGGCGGATAGAAATGTCACTGTTGCACACAGACGCAGCATTCCAACCGCTTCAAACTTGAATACCTTGATGAGAAAACCTCCAAGAAACATTCCCACAGATCCAACAAAGATAAGCGCACCTATAATAAAACAAGAAACAACCATTGAAGAAATATGCGGCTTATTCCCATGCGCACCATTCCAAGTTTACCCCTGTCCTGAATTTGGCTTAAATGCATCTTACTGGCAATACAGTTTTCAGATACACCTCTGTCAAATCGATGTTTCTTCATTTTCTTGAAAACATAAAGTAATTAAAATATGTCCAAAAATATCTATTGCTCTTTTATAAGAACTGAAATCTAAGTACCAACAACAGGTAGATAAATCAGACAAAATCAAGTGATGTAGACAATTTCATAGTTTTTACCTTTGTTACAAATACGAAAGTGGTCGATACTCGGAGATTGTATCTTCTAAATGTACGATTATTGCGCTCGTGGTTAGCGTGTCAGGCTATGGAACAAGAGGACCCAGTTCGATTCTCAGGCAGGCACTTATGTTCAGGTTGTTTTTTCTTCCATGTTTCACATTTTAATGCTGAATTAATTAATACTAGTAGATGGCATCATCAAAATGACCAAAATGGTAATTCTGAACTTTTATATAGAATGCTGCATCTATGGGGGTAGGTTAAATTTGATCCTCTAGAAAGATAATTGGTTCGGTGACCCAAGATTTATTTCCTGAAAGGTAATACAATAGTATATGAAATAACATATTCGTGAGATTTTAAACATCAGATTTTATAATATATGATTAATTCTAAAAACAAGTTCCAATTTTCGAGGAAATGCTTAAATATATCATGCAGTATTTTTGTCACAGCTTGGGATAAAAAACATGGACATTTTCTAGAAGGTCTGAGTTCATGAGCAATAAATAAGATTATAGAAAAGAAGCTGGCTGAAGATTACAACTATTTTAGCTAAGTATTAAAGACTAGTGTTAACTTTCATCTGTTTAGAAAAATGATCAAATGCTGATATCTTCCATACGAGATTATTAAAAACTAAGCACAGTGACATATCCATTTTATTTCATAAAAGGATAGCCCATGCATAAAACTGTATGCAAAGAATTGCTCAGATATCACAATGGGAAGTATTTAGTCGCATAAGGAAAATGGATTATTGCTGTAGCAGCAGTCAATACTATTTCATTTCAAGGATACTTTATCAATGTATAACATGCACTTCCAAAAATATTTGCTAAAAGATCCATCAATGACGGCTTCAAACCTTCTATTTGTAAGCGCACTGTCCGCATTTTTCATAGGGCCTCGTGAATTATGGAGCTATTTTGGCTCCCTATGACGCCCAAAATGAAACGTTGCTTTTCGCCAATTTCTTCTTGCTGCTTTATTTAAAGCTGCATAGTCTGCAACTATGAACATTTTTTTTTTTTTTTATTTTCTTTTTAAATCATTTGTAAAAGTAGAATTAAGTTATGTTTTCACAATAAATCTGTTCACTATAGCTGAAAACTGCACGGAAAAGTGAATTATCTTATAAAACAGGTGTGTTTTCTTTTGTTGGTAATTATTTGCGTCCCTCCAATAATTATAGACAGTTAATTTTAGCTTAAATGCTGTTGTTTTGATACTGAAATTTGTTAAGATTTGCGAAATTGGTAAAATGTATACCTGAACTTTAGTTTTTTTACTGTGTTCTTGAAAAATAGAAACAGTAGTTCTAAAATTAAAAGATCAAAAGTTACAGACTATGCAGCTTTAACTTACAGCCCATGGTCTGGTATTAATTCTATTTTTACAGATGTTATGGTAACAAAAATTGCCACCACAATTATTATTCCAATCCTCAGCGATTTCGTGTACAATTTCTATTTACTCTTGGCTCTCTTGTGTGTGATGTTTTCTTGTGTTTTGTCACTTTCCCTTATGGTGTCCCGGATAAGGTGTGGTACTTGATCTATCGATTCCTGATCTTTGATTTCTTCCTTTTTTTTAAAATACTGAAGCAAACGTTTTGGAACAAATTAGAGACTTTCGACAGAGAAATTAACATTGGGCACAAGAAAACACCAAAAATATAGTTTAAAACATGATAAGAATTATCAGGGCACACAACAATATTAAAAATCCCAGAAGGACAGGTCCAGGCCAGCTCTTAATAACTTTACACCTAAAAATTTATTGGTTATTCTGCAAGTAACGATATACTAGTGATCAGATTGTATAGCCAATTAAGACTTAAGAAGATGACAGCGTAGGCTAGGCTCGGATCATGTAAGAAAAGAAGGCTACTTCTTGAAAATTTCGTTTTTTCGTAGCTTGACTATACTTATTTTATGGCATCATCTATAATTACAATCTGAATAATAGTAGTTCAACAAAATATCATCTTTTGGGCTACGAAGGATACCATTTTCCCCACGGGAATAATGTCAATTTTCCTTAATATAACTTTGCTCGTTTGTTTCTGCGCACCACAGAACACAATTTGTGGAGCTAACTTTTTCTGATGTAATTAAAATACAACACACAGCAACGCTTAATGAAAACTTGAAATGGACTTATCTAATTGATAATGATTGGAAGTTCATTCAGTTAATTAATACTTTGAGTGACCAAACAACTTACCTAGAATGTTTCCTGCTATGTCGAATGATAAATCATACATCTCTAGTAAATATTTGAACGAGAAAGAACTAACTCCAAAAATGATCATCCCCTGTGCACACTGTGCTAGCTGTATAAATACATATGTTGGGTTCTTCGCCTGAAATAATATATAGTCAGGTAACCTTTAACGGGTATTTTGCAAACAGTGACGACCCAGATGAAATGCCGCACGATGCTGCATATCATCAGAATCCGCACTGTTTGCTAAGATGTAATCAATCATCAGAGAAAAAAACTATAATATTTTTTTAAAATATGAAATTTTCAGCTAACATGGAGGCCTTCTAATTAATGCAATGTATCATCATGGAGAAACACTCTAAACAAATTAACACACCATGATGCAACAAAGAAAAGGGCTCATGACTCACATATAATCAGAGCTAAAGAAAACCTCAAGTTGAGCCACGGTGGGTCCAGCTACAGATAAGCATCAGGCACCAACCCACCGATTAAAGCTTTACGTCAGAGCCGTCATAGAGTCTGAGGCCTGACCCACCGGCTTGCAATTAAAGAGGAAACCATAGCTTTAAACTGTGATTGGGTTTAAAACCAGGCATGTAGACTGTCGCATAATATCCAAGTTATATCCAACCCTTATATAACGTTTAACAATCCTTTTGAATCAATCACCATAAAATATTGGTTCTGATATGACTTGTTGCAGAAGAGTTTTGAACCCAATGTTGTATTTAACAATTAACTCTGAGGGTCTGTGGCAGAATTTAGAAAATGCTTTTCAAATCATTTGACTTTTTTACGAGTGTAGTCTTCGTCAGGATATACCTTTCAGATTAGACAATCACAGCCCTTGGTAGGGCAAGATGATCATTTGGGTGACTGTGTCTTTCTTTCAAATTCCTTTCACTGAATCTACATGTTTCTCAAATACAAGTAAAGACAACTATGCATAGTTGGCTTAAATCATAAGTAAATAACGTGGATGCAGCCAAAAGAAAACGTTGTTAGCATTCAAAAACTGTCTATAAATCGTACGATTATAAAGCCTGGTTACTGAATATGTAACTTATTTGAACTAAACATAGAAACTTATTTTAATATCTATGTCTGTAATTGGTGTAGTTATTCTCCTGGGCCCAGAATTACAATGCCTCCTTACAGTTAGGAAAGACTTAAGTTAAGTATTGATATTTCAACATGCTACATTTAATGCTAAATAAATTGCTTGGATCGATGCAGTACTTGTGGTCAAAGATATCATTGTGATCTACAGAAAAAAATGGAACCATTTTGATTTTAATCAGTTTGAAACGTTATTTTTTGCATCCTGAAAAATCAATACTTAACTTTAGGCTTCCCTAACTCTACGGAGGCATTTGAATTCCGGGCCCTGATAGATTAAATAGAAAATAGAAATTCAAAGGTTACACCAAAACCAAAAAGCAGTTTACTTTAGTGCTGTAGAGGAAATGAAAAAAGTCAATAAGCAATGCTTATTAGATACCCCCGCACAGTAAGGGTCAGTGAAAAAACTTAGTTTTGGCAAGTGATAGTTCAAACCAGCAGACCCTAGATTTGAAAAAAAAAAAGATTTCAATAGAATCTGTGAAACAATATTTCAGTAGAATCTGTGCAAATGATCTTAAAGCTTGCAATCTGGAACATTTTAAGATCAAATGCACAAAATTATTCACACCTGAAAGCTCTATATATCAAAGCTTATATCTAAGAAATAGTCTAAGTTCTCATAGATATCATTTTATCAAAATGTTTTTTTCCAAACCAAACTCCTCCATGCATATGTTCAATGTGTCTATATTGTATAGGCAACATATCAAATTGCTCTATCAAAAGCTATGGCAGGAGTTGATCAGCCCATGAAGGCACCATTTATGCATATACAAAAGCCTTATTAGGGAAAAGTTGTCTAAGTTCTCACAGCTGTCATTTTGTCAAAAAATATTTCTTCCAAACCAAACTCCTTCATGGATATGTTCAATATGTCTTCATTGTAGCGGCAAAATAATAAATTGCTCAATCAAAAGCTGTGGTAGGAGTCAATTTTTTTTCTAAACCAAACTCCTTCATACATATGTTTAATGTGTCTACATTGTATAGGCAAAGTATCAAATTGCTCCATCAAAAGCTGTGGTAGGAGTTGATCGGCCCATGAAGGCACCATCTATGCATACACAAACACCTTATTAGGGTAAAATTGTCCAAGTTCTCACTGCTGTCGTTTTGTCAAAAAATTATTTTTTATAAACCAAACTTTTTCATGCAAATGTTCAATGTGTCTACATTGTATATGTCAAGTATCAAATTGCTCCATTAAAAGCTGTGGTAGGAGTTGATCAGCCCATGAAGGCACCATCTGTGCATATATAAAACCCTATTAGGGAAAAATTTACAGCTGTCATTTTGTCAAAAAATATTTTTTTCTGAACCAAACTCCTTCATGCATATGTTCAATGTGTCTACATTGTATAGGCAAAGTATCAAACTGTTCCATCAAAAGCTGTGGTAGGAGTTGATCAGCCTGAGTATGGCCTATAATAGCATAAGCATAAAACCCTATATTAAAAGCCATTTAGAACTACAAAGGGAAATAACTCTAATAGAATTGGCCCCTAGCCCTTACTTTTTTGTCTAAAGTATTTGTCTTGCATATATGAACATGTTTGCAAGGTTTGACGAAAATCCAGCAATGACTCTTAAGATATTAAGGAAACAAAACTTTACGATGGACGGACGGACGCACGGACAACGTGAAAACAGTAAACCCACCACAAACAAAGTTTGTGGGGGTATAAAAAGTATTTTCATCACCCTTTCAAACAGATAGAGAGAGTGAGAGAGAGATGGCTACTCTAAGATACATTTTAAGATTTGCGTAGTGCTGTTAAGTAGCATTTGATATCATGGGCAGTGTGTTGGTCCTTTTCATTCTAATTAATTTTCCCATACATAATGCTACAATAAGCATGGATTTGTCCATCTTGCATTTCAAGGGGTCACAGGTCAAATTTCTGAATTTTAATACATTTCTTTCTATGATTATTGTCTGATCTAAGCAAACAGTGCAGACCATGATGAAATGCAGCATCATGCGACATTTCATCTGCGTCTTCACCATTTGTCTAGGCTCCTGTTTAAACCCATTTAAGCCGAATGAAATTTCCCATTCTTATCAATTGGACCACTCCAATTTCGTTTTAAGGGTTGTTGGGTGTTTTTTTTCATTTGTAATCAATTCTAAGAGAAACTTTTGTTTGCAAACAGTGGAGAACCTGATCAGACGCTGTGGCATCTGATCTGGTTTTGCACTGATTGCCGATGCCCCACAAAAAAGACGCTGGGCTTATATGGGTTAAACTAGTGTAGAGTTTACAAAAAGTATGGTTAAATTGAAAGACATACCAGTTTAAAGAAGGCTTTAAAGAAAGGCAAAATAGCATCCTGGCAGACATTCCCACATGTAATCTTAGGTTCACTCTTCAGTTTCTTCTCCCTCTCTTCAGCAGTTTCATTTCCTATAGGATATAATATAGTAAATGTAGTAATATTAAATGCTCTATGCTTGTTATGCAGGTGCCAACCAAGTGTGGCTCGCCGTCAAATTACAGCTTCATCATCACGACTGGCGAATGGATTCGCTGTTTGAGACATATATTACGTACAAGTCAACATAGTCAGCTGTCATTTATATTTATGTGATGTATGAGGTTTCGAACGTTTGCAAAATCTTAAAATCCATTAACACTTTCACTGCCAAACGCGACTGTAGTCGAATTTACCGTTCACTGCCAAACGCGACTACAGTCGAAATTTAAAGGCACAGTTGATAGCTGTCTATTTTTAACCGTTATAAGGAACGCAACTCTTTGTTCTTTATTTCAAAATGTTCAGGGAACATAATAATATCGTATATGGAGGTATATGCAATTTTCTGTACAAGAATGGACTTAGCAAAGTTTTTTTTGTAATGTCATTAGATTTCGCGGAAATCAAAAATATCAAAAACATGTCCATGGGGATGATATACAGGATGCATTTAGCCGTTCAACTGCTATATATTGATTTATTTCTGATGAGACAATATATCAGAATAAATCCTGATGTTTGATACTTGATGTAGATGGATTTTTTATCTATTTTTTGCATCAAATAGTTGTTTATAGGCCTTTTTCATATTTTCAATATGTCTCCCGAAATGCCAAAGGTCACGTGACTATCTTTTTTATTATTGGCTCAAATAAAAGTTTTATATATTAGCAACATTCTGTGAAAGTTTCACATTGATAGGTTGAATGGTTCTGGATATACTCTGTGTTGAACCCATAAGCCCTCAATATTTAGGAGTCCTTCAAACATGCTTGGCACTGAGGTATTGGTTTTTTGAGGTGCTTGGAAGCGAAAGTGTTAAAGGCTTGCAAATGAACATGTGAATATTTGAGTTATATGCCATAAAGATTGTGGGGTTAGACATTTTCGTTATGATTGTACTCGTATGCATTTATCTCAATCACTTGGACGAATTATGCAAATATTTTTGAAACTTTCTAACATGTTTCCATGTGTGAAAATTGCGCTACTTATCCATAGGTAAGAGTGGTATTGTATTACCTGGCATATATTTTGGATAGCCAAACAAAGGTATAGCCAGAACAGCAAAGGCAACAGCCGTGATAACAAAGCCCATCCACCATGCACCCACCCATCTTGTGTCACGAGGACCAAATCCAAGTCTGAAAACAAAAATTATGTGATACATACTGATTCAGTTGAGCATCACAAAATGGTAATGCAAATATATACTTAAGGACTTTGAAAACGCATCACCCAGATTAAATCCTTTATTTCACAAACCCTGAGAATGGCAGCAAGATATATTTTATTGCATATCATAGTCTGACTAGCTTGTAATGTATCCTAGAAAATTCATGGTTGTAAATATACTATAAGGTATCGAAAAAGTATCCGTATTAAGACAGGGGTGTCGATTTTGAAGGACACAAGTTCAGTTGTAAGTTAACGCGTTAGTTTTGATTCCTGACTCAACAGATTTGCGTCCTTTGGTTCTTTCACGATGGCACATGCATCATTGAACAAATACAAATGAATTTACAGTTCGATATGCTCAAAACTACACCCCTTTTAAAATAACGACACACCCCACCCACCCTAATTACTATAGTCTAGTAATAAAATTTATCTGTACCTTGTGGTCACCTGCTGGAAAAGAGCTGACCTCTTGACTATCGTTTGTGGTGTATAACTGTGAGTTTGTCACTTTTCAATTGCGTTTTCAAAAGTAAGTAATGGTGCAAAGATCAGGAATCGATACAATCAAGTACCACACCTGACCCAGGACACCAATGGGAAAGTGACAAACTCACAGAAGACACCACAAACGAGAGCCAAGAGGTCAGCCCCTTCCCAGCAGGTGACCACAAAGCACATATAAACAGACGTGCACAAAACATAGCAACCACAAGACAGAACAAAAACATAAAAGATCCACAAAAGAAGCACCGCCTTGGAACGGTCAGCAAAATATTCCACTGGAGGGCCCAAACCGGTCCAACGGCGCCAACCTCACTCTTAACTCAGATGTGGACCAAGACACATAGATACCTGGCCTGCATGAAAGGTCCCTAACTTATCAATGCATCATCTCCTAAAACATATAAATCAAGATATAACAAGGAGATAAAGCAAGGATAAGGACTCAACAGTAAATTAAACTGAATACCGGAGCAAAAGAAATCCAACAGGTAAACCCCGGTGGGCCCGACAAACAGCCAAAGCATCAGGCCCCTACCATCTCATCAATAGATAAGTCTTTAAGTCGGAACCATCATAGAGTCTGAAGTCCGACCCACCGGCGTGCAATTAAAGAGGAAAGCAAAGTTGCGAACCGTGATTGGGTTGACTACCAAGCATGCAGTCTGTTGCAATACATTAATGTTATAGCCAATCTTTTTATAATGGGAAATTATTTTAATGAACTTCAAAGTCCTCTAGTATATGTTAGATACTCGATTCATCTTACATGCATCCTGTAAATGCACTATAGGTTTTCGTTTTGAATTTGAAGAAACGACAACAAAATACCCACACATAACCATACATAGGCGAGTTTGAGGAATATCAATAAACATATTAGAAACAATTTCACAGAATTATTAAAACCAAGTCATACTCAGTGAGTATGAACAGGGAATGCTACAAACAATCACTGCAGACGTACCTTTGGCACCATGAGGAAGAGACATAGAACACTTACAGCCTCATGACAGAAATAAGACAATTAAAGTAAAGCAACCAGTTATCTCAGCGAGATAATTACAAAACTAGAAAGGACACTAAGTACTGCATTAAAACAAGGCCTTAAAACAAAGGGAGCAACAACAACCAATGAATCAACAACAACATACTTTAAAACGGACAACAGCCAGGAACCTTAGAGTCTGACTCAATAAAATTTAATAACTTATTGACAATCAAAATGAGGTTAGTTCAATGAATCTTAGTTTGAATCCTTGTATGGCAATCGTACTGAGTCTAAACCAGTCAAACGGAGCTTACATCTCTCAAGCTAAGTTTTACTTGATAAAACTATTTCTAGCTTAAAGCTGCATAGTCTGTAACTTTGAACATTTTTCAAAAAAAAATTATTTTCTTTTTAAATCATTTGTAAAAGAAGAATTCAGTTAAGTTTTCACAATAAATCTGTTCACTATAGCTGAAAACTGCACGGAAAAGTGAATTATCTTATAAAACAGGTGTGTTTTTCTCTTATTGGTAATTATTTGCGTCCCTCCAATAATTATAGACAGGTAAGTTTTAACATAATTGCTGTTGTTTTGATACTGATAATTTGTAAAGATTAACGAAATTGGTAAAAAATATACCTGAATTTTAGTTTTTTTACTGTGTTCTTGAAAAATAGAAACATTATTTCAAAAAATAAAATATCAAAAGTTACAGACTATGCAGCTTTAATGAAACTAAGTCTTATACAATCCACCGAAGGCTAATGCAATCAAACTGGCCAAATAAGCATGACTCGATCAAGCTAAGACTAATCAAATCAAACTCACTCTGGATCAATCATACTACGACTAACTCAATCAAATTGAGCAATGAAATAATTCCTCAATCATACTAAGGTTAACTCAATAAAACTGAGCATGGCTCTACCCATCCACATCGAATCTCAATGAGAACAAAATTAATTCTTATTTATGACTCAATCATTTTTAAATCTACCTCAATCAAACTGAGTGAGGGCGCAATAAATATAAGCAAAAGTAAATTTAATGTAGACTGAATCAACCATATAGGTCACATGCAATTAAACTGAGTTTGGATTAATTAAGCTAATCGTAACTGAATCAAGCTAAAATAAAGTCAATGCCAATCAATCAGCATCTGTACCAATTAAATTTCACCTTGATTAATCAAACTGAGTCTTGATCAAACAAACTATGTCTACCATAACATACATACGCCTTACTTAATCAAATTTGGCTGACTATATGAAAGTCTAACTCAATCAAATCGATTCTGGACCAACTAAATAGAAGGAAACTCAATCGAAACTGAGTCTGATTCAGTAAAAGTGTGTTAGGCTCAATAAAACTGAATCTGGATCAATAAATCTAGCTAAATCAAACTATGTTATAGTCAATTTTACTAAGCCTGTCAGATTCAAACAGAGTCGGGCACAATCAAATAAATTAAGCTTAACCAAACTGAGTCTCATTTGATCAAACTTAGTATTCATTTAAAATAAAGCTGGATAACTCAAACTGTGTTTGTGCAGCAATTTTTGACAGGATACAACATCTATTTAAATGAATTTTAGCCCGACCTTATTACAAAAAAGTCTAGCTCAATATTCAGTACTCAGCCTAACTTAATCAAAGACAGTCTAATATGCATCTGAAAATGTCGTCTGCTGAAGTCGTCTGCTGCAAATAATTGCTTAACATTACTGACGAATTAAGTATAGAAGCAAACAGCGTGGACCCAGAACAGACGGCTCCTATAGTAGCAGTTTGATCTGGGTCCACACTGTTTGCCATAGAGGCTTCTTAAACATTTCAGCAGACGAGAAATGCAGACGACTAATGTCAGTTCAGCCTGTACGATCAGATCCTGAGAGATCAACAATATCAACAGTATATCCGTTTAACTACAAACCTTACATGTAATCTGAATACTATGATGGCGCTGTGCAACTATACGAGGGGGGTTCAATATGTAATGAAAGCCCATTCATAACTCCATCCACAAATTCCTTAGGACTTTATGCCATATGCCAAACGAAAGATCAAAGCATCGCCGTTATAATGGTGCAAGAAACATTATTTTATCTTTCCAAATTTAATAAGTTACAGACTTTTTAAAAAGCACACTAATAAACACTGCATATATTTTCCTCCGAATTGAAAAGACTCATTTTAACAAAGGTAGAAAGGCATGCTGTATTTTCAAAAACAAACATTTAACACGCATGAATCCCATATCCATAGTTTTCTGACTCATTTTCCCATAATCTGCTATAACGATACAAACTTTTGACTTGTACCGATTTCTCATGCAAACGGTTTTATTACGTTATACCCTCTTACGCTGACGTTGTTTAAAGCAATGGACGTAACACTAAAATACGTACGGTTCTTGAAAATCGGAAATGTGGCTTTGTTTCAGGAAAGGTCAATTTTGATTGTATCGAAGTTTCAATACACACAGTGCATAGACAGCAGACCAGTTAAGCTGTAACCAATATCTAGGAGTAATTCATCTGAGTTGTATGTCATTTTCGTTTCCTATAATTTTATGGTCTGAAACTAGCCAGCCGGAGTATGTACATGTAAATACGTGTAACGATGTCCAAATAATGCATCCGAATGTAAACATCGATGAAACGCGGTACTTTGTCTGGTCCATTTCAGTGTAAGCAAGAGATGGCATTCTTTAAAGTGATTTTATTATTTCATATGACGTATTTCGGGGTACTTTATACGTAAGATTAAATGTGCAAAGTTCAAAATCGGCTGTATTACTTGCAAATGAACATCAAAGCGACCAGAAAAAATATTACAAATGATTTTCGTATAAATTTTCGCTTTGAATTCGTTCACGCAAAAACGACGCTGTCAATGGAATGCCAGAAAATGTAGCTTCAGGGAGGATTTTAACCAAATTGGTAGCCTCAGTATTTCATAGAATATAAAGCAATACCAAAACAAATTACAGGTATAAAACACTGATATATGGGTATTTACCACACAAAGAAGCAGACTGAAAACATCCCTCGTTCATGTAGATATCTGCTTTTGAAAGCATTGTTTTATTTCATATTCCAGTGTACTTCAGGACCCTATCTTGAAAATGTCTTGTGTAAATTAGATATGGAGCTAGACAACTGCAATTTTACATTTATTTAGCCAAGAAACAGACCTTATAATGAATGTAATTATAAAGTGTGTAAATATAAAACTTTGGGATATACTGGGCTGTTTTCATTACATATTGAACGCCCCTCGTAAGGTTGATTAACCCATATAAGCATAGTGTATAATTTATGGGACATCAGCAAATAGTGCAAAACCAGATCAGACGCCACAGAGCGCTTGCAGAATGTACTTCTAAAATTTGAACGAAATTGTAAATGACTACCCAAACCATCCTTAAATTTGGTTAATTGAAAACGTAGGGAACTATTGTTCAAATTTTGAAATCAAAGTGTCGTACGTGTCTTGGTCAACTCTGTCGAACTCAACGAAGTATTTTTGAATGAACTGTCCGCCAGCTAGGAAACCAGAAGCCACTCCAATGGCAGCAGCAGCGGCACAAAAACCTGGAAGAAATCATAAGTCTCAGGATAAATTATGCAACATAAATATGAAATAACAATAAACCAACAAACAAATCTATTATGTGCTCTGTGTTTCTTCCTCCCCACGGCGGATAATCACGTGACTTCAAAACGACAACAATGGCGGATACCATTGAAAATCCCGCCATCCAGGTAATACTTTCTTTGATTTTTCCATTAATAGAGATCAGATTGACATGGGGTTTGAAGCAGATATCCCGGAAAATGACAGCAACATGCCACCACGTGCGAGTTTCGGACAAAGATCTGGTTAAAAAGCTATTGACGAGATTCGGTTGCTCGTCAATAACTTTTCAACCAGATCTTTGTCTGAAAATCGCTAAAGATGGACATATTGCTGTCATTTTTTCGGGTTATCTACTTCAAACCCCATGCTAATCTGATCAGTATTCACGGAAATATCAAAGAAAGTCTAACCGGAATCGAGGGGTTTTGACAAATATCCGTCACTATGATTTTTAATCTCTACAGTCTTGTGATTCTCCGCCGTGCTTCTGATGCTTTGTCTTGATCTGTGATTGAGGCAGCTCCGTTTATACTCAGTTTTTTCTTAGGTTCATTTTCGATAACTTATAAAATAAGGAAACAAATCAGAAATACGGCATTTAATTTTGAAATTCAGATATCCTATAAGTTAATTGAAGAAGCACTAGAAACAGTTTGTAACACAAAGTCGAGCAACGAAGGCCCAGACGAGTCTACGCAAGGCATGCGCAGACTCGCCAAGGCCTTCATTGCTCGCCATACACAAAGTATGGTTGAAGTTAAATGCTCAGACTTCGGCTAAAAAGGTACTTCGAACTATTTAGATTTGAGCATTCACCAGGTAACTATAATATACGCAGAAAAACAATTGAAGGATATCAAAATTCTTTTGACAATATAACATTTGAGAAAAGAATTTCCAAACAAAGTATTTTCGTATTTGATAGAACTACCAATATGCAATTCAGCAAAGTGCAAAATAAAAGTTACGGGTCATTTGTTACGATACAGTACCACACCAAATGTACCAACCCTCTTTACCCAAAGTTCACAAGCAAAAAAAATAGCGTTTATATTTTTTTTGCTGCAACCTTTACCTGGTCATTGCTCATCTTCTAATTCTGACCACAGACAAGTGTTTACATCAATTTATCAGTAATTGCACCTGATAACGTGACAACTTCTTCAACAGAAATGCACAGATATGGCATACCCCAGCCAAAATGACAACAAATTGGAAGTAAAACACTGACAACAACTACAAAATTAGGTGTCATACACAGTAATTGCACCTGATAACGTGACAACTTCTTCAACAGAAATGCACAGATATGGCATACCCCAGCCAAAATGACAACAAATTGGAAGTAAAACACTGACAACAACTACAAAATTAGGTGTCATACACATGTACCTTTGACTGAGAGCCAGCAATGATTTTTGAGCCAGTCATTAAGGAATACAAACGATAAAATGGGTTTCAATCCTTTTTGAATGTTTGTGTTTTTTAGCATAGAGAGTTGCACCATTTGGACATGTACATGTACTGTACTCTAATCATTAAAGCGTGACTTAAATCAAACATTCATTTTAATTGCAGATATCTGGAACTATGAACTACATGCATTTTAGTTTAGTTTTATTGTATTGAATGTTAGAGAAGGAACCGAATCTAAATATCCTTCAATTATTTTTCTGAGTATATTTGTATTCATACCTACACAGAGAGCGCCTGTGTTGGGGTCACTGTTCTCGTACAAGTATACTGTGCCCAAAGTAAACATTGTACAGTAACCAAGTCCATTGAGAACCTGTGCCACCACAAACACACCAATGTACCTCTCACCACTGCTAGTACAGGGTGGTCCGGGCGGACCACCAGATGCGGACGAATTTAAGCACGGGTTAATTGGTCCTGTTGAATTCGAAGCCTCTAAAATGCAAAAACATAAATGTTCATTTATTATCTTCGTCTGTAGAAAGGATGAAAAATGACAGCATACTCTGTTACATGTAGTTACCCCAATACAGTATGTTTATATAAAATAACCAAAATGAGTGCCCCCCCCCCCTCTTACAAACGAAGTTTAAAAAAATCCAAAACAGTCTGGGTACCAGGTACAAATGTACAAAACATTCTAACGTTACGCATGAATGGTTGTAAAATAACAGGCTGAAGACAATCCATGCAGAGGGATGAAATATAAGTTAAAGAGAAATGATTGTAAAACAACAGTTATATTTTGCAGACTATACCATTTGCACATACGAAGTATTATTCACAACAACACTGTTTAAAAGAGTTGGTATTCTATTTTTATAGAGAATTACAAATGGCATTTTCCCTGGTCTGGCTTTATACTTCTCTCCCTTGTGTTAAATTCGGAAACAGTATAACTTGATTAAGTAATTGTTAACGACAATTTTCCATAGTAAGCTTGCTTGAAAAAATCAGAAATCGACGTCAAACCTCAAAAAAAACAAATGAAATATCAGGACTTTAGTTAAGAGTGCGTAACAAAAATTTAATTATCTTATTTCTCAACCAAAACATATGTTGTGGGTACTCAAAAGAGCCGTCTCAATGAGATGGTTCTTTTGAGAATCTAAAACATATGTTAAAATCGATCCACGCGCTTACGCTGAAAATTTTTGTTTGTCTAAATCTGTGAAACATATAGCTATATGGAGTATCCAGTGAAAATAGGCTTTACATATACCTACCTTTTCCCGCATAATTGTATTCCTCAGCAATATGTGGTATAATAAATATCACTGATCCCACCGCCATCATGACAGATCCGGCAGCTATCCATGATATTTTATTGGTGCGTGCCCCAAAGAAGCTGATAAATAAGATAAGCGACAACGCCCCAATATCCTGAGATGCTGGAATAAGGGATGACTTGGTGCTGGTGAGTTGAAACTGGCGCTCAATCGAAGGTAAACCAGCATTTGCCAGGCCGTTGACTGCGAAACCTTCCAAGAAGTTGAAGAGGAACAGCCATACCACCAATACCCAGATGTTGTTCAAGAACTGTACGGCTCTGCAAGAAAGACAGCAAATTTGAGCTACGTGCATTAAGGGGCTTCTTTGGCCCCCCTATGAGGCTAAAATATAAAAATTGTTTTTCAAAGAACAATAACCAAAGTGTAAATGTCTCAAGTTACTTTGACTATTACCGCTGCTATGGTAACAAAAATGACCGCCTAAATAGGCTGAAAAGAGGAATTTGACCATTTTGAAGCAAAATTGAGAGGTTTGACAGAGCAATTAACATAGAGCACAAGCAATTACCCAAAAATATTTTAACAGAAGATGAAAATTACCACGGCACATAACATATTAAAAAAATTTTTTGGTATTAAGCTGTGCTGATATCTAGTTCTTAAAAATCGGTCTCCAAAAGCCTTAAATTTGGTCCAAAATGGCAATTTCTCTGTTTTAAGCCATATTGTCGGCCATTTTTGTTACCATAGCAACGGTAAAATTTAAATAAATGCCGAAATTTTACACTTCAGTTATTCTTCTACTAAACCAACCGAAAGAAATTGGTGAAAAGCAATTTTCAGTTTTTTGCTCTAGATGGGGCCTAAATAGCCCCTTAATGTCATGCACGTACCCCAAATTTGAATCGCAATGTGATCAATGAAACCTGATGAGGTGACCGTCGGTTTGGTATAGGGTAAAGTCAGGTAACTTCGGACATTAGGTAATTTCGGACAGCGACCTTGTTTGATTCATATTATAATTATTGGAATAAAAAGAATAAAAAAAAATCAACTAAGCAAACAGTGAAAATCCTGGATTTCCACTGTTTGCAAATGTTTGTCCGAATTTACGTGGTGTCTGAAGTTTCATGACTTTACCCTATTTGATAAACCACTCGCCTTATACCCTGTTCGCCAGTTCGATACAGTGTACCCGGCTCCCCCAATCTGTCTTATGAGACTAAATCGTGGCCCCATCTCCTGGGATTCGTTTTACCAATAATTTTAAGAATGAGGTGATAGCCCGATTAAAATTTAATGTTTCAGGCGCACGCGGTAGTTTTACTTTGCTGTTATATCAGCTAGAAACGTACGCAATGTAAAACCTGAGATTAAAACAACTTTTTTCATGTTCATCTAAACTGAGCACGAAATTTCAACTGCTACCGACAAATGAAGAAGTGTCTTGATTAATGTCTCTCAGATGTTGTATTCATCATGCTAATAAATGTTAAAATGCTAACAATTGTTGACATTTTAGAATTTATGATGTTGTATTCATTATGTTAATAAATGTTTAAAATGCCGACAATTGTTGGCATTTTAGCATTTGTGAGCAGGATAAACTTCGTGCTCAGCTAATGTTGAGCATGGGAAAAGTTATATAACTTCGGGGCCTGGTTTAATATTTTTACATTGCATACGGTTGTACATCTTTAACTCTTTGTGCTGACTTGATCTGGGTCCAAACTGTTTGGCACCGACGGTATTTCTGAAAAGCTCCCTGATCTTTGCCTTCTTCCTATTTTTAAATTTGGAACAAGAAATGTGTAATAATGTGACGAATGCCCCCAAAGAATTGAGGCCAGAGGTCAAGGCCACAGTGACACGAAGACAGTACGCGGCACTCCGCGACCCCAAGGTGTATCCACACACCTTATATGGGATTTGCACCTCCAAAAATTTTGGAGAAATGCTCAAGACACGATTTTTAAGAATTGAGACCAGAGGTCCAGGATACAGTGACCCGAATATAGCGCGCGAAAATTTTCGTAAACTCAAGGTAGCCAACAAGTGTCTATTCGTGGGTACGGAGGGATTGACGGACACACAGTTAAACAAGAGGACCCATAGGCACTGAATCGCTCAACTGAGTTCTTGTCACAAGGAGAGGATGTTAACCATAATATATAAATCCCATTTCTCAAACACCTTAGTCCATCTTGGGCTCACTCAGGCCATAATCAAAGACAACCTATTCACTAAGTTCAATCAAAATATACTTATCTTCACAATTTCAATGTCTGGACTATCAGGGGTGTGCATAAGGTCAAACTTGTATAATGTTCTACAAGTCTTTCCCTTTAATTTGATATACTATGCATCATGCCGTACTTCAGAAAAAAATTGTTTTGACCTTTTGACCCCGTCTGGGGGCCGTGGGTGTATAAAAAGGCAGAATATTTATTGCATTGTGTTCTCTGCTTCATTCCCGAGTATAAATTATTAAATTCGACATGCACTATGACTACTTACAGAAAAGAAAAACAAGACCTTTTGATCCCCCAGAAGTCAAGGATGTATGTAAGGGCAAAACATTTGCTAGCATGTATGCATGCTTCATTCTTTTTAATTTGATATGCAACATGACTATATCCTGAAAGAGTAAAGGCCTATGTGACACCCGGGGCAGGTCAATTTACGGCCCCAAGGCGTTATTTCAACAAACTTGGAAGTGGTCTACGAGGTGATGCTAAATACCAAATATCAAGGCTTTAGTCCTCGTGGTTTCATACAAGAAGATTGTATCATGTTTTCCCTATATAAGTCTATGTAAAACATGTGACCTCCGGGGCGGGCCCATCTTTGGCCCCAGGGGCATAATTTGAACAAACTTGGTAGTGGTCTACTAGATGATTCTCAATACAAAATGACAAGGTTTTAGTCCTCGTGGTTTAAGACAAGAAGATTTTATTATGTTTTCCCTTATAAAAGCCTATGAATAACGTTTGACCCCCGGGGCGGGCCAATTTTTAGCCCTAGGGGTTTAATTTGAACAAACTTGGTAGAGGTTTGCTAGGTGATACTACATACCAAATATTAAGGCCCTAGTCCCTGTGGTTTCAGACAAGAAGATTTTTCTCATGTTTTCCGTATATAAGCCTATGTAAAACATGTGACCCCTGCGGTGGGGTCATTTTTAACCCAAGGTGCATAATTTGAACAAAGTAGGTAAAAGTCTACTAGATGACGCTTCACACCAAATGTCAAGGCTCTAGGCCTTGTTGTTTCAGACAAGAATATTTTTTCATGTTTTCCCTATATTAGCCTATGTAAAACATGTGACCCCTGGGGTGGGCCCATGTTTGGCCACAGGGGCATAATTAGAACAATTTTGGTAGAAGTTCACAAGGAGATGGTACATATCAATATCAAGGCTATACAGGCTTTCCAGCAACATCTTTGAAAAAACTAGGAGAAAACTAGGAAAAGTATTTACAAAATACTAGGAAAAAACTAGGAAAATCTAGGAAGTTTGAGGCAAAAACTAGGAGTTATTTGGTTATATGTTTTTACGTTCCCCTACCCAATTACCACAGTAACCATACACAATTATACTACAAGACTGTTAAGCTGACTTAGTTTCCTTCTGCAGTCAATAGAGCAGGCTCTTATATGAAATTTAAGTTTTTTTATAAAGACTATTTCAGGCACAATAAAGGTTGTTTCAATGAAATTCTAATAAAAACAAAAAGCAAATTAACATTGAATTTTTAGCATTTTACTGGATCCTGGTCTTTTCCAGCCCTGTATTTGACAGATAGAGGGTACAGCAAATGCTTAGCCAACAAATCACAAATTAAGGAAGTAGACCCCACTTGTGTGTGTGTGTGTGTTCACTCCTTGACTTGTTTACCTCACTTTTTTGCAACTAGTCTTGTGTTGAGCAGTGTTGGATTGTATAAATACAACACACTTCTGAAATGGGGATTTCAGGGGTCCTCCCCCGGAAAATTTTGAAACCAAGAAAGCAGAGGAAGCCATCTCTGGTCATTTTGTAGGGGCAATTTTACCTTCAGAAAATGAAGAATTTCATTGGACAATGCTCCCATTTATTGTATGCTCTTTTTGAATATAAGATTTAGACAGATATAGACATATATCTGTATTAGACTTGGGGTGTCGATTCCTGATCTTTGCACCCTTACTTACTTTGACTTATTGATAACCTTATAGTGATTTTAGTATATCAGGACATTATTCAGATGTCAAATTAAACCCAATTGATGCAATCCATTAATATTTAACAGCCCAGTTTTTTGCAGCGTGTCCAGCCTAATATTCAGGAGTTTTGCAGGTTCGATTCCCAGGTCCAGCACATTCTTTCACTATAGTTGTCAGTCACTGGTGAAAGGATGCGCACAGAGTACTCCTACCTTAGACAAGTGTCGTTAAGATCAACTTGCCATTCCTACATGACCTCAAATGTAAAGCAAGAAATTAACCAAAAAGCGTTTCAATACCTCACCTCACTCCTTTTTATGCTGCCTTATATGAAACCTCAGAAAAAAAACTGACCATCAGACCAAAATAGTCTGTTTCACACTGGTGCAAGAGTTAGGTAGACACTTACAATGGTCTAAGGACGGATACAGCATTTTAAAACAACACAAGATGTTACAAACATTACATGTCAACATATTCATATATATGGTTTATTTCTTATGTTCAAACTGATCTTGCAAAACTCTAAGGTTCCACTAGGGGGTTTGAGTCAAATGTAGTCGTCATAGAGTATAATCCAACTTTCAGTTATCACCTGAGAAGGCTAGACTATGCAACAGTGACAACAGACCACACAAAGAACACCAAAGACTGTCAGTTCAACACCCTGAAGATCTTATTCTAAAACAAGATCTTAAAACACTTATCCAAAAAGGTGCCAAATTTATGAAAAACTAGGAATACTAGGAGGTTTTTGACAAAACTAGGAAAAACTAGGCACACATTTAAAATACTAGGAAAAAGTAGGAAAACTAGGAAAAACTAGGAACGCTGGAAAGCCTGGCTATAGGACAAGAAGATTTTTTCTATGTTTCCCTATATAAGCCTATGTAAAACATGTAACCCCTTGGGCTGGCAATTTTTGGCCCAAAGTACATTTGAACAATCTCGTTAGAGGTCCACTAGATGATGCTTCATACCAAATATCAAGGCTCTAGGCCTTGTGGTTTCAGACAAGAATATTATTTCATGTTCCCCTATATAAGCCTATGTAAAACATGTGACCCCCGGGGCGGGCCCATTTTTGGCCCCAGGGGCATAATTTGAACAATTTTGGTAGAGGTGTACTAGGTGATGCTGCATACAAAATACCAAGGTTTTAGGTTTTGTGGTTTCAGACAAGAATATGTATAAAGTTTTCACATCGAAAAACTATTTTTAGTTTGTGTGACATAGATACGCAACGGACCTAAAACATTTGAACAATTATTAAAGAAGATCATATAATGAGCATTTCCTCCAAGTTTGGTCAAAATCCAACAAGTAGTTTAGGAGGAGATGTCATTAAGTCAATTGTTAACGGACGGACGACGGGCGAAGACCGATCTCAAAAGCTCACCTTGTCACTATGTGACAGGTGAGCTAAAACTATAAACAGAGGCATAGCATATACGAGTATCCAGCAATCAAAGAGTTCAAAGGTGTATGACTTAAATGTATAATTGGATACAACACTGATATAGGCTAAAGTTACTTACTTTGGTTTGCATGGTCCAAATCCAAATCGCGTGTCGATTACAAGCCTCTCTTCCGCCTCTTTTTGCTTTTCTGCCACTTTTGGATCCTAAAAGTATACAGAATAGACTATTTTAGCGTTTCTTTTAAGTATACCAAGATAAACGAATTACACATGCAAAAGTCCACACAGGGTTTAGTTAAACGTTTATTGAACGTAAAATTGTAAATATTTTCTTACATGTACCCATAATGTTCAACATATGTTTTGGGTGCTCAAAAGAACCGTCTCATTAGGAAAGCAAGTAAATTTTAATATTTTCTAAAAAGCTTGATGTCGTGAGTAAAATTGAAATAAAGAAGCTGGATGGCGATTTCACATAGTTTAGCTTAATATTAAGGACTTGGTTTTTTTTTCAGAAAATTTGTAAAATTCTGAAAACTTCCATGTGAGATTATGAAAAATTGAGCACGGTGACATATCCTTTTTATTTCATAAATTGACAGTTCAAACATAAAGCAAACTGTATGCAAAATATTAAAATGATTAACTTGACTGCCAACTAATATGCCCTGTTGCATACATTTTCAAACCAATTCTAAATCAAGCATGAAAAAAAAATAAAGCGCTACTATTAACCTAGGTGTAACTACCAATACTGTACTCGTAACAAGTCATTTAAATCGAAAAGAAGGTTAAAATCAAGTATTTAATTCATGTAGAAATATATACATGAGCCGCGACATAAGATTTCCAACAATGTGGTGTGTGCGACCAGCAAAGCCTCAGATTAGCCTGCGCATACGCGCAGTCTGATCAGAGCCTTTGCTAGTCACTTGAATATTCTATGAATGTTAAGCTACTGACTGAACATCATTTGGAGCTTAAGCTTAAAAAAGAGGCTGCAGAGGCTCGTCTGAGTCTACACTTGTCAAAATACCACATTGTTGGAAATCACATGTCGCGGCTCAATATATATTTACCGAATTTGAGATCACAGAAACGCCGATATCATCTGTAGATGCGTCATAGGCGACGTTTTCTTTCCCCTCCATGATGATCTTGTTCTACAATAAATCACTAGCACAAATTTAACATTATTCCTTTGTTATTCGGGCCTATACTGTCAGTAATCTGAGCAAGTATCCTAATGTATAAATGAATTTACTAAAAATTGAAAATCCTGACACATCTCAAAACTCATCTTTACACTAGGTATGTGTTGTTCGCGCTCTATAGTAGGTATACTGACGCAAAAATGAAGCGATCTATGCAGAGCATTTTATAAATGTTCAACGAATATTATTTTCTATTAACTCATTATAAAGATGGATTTATCGCATGAATAGAAAAGTGTGAATTATTATCGGCTTGCTTCTGATCCGTACTGTTTTCAAATGAGGGTAAACTATTTTGAAAAAGTCATCGTTTCTTTTTTTAGTCAATACTCGTACAGTATAATTGTGAAATCCTATAGTCCAGGCCCCGAGGTTATAAAACTTTTTTCATGCTCAACTCAACTGGTCACGAAATTTCAAATGCTCATGAAAACTAAAATATCAAAAATAAAGCTTTTTTGTTATTTATGTCTCTCAGATGCTGTATTTATCATGCTAATAAATGTTAAAATGCCAACAATTGTTAGCATTTTAACATTTATGAGCAGGATAAATTTTGTGAGTTTAGCATGAAAAAAAAGTTTTATAACCTCGGGCCCAGGCTTCCAGATAAAAGTGCATTATGTTATTTTTCAATCAAAACATATCGTTTTGGGTGCTCAAAAGAACCGTCACAATGGGACGGTTCTTTTGAGCACCCATGGTTTCCGTTCTTTTGAGCACCCAAAGCGTATGATTAAACTGATGGATAAACAATAATCACAATTTTATGATTATCTGAACTCATGCTATATTTGTCATGGTTCTTGCTAGTCTCTGTAGCTGCAGTTTAGGTTGGAGTCTTACTCGCAGTCTGCCCAGAATCCTGTAGCTGCAGTTTAGGTTTGAGTCTTACTCGCAGTCTGCCCAGAATCCTAAGTTTACCAGGGCGTGCACCTTTAGTTTCGAGCATTGACTTCACGGCTCTTGCAAATATTTTATAGACTATCTACCATTTACACACCAGATAGGCGGCAATCGAAAACGTTATTACTATAGAAAAACGTAGATAAAATCGTTAGAAACAAGAGTTTTCGATTGCCATTTGTCGTCCGACTGGTGACAAATTGCAATCGAAAACACTGTTTCTAGCAATTTTTGATCCGCGTTTATCGATTTCGATTGCCGCCTACCCGGTGTGATTTAGATATTATATCGATTTTATGTATGTTAAAAATGTATTGTATTCATTTTTTATTGTTTTGCCCATATAAAATGTTGAAGGGTCATATAATTTAAAAGTATAACTTCAGCTAAAAGATACGCATATTCCACTTGTTGTCCATGAGTGATGAAAATCACAATTCAGGTTAGTATTATCATAAATAAAGAGCCAAACTGGTGGTGTCACTTGAGCAAGACTTAGTAGTGTTTCAACACAGGAAGACCCGTCCCGACATAACTGAAAGATATTGTTGACTGCGACGTAAAAGAATAAAAAAACAACAACAAAAAACAAAGAGTTTTATGATCGACCATGTTTTGCCATTGGCTAACATTAACCTTTATGGTGCTGTCACATATTTATATTCTAATCTGGTTTATTACAATAAACTTGGGACATTCTATGATACGTATTGAGATGTCGCAGGTTATACTTTTCAAATGAGATTGTATTTAATGTTCTTTCTCTGAAGCTGTTCTTTCTGTGAAGAGTGTTTTCGCGGCATTTCATCTAGGTCTTCACTGTTTGCCAAAGTGCTTATTTAGGAGTCACCCGTTTTTAAAAGGTTAATGATGTAGAGCAGTCGGGCTAAACTGTAAATTCGGAATTTTTCGCGAGAATTTTATTTTCGAGAATAACGTTAAAAGACACATTTGCGACGCTCAAAATTCGAGACTAAGGCATGATTTACATATATCAGTAAACGACAGAGTGAGTATGCTATTTCGTGAGGGTTTATTTTCACGAAGCGAAATTAAAACCCTCGCGAAAATTTCCGAATTTATAGTATTTCGCCAGTTAGTTCAACAATTTTGAGCATTAACCCTAAATCTTACGTTCTATTGTATGATCTCACTTGTAGCAGATGACTTCTAATACAAGCGCTTGCTTACTGTCATATTCTGTACCATGATATTTCTGAACCAACCCTAAATCTCAAAACAAAGAACTAATCTCTGTAACTCAGTGGGCTTGTTAGAGTCTTACCTCAGTATCTGAAACACAAATGACAGATTTCTCTTGAAACTGCTAAAATATAAACTATTACAATAACACTTTAACTCAAATTTCAGCTCACAAAAGGCTAGGTCACGGACAACATGAGACTGAATAAAACTTCACAAATTACGCTAAACCGGGTCATGCGAACGACGATTTATATAGATCAAAGTTCAAATATAAAAATAAAAATAAAGCGAACCCAGTAATATTTCACCCCCTTGTTTCACTCTGTATAGGGGGCATTCAATATCCCATATCCCTGGAAGTAAACAGGCAAGTATCACATGTTAACTGGCAAATATCTCCATAACTATTTACATAAATATCCCATATCCCCTGGAAGTAAAATGGATGGAAGTTCAATATCCTATATACCTAAGCATATACTTAACGAATAAAGAAACGCAACAAACACTTCGAGTCATTGTAAGCAAACAATCTGATGCTAGTTTTAAGTGCAAATGATATTACTCATGGGAGCAGTATGTGTCCGTCAAATTACAGCAGGTTTAAAGTTATTATCGATTACGGAATCATTTTGGTATGAGCGTAACCAGCCTCACCCCCGCAGTAAACTGCTGAAACAGGACCAATAAAAGCAAAGTTTGAATCAACCATCGGTTTATTGTTTTAAAAAGTATTGGCATAGATTGCGGATCAAGGTAGTGATCAAATGGCGACCTTCCTGTAGGATTCTGAAACAGCTTAACGTCAACACAGAATACTACGTAACACGCGTAAACTTTTCTTTTCTGTTTGAGGTTTATTCACTACAAGGGCGTTTTGTTAAAGAATTATGACTTGGGATTTTCAGACGTCAAAAAACCTCAATTCTGACGTCAAAATTCGGTATCCAACGTTTTAATGGTTTCCATATTGTTTATGTGTTTTTCTAAATCTAAAATGGTCCAGTGACAAAGTTTAGGCTACAGTTAACAAGTTTAGTCTTCACTCTCGGCATGTAATCAGATGATTTTACTTGCATTATGTCGTGTTTTGGCCGGCTAACGTCAATATAAACACCCTACCAGCGTATTTCTACGGTATCTGAAAGGTCAGGAATTCTAAATTTTGTTCGGTCAGTAGCTTAACAGTCAAATAATAATCAAGCGACTAGCAAAGGCTCTGATCAGACTGCGTCTAGGCGCAGGCTGATCTGAGGTATTGCTGTTGGCACAGACCACATTGTTGAAAAATCAGGCATACCGAGGTTCTAAGTCGCGCACAGTTTATCACGGTGGAGACACGGATGTTCCCAAAATGCGCCGGTATCGCCCCGACGCCGTCCCGGTGGAGACACGGTTGCTCCCGGCGTCGTCCCGGTTTACCACGGTATTTGACAGCCTTCCCGGTTACTCCCGGTTGTTTTAAACATTTTAACAACCGTGGACATGAGCCGGTTCAACACGGTTCATTCTGGATCTCCAAGGTTGTCCACGGTGCCGCCACGGTTCATCCCGGATCATCAAACCGGGATGAACCGGCACCTTAAACCGGGACAGTGAGAATGGGGCTTAAACGACGACGACGTCACAAAGTGGAGAAAAAATTATGTCCGCCGGAAGACAAGTATGGGTAATTCCGTAAATAAGTCAGCTCGCCGATTGCATTAAATGTCTCTCAGGTATGCATTATGTTTATACGTTTATGTACTCATAAGATTCGCCTCGGCGACGGTGATTCTTATTTTATTTGCACACTACAAGAAATTATCGCCAGAAAGGAAGACAAAGCTTCTGATCAAACTACTGATCAGACTGGCTTTTCTTTAAAAAACCGTATGAGCGCCTAGAGTCTATAAATATTAGCAAGCGAATAACGCTGTGTATAATGATTAATGCAACGTTTGCTGCTTAAACGGATTGGTCTGTATTTACATTTACTTTGAACAAATGATGACATCACGCCTAGCTTCCACAGCAAAATTGCGCCGCATAAGCAAGATACATTTTACATAAAATAGAAAGCCATTAAAGTAGAGCTCGTTTCAGACCATGATAAAAAATAGCAAGTAAGTATGATTAGGAAATACTACAATCACAATCCGCAGACAACCCCGTGGCACCGCGAGGAAGAGCCGCTCAACCATCACGAGACACCAGGAAGACAAATTAAGCAAAGCAACCAGCTCTCTCTTCCCCATCAAGATGATTGAAATACTAGAATGGACATAAAGTAACGTACAACAAAACATAGAACAATTACAGACTCCCACAATGGGAGTAACAATAAACAAAAAGTCAACAACAACAGAACCACCGCCTTAGAACGGACAGCAGCCTAAGCAACCGGGGATGGGGGGGGGGGGGCTTAAATACATTTTACTGGTACCAAATCTTCGCCATAGATTCTGCTGTTGTTGAAGTACAAGAAATGTTCAGCTCGCATGAAGGCCATCTAACTAATGCAATGTATCATCATGGAGAAACACTCTAATCAAATTAACACACCATGATGAACCAAAGGAAAGGGCTCATGACTCACAGATAGCCAGAGCTAAAGAAAACCTCAAGTTGAGCCACGGTGGGTCCAGCTACAGATAAGCATCAGACACCAACCCACGGATTAAAGCTTTACGTCAGAGCCGTCATAGAGTCTGAGGCCTGACCCACCGTCGTGCAATTAAAGAGGAAACCATAGCTATAAACCGTGATTGGGTTTAAAACTAGGCATGCAGACTGTCGCATGATATCCAAGTTATATCCAACCCTTATATAACGTTTTACTATCTTTTTGAATTGATCACTAAAAACTGCAAAATGGACTAACTCATAGTCATGTTATAATATTTATCTCAATGAAAACAATAGTTCATTGTTGAATGCGCTTAGATGCCATGTTGATATTTCGGACAGTCTGATTTAATCTTACATTGATTTTGTCAATGCATTTTTCAAGATTCATTTTAACGATATAGTCGGGCATATTTTTCGCGGAGTAACTTGGTGTACAGGTAAATTAGTGATTACTATTTTCCTCAGGTAAAATCAAACTTAAATGCGAGCTGCGATTTAACGAGATTTTTTCATGCTGAAGAAATCATTTGCTGATTTTGTGGTAAAAAACAGTTTCTCCTGACAAAAAAGTGTTTGAGCACTTATGGCACGGTATTAGCACTTTAAAGCATATATAAGGATTTAAATGTAATGGTATTAACTCGTTTTTTTTTCTGAATACACTAAATGAAAATGTTTTTTATTTTCATAAGGTAGACATAACCTCCCTCAACTTATTTTCAAGGCGGACAAAATCCCATCTGTGAATTTTCCAACATGGACAAAACCTCTTCCTATAGTTACTATTCACGGGGTGTTTGCTATTCTGCAATCGACTTTTTCCTGAAACCAAAAGGCAAATTATGTTCCATAAAAAATAAATATTATTCGAATTGTCTTATAAACTATTGAGTGAACATAAATAAATTTACATTTTTCAAAGGAGCGTCATGACGTCAACCTATGTAATGACGTTAGCCTAGATTTGGCTTATCAGCTGTGCTATTAAAAGGGCTATAACTCTATAATTTGGGTTCATACAGTGCTCATATTACACCAAACGTTTTGGCAGGTACCATGGTCTTAGAAAATGCAAAAATCTAAAAATCGACAAGTACCTCAATAAGACCTAAAATCCCAGAGAATGTCACAATTATGCATTTTAGGACCATCTTTCTAATTTGTACTGCAGTTCTGTCTCTAGTATAAAAGTGGCTGGTATTTAAACCATCTGCGATACTCGGGATCTGGGGTCACACAGTTAATCAGAGACCTGTCAGACATAGCATACACGAAAATTTAAACCTCTATCTTTGCTTGATTCGCCAGCATGGGCAAATGCGATAAGAAAAGCAAGCTTGTGTATTAGCCTGATTATTAATCCAAGGGGAATTCCAAATACATCAAACAACAGCAAACAAGGACAAGCATGCAAAATTGCCTATTTGGCAAATACTTAATGCGTGTTCGTGCACGTAAATGTAATATAGAACCGGGACAAAAACTATATAGTGTTTGATTACAGCTGCAGGTATTTTGCACATGCAAGCAACCATTGAGTGTGATTATGGTGAATATTTTTTATTAGTTGAAGCTATACAACGTAAATAAATCACTTCTAATTCATAGCAAATAAACTTGTTGACAAGAACATGGAAGAACTAAATACGAAAACTTGTACACTTTCAGTTTCTTCCAAATGATAATATAAAGCGCCACCTATAATGCAGCAGACGACAATTTCAAATTTTGCCGTTTTTTTCAAAAATAACAAATAAGGCATGGTATTTCATGAGAATTGTCTGCTGGCAGACAATTCTCATGAAGTATCATACCTTATTTTTTCTGAAAATTAAGAGAAATGTTGCAAATTTTGTCGTCTGCTGCAGTCGTGATTGGCGCTTTTAGGATTAAGAACAAATTTGATGACAATATGGCGATTCCATTCGACTTCGTTAATCTGTAATGTAATGCCAAAATATTCAAGAAACAACAACAACCATTGACAGCGGTAATTTGATACAGCAGGCCAAAAAGAGTCTGCGACCTAAAATGTATCCACACACAATATTTGAGTTTCCTACCTCAAAGAATATAGGAAATGTGCTTCGGACACGATTGTTCTAGAACTGAGATCAGAGGTCAATATCAAGGTCACAGTAACCCGGATACAGTATGCGATACTCGGCGACATAAAACTGTATCCACAAACCAAATTTTGGATAACTACCTTAAACAATATTGAAATTATGCTCCGGACACCATTTTTCTAGAGCCGAGGCCAGAGGTCACCCGCTCCTTGCCAACAAGGCTTAGAGGGCACATTGCATCTGAACTGTTCGTCCGTCTGAGCCTTAATCGTGTCCATAGCATATTCCCCTATATTCTTCGAGGTAGAGTTCTCATATTTGGTGTGTGCATACACTTTGGATTGCGGATTGTCACGTGCTGTTTCCGGGTCACTGTGACCTTAACCTCTGTACTAGAAAAATCGTGTCTGGAGCATATCTCCTATATTCTTTTCGATATGCATCCCGATTTTGGTGTGTGGATACATTTTGGTTCGCTGCGTTTCGTGTACTGTTTCTGAGTCACTGTGACATTGACCTCTGGTCTCAATTCTAGAAAAAATCGTGCCCGGAGCAAATATCCTTTATTTACTCCGAATTTGGTGTGTGGATACATTTTTGGGTCACAGAGTGTCACGTATTGTGTCCGGGTCCTCAGTTCTAGAAAAACCCTGTCTGGAGCACATCTCATATTTTCTTCGAGGTAGGGATCTCATATTTGGTGTGTATTATGAGCCATTCTACAAAAGACGATGAATTCCTGTCCCTCGACTAAATACTTTGGTGGTATTGCAAAAAGAGTTCCTCTCTTCTTGAGTATAGTAATTGATTATGTACAGGATGATGCATTTGAAAATATGATTTTCGTGCAGAGCCATATATAATACAGTCATAGTCTAATTTTGACCGGACTAGAGACCGATAAAGCTTAAGTAGTGTAGTTCGGTCTGCACCCCAAGAAGTATGGGAAAGCACTTCTAAAAGATTCAATGCTTTTAAACATTTGAGATATTTAATATGGGGTATGTAACTAAGTTTTCTATAAAATCATGCCGAGGAATTTAGAATCCTCAACAACTGGAATAGGTGATCCATAAAAATGTAAAACGGGATCATCATCTTGCTTGCGCAACTGACAGAAATGTACACACTGTGTTTTAGATTTGGAAAACTTTAAGCCATTGCTTATTGCCAAATTTTCAATCTTATTCAAGTTTTGTCGCAGTTGACGTTCAATCGTCCCAATCCGTTTTGAGCGATAGCATAGTTAACACATTAATTGGAACGTTCCAAATAAATGTGTTAACTATGAAATACCTAACGTTATTATATAATGATTAATTCATTTAAGAATTAAAGACTGGCTACAGTTCTTACATTACTGATTGCTCAGTATATGTTGATGACTTCTGTATCTGCTATCGCAGGAATTGGAGCGTGCGCAGAGGGAATTGGAGTTGAAACAACAGCTATTTGAGCAACAATGTGTAGTGGATGAAGGAGATCTTGAAGAATCAGTATAGCAGCAGGCAGCAAATGAGGATACCGACACAACGACCAAATCTACGATCATACCTTTACAGTCAAGCACACGGGACACAGTGAATCATGATATTTGTGATTGGGACAGAGCGATCAGAGAAACAGCGTACCGTCCAGAGGCTACGGTAATTACAGACGCAAAGGTAAGACCTGAGGTTTCGAAGATAGACGCACAGGATAATCTATCTAGATGCAGCTTTACAACACCTGGCAACTACGCTGTAGGAACCTGAAATTTTGAGATTTAATAGCACACCCACAGGTTATTGTAAATTCATCAGTAGCTTTGATACAAACATTGGTACTAGAGTTAGCGATGGCAGATTAAGATACCTAATTCAGTATTGCAATGGTGAGGCAGAGTCATGTATAGAAGACTGTGTGCTATTAGTCATCTGAGGGTTACGAACGCACTAGATCTATCTTGTACTCACGATATGGCAGATCTAACGCAATTGCTAGATCTTACATTGACAAACTGGTGGATGGTCCACAAATAAGGGCATCAGACAGATGGTCTCTCAAGGTTAGCATTAGAGATGCAGAAATGTGTAATTACACTATCAAAACTAGGGTTTGCCTCTGATGTCGACAAAACCGAAAATTGAAGGCGAATTGTAAAACGTTTACCGATGCATCTGAGAGCCAAGTGGGTAGACGTTGCACTTTCGATCAATGAGCCTGCTTCATGCAGACATTGTAGAGAGCCAAGCTTTTCCGACTTAGCAAAATTTGTAGATGAAAAATCTTGAATCGCCAGTTCGATGTATGGCCTTGATCTTACTAGGTAAAATTCTCAGTTAAAAGGTAGTAAGGGTTCTCCTAGTAACCAACAAGGTGATGGGGAGGTCAATGTCAACACACTAGTTAAAAATAGGGAAAGTCAAACGGTAAATCGCAAGCGTAAATGTGGCTATTGCTCGGGTACTTGCTTCAAATTAGGAATTTGTGATCATTTCAAAACAAAGAGTATCACTGACCGCTATCAGTTGGTTCAAAAGTCAAAATTATGCTACATCTGTTTGAAGGGTAAGTATGTATCCAGATATTGTGGGAAACAGGAATCATGCACAGTACCTGACTGTAAACAAAAGCATCATGGTTTATTGCATAAATGGACAAAGGATCATTGACGGTTTGGGCCTTATTCGCCTATTTTTCTGATTCCCATAACGCTGCTTTTGAGTTTCTAGTGTGGTGCATGTAGTATCAGTGCAATAGGTGAATCTAATGGCAAGAGCCAGCTAGCAAAATATTTTCAAAATTTCTACGCATTCGAGAGTTATGGTAGGTAGAAAGGGGAGGGGGTCTGAAATTTCATGAAAATAAAAAGTGCTTTAAAAAGTGATTTCTGCACGTTTTCTTGATTTATTTGGTAGGCATGGTGATATCTACTAAACATACCATATGCAGAGTATTAACGAATCACGATAAATGATGAAATAGTTTTAAAAACAAAATACGTTTTGTAAACAAATGTTTTTGGGGAGATAATTTAGAAGTTACCTGTACATTTTTGACTACATGTACCGTAAATAATGCAAAACTGAAAGCTCAACAAAAGAAATAAATATTTTTGAAGGAATGAAAGTGTCCCATTTAGCATTGGAAAGTAAAACTGATTCTAACTAGATCCTTTTAATATTTCTTTTGCTTTGTTTAAAGGGCATAGCATGTTGAATGTATTTAAAGTGTCCAAATATTTATGGTATACATATGTATGTATATCCCTATATGAGACAATATATTGAACACTAAAGTATTTACCTGTTATAACTCTTTGCGTGCCAGTGGATTATTTTGCCGTCTGCCAATAGCCTTTTGCAAACAGTTTGAACCCAGATGAAGACCAGCAGGATGTCGGTCTTGATCTGGATCCAAACTGTTTGACACTCTGATGGTGGTCATGGGTGGTTTATTTTTTAAAACTTAATTTTGAAGAAAGTCAGCGGACGAAAATAAAAAAAACTGAACAATTCCCTAGCATGCAAGTAGATAAGTACAGGACGTTTGCAAAATAATGTGTCATTTAATAACAGTGAGATTTTTTCTTATGAAAAATGCATAAAACCTTGCTAATTCTACTTTTAATCTTTAAGTACTTTATATTAAACTAGCACAGAAAACAAAGCAATTTAGGAAATTGGTTCTAAAGAACTTCATTACTGTCATTAATTTCTTACTTGGTAGAAAAGGCATTTTATGAGCTTAGGCCCTGGGTTTTTGGGCTACTGAACATCTTTCCCCCCTTGTGCCAGCACGCCACTTCCATACAATGTGTAAAATATGGTAACACATAATCATGCAAAAGCTTTTGCTGGCACACGGGGGGGGGGGGGGGGGGGGAATGCTTTTTAAAAAAATGTTTTCGGATTTCTATATATCTTAATGTAAAACTGATTGTTCTACCCCAAATTTTACATCTTTAAAGCATTTAATATCGAAAACGGATTTCACAGCCATAAAGTACTAAGGTCAGGGTAGCTTCAAGGTGAAGAAAGGGACTATTGACAAACTTTTATTTTTACTGAAAACCATAGGCATTTACCCTTAGCAAGTGTCAATGATCCTTAGTCTGATGGCACAGCTACTTGTATATAGCAATTATGATTTACGATATAGTTTCTATAATTTGCATTACTTAAAATATTTGGCCATTTTAATAATGATAATTATTCTTTTTTGTGGGCCAGCCATCAAATCTTGAGTACAATATAGATTGAATGTGTATTTGTCTGTCCTTTGAAAAAGTGTGTTTTATATGTCTCGAGTAGCATTTAGTTATATTTTATTTATTTATTGTTTCGGAGAATCACTATTAAACAAGAACTAAAGTGTATATCTCGTTTGTTGACCCAAAATCCTGAACAAGTTAGATTATCTAAACATTTCACAATATTATTAATTTTGATACAAAAAGTGTTGTAGACAGAATGCCCCCTTTAGGTACACCTTGCTCCTGGTCATTATAATCAGACAGAGAGGAGCCAACTCGGACTTGCATGGTGCGGTCTGCAAGGGAGTTTTCAATGAATGTAGGAAGTCTACCTCTTAATCCTAGTTTGTGGATATCTTTTTAAAATGCCATATATCCATGTGGTATCATAAGCTTTTTGTCCCCCGCCTTTTTGAAGAAAAGCAGAGTGACTTAGTTTTGCCTCTCTGTCCTTCCATCCACCTTAAGAAGTAGGTACCTTGTGGGCGCAACTCCTCCTACAGTTTTATACCAATTCTTTTGAAACTTCAATGGTGTTTTTGGTCATGGTCTGAAAATATGCATGTGTGGTTTGGGTATAATCCTCAAATTATTTTTGTCACTTTTTTCGCAAGTTGAACTTAGCCATTTTTCAGGCATTATCTATAAAAATGTGAATGGACAGGGGATACCTTGTGGGCGCAACTCCTCCTACAGCTTTATACAGATAATTTTGAAACTGCACTGGTGTTTTTGTCATGGTCTGAAAATATACACATGTAGCACCATAAGGTTTTAAAATTTGGACATGTACCATAAGGATTAGCGTATAATTTGACCTTGCTATGGATGGTTGATTGAAACTACCATGTTTACTGTTACTAAACGATGGATAAAGAGTATGAAAGTACAGTACAAAAATACTTTTTGTCCACCTAATATTTTGGCCTTTGTAGCAAAAAAAAATTGTTGTGTTCTTTAATTCCTTAGTATATATGCCAACAGCCTTTTTCATTATAGACTGGTTTGCGTGGTGGTGCAAAGGTAAAGACAGAAGATGCCATTAGTGGAAAGGAGAATTTAATTTGAAAGTTGCAAGGGAACATCTTAAAGAGTTGTGTACAGATGCCAAACAGAGAAATTTAAAGCCAGATGGCCCATATGGAGATGTATGTAATAAGATTAATGGACTAGCGAACACCAAAACAACAAGACCGGTTGCAGACATTCTGGTCAAGATTGAAGAAATTAGATAGAACTGAAGGTAAATGACTGACAAACCTTAAAGAAAACAATCATCCTGGAAATCACCCATCAAGTAGTGCTCTGTAGCTCAGTTGGCAATCGGAACTGCCTCCACCAATTCGGCGAAATTCCGTGGAATCAGATCTGGGATGTACATCGAGGATCTACTTTGATAACAAGGGTGATAATGTGCTGCTGACGTCACAGAAACCACGTTAACACAATAACAAGTGTGATTGCAGCAAACAAACGGTTATAATTGAAGTTTATGATTTTTTTTAATAAAATATAGCGATATTTTATTAAAAAAAACCCCATAAACTTCATTTATTCTGCTGATTAAACTTTTCTGATAATCAGAACAATCAATTTTAATAGAACTGAACCCAAATGCTACAGAACGAATTTTCCATACGCCAGTTCCGGCTAACAAAATGGAGCTTTTTGGTACATAGTACTACACATAATGCTTCTTACATACATCCGAGCCATAATTCGATTCTCGAATTGTGGCGGACTTTCCCAAATGCACAGTTGGTTAACGGTACTTATGGCCAATCGGTTCCAGTCCTAACAGACATTTAAGCAGGACACTTAATTTGTAGTGCAGTAATTTTCCAACATATATAAATGTCCAAACATCACCAAAATTGATACTTTACGAATGGTATTTTGACAATTGGTACCATTCATGTCTGGATTCCACTTCACATTATATATAATTACGAGGGTCAGTAAAAACTGAGAGTTGGTTAATATCTTTGGACTGGGTCGGCACTATTGACTGAAACTTAATACACATATAGAATGAACCTTTGGGTTTTATTGCATATCGAATTTGACGTCACCTTCCATGTGCTTTTGCGAGACAACTAAAGACCGCCTCGACGATGTGCGTTTACACTGGAGACATTTCTGACTAAGCAGCCATGAATTTAAAATAATTTCAAGCTAAAAAATTAAAATAACATACTTTCTATCACATCAGCTGTATTTAATACTGTGTAAGCAATGTTTTGAAGAAGTTTAATAGAGCGCAATTACAAAACTTGCAATGCTTGTTGCCTACAAACCAAAATCGATTGAAACTCTATTTTTGACAAAAACAGCAGATTTTTATCGCATCTGCTTATAGCAGGATGCGATATAGGAGTTCGAATTTCTGTCCGTCCCTCAACTTTCGTCACAATGTCTCAGTACCTATGACTGCTAGGATTATGAAACCTCACAAAGTACTTGTCCTTGACATGTTCTACACACACACACATTGACCCGGTACCCTTGACCTTTATTTCATGCTCCATTGACTTTGTCAGAATTTTACATCTCTAAAATATTAAAGTGTTTTTCTCTGTAGCTATGATTATTAAACCTTGCATAGTCATTGTCCTTGATATGCTCTACAAGCACACACATTTACCCGGTACTCTTGACCTATATTTCATGCTCCATTGACTGTCAGAATTTTACGTCTTTTACGTCATCATTTAAAATACTAAAGTCTGTTTCTCTGGAGCTATGATTATGAAACCTTGCATAGTTATTGTCATTGAGATGCTCTGCAAGCATGCACATTGACCCAGTACCCTTAACCTACATTTCACGCTCCATTGACTTTGTCAGAATTTTAGGTCACGACGTTAAACGTTATTGGTTGGTGGGGTATATTTTGTGGTGAAATTTTCTGAAAATTTAATTTCCCTTTTATTTGTGGTATAAAAATCAAACGTCTTAATTACATTTGTTGAATTTAACAAAATATATTCAAACACTTTATTTGCAACAAATGCACAAGTTGGTGTAACTTAAATTTTGTATAGTGTTTCCATGGCAACTCTATTCCAGCTTAATCGCATGACATTTTTCACATTCACAAGATAGCATTTTGAAATTTCATAGATAGATATTCCTCATAAATAAAAATCAAACTTGACACATATTTTTTAATCCCGATTATCTCCCTTTGTGGTGTTATGTCATTTTTAAAGGCTCATAATGATATTTTGTAATCAGGATATTTAAAAAAAAATATAACACCTAGGGGCTTCAAACTTGGTCATCTTATAGAGGATAATGAGTAAATTACATAATGATTTTTTTAAAAAAAATCTTTTTTTAGTTATTGCCCTTTGCAAATTTGGACATAGAAAACTTGATATCTCAAAAACTTTTTTTTAGTTATCGCACTTTGCATTTTTTCGAGTTAATGCCCTTTGCAAATTTGGATATCAAAAACTTTCAACAAACTATTACAGCTAGTAGCCTCAGATTACATCAGTTGAAAGAGGATGGTGAATGGATTACCTGGTGAAAGGATGGTGGACAAGCTAATGGCTGTTGTGTTAGTTGGACTATGTCACATGCTGAGTCGTCATTGCATTGGTCATTTATACACTACAAGGTGACTTTTGAGTGACATTCTGCGCCTGGCTCTGAAACATCAATTAAAACTTGCATATATGGTAGTTTCACGAAATAGTTTTTATAACCTGGCTAAAATGTTTTTAACGAAGTCTTATATTTCATTGTTGGTGAAAAGCTGGCTTGATCTTTGTATTGAAGAAAAGTACAAGCCATGAAATGGTTATTTATCTATCGCAGAGATTTAGTAGTATGTTATTTTTGTTTGCACCTTTTCATTAGTTTTAATTATGATTTTCACGTTGACGCTGAAATAATGATAGTTAAAACGCGAGAAATGTAAACAAATATCTGTGTAGATGGTTTAAAAAAATAATGTATGGCACGATACCTCTTCCGTAGGAAGAATTGCCGATATTTTTAGGTTACGGTCAACTAAACGAATATTTGTACGTTACAGTCAACTAAATTCTACAACTATTTTTAGGTTTTTTGGACTAGGTATGAATGACACTGGCTATTTAAAGGCATGTAAGACACTAGCTATTCAAATATGCAGCATTTGTGCGCAGGGCATTTTTTCTCTCGTTCTGACTCGTTTTCGCGAGATTCCAGCAATCCTGTAACCTAGAAGCAGCACTACAGATATTTTGGAATAGCATAGGTTCATTAAGCCAAACGGCTTACTGCGCTCAGCTGACCAAATACATAACAAAGTATAAACATCCCACATTTTTTCTTCTCAATTTCTTTAAAAAATCTCACGTTACTCTAAATATGTAACACGTAAAATTCGTAAATATGTCTATATCTTTTTGTAAAGGTATTTCTTGTTTTACACTATTTATGTATCTATTTTCGATGAGCGCGCATTGAAGTCGATGACTAGTTCAAGGCTATTTCTCATTGCCTAGTTTATGGGGTTAAAATAAACTGGGATAAAAGATCACTACCACAAAATATTGTCTTTCATAAAAATCCTAGTCTATGTCAGGCGATGAAACATAAGAAATTGTCCTTTCTTTCTTCTTGTTGTTTTGCATTATTGCATGTCTGAAAACATCATTTTCATTGCCTTGAAATTCATGTGGAACAACATGTTATTTGCAAAGTCACGTATGCTCTTACAGAAAGTTTTTAAAATTAATCTTCTTAGGACCGCGGATACCCTCCCTTGTTAGTAACTGCAGCTTGGACAGCCCACTTCTATCTGGCCGCTGTGCCATTAAACTATTGTCAACAGGCCTATAGTAAAGAGTGCGTACCAAAAGTATAATTTTCTCATTTCTCAACCAAAACATATGTTGTTGGTACTCAAAAGAACCGTCTCAATGAGACGGTTCTTTTGAGCACCCAAAACATATGTTAAAACTGATGGGTAAGAAATTAATTAGAATTTTACGCTGAAAAATCCTATGGTTTAAGTTTACACAAAGAAGTGGCAGCTGCCCCTCTTTGTGCAAACTTACACTTACTTTCCTACTCAAACAATTTATCGCCAGCATTTCTCCAGGCTATCAATGTTTAACATTTCTACCGGTTATTGTTGTAGGTCTTCTAGGGATCAATACAATCGAACAGAACATCAAGTTAAAGCAATTGCAATATAACATAAAAGTAAGTAAGGGGGCGAAGATAAGAAATCGATACAATCTAGTACCACACCTGACCCAGGATACCAATGGGAAAGTAAAAAAAAAATCACAGTTAGACACCAGTTTCAGCTGCCACTATGTTTTGTGTTAAGTTACACGTATGTTTTACTGTGCATTTTTAAACTGTCACGCTTCACGCACGTGTTTTAGGACAGAAATCGGTCATAAAACATAGCTTACAATAGTTTTTTGTCTTAAACCCGTTTCACAAACCATGTCATAACTTAGTGAGCTCCTAAAATATGTTCTGGCTTTCTGGCATGTCCAGAGGTGTTCTACTGTCGTGCCAACCAAGAGTGACAGTAACGTTATACTCTGTTTACAATTGCTAAGTTAAACACTGGCGTGTACACTCCACTTCAGCTAACGCGAATCGATAGATCACTTGTGTATTAGTCCTATCCATCGGATAGGATTAATACACAAGTGATCTATCGATTCTAAGTTCCCGATAACTTTGTAAAGAAAGCATGACGTCACTGTAACTCTTGGTTGGTAGGACAGTAAAGTGGTAAATAAAAATGGCGGCTGCTTTGTTGATGCTGTTCAAGAAAGGGTGCTCTGTCCAGAAAAAAATATTTAAGGACATAAACAAACCTCTGGATTATGGTGCTTGTCGCATAGCGAAATAGAGCCGCCTGACTTCGCTGCTCGCATACACAAAGTATTGAATGGAATATCCCATTTTTATCAATTGGACCAATCCATTACCGTTTTAAGGGTTGCTAGGTGTTATTTTTTAATTGCATTTGAAATTTAACAGAACATTCTGTAAGCAAACTGCTGAAACCCTGATCAGACTCCGCGTTCTGTTGCGTCTGATCTGGGTTTGCACTGTTTGCATATACCCCACAAAAATGGATTTTGTTTGTTTGTTTGTTTGTTTGGTACTTAACGACGCATCAACCCTTGTGGGTCATTAGCGTCAGACGGTATTACGAGGGCTGTTCAAATATGAATGCAAGTAACTTCATAACTTTCGTCACATATATGCTATGACAAAATGTTATACCTTTCTGGAAAGATCTATTTGTCGTCTTTAAAATGGCACCAAACATAAAGAAACACTCACTATATTTCTCGAGTTACAGACGCTTACATAAAGGACATTCCTATATACTGAAGTTTTTCTGAAGCAAATTGCAATGCACGTTTTGGTACATTTGCGGATAAAGTGTCGTATCTTTGTAAGTTTTAGACAAAGTGGCACCAAACTTTAAATGCAAGTTTCAATAACAATCCAAAAGTTACTGTCATGAAAAAGTTTATATAATCCTGCTTCAATTTCGAATAAACAGGCACGTTTGTGACGTCATTAATTTTATGATATAGGTCATTTTGAGTTATCTACTGGCGATGTAATAATGAATATCGCTGTGTCGTTTTCTTTGCGTTTAGCTGAAAACATGCTAAATATGTCATAAGGGAGTTTTCAAAACGCTCCGTCCTCTTTTCAGAGTTATTACATTTTATATCATTTCTCAAGCATTTTTCAGCTTCTTAATGATGTGTTTACATTAATTAAAATATGCTAAATTTGTCTAGTCATCAAGACCAGGTGAGTATTTTTTTTGTAAATAATGCCTATAGTGGTCAAACTTTAAGTCTACGTTCAAATTTAGAATAAAGCCGCAATGTTATGACAAAAAAAAAGCATTGATTCTATAACCCCTTCACTTAAGGCATTTTTAACTTAATAAAATTGCTTTCCAGTGTTTGAAAATTACCCACTATTCATCAATGTGTCGCAACAACTCAGTATTTAGCGATCAACATATTGTCTTTGAGTTAAAACTAGTTTAAATGTTCCTTCGTGCATTTTGCTAGAAAAAAGTTTAACTAAAAACTGAAAGGTGGTGTTTTGTTTACCATGTATTTGCAAACATAAAGAGACTTTAGTGAAAACGATTCGTTTAATTTAACAAAAGCATGTCGGATTTTCGCATTTTTCACAGAATCATTATATAAGAATATGGGGAAACGCCCTTAAATTTTCTAAAAATTTCACCTGTTTATCGAAGAAGTATGCGCGCGTCTATATCACTGGAATATGTTCGAAGCATTGAGTTTGTAAGTATACTAACGTGGCCCTCATTCAAAGGGCTATAACTCGATAAGTATATAGTATTTTTCTTTAGGTCTGGTACCACTTTAAAGGTGACATATAGTACTTTATAGAAACGTTTACCATTTTGTCGTAGCATATATGTGAAGAAAGTTATAAAGCTACTTGCATTCATATTTGAACAGCCCTCGTATACTAAACATGATGTGGACGGAAAGGTAAAAATTTGTAAGATAAAATAAAAGCAATGATAATGATGAGTTTGTATAATGATAATTAGTTGTAATATGATTGTTTATAGGAGAGACCACGTACAATATCTGACAGTTTCAAAGAGCTATTCAGATAATTGCACATGCTTTTTAACTGAACAGAATACAGCATAATACAATATGGTCTGATTCAAATGTAAAACAAAACATGATTTCAAAAATAGCAATTAGATTTTGTTAAAAAAGATTTATTCGTCTTAAAAATGTCATAATACTATCAATATGTATATCTTGAAATAATTCTTTCATGTTGTCAACATGGAAGCAATTATTACTTACTTGTGCAAAGTCGCCACATTCCAAAAGGAAGTGACGTACAATGAATGGTGCGTCGCAACCAACACATTATGGCTGCTCTTCACCTTGTAGTAAGTATGAATGAGTGACTCTTGTATGACCTTTTCGGAGTCGAGTTAAAACTACTTCTTCTTTTCAAATGTTTCGAACAACTGATTGATTTGTTTGTTTGTTTAGTGCTTAACGACGCATCAACCCTTGTAGGTCATTAGCGTCAGACGGTATTAAACTAAACATGATGTGGATGGAAAAAGTAAAAAATTTAAAGGATAAAAATAAAATGAATGATGATAATGAGTTTGTATAATGATAACAAGTTGCAATGAGAGACCACGCACAATATCTGACAGTTTTAAAGAGCTATTCAGATAACTGTACATGTTCTCCAACCGAACAAGATACAACATTGAAGAATCTATATTATGATCTGATACCAATGTAAAACAAAACATGATTTTAAAAATAGCAATTAGATTTTGTTAAAAGATTTATTTGTCTTAAAAATGTCATAATACTATCAATATGGATATCTTGAAATAACTGTTTCAGGTTATCAACATGGACGCAATTATTTCTTACATGTGCAAATTCGCCACATTCCTAAAGGAAGTGACGTACAGTAAATGGTGCGTTGTGGCTGCTCTTCACCCTGCAGTAAGTATGAATGAGTGACTCTTGTATGACCTATACGGAGTCGAGCTAAAATGACTTCTTCTTTTCTAATGTTTCGAACAACTGATTGATTTTCACCAATAGTTGGTTTGGTGTCAAGAATTTTAATTCCAATGCTGTTATTCCATGAAGTTTGCCATTATTCTAAGTTATATTTATTGGTAGATGGCTTAAAATTGGAAAATTGAATCTTAAAAGAAAGTGGTTCTAATGAAAGCGATGTTTTTCTTGCTTATCTACAATCTCATTCCCTTTGATACTTATATGACTAGGAATCCAACAGAGAACAATTTCTTTACTGATTGATATTCACCAATAGTTGGTTTGATGTCAAGAAGTTTATTTCCAATGTTGTTATTCCATGAAGTTTGCCATTCTTCCAAATATGGATTTAAGGAGGTTCGTGATCAAATGCGATAAAAGTTGAACTTGTTGCGAAAAAGAGATAACATGCTTGGCAAGCCTCACATTTTATCTGTTCCTCAACTAGTTTAAAAAACTTAATAAACCATGAGCACTTATGTAAGATCCTCGATGTAAACTATTGTTTTAACCACCGGGTCGACGTGTTTGATAAACGGGTCTGTAGTGCTTGTGAAGCTAGAAAACAATATTCAAGGAAAAACAGTATTATTTGGGAATTCTAATTGTTACCCATGAAGCGTATCAAGGAATGTCCATACTCGGCGATGCCATCAGGGAAAATTCAAAATCTTTCCAGGTCAGGGAATTTAAGATATTGTCAGGGAACTTTAGAAATACAGGCAAATGTCAGGGAATAGTCGGGGAATTTTGAAAATATAGAATTCACAGTATACTTAATTGTAATTTCAGCATCGTCCTTAAATTCTTTTAAAGCATGATAGTTTTTATGTAGATTTATCTTCTTCTTTCATGAAATTTTGATGGGTGAAGTGGAGTTATGGCTAGCTTCTTCAAATATGATTGATCGGCAATGCAGAAATGAGCCGCAACATGAGATTTCCAACAATGTGGTATGTGCGACCAGCAAAACCTCAGATCAGCCTGCGCATATGCGCAGTCTGATCAGAGCCTATGCTAGTCGCTTGAATATTCTATGACTGTTAAGCTACTGATTTTGGTTGGTTTTGTTGCTTCTGAACACCATTTGGAGTTTCTATGCTTAAAAGGAGGCTACACAGGCTCGTCTTAGTCTACACTTGTCAAAACGCCACATTGTTGGAAATCACATGTTATGGCTCAAATGGCTGTCACCCAATTCAACATCAGGTTCAACTGACATTTGAGTCAGTGCATGTGATTTCCAACAATGTGGCGTTTTGACATATGTAGACTCAGACGAGCCTCTGCAGCCTCCTTTTAAGCTTAGAAACTCCAAATGGCGTACAGTCAGTAGCTTAACCCTCATAGAATACTCAAGCAACTAGCAAAAACTCTGATCAGACTGCGCGTATGCGCAGGCTGATCTGAGGCTTTGCTGGTCGCACATACCTCATTTTTGGAAATCTCATGCACTGGCTCATTTAACAAAAAGTAAAACACTGCTCAGTTGATAGTCTTACGGCTTGGATGACAACCGCTTTATCCAATGCCAACTTAGGAGGGCCAATCAATAATTTTGAGAACTAATCTCGCCATTTCGTAACGGTGAAACGTAGCGATATAGAACTTTGAAGATATATCTTGTTTCCAAATAATACAACATACATTGAGGTTATCTGATCGAATAATTATTCATGATGTCACATAAATAATTTGATATCATATTGACGGTGTTCATTGTGAAATGGTGTCGAGCATAGCATTGTGATAAATTTTAACACGTTACTTGGTAACTTTTTGTCCAACATTCGGGAAGATTTGCACACCGTCTATGGAGACTCGTGTATACCCAGTCAAGTGTTATTCTAAAGTGAATGAGTTGGTTTTAGAATGGCAGAGAAACATCGGAAAATAATAAGCATACTGGCAGGCCCTTTTTTTATGAAAGATTTGATTTCAAAGTACCCTGGTAAAGAAATGACTATTTCGCAATTGTAAGATGTGCTTTTAACCCACCTTATTCCACATAAAAACACTTAGTGTAAGTTATTAAGGCGGTGCTTCCTTTGATTTTTTTGTATAATTGTTTTATGTACCTTCCATTGACTGTGGGGGTTCTGTGTTGGTCCATGATTTGGTATGCATTACTTTGCATTTCTGTTTGTTTTTGGATGTCTTGTTACTGTTAATGTCCTGCGACTCTTCCTCACGGTGCCTTGGATAGGACTGCAGTTTGTTATTGTGGTATTTTTCTGATCATACCCACTTACTTTTTACTAGGGACATAACTTTGAAAATGATTTGTCAGACCAAATTTATACTTGTTATATACAATTAGTTCTCAAAATTATTGATGGGCCCTTGTAGTTGACAGAACAGATTAGGCCAAATAAAAAGAAAATGTGTGATTAGGTTAGGTGGGTAGGATACTTTTTTTATTTTGAAAACTTTTTTTCTTGGAATATTCAGACCGGCTTGGAAATGAAATAAGACAAAACTAATATATGAAAGGGTATATTTTTGAAGATATAACTAAGACAAAACTGATATATAAAAAGGCCTGTTTTTGAAGATATAACCTTGTTTTAAACCTTTAAGTTCCAATACCAAAGACTGAATGCATAGAAATTTTACATTTCTATTTCAGATGGTCATTTTGATATACAGTGAGCCACTTTAGTTAAGCACCACTTATAAAATTACTCAGAAAAAACATACGCTACATTTATTTTGAGGCTACCAGCATAAAGCGCATCTATATTTGCATTAGCCATTGAAATTTTATTGTGATCAGGTGAGTAACAAGTGAGAAAATGGATCTTGAAGGGCACTACCCTCAAAATACAATTTCACATTGCATTACTTCGAATATAAATTAGATTACATTGCACTTTTTTCAGGGTCGAATTTCTGCAATGCCAGAGATAAGAGCCTATTTATTCTTGGCAATATATAAGACTGGAATGTGTTTGTTAACTTTATCAGTTTTTTTAAACGTTTTACTATTTTTGGTTCCCGGCGGACCAAGGTTTGAAAAAGTTAATTTTATTAATTTTTTCAAGTTAGTTAAAATTTCGTATGATTTAGAGTAAATTAGTTATCAAAACACTTCTTTTATAATTTCATTATAAACAACCATGTATCCGCCGTTTATTTTTGTAAAAAAATAAATGGATTTATTGGCGTCAAGGTGTTGACGTTAGTGATGACGTCACTGCTACCAAGGCTATAAGGCGTGTCAATGATAAGATGTTTTAGTGTTTTGATACTCCTTTGTCAACAAGTGACTCACAACAAATTAATTTGCGAAGGAAAACTTTATCGATTATTGTAACTGACGTTAATATGACGTCAAAACGAGCATTTCGTCAAAAAGTAACAGCGTTACTTACTTCAACGACCAATAAAGGAAATTTTACTCGAATAAAACAATTGTTTTGGGTGTTTTCTGTCATAACGATCACCATGGATAAGTCCTAGCGCAAAATGCAAATATAGGATATAGACGTTCAGGTTGCACGAGCATTTTTTGTCAATTGACGTTGTAGAATGATTTGCATGAGTGATTTTAATATTTTTTCTAAGTCATCAAACAGATAAAATGTCAATAAAGAAATGAGCATAGAGAATGTTTGATTCCAGCATTTTTGTCAAAAAATGTGCCCTGAAAAGGTGGTGCGTAACTAAAGTGGCTCACTGTAATGTATTTTTTCTCCTAATTCTGAAGTTGTGAGAACAACAGAACAAAATAATTTTGTTCTGATAATTTTGTTCTGCTATATTCTTCCAACTTCAGAATTTGGAAACAAGTTCAGGGTACTGGGTGAAAATTAAGTGTTGGTCGGGTAACCTGAACCACACATATTTTTCTTGGCCTTATGAAAAACTAGGTTTACCACTACATGATAAGAACCTTTTGGATGTAAATATTGTAATTTATTGAAGAAGCTGAAAAGGAAGTGCGCCCCTTGTCTTGTTTGTTTGTTTGTTTGGTTCTTAACGACGCATCAACCCTTGTGGGTCATTAGCGTCAGACGGTATTAAACTAAACATGATGAAGATGGAAAAAGTAAAAATTTATAAGATAAAATAAAAGGAATGATATTAATAAGATTGTATAATGATAATTAGTTGCAATACGATTGTTGACAGGAGAGACCACGTACAATATCTGACAGTTTCAAAGAGCTATTCAGATAACTGTACATGTTCTCTAACTGAACAGAATACAACATTAAAAAATCTGTATTATGGTTTGATACAAATGTAAAACAAAACATGATTTTAAAATAGCAATAAGATTTTGTTAAAAAGATTTATTTGTCTTAAAAATGTCATAATACTATCAATATGTATATCTTGAAATAATTCTTTCAGTCTCATGAGCAGCTAGTTTTACCCTTGAAAATTATGGTACACATCAAGGCATATGTTTTTTTAAAAAAGCATAAATTTTAGTTAAAAACAGAGCAGTCTCAGTTGTTTGTTTTTATGCCCCCGCCATTTATAATGGGGGGGGGAGGGGGGCATATAGCATCACCCTTGTGCGTACGTCGTCCCGTACGTACGAAAAATCGTTTCCGGGCGATATCTTTTGAAAACATTGGTGTATTGGTTTCATATTTCATACACAGGTATATAATCATAAAATACAGGTCAAGTTTGATTATGGACAAAATCCACCGATTATTATCAGAGTTATGGCCCTTGGTCTCAGGATGAAAAACGGTTTCCGGGCGATATCTTTTGAATACAGTTATGTATGGGATTCATATTTCATACACAGGTATATAATCATAAAATACAGGTCAAGTTCGATGACAGGTAAAATCCAACAATTATCATCAGAGTCATGGCCCTTGATCTGGGTACGAAAAATGGTTTCCGAACGATATCGTTTGAATACATTGGTGAAATGGATTCATATTTCATACACAGGTATATAATCATAAAAAACAGGTCAAGTTCGATTACGGCTAAAATTAACCTATTTTTATCAGAGTTATGGCCCTTGATCTCCGCATGAAAAATGGTTTCTGGGCGATATCTTTTGAATACGTTGGTGTATTGGATTCATATCTCATACACAGGTATGTAATCATAAAATACAGGCCAAGTTCGATTACGGACAAAATCCACCGATTATTATTAGAGTTATAGCCCTTTATTAATGACAATGTCCTATTTATGCGAATATGGCCATAGCGGGGGCATCCGTGTCCCATGGACACATTTCTAGTTTATTGTACGTTCATGGAATCAAACTAGTTACAATCACAAATATTTTATACCACCCTTACCAACTTTAGCACGCAATATCTCTTGATGTATTAGGTATACACTGATGTAGGTGGTATAAAATAGTTACATGTATACCTTGTTTGTCCTCTTGTACATAAGATAATCCACTCGCTAAAGCTCGCTGATTATCTCCACGTATAGTTGGACAACCCTTGGTATAACTATTACTTAATGTTAATATATACCATATTTGACATTGGGTGGTAATGCCTCGGTTACATTTGCTGCGGTCGTCGTACGAGTTATTTGTCTACGATTTTCTCTACGATTTTTTCGGCATTTTCGGAGGCTATAAGCTACGACGTATGTGTTTACATTGCTTACGATCACCTTATGATTTCTTTCGACGACAACTTAGGACAAAACTTTACAGGGACCTTGCGGATATCGTACGACAATCGAAAGGTTATCGTACAATCATCGTGTTAACTTCACAAATCGCACAATGCCCGTACGATGACCTTGCGGAAGTCGCAAGGAGTCGGTACGTTGTTGTTTAATTATGTGCATGAATTTAAACGGCCATCCATGTTCATTTTTTGGATACACATTTGAACTGTGTTTCAAAGTCATGTGATCGCAAATCGTGCTATGAAGAGGCTAGTGTTTTTAGTTGAACATGGTCCCAAGGTATTGGATTGATGATACCATACAGCTTGTTACGTTTGTGTATTTTAATGTCAATACGTTTGTGTATTTTAATGTCAATTTTTAAGTTCTGCAGTTTTCATAAAGTTTAAATCACAGAATATTACAACAACCTCTTTTTTAAAGTACACTTTTATAATCCGAAAAGTATCACATTTAATTGAAAATATAAAGATGCTTTAATTGTACCGCCTAGTAGATTCAGTGTTTTCTAAAACACTTTATATGGTTTTATTAAGGTTAATCATCCAAAGGTACTCTACGGCCAGCAAACACATAAAATCTACGTCATAAGCAAACATTAAGTCGTTGCATGCGAACAGCAAAGGTCCTGACCAGACTGCGCTTTCTTCCACCCAGCCTGGTCCGCACATTTGCCATTAGTTTTCAGTAAAATACATTTTGTAGAACATTCAATTTTCAATGTTCGACCTAGTCACATGTTCTTACTACGAGACCCATACATTTCATTCCTTGAAGTAATACTCAAATTCAAATCCCAGAGTTATAAATCACAAAAAATATCTGGACTTTTTATTAATCTTATCTAATTAATTTAAACCCTTATCCAACCAGCATTTTATATACTGAAAATGCATATGCATTTTACGTTAGGTGCGTATTTTTAATTGCACTTCAGACAGCTTACCCTTATTAGACTGCTTCCATCAGCAAACTGATCTGGGTCCATATTGAGTCCCTTTGAGTGGTGGTATTAGAGACATCGCCTGAAGACAAATATTGACATGAAACAAACTGCTGATGATAACCACTAAGTGCCTTGGGGTTACCGCAGGATGACCGTCCGATTTTATGGGCCCAGCAAGGGCATCGTGCGGCAACCTTGCGGGTTCCTTACGACTATCTCAAGAGTCTACGATCATTTTTGGGCCAAAATGACAATCTAAAATCGTGCGTTATCCCCATGCGGTGCCCGTACGGGGATCGTACGACGTCACTGCGATGTGTCTACGGGCTTACGATTTTTTTCAAATTCGTCATTGTGCGGAGTTAAACAAAATCGTAGAGGCCACGATGCCCGTAAATCTGTACGATGATCGCAAGGTCTCCCTGCGGAGGCCCCGCGGAAAGGGTGATTTGGACATCCTACGGGCATCGTATACTCGTCGTAAGGCAAATGTAACCGAGGCATAAGTTACGGGAATGTACTGGTGGTGTATGTTCAATGATTGTAAAATGGCCCCCCAAAAAATATATACAAAATATTAAGATGTCTTAATAGTGTAAGAAATTTTTTTAGAAGTACAGTAGAGCAAGAAAAAAAGTTGACACTTATGCACTATCATTCTAAACCTGGGTTGTGTATTTTAAGTGCTCAACAGGTGTACTCATGTGTAAAGTTTATTTCAGGCTAAACAGTATTTCTTTTGATTGATGTAAGATTTAATCGGAAAAATAGAGTTTCATACATGAGTGCTCATGCTTTATTGAACAAGTTGGGGAAAAGAGATTTTATGCAAGTCTTGCCGAGCATTTATCTAATTTTGGCAGCGAGTTTAACAAATTAAATAAAACAGGAACACGAATGTTAGATTCTATTTATCATATGACATAAGGATTACTTTGAAATCTCATTTCTTGCGTAAAAAGTGATTATTTTGTCATAATGTAAGCAACGTTGTTATGGAAGTCATAACGTCTCCCGGAAATCTGTAAACCATTAGTGGTTTATCAATTTTAATGCATGGCGTTATTTCACTCCCAGACGCTAAGTCATGTGATAAGAAGTTATTAATTTAATGTAGTATGCATCATCATTCTTCCTTTCAACAGTATGCACTAATTTCTAGCCTGTCCTAGCCTGGCAGAATTATGTGAAATTACATAGAAGCTAAACTGATGACAGGTCATTTCAGGCCAGCCTTATAAAACACATATCAATTTCATCAACTAGAATTAACTAGTTTTAACAGACCAAGTTTGTTATCCAAAGAGAGCTTTATGGCATGTTCCTATATGTTATTTTATTTGATAAACTCTTATGTTATCTTGCCAAAATGGGACATGCCAGCCAGGCTAGGAATGAGAATATACCCTTTGTAATGCTAGAACTATCTTTTCAGATTCCCATGCTGTTTAACAGAATTTTTTAACATTCTCCCTTTAGTATTGAATATAGTGTAACTGAACTTACTTACACATTTCTTGAGTGATCTAATCATGTGTGGAAACAATAGGCTAACTAAATACATTAGTGACTGGTAAGAAGATTCCAAATTTTCTGTAGGGGCTGTCTGATCAAAGAGCAAGATGTATATCATGCCGTGTTGATTTTAAGTTAGGGAATATGGTTGTAAGGGCACTTACCAGCCATGCACAAGGCAAAACATTGTAAAAACTGCAGTTCACAGTGAAACTAAAATATGAAGTCAAGCCTTTAAATGCTTTCTGGACATAAAGTTACTCTGAACAAGACAGTAGTGAAACAACAGGTGCAGATCAGAAAGAAGCAGCCAGGTGCTATCCGCAGAGTTTATCTGGGCATTGGATACTGTGATGAGCCATTTGTCTTGTGACGCTTGTAATAACACTGATAAACTGTTTTCTCAGATGTTTCCTATAATGCACATATCTCATTAGGCTTGGCTTGGCATATTTCAAACCATTCGGGAAAGTCCGTCACAATTTGAGAATCTAATAATGCTTTGGGTGTATATAAGGAGCATTTTGCGTAGTACTATGTACCAAAAAACTCCATTCTGGTAGCCAAACTGGCGTATGGAAAATTAGTTCTGTAAAATGTGGGTTCAGCTCTATTAAAACCGATTATTCTGATTATCCGAAAAAGTTTAATCTGCAGATTATGTATTTTTCAATATTGAAAAAGTTTATGTGTTTCTCAATAAAATATCACATTTAAGCCGTTTGCTTTGCTGCAATCACACTTGTTATTGTGTTTACATGGTTTCTGTGACGTCAGCCTCACGTTATATAACGTCAGCCTCATGTTATCACACGCAATAAATCCTCGATGTACATCTGTGGTCGGATTCCATGGATTTTAACCAAATTGGCCGAGGCAGTTCTGATTGGTCCAAGGTTATGGACACATGCACTGTTAATGTGGTTTCCTTTTATAAAAGCTTACATAAAATTCCGCAAGAGGTTCTGGGACAATGAGAGAGACAAAGTAGCTACCAGATACAATGATTCTGTATTTCTTGGACAGAGGTTCCAAATTGGGCTGTCTAAGTTTACCAGTGCAAACTTGTTGCAGGTGTCTATGGATGGACTGAGCACAAACTGGAAGTTCTACGAGTCATTGTTGAAGGACCGCAAGGTGAGTCCCTGATCTACCCACTCTGATAAATGTTGACTGCATGTCATGCATGGGGCTTTTCAGTTGAACAGTCTGTTATGCTCACTTCACTACTGTTTCTCTGACTTTCCAGCTAAGAGAGAGGTTCAGGAGTTTTCAATTAACTTTTGAGCAGCCAGATGGTTGGAGGATGTACCCGTAGCAGAAAGAGCACTGAAGGTTTGGACTGCTGTGAAAACCTATGTTAATTGGATACAGAAACTGTCCAAAAGTAAGCAGCCAGCATGTCAATCATTTTTCAACATAACAGCACATGTACAGGATGTCCTGGTTCATGCACTTCTTTATAACAGTTGCAAAACTATTCAAGCAAGTATTGAGGCGAAAATCAGGAATCGATACAATCAATTACCACACCTGGTGGGAAAGTGATGAAAACACCATAAAACACCACACACAAGAGAGCCAAGACGTCCCCCAGCAGGCGACCACAAGGCTGCTATGAACAGACAAGAATGCATGACAAACACGAAACATAAGTAACAAAAATGGTCAACAAAAGAAGCACCACCATGGAACAGTCAGTAAAAAATATTTTTACTGTAGGGCTTAAACAAGTTTCAGGGTGCCAACCTCACCCTTAGTTCGGATGTGGATCAAATCACAAAGCCATTTTTGGAGCGGTACCAAACTGACAAACCAATGATTTCATTTATAACAGCAGAACTTCAATGTGTCTTCATATATGCCATCAGTCGTTCCATCAAAAGATCTGTCCTGGATAGCATTACTAGCCAACACGCTTTAGCGAAGTTAGATGTACAGAACAAAGAAAATGTGCTTTCTCTCCCTGAAAATGTAGATATTGAATTTGCTACCAAGCTGGCGATAGAGATTGCATACAAAAGTAAAAGTAGCCAAGTTAGTGTTAGTCAGAGACAGCTGTATGCGTTTTTGCAGTGTTGTTTGGTTCCAGCAGATAAAGCCGCTAACAATGTTGTAGTTGTTTGACGATTATATTGTATTCATACTTTTGAACGTGAGTATAACACCAATACCTTTAAACTGCAAGCTTTTTTTAGAGAGGGTGGTTGTCGATAGGCATGGTTTTCATACACTCCAGCCTTTGGTGTCAAAGGTAAAGAAAACCAAGATTAAGCTCCTACGTTGTACTGGTTACCTAAACTCCATAAAAACCTTATACTGCAAGATTTATTGCTAATTCTAGTTTAACTTTCTAAATTGTTAATCTCATGTCTTACCGCTGTTAAAACATGTTATAAATTACAGTGAAAAGGTATATGAAAGATCTGGTAAGAATCTATTTTGGTCTATTGAAAATTCAGGTGAAGAATTAGATAAACTTAAAGCTAGAGATTTTGATGCGACCAGTTTGTCTACATATGATTTTTCTACTCTACACTATTTTACCCAATAATTTGATTAAAGATAATCTTATTGAAATAAGCTTCACTAGAGAAGGCTCTCATTAAAATGCATGTAACGACAGAAACGCGTTTTTAACTTCAGAAAAGCCTAAGAATATCATGCATGGTCTTGTCAAAATGTATTTGACAAGTAGTTGGGATTCCTATGGGCACAAATTGTGCTCGCCTGGTTGCCGATTTATTCTTGTTTTGTTATGAGAGGTACTTTATGACGTCTCGTTCTGATGATAAGCAGGCTGATATTAAGCACGCATTTAAGACTACATCCAGATATTTTAAACAATAAATTTATTTGACAATATAGGAAGTCAAATAATTCCTTCAGAGCTCCAATTCAAACAAGAGGGCCAAGTGGTCCTAACGCGCTCACCTGAACTTTGTTTAGATATTACATAAAAGTATCTGTAGAAAGCTGACCATGTCCCTGGTGCGGGGCCTTTTTTGCCAAAGGGGCATAATTTGAACAAACTTGGTAGAGTTCTACTAAGTGACGCTATAAACCTAATATCAAGGCTCTAAGCCTTATGGTTTAAGACAAGAAGATTTTTCGATGTTGTTCCCTATCTAAACCAATGCAAAATATGTGACCCCCGGAGCTGGGCCATTTTTTGCCCCAGGGGCATAATCCACAATGTGATGCTACATACCAAATATCATAGCTCTAGGTCTAATGGTTTCAGACAAGAAGATTTTTTCATGTTTCTCCCTTTTTAAGCCTATGTTAAGCATGTGGCCCCTGGGACGGGGCCAGGCCCCGGGGGTATTATTTGAACAAACTTGGTATAAACTACTAGATAATGCATCATACCAAATATCACCTTATGGTTTCAGACAAGGTTATTTTTCATGTTTCTCCCTACTTAAGCCTATGTAAAGTATGTGACCCCCGGGGCGGGGCCACTTTTGGCCCCAGGGGGTATAATTTGAACAATCTTGGTAGAAGTCTAATAGATGATATCTCATACCAAATATCAAGGCTCTAGGCCTTGTGGTTTCAGACAAGAAGATTTTTTCATGGTTCTCCCTATATTAGTCTATGTAAAGCATGTGACCTCTGAGGCAGGGTCATTTTTGAGAAAATTTTAAATAAACTTGTCAGAAGTCCACAAGGTGATGCTACATACCATTTATCAAAGCTCTAGACCTTATTGTTTCAGACAAGAAGATTCTGATGTTTCTTCCTATATAAGCCTAAGTAAGTTAAGCATGTGATCCCTGGGGCGTGGCCATTTTGGCACAGGGGTCTAATTTGAACAAACTCAGTAGAGGCCACCAGATGATGTTTCATACCAAATATCAAGGCTCTAGACCTTGTGGCTTTAGACAAGAAGATTTGTTCATGTTTCTCTTTATAAAAGCCTATGTAAAACTTCGGCCCCCTGAGGCAGGCCACCAGGGCTATAAACTGAACAAACTTGGTAGAGGTGTGTTACTTGATTGTATTAATTCCTGATATTTTCACCCTTACTTACTTTTACTAGATAATACTGCATCCCACAAATCAAGGTTCTAGGCCTTGTGGACACAGCTTTTTTCATGCTGCTTCCTATATAAGCATATGTAAACATGTGACCCCCGAGGTGGGGCAATTTTTGGTCCCAGGGCTATAATTTAAACAACTTGGTAGAGGTTCACTAGACGATACTACATACCAAATATCAAGGCTTTAGGCCTTGTGGTTTCAGACAAGATTTTTTCATGCTACTTCCTATATATACTGACGGACTTTAATTACGCAACACTAACTTCCCCTTATTTCTTCCAAAAGACTGTTGAATATTAACTTCCTTTGATTCGATTATGTCATCATGAGTTGGCTTCTTCAACCAACAATTTAGTTTTGATTGTTCGACTTAAGTGGACGAGGTTATTTGCTCCGTAAGAATTTAGCCATTTAAACATTTCTTAAGTAGGGGAGATTTTAAGCTCTTGAATAAAAGGGTACACCCAGAAAAACGTTATATACGCAAATATGCTGTATCGCAGACCTGTCAATTAATACGAAAGTGATTTCTCGATGACTAACAAAGTCCATGATACAAATTTGATGTTTCTAGTGTTTCTTGATTTAAAGAAGTAGGGAATCTTTCATTCATAACATTTGGCCACATGAAACAGTTGACCCCTATCTAAAAACATTTACATTTTAATGCATTAAGCGCATCTAAGTTGGACAAGTTTTCCATGTTTTACTTACAAATGAATGCTCTTTAACATACAATCAAAATTGTTCTTCTGCCTTCTTTTTCGAGACATAAATTAAAGCTGCTATTCAAGTGTTGCGTTTTAAAGTCCGTCAGTATAAGCCTATGTAAAACATGTGACTCTGGGGCGGGGCTATTTTTGGCCCATGGCTATCATAGAGGTCCACTAGGTGATGCAACATACCAAATGTCTGGGCCTTGTGGTTTTTTCATCTTGAAAATCTATTTTTAGCCTGTGTGACCTAGACATGCAATGGACCGGAACCACTTGAACAATTTTAAATGAGGATCATATAAGGATTATTCCTACCAAGTTTGGTCAAAATCCAGCCATAGTTTAGGAGAAGTCGTTTGAAGCAATTGTTAACGACGGGCATTCTATGAAGCTCACCATGAGCCAATGGCTCAGGTGAACTAAAAAGCTAATATCTCTGATACCGAAGCAGCGTTTTTTCACTTCTAATTCCATTTCTAATGATATTGTTGCTACCAAAAGTTATGATTAACTTGACGATTTTAAAATGGTCGATTTCCCATTTTTGGATGGTGATGTTCCTCGCTCTACATGCTATAGAGTCTATATCTTTCAACTCATTCGATTTGCTAGAGCGTTTTTTTCTTAGCGATGTTGCCGACTTCAACACTTGCAATAAGTTATTAACTCGGAAACTTCTTAAACAAGGCTATGGGTATCATTAACATCGCAAAACTTGCTAAATTTTATCGACGGTACTATGATTTGATATCTAAATTTAAAGTTGGACTTAGATCTCTCTTGCGTCAAGTACTTTCGGAACCTGAGTTTTAAGTTGACTTGGTGTATAAATTGAAGATTGTTGGCTCTAATAATTTTCAGGGCAGTTTGCTAAAATAATTTCTCATTATTAAAAGATTGGCTTTAGCATTAATGTATTGCAACAGACTGTATGCTTGGTGGTCAACCCTATTACGGTTGGCAGCTTTGCTTTCCTTTTTAATTGCATGCTGATGGGTCAGACTTCAGACTCTATGACAGTTCCGACTGAACGACTTTTCTATAGATGATGGTAGGGGCCTAATGCTTTGACTGTTGTCAGGCCTACCTCAATTTGCCTGTTGCATTTTTTTACTCTGGTTTTCAGTTTTATGTACTGTCGAGTGCAATCTTTGCTTTATCTCCTTTTTATATCTTGATTTATATGTTCTAGGAGATGATGCATGGATAAGTTAGGGGTCTTTTATGCAAACCAAACATATATGTGTCTGATCCAAATCTGAACTAAGAGTGAGGTTGGGGCAGTGAAAGTGGTTTTAGCCCTTTAGTATAAATATTTTTAGGACAGAAAAATCAGTCTCAAGGATCATAATGTTTTATGGCAGAAATGAGATTTTAAAGTAATCTTAATATCATTTGATAACTAGAATTTAACATTCATGCCTCAGTTTTAATGAACTTACTATACTCAAAAAGAGATAAAATGACCTTCAAGCCTTTCATTTTATCTCTATTCCTCAACTCATTTAAAGAATTCATAAAACATGAGCACTCATATAAGATTTTTGTGTATCCTGGTCTACTGATTATCTCCTTTAATTGAATATGACACATGACCATGTTCAGAAATTTTAACTTTTGACTCTAAGCATCCCCACCCCTGGGACATGACCCAGGCAACTGAATAAAATCCTGTCTAATATGTTTGATATCTTTTATTTTTGAGAAGATACACAAAGTTTGATGTTAAAATCTTTGAAATTGTTTAATGATATTTGACCTTTTGGTCCCTCCCTGAGGCCCAAGGGGGCGAGGACCTAAAAAAAAATTGCCGTTGCACGTGCAATTCCAGTGATTTTAATTGGGATTTTAGAAAGCTACCTTCTTCACACTCATGTGAGCAACTCACACACTAAATTTGGTCGGATTTCGTCCAATGGTTAAGTAGATAGCATGACTGGCCGAGGCGATTGCAATATCCCCATCGCTTTTTTAAACAGCGTAGGGATAAACGTAAGGGAATAATATGTTATATGACTAATAAAGTTCCTAAGATCATTGCTTAAATAATACCCAGTCAGTTTCATAACTGACAAAAAGATTTTGCAGTCAATACCCAGAAAATGCTAAATATATAGTATTAACCCCCCAAGTTAAGCACTCTGCCTGTAGGACTAGTGCTTCATGAATAAATACTCGTCCTTTCTCGAGATTTCACTCGTAATTTTGAGTGGAAGAGTGGAATTAATGTCCCCTGTGGTGTGAGGCATCAGGGCAACATGAATACCCAAAATTGATGAACTTGGTTCTGTTAAACTTCTGATACCCAAAACAGTAGTCTTCTTGAATTTATCCAAAATACATTTACCAAACCATTTAGGGAACGCGCTTTCTCTTCAGTCACTAAAATTTACACAATACGCCACTTAACCAGTAATTTTGTTACCTGCGCATCCTGCATCCTCTGCATCATATTGTCTCTGAGATGCAAATCAGCGAGTACCAGGATGCAATAGTATTCAGACCTGTCATTAAAAATAGATTTCTGGACTCATAAGTTTGCAGTTGGACTCATTGGTATGGGGAAACAGCGAGTCCCAGGACCCAGAAGCGAATCACTGCTTTACCAAAATGATTACCAGTTCTCATCATGAAATGTACAAATGTTTGATAAGCATTGTTTTTATTTAGTCAGTAAAGGAACAGAAAGAACTGAAAGAAAAAGAGGATAATTTGAGTACACATCTTAAGGTTTGCGAGAGGAAATTTGTTGTGGACGGTTCCCCAATAGAGGTAAGAAATATCTTGAATGAGCAGGTTTTGCAAAATACTATCCACACAGTATAAACCTTCCCACAAAACTTAGCTGTACTATTCTGTTTGTTTTGTTCCAAAAGCTCAAGGTGAGTTGTTAGGATCCATCTTGAACTGGCTTCTGTGTGTTTTCAGTAAACTTTTCTTTTTAACATCTTTTGCAAAACTGGTTAAAATTTCAGAAAATTTCTCACCATGAGTCGATTTCCACACCTGTGATATTGGCGATAGGCCAACCGATTACAATTTAGTAAATATTGATTTATGTGCCATGCCAGTTAAATTATTTTTATTTTATTTTTCAGAAAAACATTTCGTTTGTATTCCCTGTTGTGAAATATAATGTACACTTATTTGGTATATACAGCCAAGATATTCATTTCTCATAATAGTAATATCCATTTTCTAAAAGGAAGAAATGGGGAAAAAATACTGATAAAGGCTAATTTCAACAATAAAGGGGCCATCCAGGTCATGTCAACTTATGCTTCTGTGAAGTTCACCCAATTCAGAAACCAAATTAGAGCAAAGGTAAGAGAGATGAAAGCATCTTCTATTTAACCTCAACCAGAGCATTAGCATTTGTGATCAATTACTCACCACCAGGCTTAAAAATGTTTGCTGGCCTCCAACAGACTAAAAAAGCCACCTACCCCCCTCCCCCAAAAGAAAATGTTAAAATAGGTCAAGATCAACTAACAGCTTATAGTGAAACATACTTTGCTTATGGGGGTTGGGTCAAGTGATCTAAAACAATCTAAGGAATACTCCATCAAACAGCCCAGTGATTTCTGAGAAAAAGATGTTAAGATAGGTATGTAACAGTCCTAATGAGTGGCATTGGATAAAAGGTCACAGGTCAGCTTGACATTTGGTAGTTACAAAAAACCCTTGTCTCGTTAGGTTAAATACTTTTTGCAAGTATTATGATTTCGGCCTCAACAGTTATAGAAAAATGAACGTTTCAAGATTTTTCCCAAATAAATGCATAAGGAATCAAATTTGACCTTGCCATAAAGTAGGTCAAGGTCAACCTAGATTCATCATTTGTGCAAGACTGGTAGGGCCTACATCCCAAATGTTACATACCAAGTCCCAAGGCCATTTGGTTCCAGAAAAGAAGATATTAAAGGGTTTTAATCATATATGGGCGTGGTGGCCATCTTGGCTAACCTTCATAAGGAGTCTTTATATGAAATTTGAGTTCACTTGGCCTAGTGGTTCTGAGGAAACTATGTTTTAATGTGCTGATAGGACTCCAACATGAGGGACCTTGGCTTAGAAGCAAAAGGTCAAGCTTGACCTTAGAAACTTATTTATAGCCATTGTCTCATTTGGTTTAACATATCAAGTGAGAATAATGACTTTGGCCTCACCAGTTTCAAAAAATGAATATTTCGCAAAAAAAAATTCCATTTAAATGCATTAGGAATCAAATTTGACCTTGATGTTAAGTAGGTCAAGGTCAACTTAGGTTCATCATTTAAACAAACTTTGTAGGCCCTACGTGCCTAATGCTACATACCAAGTCCCAAGGTTATTGTTTGTTTGTTTAGTGCTTAACGATGCAGCAACCCGTGTGGGTCATTAGCGTCAGTAGGTATTAACTAAACATGATGTGGATGGATGATGATGATGAGTTGGAGTTTAACGACGCATCAACCCTTTTGGGTCATTAGCGTCATCAAGGTTAGGTAAGAGAAGTATTACTGAACATTAAAACTATAATAGATAAGCTAAAATATTAACAATTTGACACATAAAACATATGAGTATAGCAAAGACGATAAAATAGTAATCATTTTACAGCGAAGATCATGTACAATATCTGACAACAACATAGGCTAATCAGATGACTATACATGATCTTCTCCTGCAAAAAAGAAAATGATATGCTGAAAGTAAGTTTAAATAAGTAAACAATTCAAAGGAAAATAGCTACAATTTGTTAAAAAGATTAATCTCTTTTAAGAATAAAAAGACATTATCAATAGGTACATCATTAAACAATTGTTTGATTGTATCAACATGAAAGTATTTGTTTCTTATATGAGAAAAATCACCACATTCAAGTAGAAAATGGCGGACTGTAAAGAGTGTATCACATCCAAAACAATACGGTGGCTCCTCTCGTTTTAAAAGATAAGAGTGTGTGATCCTTGTATGACCAATACGTAGACGAGCAAGGACGACTTCCTCTTGTCTGACATTTCGTACTACTGGTTGAGGTTGTCCAATGACAGGTTTAATCTCAAAGAGTTTATTACCAACACTGCTATTCAATAAAATTTGCCATTTGTTTAAAATGTACCTATTGATAAAAGATTTAAAATTTGCATAAGGTATTGAAAAGTTTGTTGGGTGTAAATTCAATGAATCTTTTGCTTTTTGATCCACACTTTCATTGCCAGCAATGCCAATGTGGCTAGGGATCCAACAGTAAACTATTTCATTTAATTCTGATAATTCATGATGTTTTTCAAGTAGTTTTTGAATTTGGGGATTTTTTGAAGATGTATGATCTAAAGATTTTAATACTGATAGGGAGTCTGAAAATATAATAAATTTGTTAGAAGTTTCACAGTCGGCAATAAGATCTAATGCTAAATCTATAGCTTTTGCTTCTGCTGTAAAAATTGAGGACCCATCTGGAATTCGCATAGTTTCATAGAAGTCGTCAGATACTACTGCGCATCCTACTTTTATATCGTCTTTTGAACCATCTGTATAAATGTGCTTGTAGTCCATGTAATGTGATTTAAGCTCCTGGAAATTAGATTTCATGATAATTGGACTGGTTTCTGACTTCTTACCAGAGTGTAAATCGAAAATAAGTTTTGGTTTATTTATACACCATGCTGGTACATTTGGTGTAAAAGTTTTATCTATGTCTTTAAAGTTTATGTTTGCAGATTCCAGGACTGGTAAAGTTCTGACGCCAAAAGATTTAATAAAATTTGGTTTGCTTTCATAAAGATCTGTATATTTTGGCTGAAAGGTTACATCATGAGCTGGATTTGAATTATTTTCAGCAATTCTAATAGCATATTGTAAAGAAAGTTTTTCTCTACGTGTATTTAAAGATGGCTCATCTGCCTCAACATAAAGACTTGCAGTAGGTGATGTTCTAAATGCTCCTAAGGCTAATCTAAGACCTTGATGATGGATAGGGTCAAGCATAGCTAAATAAGATTTTCTTGCTGATCCGTAAACAATGGATCCATAGTCTAGTTTTGAACGTATCAAAGATCGATATAATTGTAAGAGTGTTGTTCGATCTGCACCCCAAGTAGTGTGAGATAAAACTTTCAATATGTTTAAGGATTTAAGGCACTTTGCCTTCAAGTATTTAATATGCGGGATAAAACTAAGCTTTTTGTCAAATATCAAACCAAGATATTTGTATTCCTGTACAACAGGAATAGGCGATCCATATAATGTAAGAACTGGATCATCATGTTGTTTTCGCAATTGACAAAAATGTACACACTGTGTTTTTGACTTGGAAAATTTAAAGCCATTATTAGTGGCCCAATGTTCTATCTTGTTTAAGTTTTGCTGTAGATGCCTTTCAATTGTTCGCATACTTTTTGATCGAAAGCAAATAAAAAATCATCAACATAGAGAGAACAATCTGTTAAATTATCTAGGCATTTAACAATATCATTGATTTTAATATTAAAAAGAGTTGTAGAAAGTACACCGCCCTGTGGGACCCCCTGTTCCTGATCATATAAATCAGAAAGAGTGGATCCCACCCTCACTTGCATTGCGCGATCAGCAAGGAAGCTTTCAATAAAAGTAGGTAGTCTACCTCTTAGTCCTAGTTTATGAATATCTTTCATAATGCCATATCTCCATATGGTATCGTATGCTTTTTCCAAGTCAAAAAAGACAGCTACAACGTGTTCCTTTTTAACAAAGGCATCACGTATGAAAGTTTCCGATTTAACTGAATTATCATTTGTACTACGGCCAGCTCGGAAACCCGACTGATACCGTGATAAAAGATTGTTGGATTCTAAATACCAAATCAACCTTTTATTAATCATCCTTTCCAACGTTTTACAAAGACAACTTGTAAGAGCTATAGGTCTATAATTGGTTGGCTCAGCATGATCTTTCCCTGGTTTGGATATAGATATTTCAGTGGCTAATCGCCAGTCTTCAGGAAAATCACCAGTAGTCCATATATGATTAAATATACCTAAAAGAGCTTGGAGGGAACTCTCTGGAAGATGTTTAAGCATTTGATAATGTATTTCATCAGGTCCAGTTGTAGAATCATGTGATTGTTTAATTGCATCCAAAAGTTCATCAAGATTAAAAAGATTATTATATTCCTCAGTATTTGCAGACTTGAAATTAAGTTTAATTTTTTCTTGTTCTGTTTTAACTTTTTGAAATTTTTCAGAGTAATTTCTTGAACATGAATTGTTTAGAAATGTTTCTCCTAAGGTTTCAGCTATATCAAATTTACTTGTTGATTTTGTTTCTGTAACGGGATGGTTTAAATGGGTGTAACTGGGTGACTTTGTCTTACCAGATATTTTTCTTATCATATCCCAAACTTTTTTTATAGGGGTTTTGTGATTAATTTTTGAAACGTAAGAACGCCATGACTTTCGTTTCGATATCTTAATTGCTCTGCGAGCCTTTACTCTAAATACTTTTACTTCATTTAAATTGTCCTTAGTTGGATATTTTTTGAATTTATTTAGAGCTTTTTTCCTCGTTTTAATAGCTTCTTTACATTCATCATTGTACCATGGATTACTTTTTGTTGGATTTGTCGAGGTTTTTGGTATACATTTAGAAGATATATCAATAAGGGAAGAGGTGAAATCAGACAAAGGGTCTGGAGAATCTTTAAAACTTTCTACAGTTATTGTTTCAGTACATAAAGATTGAAATACTTCCCAATTAGCTTTATTTAGTTTCCATTTTGGATTATGATCTTCTACTGTGGAAGTATTACTTTTACTGACGATAGGAAAATGATCACTATGATGTTGATCTTTACAAACAGACCAATTAAAGTCAAGGAAAAGGGATGGATGGCAAAAGGAAAGATCTATGGAAGAAAAAGAGCCTGTTGGATCATGCATATAAGTGTTTGATTTGTCATTCATAAGACATATATCATTGTTTGTAATGAAATTTTCGATGAGTTCGCCTCTGGAATTATTTTCTTTATTACCCCAGAGAATATTATGACCATTAAAGTCTCCTAAGAGTAGATATGGAGAAGGAAGTTGCTTTAATAAAGAATCAAGATGTTCAATTTTCAAAGAAAAAGAAGGTGGAATGTAAACAGAACAAATAGTAATTTCTCAATCAAGAGTAACTGAAATAGCTATGGCTTGTAGTTCGGTGTTAAGATTGATTTTTCTTTGAGGACAGGAAGATTTTACAAATATTGAACTTCCCCCTGAAGGTTTTTGACAATCTGTATGAATGTGATGATATGAATTGAAACCTTTTAATGATATATTATCTACAGTTTTTAAAAAAGTTTCTTGTAAACAGAAGACAGATGGGTTCTCTTCTTGTTGTAAGACACATATTTCTTCGAATTTGGCCTTTAAACCTCGACAATTCCATTGTATTATCTTATGTTTAAAATCCATGTCTAATACCATAAAGGAAAGGGTAATTATACATATAATATTGGATACTTTCATATTTAATTCTTTAGTGAAATCTATGACTCCATAGATTCAAGTTGACCATATTTATTTGCTGTTTTGACTGATTGGTCTGGTAATCTTGTAAAAGTAAGTAATGGTGCAAAGATCAGGAATCGATACAATCAAGTACCACACCTGACCCAGGATACCAATGGGAAAGTGACAAACTCACAGAAGACACCACAAACGAGAGCCAAGAGGTCAGCCCTTTCCCAGCAGGTGACCACAAAGCACATATAAACAGACGCGCACAAAACATAGCAAACACAAGACAGAACAAAAACATAAAAGATCCACAAAAGTTTAAGTTTAACATTTGCTTTCTCTTTTTGTTTTGTTTTTGGGGATTTACTGTTGTCTCTAGTTGTTGTTCTTGTTCTTGTTTTTGATCTAGATCTTGATTTTTCATTTGCGTTGTTCAATTTAGAAGAATCAGACTGAGATGATGATACTCCTGTAGGTGATTTTGTTGATTGGTTTTTAGGTTTGTATTTTGTTGGGATCATAACTTTAGCACTGGCTGTGATGTTGAAGTCGTTTTCAGCAAATTGAGTTTCTATTGTGTTTGATTCTGGCTTTGTGGGTTGAGCTGATTGCACAATTTTAGAAAAGGTTTGTTCTGGTTTATGTTCATGTATTTTCTTTGCTTCAAGGTAAGTAATATTCTTTGTAACTTTAATTTTCATAATTTCCTTTTCTTTCATCCAAACTTCGCAATTATTTGATCTGGAGAGGTGGTCTTTCCCGCAATTAACACATTTGGTTGGATTTTTGCATCTGGAAGTGAGGTGGTCATGACCACCCATTCCACAATTTTCACAAATGGACCCTAGGTCTTCCGGGCAATTGTCCTCATGGTGATTGTATTTTTGGCAATTGTAACACCGTAACGGATTTGGAACATAAATTTCGACAGGTACCATGCGATAAAAGATTCTCAAAGGTACAGTGACCATATTGAAAGTAAGTAGAAGGGTATTAGTTTCAATCAGTTGTTCACCTTTACTAACCCTGAATCGTTTCACAGCAGTAACACCTTGAGGTTTTAATTATGCAAGTATATCTGCTTCAGATTCTCCTTTTAAGGTGCGATCTTTGATGATGCCCTTTGAAGAGTTCAGTGTAGTATGCTCTGAGACAGTAACAGGAATATTGAAAAATTGTTTCATTTTTAAGAGATTTTCACTTTGAGATTTTCTTAATGTTTCAACTAAAAGTGTTTGATTTTTTAATTTTTTGACACATTTTGCTGTTCCTATGGCTGCTTCTATTTGCTTTTCGATAACGAAAGGAGACAAAGAGGTAATTGCTTTTTCTGAATTTGATTTAATGATTATGAATTTAGGGAAATTGTCTGGTTTGAAGAAGTTCATTGGATTATCATCATCTGAGTCTGCTCTCTGGCGTTTGTTTGAGCTTGCTTGTGACAGCGAAGGATAATTTTCCTGTGACAAAGCAGGATTGGGGGGGGGGGAATCCAGGCCTGGACCTGGATTGGAAGGAGGGACCATGGAAGATGTAAGTTCAGTATCCATAGTGTGTGTTTTTATGTTCCATAGATATGCACTTCACCCACCGTGGAGCCCAACAAGGGAACGTAATATGGAAATGGCTCTCCTATTTCCTACGCTAAAGCTACATGTGGATGGAATAGTTAAAAATTTGTAATAAATAAAATGAAAGGAATGATAATGATGAGTTTGTATAATGATATCGAGTTGCAATACGATTGTTGACAGGAGAGACAACGTACAATATCTGACAGTTTCAATGAGCTATTCACTGACAGATAACTGTACATGTTCACTAACTGAATAGAATACAACACTAAATAATCTGTATTATGGTCTGATATAAATACTAAACAAAACACAATTTAAAATAACGATTAGATTTGTTAAAAAGGTGTATTTGTCTTAAAAGTGTCATAATACTATCAATATGTATATCTTGAAATAATTGTTTCACGTTATCAACATGACAGCAATTATTTCTTACTTGTGCAAAATCGCCACTTCTAAAAGAAGTGTCGTATAGTGAATGGTGCATCACAAACAACACATTGCGGCTGCTCTTCACCTAGTAGTAAGTATGAATGTGTGACTCTTGTATGACCTAAACGGAGTTGAGCAGAAACGACTTCTTCTTTTCTTATGTTTCAAACAACTGATTAATGTTTACCAATAGTTGGTTTTATCTCAAGAAGTTTATTTCCGATGCTGTTATTCTATGAAGTTTGCCATTGATCAAAGATATACTTATTGATAGATAGCTTAAAAATGGAATCTTAAAAAAAATGGTTCTAATGAAAGCGATGTTTTTTCTTGCTTATCTACCATCTCATTCCCTTGGAAACCTATATGACTAGGAATCCAACAGAGAACAATTTATTTATTAGCTAAAAGCTCATGACATTTTTCCAAAAGTTTCTGAATCTGTGGATTCTTTGAAAACTGGTATGGTTCATTGCTTTCAATACAGAAAGCGAGTCAGAAAATATAATTAATTCATTGTTACAATCACAAGTGCTAATTAAATCTAAAGCTAGATCGTGAAGGTGTCCTCATATCAGAGTTAACTACCAGAAATTTATTTACATTGGCTTTTCCTTGCTTATTTCCAAATGGTATGGGTGATTTTTATTTGAATGTTCACAGAACTTTTACATTAATGCCTGATTGGGCTGACCATCTTGTGTGGTATTATGATGGCAGATTTGCCAATAATCTATATTTTAAAGTCATTGTTCACAATATGATCATGCGTAAAAGAACTTTGGAACGGAGCACATACATTGTTCAGCAACAGCTTGGTGAAAAACACATATCAGTTTCAGATATAAAACATAAACTTCAGATTGTTGATAAATCTGTTGCTGAAAAAATGTATTTTGTATTTCATTACGAAGAACAGATCAATATTGGGCACAAAGGCCAAAATAACTTAGAAGTTTGATTCAAGTTCAAATCAATGAAGGCAAAGGTTTGCCATCTTAATTATGCAGAATATCAATTTAAACATCTTACGCGTCTTCTTGAAAAGTATGTACTTGTAACAACTGGCCCTGAAATTAATCTTAGTGACAGAAATGTTGTGTTTCAAACTTTGCAACGTAACACTTATATTGTTGCGCAGTGCTTTGACTTGAGAAGCAACTTCTTATTGCAATACAGTTATGCGCCCTGTATTTGGAGTTGATACTTTTGGGTAAAGGTAGGAATTCGCTAAATCTGGAGGAATGGTTCATTTGCATGGTCTATGTTTGCGTGCAGATGGGGAACCCTATAATTTATTCTATGAAGCGATCAAAGCTGGTTTGAATGATGACGATTGTGCGTTCTCGCTAACTGGGCGAAAATTCAGTTTGGTTTGATTTGTTTGTTTTGTGGCTTTACGTCCCAAGTCAACAGCTATGGTCATGGCGGGACAGTCAATTCACCTTACCACACTTTTTTTCTTGGGCAAGCTTGAACAAGCAGTTAACCAGTACTTCGTGCACATACTTTCGCTTGTAACTGACAACAACCCTTCTTGAATAATTCAGCGGGAGGGAGGAGAATGATGACTGTGTTACATCAATCTGGGGAAAATGTAACTGGATCATCTATATTAGGGGAGCCAGATATAAAAAAAAATGGAAAAAAGTGGCCAGAAAGTAGCAGAATTTTAGACTATATCCTCAGTTACTTTGGTGTTTCAGAAGTGTGAAAACAGATATTGCACAAATTTTAAGGCTTGCAAAAGATGTTTATTTATGGGATAACCATAGCTACCCTCATGCAGGCTTAATGTAGTAGGCTATTCGCTACATTACTGAAAAGAAAAGTTATTTAGAGCAGATAGGTCACATTTCCTACTATCTGCATATTGCTTTATAAGAACTTAATTCAAAGCACCAAACTGACAATAAGTTTAAATGACTCACATTTACGTGATTGTTATGTTATATACGTTACTTGCATTCAAATATATTACTATTGTTTACTTGGCCATGTGCTTGCTGCCAAAAGACTTGTGGAGGGAGATTTTTGTTCATTAAGATTTTCTTAGCTACTTTATATATTATTAAAGGTCTGTTAGCTTTTGATGAACGTGTGCATTTACCATGCAATAGCCAAGTCTAATACGTTACCATTAAATAATAAGGAAACTCCTAGTTAAGTGTTATTATCATTTGCATCGTTTTCTTACATATCGTTATGATTGATATTTTAATTAGATGCAGCTTAATAGCAGAATAATAGTATTAGTTTGGGTACCTGGAGGTTCTGTTACATACGTTACCTTCTTTTATAACAATATTTTTGCGCAGTGTTATGTGTATATGCGTTCAAACAGCTAGTAGGTGAAAATGAAATTGACTACTATCTTAGTGATCAAAATAAGATTGGAAATATTGTATTTTTAAACATTTAATATGAATGAGATGCAACATCAACAAAATCATATTTGGTTTAAAGGAAAAGCTTGAAAATAAATGCATTTAAGAATATGATTTAGGAATCATGTAAATAGGATAATTGATACCTATTTATTATTCATATCTAAATTGTTTCAAAAAGCTTAAATGATTCTTTAAAATCTGTGCCACTACCATGTATTTGCTTCTTTTTGTGCATTAAATGGCGTTAATTGACATATACAAGACATTTTCTGTCACTGTCAACAGCTCAGTGAATAAATAAAAAGCACGCTGTAATATAGTCAGATCCATCACACATTGTAAAAGCCATCACATATATGCATTTATAAACAGTTATTCGTTACAGCAGCTATATTGAAAACAAAAAGGCACAAAATATACCTCAAAACTCTAAAAAATGTAGGATATTCCAAACAGAATTCCAAATCAAGAAGTGAAACATTAAAGATACCTTCATCAGTGTCATATGAAACAAAACTGAAGTTTGTGGAAATCGTGATGATTTCTGTCTCTGATTTAGCACCCGCGCTTAGCTATCCTTGGGTTTATAATATTTTAGTATCTACAGCGTGCCCGCTTTGGAAAAGGAGTATTATTTATGTTGGTAACGTATATAACAAAAATATAAAGATCATTACTTTAATCATTGTGTTGCCTGGTTCTACACGTTTGTGAAGCAATGAAACAGGACAGCATTTATTCTAAATTAACCATTTTAATACTTTAGAAACAGATGATTAGACTTCAATAATCAGGACCTTAGCAAACAACTTTCTAGAATAGGACTTGATTGATCATACATTCCAGAATGTTTGCAGACGTTTGCTTTTTAGCTATATAGCTTATCAGCATACGTGATAGAATTTGCTTTAATGTTTGTTTTATTCAGCAGGACACTATTTATTTTTTACACTAACAATAAATAATCATAACAACCGTCATTCAGTCCTTAAAACTAACTAATTTAGACCCATAAAACATGTACCAACTTCTTAGACGATGCTATATTTATAGTATACTGATAGTTCATGTAATAGAAACAAAATCCATACTTATGCTACTTTCAAAGAATACTTTCAGATAGTATACTCAACAAATGCTATGCTGTATCATACTTACATATAGTGCAATTGGCAATGGAGACAATGTTATCACTATCTGAGATGTATCATGATACTTTTACAAATCGAAAGAAATACAATTTCTTATGCAGACGCTTGATAAAAAAGAGCGACAGACAAATTAAACATGCATACATACTATTTGTTAAGTTTATGTATACGTTTTAGCATAACATGTTAATCTATTATTTGTGTAAGTAATGATACTTACTATTGTGCCTTCTCTATTGTCCATATAATTATTACTTAATAAGCACAGTAGATAATTTAATGTATGCCTTTTTGTCTCCATACCCTGTTATGTTTACAACTTATTATTTAACGCACATAAAAGGAATCAACTTTTGTTTGTTTGTTTGGTTCTTAACGGCGCATCAACCCTTGTGGGTCATTAGCGTCAGACGGTATTAAACTAAACATGATGAAGATGGAAAAAGTAAAAACTTATAAGATAAAATATAAGGAATGGTGTTGATGAGATTGTATAATGATAATTAGTTGAAATACGATTGTTGACAGGAGAGACCACGTACAATATCTGACAGTTTCAAAGAGCTATTCAGATAACTGTACATGTTCTCTAACTGAACAGAATACAACATTAAAAAATCGGTATTATGGTCTGATACAAATGTAAAACAAAACATGATTTTAAAAATAGCAATTAGATTTTGTTAAAAAGATTTATTTGTCTTAAAAATGTCATAATACTATCAATATGTATATCTTGAAATAATTCTTTCATGTTATCAACATGGAAGCAATTATTTCTTACTTGTGCAAAATCGCCACACTCCAAAAGGAAGTGACGTACAGTGAATGGTGCGTCGCAACCAACACATTGTGGCAGCTCTTCACCTTGTAGTAAGTATGAATGAGTGACTCTTGTATGACCTAAGCGGAGTCGAGCTAAAAATACTTCTTCTCTTCTAATGTTTCGATCAACTGATTGATATTCACCAATAGTTGGTTTGATGTCAAGAAGTTTATTACCAATGCTGTTATTCCTTGGAGTTTGCCATTCTTCCAAGATATATTTATTGATAGATGGCTTAAAATTGGAAAATGGAATTTTAAAAGAAGTTGGTTCTAATGAAAGCGATGTTTTTTCTTGCTTATCTACCATCTCATTCCCTTGGATACCTATATGACTAGGAATCCAACAGAGAGCAATTTCTTTATAAGCTAAAAGCTCATGACATTTTTCTAAAAGTTTCTGAATCTGTGGATTCTTTGAACTGGTATGGAGCAGTGAAAATTGATGAATCGTCAGGTATACGTTGCATATTACTATGGTTGTCTGATATAACAGCACAGCCAACCTTTGAGTCTTCCTTTGACCCATCAGTATAAATTTGTTGGTAATTCTTATAACGACTTTGCATTTTTCTGAAATTGTCTTTTAATATGTGTGGATTTGATTCAGATTTTTTCCCAGAATGTAAATCAAAAAGTATTACAGGTGGTTTCATACACCAAGCTGGAATATTTGGTGTAAAATGTTTTTCAATATTTTGTGGTTTGATATTGGCGGATTCTAAGAGTGGTGAAATTCTAATGCCAAATGATTTAATAGCTTTAGGTTTTTGTTCATATAAATTAACATAATTTGGTGGGAATGTAACTTCATGAGCAGGATTTGATGGGTTAGCAGCAAGTCTTATAGCATATTGCAAAGAGAGTTTCTCTCTTCGTGAGTATAGTGATGGTTCATCTGCTTCCACATAGAGACTAGCAACAGGAGAAGTTCTAAAAGCCCCTAAAGCTAATCTAAGTCCTTGGTTATGTATAGAATCAAGCATTTGAAGATATGATTTTCGTGCAGAGCCATATATAATACAGCTATAGTCTAATTTTGACCGGACTAGAGACCAATTCAGCTTGAGAAGTGTAGTTCGGTCTGCACCCCAAGAAGTATGGGAAAGCACTTTTAAAAGATTCAATGCTTTTAAACATTTAGCTTTGAGATATTTAATATGGGGTATAAAACTGAGTTTTCTATCGAATAAAATGCCAAGGAATTTAGATTCCTCAACAACCGGAATGGGTGATCCATATAAATGTAAAACCGGATCATCATGTTGCTTGCGCAACTGACAGAAATGTACACAATGTGTTTTTGATTTGGAAAACTTAAAATCATTGCTTGTTGCCCAATTTTCAATCTTATTTAAATTTTGTTGCAGTTGGCGTTCAATCGTCGCCATGCTTTTTGAGCGATAACAGATACAAGAGTCATCAACATATACGAGGGTTGTCCCAGTAAATCGTGGACTTTACAAATATATCAAAAACCTAATGTCGTAGAATAATAAAACTTTTCACATATATCAAATACTTTGTTACACGCATATTAAGTAAATTTGGAGAGATTTGAAGTTTTAGTTTGGATTATAGCAGCATTTTAATAAACCCAGGTAGGGGTGTACGGACCACGTCAAAATTTGCTTAGAAATGAAGTCATGACATTTTCTTTTAACAATTGTTTTCGAAACAGTTACTCTAAAATGTGCAAAAACGTCAGGAACAGCGGACGTCATAATTATTCTGACGTCAGAATATCAAGTTTCTAACGTCATACGTTATTTATATACGAATGCCGCAAGTTATACATGCACCACTGCCTTTTGAATATTGAAGAAAATGACGGCTTTTGACGACGCAACGGCCCGAAGTACAGTAACTTATTTATGTGTCGACGGTGGAATGACACCCATACAAATATTAAAACAGATGCAAAGCACAGATATATATAAGAATGTGTCTAAACAGCTTGTGTACAAGTTGCACGGCAGATTTAGTAATAGGTTGACAGACAGTTCTCATCGTGGATGACCGCCATGCAAGGATAAAAAACAAACTCTGGCCTTCAAGAACGTCATCGAAAGCGATCGTCGGAAGACGGTGCGCTACATGTAAGTAGCTGTTAGTGCCAGTTGCAGCAAGTCTACATGCTTAGTGCGTTTTAACTGCAGACCTGGCTATGTCGCACGTATCCGCTAGATAGGTACCGAGACTACTAACAGAAGAAAAAATCTGCTCGTGTCGTCGCATCAAGGTGATTCTTGGACATAAGTCGATCAGACCCAATCTTTCTGGATGGCATTATCACTACGGATGAAAAGTGGGTGCATTATTATGAGCCTGAGGATAAAAGCATGTCTATGGTATGGAAGAAACGTGACAGACCACACCGGAAGAAGGCGATGATAGTTAAATTGATGAGAAAAGTGATGTGTGTTGTATTCATGGATAGTTCCGATGTGATTCTAGTCCACATGGTACCAGCTGGCCACACGGTGAAAGGAGCATTTGCGTGGAAAACGATTTCAAGATCACGAGGAGATCAGATACGCTATTCGAACTGTGTGGTTCAGAGAAGTGTATGAAAAATGGGTGAAACGCCGCCAAAAGTGCATTACCTATGCAGGAGAATACTTCGAAAAGGAGTGGAAAGAAATGACGTTAGGTCATAAAATTCTGGCGTTGACGTTTGACATGGTCCGTAGGGCGATATGTGGTGCTACTAGATGTTTGCCACAAACCATAATCTTTGAGCTAATGGCGTCAAATTTTCAACATTTATTCTTGAATAATACAAAAAGAATCTGTGAACATTTGAATTTGATAAAACTTATGGTTTTAATACAGCGCAAAAAGTCCACGAATTAGTGGGACGACCCTCGTAATGAGCAATCAGTAAGATTACCTAAACATTTCACAATATCATAAATTTTAATGCTAAAAAGTGTTGTTGATAGAACGCAAAAAAAGGAAAAAAAAAACAGGATTCCTGCAACAGTGTGTTTAAAATGGGGTCCAATGACTGCTATGGTATTATGATGAACTTAACATCAGCTATATTAGCACTAATTGCTAAACCTAAGTTTGATCTTATGACTGCTATTTTTACTCTAAGATATAGTTATTCCTATCAACACTCTGATTAACGTAAATAATCTTTAAAACGGTAATTTCAATGCGCCCTAGTTAAATTTGGCTTAAACATTTTCTCTCTGTTTAAATTTTATAAAGTTAATATGGTATTGTAAATTACAACTGAAGAAATCTAGATTTCTTGGATATGATCACTGCCTTGCCATGTAAAACCCATCCTTATGGATGATTTCCCCCAATTTCAACGGCAATTATGCATTTTAGTTTTAAAGTTTGCATTACTTTGACAAACGATTAGTAGTGTTAAGTTAAAAGGACTATCAGTTTCATTAATCAAACAATGAAAGCCATGTTAAAAATGAGCTGAAATTAAAGTTCATAGATAGAATAAATTAAAAAGTCACCTTCTGAGTTTTGAAATATGCATGAATAGATGTGGCTTAAACAATTTGCTTAACAGAGCCACTCTCTCAAAGAATAAATGATAACAAACACTTATGTTTCCTTGAATAAACAACATTTTATTTTATATATTCATAAAGGAGTGAAGCTGTCTAGATTGCCAGCAAACGGCTTCTTTCTATAAGTGAACATGACAAGGAAATGTCACAATCACAGACTCCTGACCGACCCACAATATAATTAAATTGAAGCAACCAGCTCTCTTCCTTGTCAAGATGATTGCTGAACTAGAAACAAATTAGAAAACAAAGGCCAGATACAAAACTCCCACAACTAAAAGGAACAACAACAAATAAAGTTTCCAACATCCACACATCATTTCAGAAGTTCTTAGATATTTTATCATAATTGAATCAGATTTGATAGAACAGATATGTTATTTACTATTTTATATATTGTGATGAGAGTGAACAGGTTGGACACAAAGCTTCGACTGCTTCCGAATAGCTCATTAGATTGTTTTGTTCAATTAAAAGAATCTAAATTTGTTTTAGGTTTTCAGGCTCAGTTGTATATTGAAAACGGTTGAGGCAAATATATAATCATGATATATATTTCGTTTATTCATAGTTATATATGTTACTCTAGCAAATTTGACTGAACAAGCTTAAGGGAAGGTATCTTAGTTGAGATGTTGCATCAGACTTATCATCTTATAAGTTTATAAATTGCATAACATAACATAGAAAAATTAGCAAACAACGCGTTTTGTTTTTAAGTCAAGAAGTATACCATTTCCTTAAAGAAACATTAACAGCCATATACACAGTCTACTAATTAGTACTGTTAACTTCTTCTTTTGGAACAAATGCTCTTTTTATGCCTGTCAAACACCCTTTTTTTTAATGAAATCAACTTTCCAGTGATGTATAATTTAAGCTATTAAACAATATTTGTTTGTCTTCAAGTTTGTTTATACGTTACATATTGAAAATCGAACAACATAATGATATTTTACCTCAGAAATGTTGTTAAGTATTACTCTAAAGTCGGTGATATCAAAACAATTACCATAATGTGTTTAAAATCTAATAGAAAAATTTTTTCATGCTTATTTTCAAACTTAAGAGGTTCTAAACTTATACAAAGTTTTATCTATGGTCATCTAATTAAACAGCTTATAACGTATTTATGTTAGAACGTATCTGTTTGCAGTTTTGAAATGGTCAGTTAACACTCTTTTAAATACATGTTATCCTGAAGTTAAAAAAAAATATTAATAGATTTGTCAAATAAACTTTTTAACAAAAGATCAATAATTTTAAGGGTTTATTTGAAAATGTAACGTAAATGACATTATAATGGACCCAAACAACTTTTAAAAACACCAATATGTGTAGAGGATAGCATGTTCTTACAGATTGCATAAATGTTTTGTTCATTGAAACATTTCAAATTCTACCTAAATAGACTTAATTACATATTTTTGTTTTTAAGAAAATGAGGGGTAACGTATTAAACACACTGTTACAGGTATGTTTGCAAGACTTAAATTGAGTGCAATATCTGGTTACATACTGCCTATACTATGTACTAAAGGATAAAACAAGTAAAAATTCTGCTAAAAAGGGGACATACCTGAACCCTGGCTCCTCTACTACTAGGAAAGATTCATGGCTTCCTCCTGAAGGTACAAAGTCCTTACTACCTGGGGAGGATAATCCATTGGTAAATGTTTGATGGATGTAAGGGAAACTCAGGAATCTGTTTTGGAAGATCACTTCTTACTTATAAATTTGCATAGATGCTCAAGGTATTGCCCGAGAAACCCTCAAGAACATATGTTTAGGAAACTAAGAGCTGTAGGTAAGAGTTTGGCACTGTTGAGAATCCTGGTAAACTGTTGTGTAGTAAACCTGCAATTGTTAAGGACAAAAATAACTGTGATCGTCTTGAACTAGAAAGGGATCATCCTAAGTTAGTTCAACATTCTAAATGCCACACACGAGGTTGCCACACACGAGGAGACATATCTTTGATTCTTTCAAGAAGTAATCTTGATGATCTTTCAGTTGATGAATATTATTTGACAGGTTACGCTTGTAAAGGCAGTGAGTCAACAGGTTCGTTGGTAAATTTGTTCAATGATATGAGAAATGATGCTGATGAGGCAGCTGGGGCTACAGCAAAGTCCTAATGCACAAAATTGTTGATGAAAACTGTTAAACGTGATATATCAACAGTAAAAGCATCCCATTATATTGATGTAGTCATCAGTTTCAGAGTGTCAGTATATCGGGCTCCCAAGAATTAGAAATTCACAACGAGGAATACATCCCTTGATAATTATTGAGAACGGCCTATCCAAGACTGCACCTCTTGGTAGCTCCTCTTGGTATGATTTCATTTAGCAGAAGCATGTTATTTTGCATAGGAAAAAAATGGAACTGTTTGGAACAAATCAAATGGGTAGATGAAAGTTGGAAAATTGCATGCTGCAGTTCTTGGGTAGTAATGTTTGTACCATATTTGTCAAAGCTGATGTTCACCGGGCAGTTAGAAAAGCCAAGGGGAATATTTTGATGATGAAAATTTACTCTGATTCAGATAATGATAATGCTGATTTTACAAATGAGTTTCACTTTGATGATGGTGGGCCTGATTATGAGTGGTCTGCAATATCAATAGAGTATCCCAATGGTCTTGGTATAAAATGGTTGGAAGAAACTTCACCTTCCTCTGAGGAGACACATTTACCTTTGAGACTTTCAGATGTGTCAATTTCTACCCTTAATAAAGATCAGAAATCTGCCTATAATCTTGTAATGAATACACTTTCTGATTATTTGGAATGTACTGATAACTGTGAAAACTTTCGCATGAGTGTTGCCAGATTAGCAGGATCTGGAAAATCTTTTCTAATGTAATGTCTGGTTCAATCAATTCGTAAACTTTTTAACAGTAACAAAGCAGTTTGGGTTCTTTGTCCAACTGTTAATAGTGCAAATCTGATCTCAGGAGTGACATATTTTTTTGAAAATACCAACTAAATAAGACGCTTACTCCTATGGTTCTACTGGGGGAAAATTTGCAAAAAAAAAAAACAACTGTAAAAGGTATTGTTGCTTTGTTGGTTGGTGATGAACGTTTCTTGATTGGATGAACAAACCTTGGACGGATGGAGTATCATTCTCGATTCTGAATGAATAATGGCTTAAAGAATTCTTTATTTTGGGGAGGATTAACAGTTGTTGTTTTCTTTGTAGATGATGTGCAGTTAGTTAATCCCTGTTTGTGATTTCCCTGTGTACATATGTGAATTTAGGAGTCCAGCAGCAATGCATGGTAGTCTTATTAGGCAAGAATTCAACACCGTCGTCACTTAAAAAGCTACGGTCAGGCAAGATGAATTTCAATTAATGTAAAGAGGTGTACTTTTGGGCATACGTGGTTATAGACAACTAGGTAACAAATTGTGTGGAACAGCGGTTTCAGTGGGATGACTTGAGGAAATCAAATGGTGTTGATCTTCTCTATAGGATGAATTCTGATGGATTCTTGCTTCCCCAGTCATGAAGAAAAATGATTATAAAATGAAACTGCTAAACATGAATGAATGTTTTCCCATAGAGTTGATTAAAGCAGAAGGTACTGGCACTTATTCTAACTCAGAATCAGTTGACAAAGCTGGTGGTTTGGTCAACATTTTGTATCTTTGTAATGGTGCTAAGGTAATGCTTACCACAAACATTATCCTTATGGATTGTGCAATGGGAACTGTTCTTGATGTTATCTACATTGAAGGTAAAGTACATTCTCACTACCTGATGTTGTAATGGTCGAATTTTGTAAATATTATTGCCCAGCCTTTATTGAGAGTCATCCCAAAGTTTAACCCCTTGTTCCTGTTCAACGTAAGCTTAATTGTAGATGTCGGTGTAAAAGAAAGTAAATTCCCTTGAGACTTGGTCAGGGTACAATTAATCATAGATGTCAGGGTATAACAATTGGTCATGGAGAGAGCAATCTGTATGTTGTAATCAATCCAGAAACTAGGCAGTTTGAATCTAGGAATCCAGGTGCATTATTTGTTGCCTTGTCTAGAGCTATATCTGAAGGTGGTAATGGTTCTGATCCTGAATTTGCATGGCACCAAAAATAATCCTTAATGAAGACAGACTTTATCATGTAGTGAATACCCCAACAACTACGAGTCGCAAGACAGAGTGTAATATAATTACTCAGATGAATGATTCAACAAAACAAGTATGCAGTCATCTGCATGGTAAAAACGCATATCAATATATTGCTGGTAAACTGCATCATTCCTGCTTAGAGACATGAAGAATGATTAATAACCTGATCATACCGAAACTGGATATATTTGTTCTTACACCATGGAAATCCAGTTCAGCTGGCTTCTCAACACATGGTACACTATTTTCTAATCTGCATATTCATATACACAGAAAACTGGTATGCTGACTGAAAGTCACTAAGGTATGCATTAGGGAGGAATGTAGTGCATACAATTATATCCTACATGGTAATTTAAGGGCTTAAGGTATGAATTTACACATATATACCTGTGCACATTAAGTACCTTCACCACATGGGCTAGTCTAAATTGGATAATTTTTTGCAGTAATGGTCGTCTGCTTACTTTTTTCAAAACCAGCTTCAGTAAGTTCTTTCAGGAACACAATCAGAGTCAAACAGTTTGGATCCAGATCAGGCCCAACATTGTTACGGTCCTGATCAGGCTCCAAACTGTATGCAAAGGGTTTTCAGTAGATGACTTAAGTCTCCCTGAGGTCTTTAAACTCTTTCTTTGCTAGCTTTAACTTATTATTACAATTATGTTCGTTTGATTTTATGGTGGAAGGTGTTTTGAAATTTTTTATGACTACATCCGTTCCAATGATATTTGTATTGTACATGTATCTGATATTGGGGGATTTGCCTAAAATTTAATCCCCTGGAATATCAAGAAAGTTTTTTATATAGATTTTGTTCATTTCACATTTTCCCAACAATGGTAATTCATGAATCTTAAAGCAAGAGTGTAATTTTTATCCATTCATGCACAATTTTGTTTTATATGTCCTTTCTGTCTGCTAAGTATCAATATTGATACATATTGATACTTGTCTTAATTTCTATTTGCTTGGTTATCTATTGCACCATTTACAAGGATCTTAAAAACTTAAATGGACATCAATTATATATATCCATGTTAGAGAAGCATTTTAAATAGTAATGTCAATATTTTACTTCTGAAAGTGCAGAATAACAGCACCTTAATATGCACGAAGTTCAACATCTGAGGACAGAGGATTCTGAAAGTCATTCAAGCTTTTCATACTGTAAGCATAATTCTGTATATCAGGTGTTCTGTCCCAGTGATTGGGTCATCAACTGCATACATATTGGTTTTATTTATGCTTGACTACTGGCAGAACACACGGTATACCTTTGCTAAATCCAGGGCTATTTTTTATAAAATTTATATTTTTTCCAAGGCCTTTAATATAAGTTTTTACTACTTTTTCAAATGACGTGCCTAAATGAAGTTCCGACATCATGGAGTAATTTAGAATATACCTTGTTACAATGTGACACAACTCACGTCGGATCAGCGTATTTTAATTCTCAATTATTTTTCCGTAGCAGTGGATGTTAGAAAAACATGTTGACAGAGGTGAATTCAGAGCGATGAAAACATGAGTACACTTCGTGTTATGCTTTTGAAAACGCAAGAAAAATCGGTTAGACGTTCTTCTAGAGACCCGAACTCCTAAAACTTGTGCTCATGGCATAATAAGGAAAGATCATGTTGGGACTCCTCAAAGGAGACAAACGAATAATGGGATAGGCTAAAGGCTCTAGTCCAACCCAAATTTATCTTGAGTGAAGCGAACTTCATTTTACTAACAAGCCAAATATGATATGGCACAGCACCCTACCACCCACAATTTATGACAAAACGTTATGTACTGAATAACTAAAACATCATATGATTAACTGACTTTGACTAGGTAAATCTACATGTACAACAACATGGGACATGTACGCAATCATGTAGAAATGAAACTCCGCTGTAATGCAGATAGCCTGTGTTTCTCAAAGATGAGATATTTGGAATTTAATATGTTCTCACAAATTTACAAATGTATTTTTCTTCTTTTCCCTTAGTAAATTATTCAGATTTAACAGAAAGTGTTGTTTGTGACATTTATTATTAAATGGTGAATTGACATTGCCAGGCAAATTTACTTGGCAGAGGAAAACAGGCGCTGATTACAGAAAAACAGGTAAGTTCAAGAGGCTGAATTTAACCAAAAAGAGCGATATACTGAAGGTTTTCAATGTGGGTAACTTGAATAATTAAAAACGAGAGGGGCCCTATGGAGAAGCTTGCATTTTGCTGAAAAAAAACATTGCACATAATAGAAAACGCATCCAAACCTTTATGAAAAGACATTCAAAGAATTGTGATGATAGTTCATATTTGTTTGACACAAAGCATGATAAAGTTCCTACATCCTCAGTTGAAATTGAACAACAAAATCAATCTTAATTGAGAAAAAGAACAGAGAATGATTTATGTATTTGTTGGACCAATACTGACAATTGGGAGGAAAATGAGGACATGACGTGAAGCTTGCCATCAGTTGCATAACTTTAAACGCATTTGTCTTTAAGAAAGTTAAAAGTTTAAAAAAACTGACGTTAAAATTTACTTGTGGCTTTAACGACTGTATTTTAAAAGACAGCGCATTGGTGATTAAAGCAACAACATACCCAATTGAAAGGTTTTTTTTATATGATAATGTATTTGTTAGTGAAGGATCAATCAGTACAAAAAAATGAAAATGGTTAATGAAAATGAGGAATCTGTAATCACAAAGAAAATGTCTGAATTCAAACTAACAAAGCCAAAAGAGATAACAAGAAATGCATCATTTTGTCAGAATGCACATGACACATAATTATTCGCAAATAAGGAAACAAGTTATTGTAGAAAATATATAGCATTGCTGCAAATGTCAAAAATAAAAAGTCCAAAAATCATGTAAGTGATCAAGTATATTTTCACAAAAAGAGTCAGACTCGTGTATAATTGAAAACAAAGTTCATTAATCTTGTTTTTTCTTGTTTTTTTTGTTTGGTGCTTAACGACGCATCAACCCTTGTTTGTCATTAGCGTCAGACGGTATTAAACTAAACATGATTTGGATGGAAAAAGTAAAAATTTGTAAGATAAAATAAAAGGAATGACGGTCATGAGTTTGTATAATGATAATAAGTTGCAATATGATTGTTGACAGGAGAGACCACGTACAATATCTGACAGTTTCAAAGAGCCATTCAGATAACTGTACATGTTCTTTAACTGAACAGAATAAAACATTAAAGAATCTGTATTATGGTCTGATATAAAATATTATGTAAAACAAACATGATTTTAAAAAATAGCAATTAGATTTTGTTAAAAAGATCTATTTGTCTTAAAAATGTCATAATTCTATTCATATGTATATCTTGAAATAGCTGTTTCATGTTATCAACATGGAAGCAATTATTTCTTACTTGTGAAAAATCGCCACATTCCAAAAGGAAATGACGTACAGTGAATGGTGCGTTGTTAATCCTGTGACAACTAGAAATGTGTCCATGGGACACGGATGCCCCCGCTATTGCCAAATTCGCATAAATAGAGCATTGTCATTAACAAAGGGCCATAACTCTAACAATAATTGGTGGATTTTATCCATAATCAAACTTGACCTGTATTTAATGATTACATACCTGTGTATGAAATATGAATCCAATACACCAACGTATTCAAAAGATATCGCCCGGAAACCATTTTTCATAAGGAGATCAAAGGTCATAACTCTGATAATAATTGGTTGATTTTATCAGTAATCAAACTTGACCTGTATTCTATGATTATATACCTGTGTATGAAGTATGAATCCAATACATAACTGTATTCAAAAGATATCACCCGGAAACCATTTTTCAATTGGAGATCAAGGGCCATAACTCTGATAATAATTGGTGGATTTTGTCCATAATCGAACTTGACCTGTATTTTATGATTATATACCTGTGTATATAATATGAATCCATTTCACCAATGTATTCAAAAGATATCGCCCAGAAACCATTTTTCGTACAGAGATCAAGGGCCATAACTCTGATGATAATCGGTGATCGAACTTGACCTGTATTTTATGATTATATACCTGTGTATGAAATATGAATCCAATACATAACTGTATTCAAAAGATATCGTCCGGAATCCAATTTTCATCCGGAGATCAAGGGCCATAACTCTGATAATAATTGGTGGATTTTGTCCATAATCGAACTTGTTCTGTATTTTATGATTATATACCTGTGTATGAAATATGAATCCAATACCCCAATGTTTTCAAAAGATATCGCCCGGAAACCATTTTCGTACGTACGGGACATACGTACGGACAAGGGTGATGCTATATGCCCCCCCCATTATAAATGGCGGGGGCATAAATAGCATCGCTCATGCATTTAAAGATAACTATTGTGCTGATGAAAGACTACTTATTGAAAACAAAATTAATACAAATGTAATACATATGAACATGAACCTAGTTTGACAATTCAAAAAATAGTGTTTATGGAAAAGCACAATTAAATTTGAAAAAAAATCCTTCAGGAAAAGATGTGAGCTGCTCGAAGAAGGAGACTAAGCTTGCAATCAGTGCATACCAATACGATCTGTTAACCCTTTTCATTCAGAAATCTTCTCTCCTAATATCAATTATGGTCCTCTATATTGGTTGGTGATTTATCTAGGCATAGTACGGCATCAGGCGATATTTTTGGAATACAAATAGTATCATGGAAAATAGGTTCAGAATTCTTAAATACAAATAGTTGAATGACAGGTCTCGGTATAGAACTGATAAATTATCTGAGTTGTTGAAATATCAGACCCGTACCATTTCAAATATTTTAAGGATTAAATTGTTTAAAGGAAAATGACAATGTGTCCTGAAATAGAGGCTTTGATGATAGTCCTGTACAAAACTTTAAATGTACAAAAACACACCCAATTTTATCTTCTCTCAATAGCAAAGGTACCATTGATAATTTAGAACAGATATTCAGTGTAATTTGTGGCTCTTAGTTTTACAATGAACCAGAAAAGCAGAAGCTAGTAGATTCATTTTACAACTTGCCAATCAAACACATGTTTTATGTGGATACTGGCACTGGAGCAGCTGTTAGTACTGAGCAGTTTGAATGATCTGATAAAAACCACTTATTGAAAACAAAATTTATAATATATCTGAACATGTCCCTAGTTGTATAATTGAAAAAAAATCCTTCAGGAAAAGCAAAACTATCTGAGCTCCTCGAAAAAGGAAACTAAGCTTGAAATCAGTAAATACCATCTGTTAACTCTTTATTCAGAAATCTTTTCTGTCCATATCCATTATGGTCCTCTATATTGGTTGGTGCTTTATCTAGGCATAGCGTGGCATCAAATGTCCGAAAACAGCCACTATTTTTGGAAAACATTACAAAGACAAACATTATCATGAAATATAGGTTCAGAATCAGTAAATATTTGAATGACATATCTCAGCATAGAGCAGATAAATTTTCCTTTTCAGAAAGCCTAGTCCAGGATTAAAATGGTCAAAAGGAAAATGCCAATGTTTCCTGAAAAAGAAGCTTTTAATAGTCCTGTAAAAACACCCAAAATCAATGTTACTTCAAGAAAACTGGGATAAACGTAAAGAACAACCTCATAATTTAAAGTCTTAAGTAGGAAAACATCAACAACCACCAAAATATAAATTTGCCTGATTAGATAGGAACATAGACTGTCCACATTAAGAGATATATGTACTGCGATACCTGGGTTTCCTCAAATTGAAGACCAGGATACCCAGGAAATGAATATTACCATAATGAGCCCCATTTCAAATTTAATTTCAGACAACAAATATAAATGTAGGAAATACCAGTCGATTAAATCTGCATTTGGAACTTAGAGAAAGTGCAGTACTGGGATAAACGTAAAGAACAACCTCAACCTCATAATTTAAAGTCTTAAGTAGGGAAAAATCAACAACCACCAAAATATAAATTTGCCTAATTATATAGGAACATAGACTGTCTGCATTAAGAGATATATGTACTGCGATACCTGGGTTTACTCAAATTGAAGACCAGGATACCCAGGAAATGAGTACTTACATAATGAGCTCCATTTCAAATTTAATTTCAGACAACAGAAATTTGTATTCTTTGCCATAAGAAAGCAATCAGGGATGAAAATGTAGGAAATACCAGTCGATAAAATCTTCATTCAGAACTTGGAGAAAGTGCAATACTGGGATAAACGTAAAAAACAACCTCAACCTCATAATTTAAAGTCTTAAGTAGGGAAAAATCAACAACCACCAAAATATAAATTTGCTTAATTAGATAGGTACATAGACTGTCTGCATTAAGAGATATATGTACTGCGATACCTGGGTTTACTCAAATTGAAGACCAGAATACCCAGGAAATGAATACTTACATAATGAGCCCTATTTCAAATTTAATTTTAGACAACAAATATAATTTCAAAAACAGAAATTTGTATTCTTCGCCATAAGAAAGCAATCAGGGATGAAAATGTAGGAAATACCAGTCGATTAAATCTTCATTTGGAACTTGGAGAAAGTGCAATACTGGGATAAACGTAAAGAACAACCTCAACCTCATAATTTAAAGTCTTAAGTAGGGAAAAATCAACAACCACCAAAATATATATTTGCCTAATTAGATAGGAACATAGACTGTCTGCATTAAGAGATATATGTACTGTGATACCTGGGTTTACTCAAATTGAAGACCAGGATACCCAGGAAATGAATACTTACATAATGAGCCCTATTTCAAATTTAATTTTAGACAACAAATATAATTTCAAAAACAGAAATTTGTATTCTTTGCCATAAGAAAGCAATCAGGGATGAAAATGTAGGAAATACCAGTCGATTAAATCTTCATTTGGAACTTGGAGAAAGTGCAATACTGGGATAAACGTAAAGAACAACCTCAACCTCATAATTTAAAGTCTTAAGTAGGGAAAAATCAACAACCACCAAAATATAAATTTGCCTAATTAGATAGGAACATAGACTGTCTGCATTAAGAGATATATGTACTGCAATACCTGGGTTTACTCAAATTGAAGACCAGGATACCCAGGAAATGAATACTTACATAATGAGCCCCATTTCAAAATTTATTTCAGACAACATTAATATAATTTCAAAAAACAGAAAGTTGTATTCATTGCCATAAGAAAGCAATCAGGGATGAAAATGAAGGAAATACCAGTCGATTAAATCTTCATTTGGAACTTGGAGAAAGTGCAGTACAGAAATTGTAAGATAACATTTTTCTGGAATTTAAATTAAGAATTTTATTCATAAAGTGTCAAAACACGTGTTAATACGAGCCCAAAAACCCTAATAATTGTAATTGGGAGATATGAGTGTAGAACTTCTTGGCCAGCAAAATTATATAACGCTGTGCATGCCAATTTAAAGCTTTTAACAAAAACAGCTTCTGAACGTGATATTCAGTATGAATTAAATAGTGATTTTTGTAATTATGGTAATACTGCATGGTAAATAAAGGAAAGTAGTACATATGTTGTAATGATTCGCTTATAGAAATAAGGCCTTGTAATGATCTTCTGGAAACTACATATATACTGGTTAATGCCAAGGTAAATGGAGTACTACCTCAGTTTGTTGGTCCATTGCTGGCTTGTTTTAAGGCTTACTCTGGCCTTCAACAAGTGTTAAAAGACAAAAGGTTCCAAAACATTCCATAAAGAAATTTTGACTTCTCTCAATAGCAAAGGTACTATTGAAACGGACCTGGCATGGTCCTCCTCCCTTGAAGATGTACGAATTCTGGTTCATCAAGAAGCCTGTCTCCAGGAGGAAAACTAGCGCGTATGTGCGCTTTTGTCAGCAGTTCAGCCAGTGTTGTGCCATAAATCAGGCCTGGGTTAATCATACCTTAGGTGACCTTTGACAACCCTAGAGCTGTAATTGGCGAGAGAGCATCATTTGTCAATGTTGACAGCATGTAGGAAGCCATTTTAGATTGTTAGCCGGAGTGCTTTGGCTCTCCTTGCTATACACTTTATGTGACATCACGTCGCAGTTACCAGCCAATCAGAGGGTCTGAAACCATGGCAAGGCTCTCTGGTTGGCTGAGCAGTGATGCTGTCACGATTTTGTCATTCTTGTCATGCAGGCTATTTAAATGGCAAACGTTTGACAAACGCCCAGAATCTGTCTTGGGATAGAGTGTAAACAACTCCACGTCAGCCAATATCAAAAACTCTTGCGTACGTTTTGTACTCAATCTCTTTAACTACAGTAGTGGGTAGCTTTTGCTAACTTTTAAACACTCCGCTTAAGTGTAGAGGAGAGAATTGCAATTTCGTTTTAAGGAAAGGTATTTTTGGCTTATTTTTAAGTTGTTAGTACCTCATAGACACCAGGAATTCGTTCTATGGAGGTCTGGACATAAGCTGCCCAACTTGGTTATCTAAAACGAAGAAGTCACGCTCCGTTTTTATTGTACAAGTTCCCCCATACCAATGGCTCACTGTTATAGGCTATAGGCACAGCAGCACTTACATATTAAACTGTCTTATCATAACATTGCTTAAGCACTTGCACAATCATATACCTGTTTTAACTTGTTTCTCAATGTGTGTCGCCATTAAATGTAGGCTAACTTTATATGCGTGCACATTCTGATAAGATCTACGCTACCATAGTTAAGGCTGAATTAGTTAATATCATAGGCTGAAAGATTGACTGTTAGGTGAATACGTGGGTAAATCTAAGCAGCAGACGGTCTCTTAGTCGTTATTTCACTCCCATTTTTGGTCCAGAATAACCCCATATATAGCCCAAAATACCAGAAATCTAAAATCATAACTTTTCCCCTTAATAATTATATGTTCGGTAAAACCCGTGATATTGTGAGGGACGTTACACTATTGATAATTTGGAAACAATAATTCAGTGTAATTTGTGGCTATTAGTTTAACAATCAATCACACAAGCAGAAGCTTGTAGATTTATTTTACGAATTGCCAAACAAACACGTGTTTTATGTTGATGCTGGCATTGGACCAGCTGTTGGTACTGAGCACTTCCAAGTACCATCAAAGTAAGAAAGGCGACAAAGATCAAAATTGAAAGCACATATTTAAGTCCTACAAATGTGGGATGATGACATTCACAATCAAAATCAGTTAATCAAACAATAAAAAATCAGAACTTTTTTCAGATGAACTGAAGCTTCCTTCTAAACCTAGGGTTTTAACCCAGTGTAGACCAAAAGGTCCTTTTCCGATCCTTTCCAAACATGTTTTACGGTGAAAACACACAGAACTTGAAAATTACTTTGGTTAGTTCACTAGATTTTCAAACAAGCTTTGATGAATGCTATGATTTGAACAGCCCAATGTATGGTTTAAAATCGATTCTTTGCAGAAATAGTGACTCCTTTGTTTCCCTAAATAAAGATGTAAATGGTTTTATCGAAGAGATACCTTCTGCTTCATCTACTAGTGTACATGTGCTTTGTATCCGATGTGCTAATCAAACATAGGAATCTGCATTGGCTTATTTACAGACTAGAAAGCAAATCTTTAGATGGTTTGGCTATAATTTTATCATTATTCCAGTTAATGAGATTGGCACACACCTTACCTTGCTTGTCATTGATACCGAAATACTGCAACTTAGTATTGGAGATATATGTGCCTTGAAGCAATGATGCACAGCGAAAAAAAATGGAAAAGAAAAACGGGTCATTTGTTTTCTATTCTAGAGGACAAATGGTTTCTAAAGTAAACTGATGAACATATCAGCGACATACATATTTGTGCTATTGCTTTATGTCCCAAGTCAACAGCTATGGTCATGGCGGGACGGTCAGTTGACCTAACCACACTTTTTCCTGGGCAATCTTGAACAAGCAGTTAACCAGTACGTCGTGCAGATACTTTCGCTTGTACTTGACAACAACCCTTCTTGGATGCTTCAGCGGAAGGGAGAAATTATTTCATGATCAATCTCCACGAAATTATGGGACCGGGCCAGGATCAAACTCGCGACCCCTGGATCTGCAGTCAGACTCACGTCTGTTGCCAGACTCGTTACCGACTGCGCTACGTGGCCCAGTTTGTGCTGTTGCACGTGCCTTTGTTTTAAACTGCAGATTGCCTGATGAGCCAAATCTTTTATTTCGGGAAGTATTTCCATTTGAAATTTTACAGGGCACTTTACTGGAAACTGTTTAAAGCATTCAATTTGAACTTTGATGTTAGATTTAATGCTTATAATCCATATGCTATAGCAGTGTAGTTCAAGTAATCATTTGTCCATCCATATTTTATTGTTCATTTGTCTGTTAACAATTTACATTAACGTATTAAAATTAAAAGCGCCAATCACAACAAAGTTGTCTGCTTTTGTTGTCAGCCAATTTATTTAAGAAGGTCTTAGACAAACAGTGAACATGTAGATACAACGCCGTCTGATCTGGAAGCACAGATTGCCTCTATATTTACGTCATTCAATACTGTTAGCAAATATATGCAGCAGACGACTCGAGCGGTCGCACAAGTTCATCTATGAACATAGGTTTAGATAAACAAAATTTTTGACCGTAAAATTGTAAATATTTTCTTACCCACCAGTTTTAAAATATGTTTTGGGTGCTTAAAAGAACCGTACGGTTCTTTTGAATACCCACAACATATTTTTGGTTAAAAGAGAACAAAAAAAAATTTGGTATAAAAAATATTTTGGTACGCACTCTTAACTAAAGTCCTGTATGAATGTTCCCACCCCTAATAAATACGAATGTGTGTTCATCGAAAAATCTCGATCACATGACCAATTAGAATAGTGGATATCAATAAATGTTTCGAAAGTTGTAATTATTTGGTTATGAACAAGAGCATGCCATATTGCTATGCAATACACGAGACCCTACCCGATTAAAGGAAACCTACCGCACCCCCATGGTATATGCATGACCAACCTTCATGTTCATTTGATATGCAACATGACTACTACCAGATGAAAGAAAAACGTTTTGACCTTTAAATAACACCCAGGGGTCGACGATGTGTTTAAGGGCAAAATATTTGGTCGCATTTTATCAAACGTTTCATTTCCTTTTATTTGATATGCAACACTAAAACTTCCAGAAAAAGTTTTGATTTTTTGACACAGTCCCAGAGGTCGAGGGTGCCTGTAAGGATAAAAGTATTGCTTGCATGGTGTTTTAGGTGTCACTCTCGTTCACTTGATATGCAACATGTCTATATTCAGAAGGAAATTTGTTTTGACCTGAAAACCCCACTCAAGGACGTGTGTGTAAGTTTAGCTTGTATGTTGCCATACATTTCGTTCCCTTTAATTTGATATGCAACATGACCATATTCTGAAACAGTTGCTTTTTGACCATGTCAGGTCAAGGCCAATGTTACAGTGACCCAAAAATGATCCATGACATTTGGCCATATCAAAACGCACCCACACACCTAATTAGGTTGAGACATGATTATTATAGAAATGAGGTCAGAGGTCAAGGCGACCTAAAAATGGTATGAAACACACCGTCATCCAAATACACTTCTACACACCATATTTTGGATACCTCCCTCAAGTAATATAGCTGATATGCTCAGGACACGTTTATTCTAGAAACGAAGTCAGGGTGACCCAAACGTGGTACTCAACATTCTGCCATCTCAAGATGCACCCACACACTAAATTTAGGATTCCTACCGCAAATAATGTAGCAGATATGCACCGAACACGATTTTTTTTAGAAATGAGGTCAGAGGTCAAGGTCAGTGAACCCAAAATGGTATGCAACACACTGCTATTACAATATACATTTACTAGAGCTAAAACCTGTAGCGTTAATCAAACCCCATGACCTCACAATAGAAATCTTTGCTCTGGATACTGTTTCATTGTAGAGAAAATCTGTGTGAACTAATAGAAACAAACCAGTTATCATGTATGTATTATATTTTAATCGATGTATGGGAACTAGGTTAGTCGATAGAAAGTATAAGGTCAGGGTTCAGTTTGAATTTGTACCACTAGTCACGATGGAGTGGTTAGCAGTTTTTGGAAGTTCCTACGTTAAAAGGAATGGGGAATGCTAGGATGAACATCCGTCTGCTTGGTTCCAAAGTTTCATGGTCTGCGTGTGTGTACCGTCCTCACACCCAAGGTGGGAGACTTGAATGGATTTCCATCCAAACAAGTTTTCTTGCATGTGGGGGAGGAGGATTTTTACATACTCTAACCTCAGAGGCAAGTGTGGTGCAGGGTATTTTGATACTAAGGGACCAGTTGCTTGATGAGGATTAAGGAGTCTTTGTTGGTAAAATTTTGCCAAGAGCGTATGTTTCAATGTCCAAAGATCCTTATCTGATGCCGGGAATCTACTAGAAGAGAAAGTCGTTGAACCAGACTCTGAAAAGATGCCTGTTCCATTTCTACATCAGAAGAGCTTTCCAGCAGACACCTTCAACGGAGGTACCTCGCCACTTTATGATGAAGATCTAGCAGGTCCATCTTTCACAGATGCCTAAAAGAATACAGGAAGGCGATTAACCCTTAAAACGCAAATCATAACTGCAGCAGACGACAAATTTTGTGATATTTTTCCTAATTTATGAATAAAAGAGCTGCAGGCATGCAACATATCCCGCCACATGATATTTTCAATGTTTCTAACGTCAATCAAAGGCTATAACTCTGTACTTATTCGTCAAAATTTACCCGTCTGCAATCCCAGAACATTCCTTAACAATATCAACTCTCATACCAAGTTAAAATCGGTAAAGGAATGCCAAAGATAGAGAGTGAAAACCAATTTCTAACGTCAATCAGAGCTGTAACTCTGTACTTATTTGCCAAAAATTTACCCATCTGCAATCCTAGGACACTCCTTTCCAATATCAACTCTCATACCAAGTTTGAAGAAAAGCGGTAATGGAATGCCAAAGATAGAGAGTGAAAACCAATTTCTAACGTAAATCAAGGGCCGTAACTCTGTACTTATTTTCCAAAACTTACCCATTTGCAATTCCAGGACACTCCTTTCCAATATCAACTCTCATACCAAGTTTGAAGAAAATTGGTTAAAAAATGCTCCCAGCAGAGTGAAAATGATGCGCTGATGGGCGGACACTCGAGCGCAATTTTTTGAATGGAGGGTATAACATAAAACCCCACACTTTTTAAAGTAGCGGGGTATAAAAAAATAAGGTATGATATTTTATGAGAATTGTCTGCCAGCAGTAGATTCTAACGAAATATCATGCCTTATTTGTTATTTTTGAAAACAGCAAAATTTGAAATTTTCGTCTGCTGCAAATTATAGGTGGCGATTTAAGGGTTAAGAGAATTTCGTCAGAACTAACACCCTCATTCATCAACAGTCTTTTTCAGGGCCAACCAACGGTCCTTTACAGGACTAACACTTTATATAAAGAATTCGTCTTTGATGTCGCAATATTAGTTGCAAACAACCATAATGAGTTGGCACGTGAAGGGGAAAAATCTAGACTAATAGGACTATTTATATTGACAAGGGGTCCAACTTAGAAAAATGTCAGATGCACCTCTACTCGGAATTGAACACACTTTCAATTTAAAATATTCTATGACCATCTCATTGTAGATAAACCCTCAATCAATAAGAACCAAAGATAACATTTCTATTAGCTGATTTTTAGATCATTTTTTTTTTTTCAAAATACTGCTTTGTTTACGCTAGTCCAAGTTTTCTCTGACGTTTTAGTGGCTTTTCTTTATTTTGATATTTGCCACTGGTATTTGCTAGTGGCAAATATCAAAAAATGGAAAAGCCACTTAAACATCAGAGAAGGCTCGGATTATGGCTGATTTTGCTTAGTCGTAATGAGATCTCGCAACATCAATCTTAGAAAAAAATCACCCTAAAAGATACAATTTTCCGTTGTTTTGGCTACAAACGAACTCCGCAGACTTTTACCACATGGGCTTGAAGTCATGATTTTTGAGTGATTTTAGGCCTAGGGAAGCGTGATACATGATTTAAAAAGTCGAAAGTTCGACTATTTAAAATGATTTTAAAACGTGTTCAAATCGAGTATAAGAAAAATGACAAGGGAGGACATAGAAATCTGTCAGATCACTTTGACGCTGATTTTCTGCTGTAACCTATGTAATTGATCGGGATGTCTTGTCTGTCCACCAGCCCAACAACATGTTTCAGCTAGTTCCCTTAATATTTTAGCCAACGCCTACCATTTGAAAGAGAAATTCACGAAAAACCTGAAATAAACACTTGTCGAGTGCAGTCGCGGGAATTTGCCATCTTGTTTATGGCGTCGCGCCAAAGTGACGTGGGTAAGCAGCACGCGTCAGCAATCCTTAGATCGCCCGACCTGCTCACCTGAGACGACTTACTCGTACCTATCCTTTAAATATCAGTAACGTTATAGAATTTTTATAAAGATATGAAATCTTCAATAATATATTTAGTAGCATGATAATTATTCGAAATAGTGAATCAGATCGTTAACAATTTTAGTTTCAAAAAAAGTAAAAAAAATGGATGCACAGACAAAACAATTCATGGTACTTATATGAAGTCACCTCTCTTTGTACAGGGATGTTAAAAGATGAAATACATGTACGTACATTTGGGCCAGCACATGAGATTTGGGTACTTATCGATATATGCGCAAATGCACCCTAACACGCTCATGCTTACGTATCCATCGGGACAATAAGGTGGTCTGAGCTTATAACTAGACCAATAATCTATGCAAGCAGTGAAGGCTCTGGCGAGACTGCACATAAGAAGTACCCTTGTAGCATTTATCCACAAAATATGTTTTGATGGAGAAGTAAAGAAAACTTTTCTTTAGATTAGGCTTATTTGAATTATTGTGGATTTAACTTGTTGAAGAAGTTGAAGCACGCTGAAAACTAAAACAACCTGCATTTTCGTCCGGGTGAGCTAGTTTGTGACGCGCGTACCGTTTAGCGCCATGTCATTTAAATAACGTCACGCACGTAAATGTCACAGGTGCTCGAATTTATGAAAAGGGGCTCGTGCATTAAGGGGCTATTTTGCCCCCATCTGGAGCCAAAAACTTAAAGTTACTTTTCACCAATTTCATCTTGTTGGTTTATTAGAGGAATAGCCCAAGTGTAAAATTCTAGTATTTATTTTACTTTTACCGGTTGCTATGGTAACCAAAATGGCCAACAAAATGGGCTCTAAATAGAAAAATTGCCATTTTAGGCCAAATTTGAGGCTTTTCGAGACCGATTTTTTATGAATTATATATCAGCACAAGCAAATACCAAAAACATTTTTAATATATTGTGTGCCGTGATAATTCTCATAATCTGTTAAAATTTTTGGTATTTACTTGTGCTCTATATTAATTCCTCTGTTACATGTCTCAAATTTGCTCCAAAATGGCCATTTTCTATTGTCAGCCTATTTTGGCGGTCATTTTTGTTACCATAGCAACCGTCGAAGTAGAATCAATGCCAGACTTTTACACTTTGGCTATTGTTCTAATAAACTAATACAAAGAAACTTGTAGAGCAACTTTTATTTTATTACCTCATAAGGGGCCAAAATAGCCTCTTAATGCACGTACCATTTTGTTACCTTGTCTGATGCTTAGGGGCCTTCTCTTTAATTCTGAAAACTAAAGTCTAATGCAATAATAAATTTCTTCAGCTCCCAAAATTTTTGCAGAAACTTTTCTAATCCGGTTTTATTTTTGCCACCATACTGCATTATTTTTCAATAGGGAGCATAAGCAGACAAAGACGGTTCCGTATATACACAGCCAGTCGGTAATCGTGCGATTGTGACGTCACTGACGTAAATTCCGTTAAAAAAATACATGTGCGACCCCTATATGATAACTAACATTGTCCAATAGCCTGCGTGAAATTTAACAAAAAATATTCAACCCTAATGCAAGAACAAAAATACCTAACAAACAGCTTGAAAGAAACAAAATTCGAGAGGTCCAGGTATGGATGTGTCGTCAACGATAAAGCAATTTTAAACATTGTATTTTTATGGGTGTTGTATTCCATATACTAGTGTATAAGAAGGTGATTCTGGACCTTAGGCCCTGTATTTCATGCATATGGTTTAGTAGATGCATAAATAATCAGATACAAAAAGTTTTAGTGCGATATTCATTGTACAAGGTTAAGTAGATATTTCTGACATGAGATTTAGGGTTTTAGGTCCGGCATGAACCCGGCATTTCATGCACATTAACTAGTACATTCTTAATACATTGGGTGGTGTATACCATATACTAGTGAGGCTTGTATAGGGGGGTTACCAGTATCCCATATCCCTGGAAGTAAACAGAAAAGTATCCTATATCCCTTTAAGTGAACTGGAAAATATCCGTAATATAAAACCTATATCCCTGGAAGTAAACAAAAATATCCATGAAATTGCCACCACAAAATTATACTAAGTAAGTAAGGGTGCAAAGATCAGGAATCGATGCAATCAAATACCAAACCTGACCCAGGATACCAATGGGAAAGTGACAAACTCACAGCAGACACCACAAACGAGAGCCAAGAATCAGCCCTTTCCCAGCAGGTGACCACAAAGCACAAATAAACAGACGCGCACAAAGACATAGCAAACACAAGACAGAACAAAATCATTAAAGATCCACAAAAGAAGTACCGCCTTGGAACGGTCAGTTAGTTAGGAATATTTTGTAAAGTACATACTTCATGTAATTATTTGTGTTATATAACTTGTTGAGAAGTCAGATATACCTGTACTTGCTACTAAGTTTTCTTGTAAAAGATGAAGTTTTCATTGACTTTACTTTTCCTCATATATCTTCAAGTTAGCAAAACCGATGCTAATTTTTGATCTTTTTAAGTTATCAATAAATATCTTAGCCTCAAAGTTTCTCCCTCCAACTGCAGTACTTCATCCTATAGATATAATCTCATATCAGGTGATGGCTTCAGTGAGGCTTTAGTATGGCAATGGTCTGGCGTCTTTCATTCACATTTTAAAGGAGTATGTCTCAAATATCAGTTTGCATATTGCGTTCAAACAGTATGTGTAACGCATCATCAGACCAGGAAAAAAAGGCTGTAAAAGTTTTATGTATAATAGTTTTGTACCTATCAAAGCAAAATAAAGCTGTCATAGACTTTTAATGGAAATAACTAAAAAAGAAAGGCTCTGGCTAAAAATATGAGGTCCACCGCTTATATACTTAGCATGTAGCAATATCTAGTGGTCCTCCACATCAAGTCACTGGGATCAAAAACTGGGAGTAAACAGCACACAAATCCTAGCTGTACTTTTTCTAAATCTGAATTTCTGCGACTATGTGCCCAAATGTTATTTATTTACATATAGTATGTAGAAAAGTCTTGTGGTCCCCTATATAAACTGTGCAAATCAAGCCCCTTTCAGCATCACCAACTATTCAGGTATTAATGGAGAAAACATAAAAAAGTCTTCTCTGATACCACGATGCCAACACCTTATATGTAATCGCGCCTCATAGCACACTCAGTAATGAGTCTGATTGCAGATCCAGGGACCATAAGTTCGATCCTGGCCTGGTCCCATACTTTCGTGGAGATTGATTGAAGGTTTGGTGTCAGTTACAAGCCAAAGTATGTTCACAAACTACTGAATGTTTACTTGCTATGTCAACAGTGTGGTCAGATTAACTGACAGCCCATGGCATGACAATAGCTGTTGACTTGGACGTAAACAAATAAATAAAACAGCTTGATATTTACTTTCAAATTGTAGTATTGTTTAGTGGTCTATAAAGAACGCCTGTAAACCATGCCTATGGAGTCTATATTGGCCACGTCCCTTCAATAAACTAGGAATGGAAAATAAGTTACAACTTAGTAAGGCCTTTAGCAAGGAGCCCCTTGCATAAGCCATGCGAACTATTTTCCTTGGGTTCATATTGGCCACGCCTCAGGGGTTTTGGCTACACAGACTTTTAATGATGGAATCTTGAAGAAAATCTTATTCTCTTAAACTATGACGGGTTAAGCTTCTTTACGTTGAATTGCTGTTGGACTCCTATACATAAATCATGCCAACCATGTTTTAGCTGTGTAAGGTATGTGTGGTAGATACATTCTGAGTTTGACCGTGGTTCTGACACCGACTTAGAAATTCATATTTTTATATCTTTTACATGACACAGTGTTATGTTATTCTGAACATTCTTGGTAGGTGACATGATTTGATAATTGGTTGAATGCTTTGCAAGTTTTTGCTCTGGAAAGAAAATGTTAGTGAGTATGATCAGGAAATGCTACAATCATAGACCTCCATAGACCATCCTCAGATCAGTGAGGTAAACACAAAAAAACACAGACAGCACACACTATACTGGAGCAGCCAACACTCTCTTCCATAACACCATAAGATGATTGCTCAACTGGAACAGCACCACAAAACAAGGACCCAGCACAAAACACCTTTCAAATCTGATTTAAAAAATAGCATTGGATGATGAAGTTATGATCCGAGTAGAGTCTACTATATATGGTATACGGTCAACGAACCACACACCTAAATAAATATATCCGCAGCACCTTCAACTTCTTTGGCGGGGGTATAACAAGTGCATTCCAGCTGAAAATTATACTCTGCCTAAATGCCCGGTGGAGATAAGCTTGCCATGTATTCTACTTAGTGGAAAACTTAATATAACTTTATTGATGTTTTTTTTGTCTTTCCACTTTGTAGTTGTTTATTTAAGAGGATAAATAACAGTATTTCTGTAATTGAACAGAGTATCCCATATCCTAGGAAGTAAATTGGATAGTATCCTATATCCCTGAACGTACAATGGCAAATTTCCTGTATCCCTAAAACCCATATACAAGCCTCACTAGTGTAAGAAGATGTATCTGTCATGAGATTCTGGGCTTAAAGCTGCATAGTCTGTAACTTTTGATCTTTTAATTTTAGAACTAATGTTTCTATTTTTCAAGAACACAGTAAAATAACTAAAATTCAGGTAAACATTTTACCAATTTCGTTAATCTTAACAAATTATCAGTATCAAAACAACAGCATTTATGTTAAAATTAACTGTTTATAATTATTGGAGGGACGCAAATAATTACCAACAAGAGAAAAACACACCTGTTTGATAAGATAATTCACTTTTCCGTGCAGTTTTTAGCTATGGTGAACAGATTTATTGTAAAAACATAACTTAATTCTATTTTTACAAATGATTTAAAAAGAAAATAAAATATTTCGAACTATGCAGCTTTAAGGCACTGCATTTCATGCACATTGGTTGGTAGATGCATAAAATATCAGATATCAAAGCTTGAGTGCGGTATTCTTTGTACAAGGTTAAGTAGATATATCTGCCATGAGATTTCAGGCTTCAGGCCAGCATTTCATGCACATTGGCTAGTAAGATTCATAATAGGTGAGACCAAAGATTGGGTGTTGTATTCTATATACTAGTGTAAGAAGATGTATCTGACATGAGATTCCTAGCTTTAGGCCAGGCATTTCATGCACATGTGTTAGAAGATGCATTAATGATTAAATACCAAACTTTGTATGTGGTATTCATTGTACAAGGGTAATTAGATATATCTGTCATTAGATTACAGGCTTTAGGCCCGGCATTTCATGCATATGGGTGAGTTGATACATAAAAGATCAGATACCAAACTTTGGATACGGTATTCGATATACTTAGGATAGTTGATGTATCTGACATGAGATTTGGGGCTTTAGGCCTGACATTTCATGCACATGGCTAATAGACTAATATTTTATAAAATTCCAAACTTTGAGTGCGGTATTCCATATACATGGCTTTGAGATGTACCTTATATGAGATTCCGGGCTTTTGGCTTGGCATTTCATGCTCATATGTTAGAAGATGCATACATGATCAGATCCCAAACTTTGAGCTCTGTATATCTTATACATGGGTTAGGAGATGTATCTGACATGAGATTCTAGGCTTTAGGTCCTGCATTCATGCACATGAGTTAGTATATGCATACATAATCAGATACCACAGTTTGAGTGCGGTATTGATTGTACAAGGCTAAGTTGATCTATCTGCCATGGGATTCCAGACTTTTTAGGCCTGAGATTTTATGCACATTTGCCAGTAGATTTATAAAAGATCAGGTACCAAACATTGGGTGTTGTATTACATATACTAGTGTAAGATGACGTATCTGATATGCGATTCAGGGCTTTAGGTAATGCATGACATTTCAATTACTTTATAGGGTTCTCAAACTTTATTTTTATGGATTATGAAATTAAATCTGCATAATCGTAGGCTTGTCATATTGTATTGCTAATATAACTTGTTTACTGTCGTGCCAACAAAAAGTGACAGTGATGTTATATTTTGTTTACAATTGTTAAGCAAAACATTAACTTGTACACTACACTTGAGCTAATGTGAATCGATAGATCACTGTGTATTAATCCTATCCTGTGGATAGGGTTAATACACAAGCGATCTATGGATTATAAATCCATAATAATTTTGTAAACAAAACATGTCACTGTCACTATTGGTTGGCAGGACAGTAGGTTTGTTTAACCCTTTGTATACTTATGCATTCTTCTTCTGGTTTGATACAGTAAATTTGAGATACCCTGGAGAGTCCCTACCACCTTGTCGCGGTCTCTGGGGCACACTTCACACAGGGGACGATATTGATTGTAATTATTGTCTCCTCTGGGAGTGCTAAGAGTAGGACCCACCAGTCTGCCGTGGGTGGCTTTCTCGTAACTCGAAGGGGATGGCCTGGAAGACTGAGAGCATGCAGAATATGGACGTTTATAAATTCTGTATGACTCAACACGTCTCTTTGGCCTCTTTGACGGGGTAGACTGAGGTGGAAACACGGCCCGGTGTTTCTAATCAGCTTTGTCATGCTGAGCCCCAGGATTCTGAAAATGTAAAAAAAATATATTTCTTATATCTTCGTTCTATAGTATCGTTCTGATGCCAACCATGTGTCCATTATCTTAAACTTTCTTTCTTTTATAAAATAATCCTGGAAGGCAGTGGCTTAACGGGTCAATTGTGCAGATTCTATTTGTGCAACAATACCTTCTATGTAACTCTAGCACTGGAGGTCGGAAAGCCACTCCATTAAAGTGCTCCCTTGTTGGGCTCCACGGTGGGTGGAGAGCATGGAGGATGAATCAAACAAACAAACTACATGGCTAAACAAAAAGCAAAAAAACGTCACATAGCAAATTCAGATACTGACTCTGAAAACTCGTACCCAGCTTCTCAACCAACTACTTCAAGTTCGTCTACCTCAAACAAAAAACCTTATGTACCCAGATTTTTAATAATTCATTCAGAAAAGGAAGATGAAAGTATTTCTTCTCTTTCTCCATTCCTTGTACATAAAACTATAATGAGTTTGACAGGTGAACCCAAAAGCATAAAAAATCTACGGTCTGGTGACCTTCTGATACAGTGTGCGAAGGAAAAACATGAGACAACTCTTCTTAATTTGAAGAACTTCTGCGGACTGAAATGCAAAGTGACCCCACATTCTTCCTTGAACATATCCAAGGGTATTGTTCGCTGTCCTGCCTTGAACAGGCAGACTTGTGAGCATATTCTGGAGTTCATGGGAGAACAGGGTGTCACAGATGTTCGTAGAATCAGTGTCTTCCGTGATGGAGCAAAGAAAATGACAAACACATTTGTATTCACGTTCAATTCACCAGTTTTACCATCAGTAGTAAAAATAGGTTTTATGCAAGTCAAAGTTGACGTATATATACCAAATCCACTTCGTTGTTATCAATGTCAAGTGTTTGGCCACCACGAGAACAAGTGTGGCAGACAGGCTATATGCGTCAACTGCAGTATGCCTGAGCATTGCCCAGTTGGCCAGTGTCAAAGACAAACTGCTCAGGGGAACACCCTGCCAACTCTAAACAGTGCCCAGCTTGGGAGAAAGAGAAGAAAATACTTAAGATAAAATGTGAACAGAACATCTCGTTCCCAGAAGCTCGAAAACAATATGAGCAATTTTATGATACTAGATCATATGCAAGTGCTGTAAAACCAGGCACTTGCAACAAATCAACACAAACTGAAAACAAAACCACACAGACAGACGACAGCTTTGACGAATACTTAAAAAAACAAGAAAAATCAACATCAGAAAAAACACCCAAAGAAACACCTAAGGGAAAACAAGACAAAAATACTTCATCTCCTCGTCCAGGGCCAGCACTTAAGCCAGCAACCCTGGAAATGATGAAGAAGGAGGAGGAGAGGAAGAAAAAAGAAGAGAAAGACAAACTTAAAAAACAACAAAAAGAAGAAAGAAAACAGCAATGGCAAAAAGAACAAGCACAGAAAGAAAAAGAACAAATGGAAAAAGCAAAACAAGCTGAAATGAATCCATATTCTGTGTTTGCTGAAAAAGATGGCGAGGAGGTCATGGACGATGAGTCTGTGGTTTTCACAGAGCCATCTTCCAGTGATCACCTCCCTAAAGGCACACTATCACGATTACCATTAGCTTAAATAATGGAGGGTTTCAATCTAACCATTATTTTATTACCCATTTTAATATTATTTTCAAGTATGGATTTTAAACATAAAATTATACAATGGAATTGTCGAGGTTTGAAACCTAATTATAATGAAGTATCATTATTGATTTCTGAATATAACCCATCTGTATTTTGTTTTCAAGAGACATTTCTTAAGCCAGATGATAACATATCATTAAAAGGTTTTAATGTTTACAACTATGTTCATACTGACTGTTTGAGGCCCTCTGGCGGTGCCTCAATATTTGTAAAATCATCTTTCCCACAAAGAAAGATTGATTTACAAACACAACTACAAGCAACTGCTGTTTCTGTTACTCTAGACAGAGAAATAACCATATGTTCTGTATATATTCCTCCATCGTTTTCTCTTAACTCCCAACATTTGGACAATTTACTGCAACAACTTCCTTCTCCTTATATTTTATTAGGTGACTTCAATGGTCACAATATCCTCTGGGGTGGTCAAAACAATGATTCCAGAGGTGAACTTATTGAAAATTTCATTACAAAGAACGACATTTGTATTATGAATGATAAGTCTTACACTTATCATTCTCCAAGTACAAAGTCTTTTACATCTATTGATCTTTCCTTATGTCATCCATCACTGTTTCTTGATTATAATTGGTCTGTATGTGAAGACCAACACAATAGTGATCACTTCCCTATCATCATTGAACAGAACACTTATTCCACTGAGGATCACAATCCAAAGTGGAAATTAAATAGAGCCAACTGGGATCTATTTAATACTCTGTGCACTGGTAAATTGGTGCCAGAAAACTTCAAAGAATCTTCTGATCCTATAGCTGATTTTACCTCTTCTCTTATCGAAATATCTAAAGAATGTATTCCTCAAACTTCGACAAATCCAACTAAAAGTAATCCATGGTACAATGACGACTGTAAAGAAGCAATTAAACAGCGCAAGCAAGCTCTATCTAAATTCAAAAGATCTCCAAATACCAACAATTTCAATGACATCAAAGTATTTAGAGCTAAAGCCCGTAGAACAATTAAACTTTCGAAGCGTAAATCATGGAGATCTTATGTTTCGAAAATCAATCATAAAACACCTATTAAAAAGGTTTGGGATATGATAAGAAAAATCTCTGGAAAAAACAAATCCCCCAGTTACACACATCTAAACATGGTGGGTACTGACAGCAAAGCAACTTCAAAAACAGACATTGCTGACACTTTAGGAGAAACTTTTTGTCACAATTCATCATCATTCAATTACTCTGAATCCTTCAGAAAGATTAAAACCGAACAAGAGAAAGTCAAATTGAATTTTAAATCACAAAATAATGAAATTTACAACAAAGATTTTAATTTAGATGAATTAGTTGAAGCTATTCAACTATCACATGACTCAGCCACGGGTCCTGATGAGATCCACTATCAAATGCTTAAACATCTCCGAGATACTTCTCTTGAAACTCTTTTGAATATATTTAATTACATTTGGACTACTGGTAAATTTCCAGAAGATTGGATCTTAGCAACCATAATCCCAATTCCCAAACCAGGGAAAGATCCTGCGGAACCTAATAACTATAGACCTATAGCTTTAACAAGTTGTCTATGTAAAACACTTGAAAGAATGATAAATAAAAGACTTACTTGGTTTTTAGAATCCAATAATCATATATCGCAGTTTCAGTCTGGTTTCAGATCTGACCGCAGTACAACTGATAATTTAGTTAGATTGGAAACCTTCATACGTGATGCCTTTATTAAAAAGGAACATGTAGTTGCTGTGTTTTTTGATTTGGAAAAAGCTTATGATACCACGTGGAGATATGGCATTTTAAAAGATATCCACAAACTAGGATTAAGAGGTAGACTTCCTACATTCATTGAAGGCTTCCTTGCAGACCGCGCCATGCAAGTCCGAGTTGGCTCCTCTCTGTCTGACTATTATGACCAGGAGCAAGGTGTACCTCAAGGGGGCGTTCTATCTACAACACTTTTTAGTATCAAAATTAATGATATTGTGAAATGTTTAGGTAATCTTACTGATTGCTCATTATACGTTGACGACTTCTGTATCTGTTATCGCTCGAAAAGCATGGCGACAATTGAACGTCAACTACAACAAAATTTGAATAAGATTGAAAATTGGGCAACAAGCAATGGCTTTAAGTTTTCCAAATCAAAAACACAGTGTGTACATTTCTGTCAGTTGCGCAAGCAACATGATGATCCAGTTTTACATTTATATGGATCACCTATTCCAGTTGTTGAGGAATCTAAATTCCTTGGCATTTTATTTGATAGAAAACTCAGTTTTATACCCTATATTAAATATCTCAAAGCTAAATGTTTAAAAGCATTGAATCTTTTAAAAGTGCTCTCCCATACGTCTTGGGGTGCAGACCGAACTACACTTCTCAAGCTTTATCGGTCTCTAGTCCGGTCAAAATTAGACTATGGCTGTATTATATATGGCATTGCACGAAAATCATATCTTCAAATGCTTGATCCTATACATAACCAAGGACTTAGATTAGCTTTAGGGGCTTTTAGAACTTCTCCTGTTGCTAGTCTCTATGTGGAAGCAGATGAACCATCACTATACTCACGAAGAGAGAAACTCTCTTTGCAATATGCTATAAGACTTGCTGCTAACCCATCAAATCCTGCTCATGAAGTTACATTCCCACCAAATTATGTTAATTTATATGAACAAAAACCTAAAGCTATTAAATCATTTGGCATCAGAATTTCACCACTCTTAGAATCTGCAAATATCAAACCACAAAATATTGAAAAACATTTTACACCAAATATACCAGCTTGGTGTATGAAACCACCTGAAATACTTTTTGATTTACATTCTGGGAAAAAATCTGAATCAAATCCACACATATTAAAAGATGATTTCAGAAAAATGCAAAGTCGTTATAAGAATTACCAACACATTTATACTGATGGGTCAAAGGAAGACTCAAAGGTTGGTTGTGCTGTTATATCAGACAACCATAGTAATATGCAACGTATACCTGACGATTCATCAATTTTCACTGCTGAAGCCAAAGCAATTGATCTAGCTTTAGATTTCATTAGCACTTGTGATGCTAACAATAAATTTATTATATTTTCTGACTCGCTTTCTGTATTGAAAGCAATGAACCATACCAGTTCAAAGAATCCACAGATTAAGAAACTATTAGAAAAATGTCATGAGCTTTTAGCTTTTAAAGAAATTGCTCTCTTTTGGATTCCTAGTCATATAGGTATCCTAGGGAATGAGATGGTAGATAAGCAAGCAAAAACATCGCTTTCATTTGAACCAACTTCTTTTAAAATTCCGTTTTCCAATTTTAAGCCATCTATCAATAAATATATCTTGGAAGAATGGCTAACATCATGGAATAACAGCATTGGTAATAAACTTCTTGACATCAAACCAACTATTGGTGAATATCAATCAGTTGTTCGAAACATTAGAAGAGAAGAAGTAGTTTTAGCTCGACTCCGCTTAGGTCATACAAGAGTCACTCATTCATACTTACTACAAGGTGAAGAGCATCCACAATGTGTTGGTTGCGACGCACCATTCACTGTACGTCACTTCCTTTTAGAATGTGGCGATTTTGCACAAGTAAGAAATAATTGCTTCCATGTTAATAACATGAAAGAATTATTTCAAGATATACATATTGATAGTATTATGACATTTTTAAGACAAATAAATCTTTTTAACAAAATCTAATTGCTTTTTTTAAGGTGGTGTTTTGTTTTACATTTGTATCAGACCATAATACAGATTTTTTAATGTTGTATTCTGTTCAGTTAAGGAACATGTACAGTTATCTGAATAGCTCTTTGAAACTGTCAGATATTGTACGTGGTCTCTCCTGTCAGCAATCGTATTGCAACTAATTATCATTATACAAACTCATCGTCATCTTTCATTTTATTTTATTTTATAAATTTTTACTTTTTCCATCTTCATCATGTTTAGTTTAATACCGTCTGACGCTAATGACCCACAAGGGTTGATGCGTCGTTAAGAACCAAACAAACAAACAAACAAACAAAAATTTGAGATAGAGAATTGTACATAACTATGGGTGTCGGGTTAAAATTTCAAAAATACTGTACATTTTGGTCTGAATATTTTTTAACCTTAAAAAACAGTGAAGACCCTGATGCATTGTACTAGTCACATTACAAAAAGCTGACTTCAAGCAACACTTAAAACTACTTACATTATAGTAATGTCTGCTGATATCATTTGGCAAGCAGTTTCAACCCAGATCAGGCATGCTTATACTAGTGTTGTCTGCTGATAACATTTGCAATCAGTTTGGATCCAGATCAGACATACTAATGCAGTCTGTCCATGGTCTATATCTCACCATGCTTTCAGTAGTTATGGCCCTTTGTTTATGACAATTCACCATTTGAAACGATGTCCGCTCTCTAAGTCGAATATTTTTTTATGAAACTTGATCACATTGTTTAGTACCAAGATGTCTTCAAGTTCGATAATGGTACATATTGCACGATGCTTACAGCAGTTATGGCCATTTGTTTATGAAAATTTACCGTTTTAAATGATGCTCGCTCTCTAAGTCGAATACTTTTGATCAGAATTTTATGAAACTTGGTCACATTGTTTAGTACAATAATGTCTTCTTCAGGTTTGATAATGGTTTATATCGCACCATGCTTTCAGCAGTTATGGCCTTTTGTTTATTAAAATCACCGTTTTAAATGATGTCCGCTCTCTAAGGTGAACAGTTTTGATCAGAATTTTATGAAACTTGGTCATATTGTTTAGAACCATGATGTCTTCTTCAAGTTTGATAATGGGCTATATGGCACCATGCTTTAAGGAGTTATTGACCTTAGTTTATGAAAAAATGTTGGTTGAATTGGTGTCTGCTCTCTAAGATGAATAGTTTTGATTATAATTCTATGAAACTTGGTCACATTATTAAGTACCATAGTGTCTTCAAATTTCAGAATGACCCATATGGCATCATGCCTTTAGGAGTTATTGCCCTTTGTTAATGACAATTCCCTATTTATGCGAATTTGGCAATAGCGGGGGCATCCGTGTCCTATGGACACATTTCTAGTTTTTTTAATGTAATGCATTACATTACAATAAATAATGAGAAAAATAAGCCCCATTACAAAATACTTTCCATTACTTTGAAAATGTAATTCATATGATTACATTACAATTACCCCAGATCTGATGTACATTACCGTTATAATCTCTAAAGCTTCTTTTGTATTGCTGCTGGTCTCTGATTGGATAATAAACTCCGCTTTGTGCACATACTTAACATTAGTAGAAACTGCAAGCATGAAAAGTGGCAGAGCATATTTAGTGACTTTATAACTGGCATCCAGCAGCACCATTTTCCCATACGTATTTAATAACATCTGTTGGTAACTGTTTTGGTGTACAAACAAAAACTATCTTCCTGAATTTGGATCTACAAAACTAGTTTCAGAACTGCAAGTGTCAGGAATATCATCAGATTTTGGATCCTCACTGGAGATTCCGGAACATTTTCTGAAGAAGTTTGCATCTGAGTGTTTTGATTGCCACTCATTTATTTTTATTAACAAAGTCTTCTGATCAATTTCTGCATATTTTCCTTGAGTAAGTTTCCTGTTAATATGGTTACTGATGGCAGAGTCTGAATGCAGATCCAGGGGTCGCAAGATCAATCCCGGCCTGGTCCAATACTTTCGTGGAGATTGATCATGAAATACTTTCTAGGGCCAATCTCCTTCCTTCGGCTGAATCATTAAAGAAGGGCTGTTGTCAGTTACAAGCGATAGTATGTGCACGAAGTACTGGTTAACTGCTTGTTCAAGCTTGCCCAGGAAAAAGTGAGGTTACTGACAGTCCCGCCATGACCATAGCTGTTGACTTTAGACGTAAAGCAATAAAACAACAAACACACAAAACAGTTTATTGACACTAAGAACCAGTAATCATACTGTTGAATATTAAAGACAGAAACTTATATTTAAGATTGGAAAAACTGTATTTGTAACTGCCCACAGGGCTATGTACATGTGCATAAAACATATCTTTTTTACCTAAGCTTTTTGAGATAAGTCACTTGTGTCATAACAGCCTGTGTATCCCATCAGATCATCTCAGCATGGAACTGCATCATATAAACATGGAAAGACTTCGGTGCACACATACATCACCAAGACATTGTCTACATCATCCAGTATATCCGATTGCATAATTAAGGTGAGCATTCATTACACAAATTAGTTTTTTGTCTTGTTGAAGGTAAAAGCCATACCCCACACTTTACCCTGTACAAAAAATCTGTTCAATCCTGTATTAAAGATTTTTGGAATTATTTTTCGAGCACATCAGTTGAATATGTCACTCTCCGTTCTCCCTTAGCATCATAGTGTTTGTATTTCTAATTTTTTCTCCAGTATCTGGACCTCTTATAGTTTTGAGAAGTTTTTCGTTGTTGATCTTATAAAGCTTTCTGTTGTAATTGCTTCAACGGTTTTATAATTTTGATTGATGGGTGCACCAACAGAACGAGCTTTTTCTAAAGCTGAGTTGGCACGCCCATCATTCAATCGTGCAGTTGCAGTAAGCTTTTGCATTTCTACGAAATGTCACATCCTTTGAGTTAGAGGCATTAATTGCCCGATGTAAAGCCTCAAGTTTATTAGTCGTGGCACATGCTCGTGTTTTCCTAACAGTATTTTTACTGAGTCTATATTAAGACACTGTAGAAGTAAATGTCTTTCCTGACCCTTTATAGCACATATCCGTTTGTTGAATGCCAGAAATCCTTCTTTCAGCGATCATGGGGAGGGGGGGGGGGGGGTTCCATTGCAAGCCAGTGAGAGTTTTCTACATTATTGGCCACATTTACCAGAATAGCATTTGATTATGGCAGATTTGATCCTGTTGAATAGTCGTGGGGTTTGTTCTTCTGTAGTCGCATGGCTTGTGGCTGCAATTTTGAATTCCACGAATACCTGATGGGATATCTCCTTCGCAATTCTACCCCAAAGAAACTTGTACTCCTTCTGATTAGGGGCATTAAACATTTGTCCGCTAAAATTCATCTTTTAACTTGTTTTGCATTGATTTGTCAAGTAAATCACATCAGCCATTCTTGCCATTGGCTTGCCAGTGAGTTTAGCTGAGCATCTCTGGCCCCTTTATAAGCATTGCTACCGCAATCAGTGGTCATCTCTCCTATGTTTACCTGCACTTCACTGAACAGAATAGAGGACATGAAGGATTTAGGTTCTCCATACTAATCACCTGGAACCAGGGTAAGTATCATAAACCTCTCTGTCCACAAAAGCAAAGTAATAATGATGATAATAACAAAACAATAATAATAATTCAGTGTAAATAACTATTATTATTATTTTGTTATTGCTATTGTTTGTCAAAATTGACCCGAGACATATGAATATTCAATGACCTTTTACTCAGTCGTCGTCAATCTTCGTAAAAAGTGCGCTTTAGATTGTTGTACAATTACTAATCTGAATGAAACTAATCACAATTACCCGATAGCCTAGTGGATAGTCTAGTGTTTTAGCACTCGAAAGATATGGGTTCGAGCCAAGTAGCGTTTAAGTATTTTTTTTTTCGATTTGCAAGTTTCCATATCTGTATTCTTGATTGTGTGCACAACTGGATACATGTATTTGAATTGGCATGCGTTTATGTATCAAATACAGCACCGTGAATAATTTCAATGAGCCTACATGCGATTAACTCTTTTTACGCTGAATAGTTTTTGAGACTTTTGTTATCATCTGCTAACTTTTAATCAAAATTATTTTTTTCAAAAATTCTTACAGGAACGCTATCAGAGTGTCAAATATCAAAACGTTCTGTTGGTACTGAACTGGATCCAAGCTATTTGCAAACGTTATCAGCTGACAAGGAAAGAGTGGGGAACTTAGGGAATAATGAATACAAAAGCGGCTAATGTAAAGCTCATCACAAGATGATTTAAGATATATGAACAATGTTAACTTGAAAAAAAAACCAATTTGACAATTATATATAAAAAAGAGGTTCCTTCCAAGTTTCGATCCAGGTACGCTTGGTTTGTAAGTTGTCAACTAACCACTAGGCTATCAGACCATTTGCATTAACGAATTGACTTTATCTTCATATTCTCTGTAAAAGCGTGACCAAGGTCGGAGTACTCCACGAAAACGCACAAATATCACGAAGATTTTGGCGAAAATTAATCAGTCTAAGATCATTTTTGGCAGACTATACTTTTGTTGTTGTAAACATTGTTGTTGTTTAGTAGCAGTACTCATTTGTTATCTTCACTGGCTGGCATGAACTATAGAATCTGGTCCTGAGGTTATAATTGTTGTCATGCTCATCCCCAACTAAGCATGAACAGTGAATTGCTAATTGAAACCAAACTACTGTAAATTACATTTTTCTTGCTTTCAAACTCTCTGATGTGGTATGTATCAAGCTAAGAAATGTTCAAATCCAAATTATTTGGCATTTGAACCTTAATGAGCAGGATGAATTTCATGCTCAAATGATTTGAACTGCTCATGAAACAAAAATGCTGCAAATTACAGACTTTTCTTGCTTTCAACCCCCCAGATGTTGTATTTATCATGGCCCATGAATTTTAAAATGCCATCAAATGCTAAAATAGCAACATGTTAAAATGTCACCAATTGTTGGCATTTTAACTGCTTGTTGGCATTTTAACATTTGTCAGCATGATAAATTTTATGCTAAATTGGATTGAGCATGAATTTTAGTGTATGTCCTGGAGGCCTGGTCAGATATAAGATAAGAGTTATATAATATCGGTCTGTGTTCAACTGTGTTGCATTGAAATATATGCAAATTTAAATTGGAAATTTTGATGAGGATTTTTTTTGCATTTGATATGATTTGATTTACATGATATATGGTACCGCTTACCTATTAAATCTGTTTCAAGTAAAGTCTTCATACGTCCATTTTTATCGTCACAAGTAGTATGGTCTGCTCTACTGCAAAAGTTGTTGCTCACATGCATTCCAATGATTTTTTGTTTGCATCTCAATAACAGATGTACTGACTTGTGTTGCTGATTGCATAGGACTAGTGTCACTGGGAGACTGCAGCCTGTTGTTGTACTGAGAGTCGATACCAGCTAGAATTAGTTCCTGAGCATCAAAAGCACATGCAATATTGGTTCTTTGCACCTGTTGCCTGGCACAGGTAGACTTCAGCCACTTGTTCCACTTTATCAGCAGCAAAATTACAGTGGTTCTGCATTTATTTTAGGATGGGGGTGGTATTTGAAGATTTTATGACAATGTATTGCAAGTCTGATGGGCCAATCTTCGAATCCATCAAAAGACTGGCAACTGATTAATTGATATAAGCTGCTTTAGCACCAGGTGCTTATTTCCTCATACAGATTGGATTTATCACTGATAAATCGCATGTTTGGCATACTAGTCTCTCCCGCCAGGCTAAACCCCATTGCATCTCACTTTCTATGTCGAATTCTAATCGTCCTTTGGGTTGAGCTCCAAAGATTACGTCCTGCATAGCTGTGGTGGAACAGAGCTGCTTTTTTTTCCAGGTGGAGAATACAGTAAGTCTGCTGTGTGTTGCTGGAAACATCTGAGGTTTCTATCAAAGATGGCTTGTCCGTCCGCAGCTGGCGGTAAAATCATAGAAGGTGGCATTTTCTTATCTGTAGCACCAGATAAAAGTATACCAGAACTTTTTCTGTGGAAATTATGCTGTGATAATCCTCTGATGTCATTCTAGTAATATTCCTACTTACTTGGCTGTCTGTCCATTGTTCACTTTCCTGAGCTCTCCTTTCATCATTCCTTTTCTTAAAATGGCCCTTGTTCTGGCCCTTCATACGCTTTGGCATGTTGTAAATAATTCAGAAAAATAATGATATATATACCACTTGCATATAGAAATATCATTTTAAGTCTTCTTGAGTAACACATTCAATAGATCATATATGGTGGAAAAGTAGTTAACAAAATGACGTTCCTATGCAACTGACGTTATTTGGCGACGTCATAACGTTGAAAAGTTCTAATACTATAAAACGGGATGCTATGACACATATGTATTTGAGGGACCACTTGTCACTGACAGATATGATACATTGGCACAGCAAACAGTTTGCTCAGTATGTGAGAGTGGGTTATCATTGACAAAGAACCCCTGTTTTGGCAATGCAGGCCTGAATCAAGAATATGGTTTTCAGTTAAAGTATCATTTTGAGTGCCTTTGCTACAGATTTTTTCTTATCTAGAGCTCAAAAAGTATTTGAATTGAACTAGAGCTCATACTTTTTTAATATTTCAATATCATATATAGGTACATGAATTCTTTAAAAGTACTTAAATTCGTCCTTTAAAGCCAGATATCAAAGTATTAAATGTCTCTTCCAGCCCATATTTTTTCCTTTAAAAACACCTAAAATCTGTTGTTTGTGGAGATACATGTATATCTATGGGTTCTGTTTTGTTTCTGGAGTTATGCAAGGTTACTTTTTGGGGGCTATTTTGTTTTATTATAGATGGCTTTATATGCAAATAGGTATGTTTTGTATTAGAACTGTTATATGCAGTCTTCAAGGTATCACTGTACCGTTAGACACTGTGATTTAGGATGCAATAGGATTTATGCGCATTAGAAACAAGCTGGGGGTACTTTGGTCAATCCTGATTTTCACTCTCCTGACACTTGGTCATAATTTCTTTTTCAGACTGACCAGGCAGTTCCAGCAAGTTTCAGTAGAATCTGTGATCTTTCAAAATATAAGCCCATTTGAAGAGGCAGGCAAGATGTCAAAAGTATAGACAACTCAGTGGTAGTACATTAACTAGAATTTGCAGTTAAACGCGGCTTATAGGGTCGTGTATGAAGTTTAGGTAACCAGTATAACGTAGAAGCTTACTATTATCCTCATCAACAAACACACCAAACTTAGCCGCCGTATGGCATCGTTGCTTATCAACGACAGACGTCTCATCAAGCCTATTAAGCTCATATGTTTTAGCAGTGGTAAGTTCTTGCTTTAAGGTGTCAATGTAGTACATTTTTATCCCACTACAACATTGTTCCAAGTTTAACAAAGTTACAAGTTAGAATTCTTGTCCTATGTAGTTCGAGTTAATGCGAGTCGACTACTATACTTTGGTATATCATGTGCAGTTTTAACCCAGTATATCCATACAGGATGGTAACTAGCACAATATCTGTTTGCGTACACGAAGTTTGCTTGCATAAGTGTCTGTAAAAGTAATAAAAGAAACCCAGGGGCCCAGAATTACAATCGCTTTGAGTTAAATATTTTCTTAATTAATTATTAATGCTGTAATATTTTAAATGTTGAATTCTGTGCCTACTAATGTCACCTACTGACAACTTTTGCAAACAAATTAGACCAAGATCATGCTCGACAAAAAGTTAGTTGGATCTTGATCAAAACTGTTTGACACTCTGGTGATATTCCTGAAAGATTTTTTTTGAAAAAATTGACTTTGAAAACAAATCTGCACCCGACGAAAAAGCATGCTAAATTATCCAGAAGGCAAATAGGTTGATAGTTGCCAGGCTTTGTGCAGTGACACTGTTCAAATACGTGAAGCAATTTTGAGGTCAAGAAGTTTGAAAGGCAACCTGCTATATCCTAAAATCAATACTTAACTGAGGGATTACTTAACTGAATGAGGCATCGTAAGTTTGGGCCAAGAATCCTTAAAACTGGATAGGACTGCAAAGTACATTGAGACATGGAAAAAGGCCCTGTTGAGCATGAGCTCAGGTGAGTCATATGAAAGTGTCAGTCATGGGACAAATAGCTTGTAGCATTAAATCCCAAAACTAACAGTGGTATGCATTACTTCCTATTTACCGACAATTTAACAGTGACCAAGCCATCAAAGATAAAATGCTGTATTGGTGCTATTTGCAGGATAAATGTGAAAGGTATTTCTCATACAACCTAACAATGCATCACTCTGACTTTTTAGATTTTCAAAAAGCTAGAACGACTTTTGGCAAAACATTTCTATGATGCAATCCACCTTGATTTGTTTTGGAAACATCTTGCCTGTAACAGAGGAAACTCCCCTCCTCATTTGAGCCAACTGAAAGCTGTGAATTACGCCCGTTCTATATATTTATTTGCTCAACCCCACCTCTAAGTGCAAAATTTAATCCATTCAGGTAGAGCATAGTGTACAGTAGGTGTGTCTCATCCTAGAGTGTTTATTCTTCAGCAAGAGTAATGATCTGTGCTTGTTTTCATGGCTTAATTTCAGTGTTGGAAGCATTTGTTTTCATCATATCCAGTGTTTTTTTTTTTTAACAAAAACTTCTTTATTTAGGAATTTATATTGTTTCCCAATTGCTCCATGTACAGTTGGATGCACATAACTAAACTATACAGAGTATCTGCTGGATAATCGGTTCCATTTGAATTTCCTAATAAAGATAAATCTAGACACTGAATAGTTAATTTCATCTACGGTCATTTCCTCAAGTTTTACAGAAATTGGGTTAATATCCATCGTGTTGGCAGGATTAAACACTTGCTCATTTCTATACTTCTGCCATGCTTTAAAAGTGTTGACTGCCCACTTGAGTTTGGACATTGTGCTGTCTGCAAATATATACAGTGGTAATAAAGCGACTACCACTAAATTATCAGCTAATAACCTTGCCTACTATCCTCGGCAGTCCAGCCGCGGTAGTAGATTCAGCCCAAGTACTAGGGCTAGCTTGAAGTAGCCTCATTCAAGTTCAGTTCCGGATATAGCTTCCTTGCGCATGAACCTCCTCATTTAGTCCTCTGCTCCCCGGTACCATAGTCAGCTAACTCCCCAGCGGTAGAGCCTGGATACAACACCCTTCCCCCTTTTGTTTGAAAGGACCCAAAATGAGGGTCTGTATAGGTCAAATATGATACCCCCCCCCCCCCCCCCCCATTTCCTCGTATATGCACAATACCCAATCCCTTTAATCAGATTGCAGAGTTAAAGAGAGGATCAACCTGGCACTCTTCTAAAATATAGGTCAGCTGTGGGGTATAATGTAATTATTAGTCATAATTAGTACAGTTCAACAATACCACAAGAATATCTATGATGAGGTCCATTCCAGGCCCTTCTACACTATACAATCGCTTTGGTCACCAACAGTGCCCATCTATGATGAACAAGGTCCATTACAGGCCACATTATCCTATACATTTTATCTGGTCACCAACAGTGCCCATCCATGATGAAATAAGTCTGTCATAGGCTCAGTTATACTATACAATTAATGTGGTCACCAAACATGATGAAATAGGTCCATCAGGGGCCACATTGGCCAGGATAATTTTGCCACCCTACTGTTAACCCTCATAGAGTTTTAAATGCGTTGACTGTGGTTTTGTCAGGACTTCTTAGTAATCCTCTTCCCCATTGATGCCACTGTCTCAGCAGTGTAGCCCAACACATTGACGCTTTCACCTTGTTTTCTTCAGGTTGAAGTAAAGTGCGTTGGTCTCCAGCAAAAGATGGCCCTTAGGAACTGCTTTCAGGCTAAAGTTCCCGCCATATTTGAGAATCCAAAATGAGTTTTGTGGAACTCCCGCATCCAGGTTTTGACGACGTCTGAATGTCTAGAGAAACAATGCAGATAGAGCATCTGCCTCTTCCTGAGTTTCTCAGAGGCAAGGTCCCAGACCACGAAGATAAACCTCTCCGCCTGCTGGATCAGTGGACATGTCCCTCAGGAGAAGAACGACGACCACATACTTGGTATTTGCAAACTTAAGAAGCTTTAGGAATTGTCGCTCCTGGTGCGGCCAATGGCCGAAGAAATGGGTTGTGTAATCCAAACTGATCTCTTCTAGGACCACAGCTACACTAACTGCATCCAATTATAAAGCATTCATCTTTTCAGGTGAGGGATAAAATGGAATATCACAGACCACGGCTGTGCATCCTGCGATGTCAACTTGATAGTCTCCAGGGATCTTACCCACAGCATCCATCGTCTGCTGAAAAGATGTATCTTGAGGTAGGTGCAGAAACCACTGACGGCGATCGAGATGAAAATGCGAGTGGAAGACAAGTCTTTTCAGCAGCTGTAGTATCGATAGAATTGGAGTTTGGGAAGGTTTGACGTAAATCCTCTGTCACATTCAGCGAGAGATTCTGCAACAGCGCTGTCAGGGCTCTCCAGTGGATGAGACAAGCGCAAGAATTCACAGGGTTCAGTGAACAGACTTCTGGGTACCGCCAACTCATGGAGCTGCACATCTCCCTCATGGCTCTTTCTTGGTTGGTCTGGATTCCTCACAGATCTCCAATGAGCTTGAAGCGGTTGAGAGTAGCTGCAAGATCCTTTACTCGGGCTGACGGCCTGTTGTGCCCCTTGGCCAGGATAAACAGGGCAGCATATCTCCTATCGGACCAACTGGTATCTGGAGTCAAAACTTTGTTGAATATCTCCCCGGCATGTTGATGAAGTACATGCCATATTAGACGGAGGGTGGTTTCTGTACAGCCTTCCATCAGGCAAGTGTAAACCTTCCTTTTTCCTTGGTTTCTTGCCCTTTCATTTCCACGATCGATGCGGGCTTCGGATTCCACCAGTTGATTCGTTTCTACGTCCTAGACTGGGGGGGGGGGGGGGGGGGGGGTGATGTTGGAATATCAGATATAATACCTAGATGACCAAAGACATGTCAATGTAAAACCCATGAAACAGAAATAATTGTAATGTCACAACTGGACACTGAGGATAGGATGATATCAGCAGATGACGGTCTGACAGAAGTAGTGATACACAAATACTTTTACTGTGCCTCAACCGGACATTGAACATAGATAGCACCAGCAGATGACGGCCGACGGACAACGTATGCAAAATAATTGTACAGTCCTAACTGGACGTCGTTTATTATGTAGCACCAACAGGTTACAAATTCGTATAACAGGGTAATGAAAATATACCTTAATATGTCAAATGTCCTGTAGATGGTATGGTACAGCAACAAACAATGGAACCAACTGGTAGTCTGTACAGCAACTGAAGTCTGTATCAGCAGCAGAAATCAACAACAGAAATCAACAGCAGAACACAACAGCAGATAGATCGCTCAACACCAAAGGTCAGTAAGTACTTCACCTGAAATTGGTACCACCCGGGTACTTCACAGCAACAGCGTACCACACGGGTACATCTCAGTAAACTTTAGGGGTGCTAAATAAGGCAATCGGCTGTCTAAAAATTGTTGAAATTTTTTCTGTTTTTATTTAGAAAAAAATCTAAGTCAACTAGCCATAGAAACCGAAAATAGTTGATCGGAGTGTTCTAAAATTTAGCAGCCTTATAGGCATGTCACTAAAACGAGTTGCTAAAACTTTCCTTCCATTTACTTTTGCACAAAAATGTAAACCCACCTTTGTTGTACAACCCTGTTCTTGTTGAAGAGCGCTGGGCAGAAGTGACCGCTGTACAGCAGACGAGATTGACAGACTTCAGACTTCTGGCTAGCTGTGTTTCCCTGTGTAAATATGATAAAAGGTGTGCTGGTTGGAGAACAGCTATTTGCCTCAAATATTTCTCTTGCCTAAAGAGCCCACTGTCCGGCCAGGCTGTTTAGAGCCACCACTCTGTGGATTCGAAACTCAATTTTGGAAGAAGCTTCTTTGTTTTTTTGATGAGCAAGACAAAGCGACTGCTCCCATATCTTCGTTACTACGACACTTGTGTCTTCTGTTACTACAACACTTGTGTTTTCTACTTTTTCTACATCACAGGGGTAGGCTGCACGGGGGTGGGTCCTGTAGGTGAATGCACCACAGTGGCAGATGCATCTTTAACCAGCCAGACTTTTCTAACTTCTTTAAGCAGCTTGAAAACCACTACCGGAAAACGGTTCTCTGAGTGAGCTATGATGCTGCTACATGTACTAGCTACTGAACTTGTCTCATAACTGAGGGGACCCAAAGATACCTGGCGTCTTTCCGTTCCCTTTCTTAGCTTCTTTCTAAGCGGTTGCAGATCCCTCTGCAGCTCCTCAGTATCAGAGTCACTGCACTCACCCTTAAAGATACAGGTGCATCCTATCCTAAAAAAATATGATCAGACAAATTATTTAAAACATGACCTTCAATCGAAAGTAAAAGCAAAAGTAGAAATTTCACTTACCCAACACACATTAAATTTCTAACAAGTTTCAATATTAAATTATTATTAGTTGCCACAATTTATTGTTCTGTAAATGTCAAAATATTCAAATTTAATCTGATAGTTTGTGATTCACACAACAGTTCTTAATTGTTCATATTAATAAATACTTTCCTCCAAGTTATTTACACTGAATACTCTAGGTCAATCACACTAATCATCTTCTCTTCTCCTTCAAATGAATTGTCCACTGATTATTTTTTCCATGTCCACTGACGTCCTCGTCAAGCTCTAGAGCTGCAGGTGAAGAAGCAATCACTCTAAATCTCAAATTTCAGCTAGGCATCTCCAAATTCACGTTGACCTTTCAAGGAGAATGAAAACGGAAAGATTGCTTGTGTTGCGCATGCCTCAAAAGGTGGCCTGTTTCCAAACAAGCATTAGCTTCAAACCAAAAACATGAATTAGCTTTTATACCTTTTTGTTTTTTTCTATGTTATTTCCATATCAAGACTTCTTCATTTCTTAGTCTGACGTTAGTGTCGTTGGTTGTTTAGGTTGAAATGACATGATACTGGTAAAAAAACCTCACATATATAACAAAAAATACTACCATCTATCTTAAATGGGAAATCTTTTATGCTATTCATTAGTGAAAATTTTCAATCATTCAAGTTTATTATTTGCACTGTATGCACGAAGGGATCATATTGTAAGTACCTTATAATCTGAAAGGTGATCTCATTGGCACTAGTGTTTGGACTATGAATCACAAAATATAACATTTTGATCTTTAGTCAGAGTCCGGTTGTGGGTACACTCACTTACAGGAATAACAATCAACTCATAATCAAACCAGAATGTCTTACTTTCTGACTTTATCAAAAGCAATTCAATGTTTTCCTGCCATTGTTCTTTAATAAGTAAGGACCAGACCATACACTATGTACATCAACTGTAGATGATTGTGAGCTGCTCTGCACAGGTTCAGGTGTGATATATTGGGAATTGTTTTGAAGTATCTAGTCCTCTTCAGCTACCTGCAAATATGTCTCAAAGCGGTCTTTAAGAGAGACGCTGTCTGGATGGATTTTTTTGCTCTCTTTGGCAGCTCTTAACAGGGTGACACAGTCTTTGGGTCATGCAACAGCTGCTGAGCAATTGCTGCCACCAGCAATGGAGCAAAATCTCTCGTGTCAGTTGTCATGATCGTGCGTATCCTTGTGATGGTCACCTTATCTTTCCCCACAACATTGGCACAGATGAATCCACTTTTTACGTACTTGCAAGCATAACTGGTTTTGAGTGGGTTAAACTCAGGAGGACCTTTGACAAAGATTGGGGTATTCAAAAGTGAATAATCATTTGGCTGGTAATTCATTGCCACCCTTTTGGCCTCCAACACTTGGAGTGAAAAAAGCCTCAAAACAAAATAAAGTTGCGGTGTGAAGCTAAAATTGGCAGGCCCGTGTGTTCTAGAGGTTTTGTGGGTTGCAACTATTATTGTACGCCACTGGTCTTGACCAAAAGAGGCTCTCATTACTGCCTTGTGGTTCATTTCGCGAATGGCACTTGCACGTTGCCAATTGCATGCAACCAAGAGGGCCATCAAAAGATTGTGAACCCTGGTAAAGTTTGAAGATCTTTCAAAGATTGTCCGCTTTCTACAATACTTAACACCACGACCATGTACTTGGAATCCAAGATGACCAAAACAGTAAGTGGGTCCAGGAGTTCATGGTAGTCATACAGATTTTTCTGCTTGACTAGGTCCTTGAACTTTGCACCTAAGAGCCTCATGTATGTTTTGACATCAAATTCAAGATGACTGAGGTGGATGTCAATTCCCTGAATTTTTATTATCTTCCTGGAGGAATTGTTATTATTCAACCAGAGGTTTATTTTTTAGTCAGAGTCCAGTGGTGGTTACACTCACTTACAGGAATAACAATCAACTCATAATCAAACCAGAACCTTTTACTTTCTGTCTTTATCATAAGCAATTCAAAATTTTCCTGCCCTTGTTGTTTAATAAGTAAGGACCAGACCATACACTTTGTACATCAATTGTACTATATACATGTATATTGTTACAGTTTATGCATAAAATCACGCCTACCAAACGATCCAATGCTAAACATCTGGTTGAATATTAATAACAATTACTCCAGGAAGAGAATAAAAAATCAGGGAATGTCAAGCTACAGCCTTTGCACTCCTAGGTTTAACGTATAAATTTGAGGTCAGAAAGTTCTCTCACTTTGTCATGTTTGTTTATGAAAATCTATTAAAAATGTACCCAAAAGCAATATTTTGCTTATTTCCCAGCCATAAATAATCCCATATCTCACACAATATGCTTAACAGAACAGACTTTGGGCAGACAAGCTGTTCTGGAATTAAGGACATTCAAAAGCCTAAGGAAATGTTGCTTTATCCAAACAAGAGCCCAAAGTTTGTCCTTGATTTGAATTTTGATTTGATACTCCCCAAAGATGGTATAGAATCTAATTTTTGTCGTATCGTTTTAGATAGTATTTTCTTCTGGATCATGTGTGAGTCCATAAGAAGGGTCATGAATACATCTTGTAACAGATCTTTCTCCTCAGTTGACCAGTAAGTTTTTGTAGGCTAAGTTGCAGCTTGAGCCCTTTGGGCTGAATATGGAACCACAGCCTGGGTAACTGGAACCACTGACTGGAAACTTCCCTTTGCACAGGCATTTCATTGACTGTGTTTTTTTCATATGACTCAAGCACCCTGAAAAGTCAGATGGAGGCCGCTCCAACTGGCCATCCGGGTCAACCTTTGTTGACGTTAGGGTCAGAGCAAACCGCGACTCTATCAGCATGTGGTAGAAGAATTTGGTGCGAACTTTCTTGGTCGTCGGTGAATACTCTACAAGGACACTATGCAAATCTAGCTTCCTCCAGGCACAAGTACACCCAATGGTGATTTGTCTGGAAAACGTTCGATTGGTTCAGACCAAATTGCTTATGGAGCGACTTCGCCTTCTTTGCAGAGGCTGTCCTGTCCACATACTTGCAGAAAATTCGTAACAAGGCAACAAATGCATTTTGTCTAAGTCAATGTATTCATCATTTGTTGCCACTTCCGAAACAGAGATCTGTAATGTGCTTGTAACTTTTTCTGGCCTTAGAGAGGTGCTTGGAACCTCTTCTGGTGTGCGTGTGCCAGTTTCCGATGGCCTTGGCACAGCTTCAGAAATACTTGAGATGACTGAGGTGGCTGTCATCTAAATGTGCGGAACGGTCACCTTTCTCAAAGAATTCCTCCATTTTGTGGAACTTCAGCAGCCACTAATTACTGAGGATATGTCCTCAGTGTGCTGGGATTGGTGTATTTCATCATTTTTCACACTACAGACTCAATATTGGCTCTTGTTATATCTGCAAAAGTGTTTTTGCAGCTGCCCATCTTGCCCCAAAGTTTTAAGAGTCTGACACAATGGGCAGTAGCATCCTCATGAATTGCGCAGTGTATAGGGTTCGCACACCATTTGACAAACCTGTTAATTAATTGGGAACGCTCAATAACCTGTTCCTCTCCTATTTTTTAGTAACTTGTTTTGTGTTTTGAGCCCCCTCATCATAAAAGTCCAAAGTGTCCTCCACAGTGTTTTTTTTTGCCTCCGTCCTAACCCGATGGGACTTGGCACTAGAGCCCTTAAGTCCGTGGCTATTCAAAAGATGGTGTGACACATTTTTGTACACCCTATTGCACAGAGAGCATTTGAGCATCTTCTTGCCAGACTCTTCCATTTTGATCAGGCGGAAACAGGCTTTTGCTGCTGCATGTGTCAGCTTGTGCTTGCCCTCAAAGTGCAGATCAAGTCACTGAGTGACAACCTTTCCACAGATGTCACAAGCATACAATTTGGAGCCAGCTAATGATTCACCCACTGTATATGTTTTGCCCAAGACATACAATGATGCACCTTTTTTTACAAAGCGCAGCTGACAACAAGCCAGAGGCACTTGGCAATTCGTTATCCAGAGATAAAGAAGGGCCAGATGCTGATGACAAGACTGTGTTTCCCTGTGTAAATATGATAAAAGGTGAACTGGTTGGAGGACAGCTAGTTGCCTTAAATATTTCTCTTGACTATAGAGCCCACAGTCTGGCCAGGCTGTTTAGAGCCACCACTCTGTGGATCGAAACTCAATTTTGGAAGCAGCTTCCTTGTCTTGTTGATTTGCAAGACAAAGCGACTGCTCCCATATCTTCGTTACTACGACACTTGTGTTTTCTGCTTTTTCCACAACACCGGGGTAGGTTGCACGGGGTTGGGTCCTGTAGGTGAATGCACCACAGTGACAGATACATCTTTAACTAGCCAGACTTTTCTAACTTCTTTAAGCAGCTTGAAAACCACTACCGGAAAACGGTTCTCTGAGTGAGCTATGATGCTGCTACTAGCTTCTGAACTTGTCTCATGACTGAGGGGACCCAAAGATACCTGGCGTCTTTCCGTTCCCTTTCTTAGCTTCTTTCTAAGCGGTTGCAGATCCCTCTGCAGCTTCTCAGTATCAGAGTCACTGCACTCACCCTTAAGATACAGGTGCATCCTATCCTAAACAATATGATCATCCAAATTATTTTAAACATGACTTTCAATCGAAAGTTAAAGCAAAAGTAGAAATTTCACTTACCTAACACACTATAAATTTCTAACAAGTTTCAATATTAAATTATTATTAGTTGCCACAATAGAAAGGGGATTTATATTGTTCTGTAAATGTCAAAATATTTTAATTTAATCTGATAGTTTGTGATTCACACAACAGTTCTTAATTGTTTATATGAATAAATACTCTCCTCTGAGTTATTTTTACTGAATACTCTGTGTCAATCACACTAATCATCTTCTCTTACTGTTCTCCTTCAAATGGATTTTCAACTGATTATTTCTCCCATGTCCACTGACGTCCTCGTCAAGCTCTAGAGCTGCAGGTGAAGAAGCAATCACTCTAAATCTCAAATTTCAGCTAGGCATCTCTAAATTCACGTTGACCTTTCAAGGAGAATGAAAACGGAAAGATTGCTTGTGTTGCGCATGCCTCAAAAGGTGGCCTGTTTCCAAACAAGCATTAGCTTTAAAACCCAAAATATGAATTAGCTTTTAAAACTTTTTTTTTCTCTTCTCTGTAATTTCCATATCAAGACTTCTTCATTTCTTAGTCTGGCGTTAGTGTCCTTGGTTGTTTAGGTTGAAATGACATGATACTGGTAAAAAAACTAACAGATATAACAAAAAATACTACCATCATCTATCTAAAATGGGAAATCTTTTATGCTATTAATTAGTGAAAATTTTCAATCATTCAATTTTATTATTTGCATTGTATGCACGACAAAATCATATTGTAAGTACCTCATAATCTGAATGGTGATCGCATTTTAATGTTTGCACTGTATGCACCACAGAATTATATTGTAAGTACCTCATAATCTGAATGTGATCTCATTTTTATATTTGCACTGTATGCACCACAGACTTATATTGTAAGTACCTCATTATCTGAATGGTGATCTCATTTTAATATTTGCACCACAGAATTATATTGTAAGTACCTCATAATCTGAATGGTGATCTCATTTTAATATTTGCACTGTATGCACCACAGAATTATATTGTAAGTACCTCATAATCTGAATGGTGATCTCATTTTGATATTTGCACTGTATGCACCACGGAATCATATTGTAAGTACCTCATAATCTAGACAGAGATCTCATTGGCACTAGAAATTGGACTATATGAGTCACAAAATATAACATTTGTTCTTTAATCAGAGTCCGGTGGTGGTTACACTCATTTACAGAAATAACAATCAACTCATAATCAAACCAGAACGCCTTACTTTGTCTTTATCGAAAGCAATTCAATGTGTTCTATGTAATTGCTCTTTAATAAGTAAGGATCAAACCCAAAACTATGTACATCAATTGAACTTAATACACGTATATTGTTACAGTTTATGCATATAAGCACGCCTACCAAACGATCCAATGCTAAACATCTGGTTGAATATTAAAAACAATTCCTCCAGGAAGAGAATAAGAAAGCCCAAGAAAATGTTGTTTTTTTCCGAACAAGAGCCCATAGTTTGTCCTTGATTTGATCAAAGGAAAATTTTGATTTTATACTCGCCAAAGATGGTGTTGAATCAAATTTTTGTCGTACCGTTTAGATATTATTGTCTTCTGGATCATGTGCGAGTCAAGAAGAAGGGTCATGAGTACAGTTATCTGAATAGCTCTTTGAAACTGTCAGATATTGTACGTGGTCTCTCCTGTCAACAATCATATTGCAACTTATTATCATTATACAAACTCATCATCATCATTCCTTTTATTTTATCTTACAAATTTTTACCATTTTCATCCATATCATGTTTAGTTTAATACTGTATGACGCTAATGACCCACAAGGGTTGATGCGTCGATAAGCACCAAACAAACAAAATGAATACATCTTGTAACAGATCTTTCTCCTCAGTCGACCAGTAAGTTTTTGTAGACCAAGCTGCCCCTTACAGTGTGTACATTTCTGTCAGTTGCGCAAGCAACATGATGATCAAGTTTTACATTTATATGGATCACCTATTCCAGTTGTTGAGGAAATCTGAATTCCTTGGCATTTTATTTGATAGAAAACTCAGTTTTATACCCCATATTAAATATCTCAAAGCTAAATGTTTAAAAGCATTGAATCTTTTAAAAGTGCTTTCCCATACGTCTTGGGGTGCAGACTGAACTACACTTCTCAAGCTGAATCGGTCTCTAGTCCTGTCAAAATTAGACTATGGCTGTATTATATATGGCTCTGCACGAAAATCATATCTTCAAATGCTTGATCCTATACATTACCAAGGACTTAGGTTAGCTTTATGGGCTTTTAGAACTTCTCCTGTTGCTAGTCTCTATGTGGAAGCAGATGAACCATCACTATACTCACGAAGAGAGAAACTCTCTTTGCTATAAGACTTGCTGCTAACCCATCATATCCTGCTCATGAAGTTACTTTCCCACCAAATTATGTTGATTTATATGAACAAAAACCTAAAGCTATTAAATCGTTTGGCATCAGAATTTCACCACTCTTAGAATCTGCCAATATCAAATCACAAAATATTGAAAAACATTTTACACCAAATATTCCAGCTTGGTGTATGAAACCACCTGAAATACTTTTTGATTTACATTCCGGGAAAAAATCTGAATAAAATCCACACATATTAAAAGATGATTTCCGAAAAATGCAAAGTCGTTATAAGAATTACCAACAAATTTATACTGATGGGTCAAAGGAAGACTCAAAGGTTGGTTGTGTTGTTATATCAGACAACCATAGTAATATGCAACGTATACCTGACGATTCATCAATTTTCACTGCTGAAGCCAAAGCAATTGATCTAGCTTTAAAATTCATTAGCACTTATGATGCTAACAATAAATTTATTATATTTTCTGACTCGCTTTCTGTATTGAAAGCAATGAACCATACCAGTTCAAAGAATCCATAGATTCAAAAACTTTTAGAAAAATGTCACGAGCTTTTAACTTAAAAAGAAATTGTTCTCTGTTGGATTCCTAGTCATATAGGTATCCAAGGGAATATGATGGTAGATGAGCAAGCAAAAACATCGCTTTCATTAGAACCAACTTCTTTTAAGATTCCATTTTCTAATTTTAAGCCATCTATCAATAACTATATCTTGGAAGAATGGCAAACTTCATGGAATACCAGCATTGGAAATAAACTTCTTGACATAAAACCAACTATTGGTGAACATCAATCAGTTGTTTGAAACATTAGAAAAGAAGAAGTTGTTTTGGCTCGACTACGTTTAGGTCATAAAAGAATCACACATTCATACTTACTACTAGGTGAAGAGCAACCACAATGTGTTGGTTGCGATGCACCATTCACTGTACGTCACTTCCTTTTGGAGTGTGGCGATTTTGCACAAGTAAGAAATAATTGCTTCCATGTTCATAACATGAAACAGTTATTTCAAGATAAAAATATTGATAGTATTATGACATTTTTAAGACAAATAAACCTTTTTAACAAAATCTTATTGCTATTTTTAAAATCATGTTTTGTTTTACATTTGTATCAGACCATAATACGGATTTTTTTAAATATTGTATTCTGTTCAGTTAGAGAACATGTACAGTTATCTGAATAGCTCTTTGAAACTGTCAGATATTGTACGTGGTCTCTCCTGTCAACAATCGTATTGCAACTAATTATCATTATACAAACTCATCATCATCATTCCTTTTATTTATCTTATAAATTTTTACTTTTTCCATCTTCATCATGTTTAGTTTAAAACTGTCTGACGCTAATGACCCACAAGGGTTGATGCGTCGTTAAGCACCAAACAAACAAACACACAAACTGCCGCTTGTGCACTTTGAGTTGAATATGGAACCACAGCCTGGTAAAATGGAACCACAGCCTGGAAAAATGGAACCACAGCCTTGGTAACTGGAACCACGGGCCTGGGAACTGCCCTTTGTACAGGCATTTCATTGACTGTGGTCATTTCATAAGACTCAAGCACATGATTCCTAGGCATATAGGTATCCAAGGGAATGAGATGGTTAATCAGCAAGCAAAACATCGCTTTCATTAGAACCAACTTCTTTTAAGATTCTATTTTCTAATTTTAAGCCATCTATCATTAAATATATCTTGGAAGAATGACAAACTTCATGGAATAACAGCATTGGAAATAAACTTCTTGACATAAAACCAACTATTGGTGAATATCAATCAGTTGTTCGAAACATAAGAAGAGAACCCGTTTAGGTCATACAAGAGTCACGCATTCATACTTACTACAAGGCGAAGAGCAGCCAAAATGTGTTGGTTGCAACGCACCATTCACTGTACGTCACTTCCTTTTGGAATGTGTCGACTTTGCACAAGTATGAAATAATTGCTTCCATGTTGACAACATATTGATAGTATTATAACATTTTTAAGACAAATAAATCTTTTTAAACAAGATCTAATTGTTTTTTTCAAAATCATGTTTTGTTTTACATTTGTATCAGACCATAATGCAGATTCTTTAAATGTTGTATTCTGTTCAGTTAGAGAACATGTACAGTTATCTAAATAGCTCTTTGAAACTGTCAGATATTGTACATCGTATTGCAACTTGTTATCATTATACAAACTCATTATCATCATTCATAATATTTTTATCTTATAAATTTTTACTTTTTCCATCCACATCATGTTTAGTTAAATACCGTTTGACGCTAATGACCCACAAGGAATGATGCGACGTTAAGCATCAAACAAACAAATAAAAAAAAAAAAAAAAAGACATAAGCACACCCGAAATGGCAGATGGAGGCTGCTCCAACTGGCCATCCAGGTCAACCATTGTTGACGTTAGGTTAGGGTCATAGCAAACCACAAACAAATCAGTAAGTTGGTAGGAGAATTTGTTAGGAGCGTCCTTGGTTGTCAGTGCATACTCAACAAGGACACAATGCAAATCGAGCCCCCAACTCTCATTGGCCGTTTCCTCCAGGCACATGTACACCAAATGGTGATTTGTCTGGAAGACGTTCCATTGTTTCAGACTTAGTTGCGTATAGAGCTTCTTGGCCTTCTTTTCAGAGGCTGTCCTGTCCACATACTTGCAGAAAATTCGTAACAAGGCAATAAATGCTTCCTTTGACTTTGGCATTTCGTCGAAGTCAATGTATTCAACATTGTTGCCAGTTCCGAAACATAGGTCTGCAATGCGCTTGAGAGGTGCTTGGAACCTCTTCTGGTGTGCGTGTGCCAGTTTCCAATGGCTTTTGAGCAGGTTCAGACATGCTTGGGTTAGGGTGAGTCATGGTTGAAGATGATTGTGAGCTGCTTGGCACGGGGTCGGGTGTGATATTTTGGGAATTGCTTGGGTGTATTCCATCCTCTTGCAGCTCACACAATCTATGCCTCAAAGCGGTCTCTAAGAGAAACACTATCTGGACTGATTTCTTTGCTCTGCGGCAGCTCCTAACATGCTGATGCAGTCTTTGGGTCATAAGACACTTGCTGAGTAATTGTTGCTGTCTGCAATGGAGCAAAAATCTTGTCATGAGCTTGCATATCCTTGTGATGGTCACCAGACACCTTATCTTTCCAAACAACATTGGAGTGGGTGAAACCACTTTTTACGTACTTGCAAGCATAACTGGTTTTGAGTGGGTTAAACTCAGATGGACCCCTGACAAAGATTGGGGTATTCAAAAGTGAATCATCATTTGGCTGGCAATCCATTGCCACCCTTTTGGCCTCGAACACTTGGAGTGGCAATTCATTGCCACCCTTTTGGCCTCCAACACGTGAAGTAAAGGCTAAACTTGGCAGGCAGGTGTGTTCTAGAAGTTTTGTACTTTGCACCTATTATCGTGCCCCACTGGTATTGACCAACAGAGGCTCTCATTACTGACTTGTGGTTCATTTGACGAATGGCACTTGCACAACCAAGAGGGCCATCTAATGATTGCGGACGCTGGTAAAGTTTGAAGCGATGTCCATGAACTTGGAATCCAAAATGTCCACGGCACCAGAGTGCCTAAGTCCTAGGCTATTTAAAAGATGGTGAGCCATTTTTTTTGTTCACTTTATTGCACAGAGAGCCTTCATGGTGCTGATCAAGTCGGTTAGCAACAACCTATCCGCAGATGTCACAAGCATACTATTTTGAGCCAGCTAATGATTCACCTACTGTATAGTTTTGGCCCAAGACATACGATGATGCACGTTTCTTTATACAAAGCGCAGCTGACAACAAGCCAGAGGCACTTGGCAATTCTTTATCTTAAACTTGAAGGGCTAGATGCCAATGACAAGGCCGTGTTCCTCTGTGCAAATATGTTAAAAGGTGGACTTGTTGGAGGACTGCTAGTTGCTTCAAATATTTCTCTTGACTCTGAGGGTTGGGTGCCCAGAGTCTGGCCAGCCTGTTTAGCCTCACCAGTCTGTGGATGTCCAAACTCAGTCCCGTTGTCATGGACGTCTGCGTCTGCCACTATCGGAATTGAATTAGGTTGCAAAGTTTTGGAAGCAGCTACCTTGTCTTGCTGATTAGCAAGACAAAAGCCACCGCTCCCATAAGTTGGACATAATGTGTTTTCCACTTTTTCTCCAACACCAGGGTAGGTTGCACAGAGATGGTGGGTGAATGCAGAACAGTGGCAGATGCATCTTTAACTAACCAGACTTTTCTAACTTCTTTAATCCGCTCAAGAACCACTACCAGAAAAATGTTCTCTGAGGGAGCTATGATGCTGCTACCAGTTTTTGAACTCGTCTCATAACTGAGGGGGTCCAAAGATACCTGGGGTCTTTCAGTTCCATTTCTAGCTTCTTTTTAAGCGGTTGCAGATCCCTCTGCAGCTCCTCAGTATCAGAGTCACTGCACTCAGCCTTAAAGATGCATAGAAGATACTTCAGGTGCATCCTATCTTAAAAATATGATTTGAAGTTTGAAGGTCTTTCAAACAATTGTCGGCTTACTATAATACTTAGCAGCACATCCATGAACTTGGGATCCAAGATGTCTTAAACAATAGGTGGGTCTAGGATTTCATGGAAGTCATCCAGATTTCTCGTTGACAAGGTCCTGGAACTTTGCACCTACGAGCCTCATGTATACTTTGGCATCCAATTCAAGAAAGCTGATGTGGCTGTCATCTAAGTGTGCAGGACGGTTCTCTTTCTCAAAGAATTCCTCCATTTTGAGGAACTTCAGCAGCCACTGAAAACTAAGGATATATGTCCTCAGTGTGCTGGGATTGGTATCTTTTATCATTTCACACACTGCAGACTCAAGATTGGCTCTCGGTCAAAATGTTTTTGCAGCTGCCCATCTTGCCCCAAAGTTTTAAGAGTCGGACACGATGAGCAGCAGCAGCCTTAGGAGTTGCGCAGCGTATGGGGTTCACACACCATTAGACAAACCTGTTGAGTAATTGGGAAGGCTCAATCTGGTCATCTCCTATTTTTAATAACTTGTTTTGTTTTTTGAGCCTACTCACTATAAAAGTCTATTGTGTCCTCCACAGTGTGTTGTTTTGCCTCAGTCCTTACCTGGTAGGACTCGGCACTAGAGTGCCAAAGTCAGTGGCTATTCAAAAGATGGCGAGCCAATTTTTTGTACACTTTATTGCACAGAGAGCATTTGAGCATCTTCTTGCCAGACTCTCCCGCTTTGATCAGGCGGAAACAGGCTTTGCTGCTGCATGTGTCAACTTGTGCTTGCCCTCAAAGTGCCGATCAAGTCGTTCAGCGACAACCTGTCAGCAGCTGTCACAAGCATACTATTTGGAGCCAGCTTATGATTCACCTACTGTATAGGTTTGGCCCGAAACATACGATGATGCACGTTTTTTACAAAACGCAGCTGACAACAAGCCAGAGGCACTTGGCAATTGTTTATCAAGAGATAAAGAAGGGCCAGATGCCAATGACAAGGCCGTGTTCCTCTGTGCAAATATTTTAAAAGGCGGACTGTTTGGAGGACAGCTAATTGTTTCAAATATTTCTCTTGACTCTGAGGGTTGAGTGCCCAGAGTCTGGCCAGCCTGTTTAGCCTCACCAGTCTGTGGATTCCCAAACTCAGTCTGGCTGTCATGGACGTCTGCGTCTGCCACTGTAGGAATTGATTTAGGCTGCAAAGTTTTTGAAGCAGCTTCCTTATCTTGCTGAATAGCAAGACAAAGCCACCGCTCCCATTACTTGGACATATGTGTTTTCCCTAACACCTGGGTAGGTTGCACAGAGGTGGGTCCTGTATGTAAGTGCACCAAAGTGGCAGATGAATCTTTTACTAGCAAGACTTTTCTAACTTTTTTAAGCTGCTCAAGAACAACTACCGGAAAACGGTTCTCTGAGTGAGCTATGATGCTGCTACCAGTTTTTGAACTCGTCTCATAACTGAGGGGGTCCAAAGATACCCGGGGTCTTTCAGTTCCATTTCTAGCTTCTTTTAAAGTGGTTGCAGATCCCTCTGCAGCTCCTCAGTATCAGAGTCATTGCACTCAGCCTTAAAGATGCATAGAAGATACTTCAGGTGCATCCTATCATAAAGATATGGTTAAAAAAGTAATTAAAACATGACCTTCAATCGAAAGTTAAAGCTAAAGTAGAAATTTCAATTACCTGACACACTATAAATTTCTAACAAGTTTCACCATTTAATTATTATTACTTGCCACAATAGAAAAGGAACTTATATTGTTCTGTAAATGTCAAAACATTTATATTAAATCTGATAGTTTGTGATTCACACAATAGTACTTAAATGTTCATATGAATAAATACTTTCCTCTGAGTTATTTTCACTGGATACTCTGTGTCAATCACACTTTTTTCTTCTACTGTTCTCCTTCAAATGTATTGGCCATTGATTATTTCTTCCATGTCCACTGATTATTTCTGCCAGGATTCCTGTCTTTATCTGTCCTACCACAGTTCCTAGTTTTTTTATAGACAGCCTTGCTGCCTTCAGTTGCTATCCTTAGTTACCAACTAACGTTACTAACGTCTTGACGTCAACGTTATTTACGTTCCTTCCATAAGCATTTTATAAGTAGACAATGAAGTAAATTAAGCGTGTAATTAAAAGTATGAAGCAAACTGTATTTGAATTAAAGTAGAATTGTGAGATTTCTACAACAACTGTAACTCCTTCTCCATGGCAAAATCCGGGTCCTGCATGGAGTTGTCTCTTTAGCACGCATCCTCGTCAAGCTCTGGAGCTGCAGGGGGGAAGCAATCTTTCTAAATCGCAAATTTATGCAAGGCATCTAAAAAATGGCCTTTAGTTTCCCAATTTCAGGTATCAATACTTACGTTTGCGTTACCTCTGTTTTCTCTCCATATTACATACAAACCTAATCGCTGACTCCTTTTGTTTTCTTTTTTTAAATCTTTTGCACAGGCCATCTGCTATGATATTGTCTTCATTTTCCTTCCTAACCTACTTACAGGTGGTACATGTAGTTTGTTGGTAACATTTTGTCTTCAAAACCTTAGTTTTTAGTCTATCTAATTAAATCAATTAGAAACCCTTTTTTCCTATGCAAAAAGCACTGTAGCTGTCAAAATTAAAACTTATATTTGTTCAATGTACAATTATCTTAAAGTTTTCAGTTTTTATTCTGTGAAATCTTTGTGTAAAACAGAAGGGGAGTCTATGGTCTCTGTTTGTTTGTCCATACGCTAATTCTCAGCATGTATCAACAAAAATAAAATGAGAACTTTCAGTTCCAGGGAAAAATGGGAATACTCATAGTGAATTATGGTCATTGATTTTTCTAGAGGTATGCCCTTTTATAGATATTGCTTTGAGATATATGGTGTTCTCCTTTTGAACTTGAATTCTCAGAACCTTTCCACTGGATTTATGAGGAACTTAATAGGGCCCTTCAGTATCAAGAGTATAGAGAATACTAGATTATTGTATTTTGATATCTAGTTTACCAGGTAGACCTATGAAAATGCTTGTTGAATCCCTGGGCTATGGCAAGGGATCCAACATACTTTCCCGTAGCCTAGCCCCATATACAATAAGATGAAAAAATAGTAAATCAGTATGATCAGGAAAAACCATACTCACAAACCGCAGACAATCCCACGGCACCGCGAGGAAGAGCCACTCAATCACCACGAGACACCAGGAAGGCAAATTAAGCAAAGCAACCAGCTCTCAGCCTAGTATTCTAATTATTAGTTAACTATTTAGTTAACTCTTCAAACTGGTGATGTTTTAACCTAGTTATAGATTTTTGCGTCAAGTAAACATTATCGACATCAATCAAAAAGTGCAATGTCACGTTGACATGATAAAGATAACAGCGCAGTGAGATAGACAACGTTTATCAGCTCAGCTCAAGACACAACAATGCAATTAATGTGGGAGGTAACTGTTAAATATGTTTATATAATTCACTCACGTGTTTTATTATTAATCTTGTATTCAGTCAAAATGCATGTTTGGGCTTTCGAGAGCGAATTCTCTTCAATTACTGGTTAGATTTGAAATCACATTGGAACCCACCTTATCAATAGCAGATGTGCATATCATTTGAGCCAAGGCATGAGCTTTCCAACAATGTGACATTTTGACATGTGTAGACTCGGATGAGCCTCTGCAGCCTCCTTTTAAGCTTAGAAACACCAAATGGTGTTCAGTCAGCAGCTTAACAATCATAGAATACTCAAGCGACTAGCAAAGGTTCTGATCAGACTGCGCGTATGCGCAGGCTGATCCGAGGCTTTCCTGGTCGCACATATCACATTGTGCGAAATCTCTTGCACGGGCTCATTTCTTTTGCCAGTGTCCAATGATTTGAGGAGGGAGTCTGTCGCTTGATAGATCTTGTATTGAGATATAGGTATCCTTCAAATTCACATGAATTCTCGCGAACTGAATTTAAGCAAAATTTCATGATCACCTTAAGTATTAGGAGTAGACTAGCATATCATCCTTATGTGATGGTTCAATGAAGGAGTGCTACTGACATTTCAATGCATCTTTCATTTTGATATATGTTTTCCGTTTTGTCTGTGCTGATTCTAAGTATCTTTTGACTTGAATCTGGTGAAACTTCATGAGAGTTTTAGTAGCGTGGTATATGCGCGTATCACCACCATGTTATGGTTGGTTTTGCTTGAAAAATCTTGAGTTCAGGTATAGAGAATCGGTCGAGACAACTCAAATTCTTAGCAACTTCTGCCTGCCTGAATTTTATAAAAAAAAAACTTTGTGAAACTTTTAATATGTATAGTAGACATTATGCCTAGCATATCATGGTCAGATTATTTTTCTTTGCAGTTATGGCACTATGATGAATTGCATCATTATTAATAGAAATGTATCATATATTATTACATGCAGCAACAGGTAAAAATTAAGACTCCAAGTGGGCTATGTAAAGGTCTATGTTTATTTTTATTTTGGCTGGATACACAAGTCATGCATTATTGGTTTGTGTGAGCATACAAAGACTGATCAGAACCCTTGATGTTCACTTAATTACTTGTCAATATTCTTCTAGTGTGTGTAGCTGTGAAAAAAACAAAGGAATATACCCAGGAAATGCTAGAATTCAGATAACAGGCCATGAACTGCTAAAATGACACAAAACACAACAATAATACAATTAATTTCAAGTAAAACAAAACAGTTCTTTAAAACATACAGCTCCCTCTTCATCATGGAGATTAATCATGAAATAGTTATTACCGCCATTCTCCTTCCTTCCTCTGATTTAAGAAGGGTTGTCAGTTACAAGTGAAAGCATATGCACGAAGTACTAGTTAACCCAATAGTCAAGCTTGCTGAGGAAAAAAGTGTGGTTAGGTAAACTGACCATCCCAACATGATCATAGCTGCTGACTGGGATGTTAAGCACCAAACAAAAGAAACAGCTCTCTCTTTTCCAGCAAGATGGTTGCCGAACCAAAAAGGGACACAAGGAACATCCAAAAAGAAACATACACGAAATACTCACACACAATGGGGCTGAGAAACAAAAATTAAACGACAACAGAATCATCATCCTAGACATGGCAGCAATAAGTGTTAATATTTTGAATGCTGGGTAATTTTTCACGATTTTGTTATCGTCTGCTGACATTTGTAAATTAATTTAAGTTTTTTTTAAAAAAAATCTTTCAGGAACATCAGAGTGTCAAACACTCTGGATTCAGATAAAGGCTGATGTCTTGTTTGTCCTGATCTGGTTCCAAACTCTTTTCAAAGGTTATCCACAGATGATTAATGTTGTCGCTAGCAAATATAAGACTTGAGTTTGAGTGATACTTTCAATACTTTAGAATAAGAACACATAAAATTTACATTTTCTTTAACTTAGATATTACACATTTACAGACGTTAGTTATGAATAAGTGACGAGGAAATAGATTAAAAAGACAAATGTCAGTTAAAGTACATATATTTCACTTATCAAAATATTAATTTCATATATTTACTAATTATTTCTCAAGGTATCTAACATTTTTGTATGAAATAAAGATCGTTATTAATTTACTACACTGCATGTATTTGAGCTGCAGCATGAGAATTCCAACACTGTGGTATGTGTGACCATCAATGGCTCAGATCAGCCTGCGAATATGTGCACTCTGATCACAGCCTTTTCTAGTCGCTTTAATATTTTAATTGAGCCACGACATGAGAATTCCAACACTGTGGTATGTGTGACCAGCAAAGGCTCAGACCAGCCTGCGAATATGTGCAGTCCGATCAGGGTCTTTGCTAGTCCCTTGAGGTAAGCTACTGACTGAACAACATTTGGAGTTTCTAAGCTTAAAAGGAGGCTCCACAAGCTCACCTGATTCTACATTTGTAAAAGAATGCCAATTTGTTGGAAAGCACATGGCGTTTCTCATTTCTGTTGTGTTGGATGGTCAATCAATATTGACTTGAGGTCAACAGTATTCGTCTCAGATCAGCTGAATTAAGCTAAGGTCTAACCAGTATGACACATGTTAAAAGTGCTATGTATTCAGTAGTTAATTGATAAAAATATGATCGATCAAGTGATTTCATATTTGTCTAGTTGCAGGTTCTCAGTCAACTGTATTTGCCCATGGCCAATACGGCTGACCTCGGACCTGTATGTAGGCAAATACTTATATTTTTTGTTTGAGAACATACTATTTTTCGAGCTGCATATGAATATGCAGGCAATTATCATGCATAGTATATCACAATAATTTGTGGTGATAGTAAACATACACAGCGTCATAAGTTAAGCACCACATATATTTTTGCTGAAACAATTTTAAACTACTGTGAAAAAGTTTTATTCAACATGGAAATTTTTTATCTGATTTAAAACTCTGCAAAAATATTTAAATGAAAATTTAAAAATACATGTGATATTCGATTTTTGTTACAAAAAGAGTTTTTGGCGACCTATCAAAACTTCTCCCTTTTGACCTAAAAACTACAGGAAGTAACACCAAACATATGAAACAAAGTTGTGCCTTTTCAGACAAAGTTTTCAACATTTATTCATGTTCCCAAAGTTGCAATAAAGATAAGTTGATCCTTGTGTGATTTTTGTTTAACTCATCATCACATACTTAATCAAAAGAGTAGTTTACTGTAAGACTCCTTTGAAATGCATGTATCTTTATTTTTTACATCACATAACATTGCTCTGGAATATTTAGCTACAAAGTTAGTGGTGCTTAACTTTTGACGTTAAGTATTTTGATAACACTACAATAATGAATTATCCTTTGTTCCAAAACAGTTCATCTTTACTCTCTCTGTAAAGCTTGATGCATATCTGTATGGTTTAAGCCGATACGTCTCTCTGGCATCATAGTCATTTGGTTGCCATAGTTTTGTTGGTGTAAGAAGCTGGAACACTCGCTGAAATATGTATTATAGGTCAGTTTAAATGCTGACCTTGCAATACAGTAATTTCATTGAAAAAGCCAGTTCTTTAGATTTTAGAACTTTTCCCATGTGCTTTAGTTTATTCGATTTTAGAGCTTTTCCCATGTACTGAAGGTCACACATGGGAAAAGCTATAAAATCGAATGAACTTGCATTTTGTTTAAACAATGCATGTACAGCTACCTAGTGGAGCTAGGGGCCTAAATATAGAATAAACCAGTATAAACTTTTGTATTGTGATGTATTTTACTAATGCATATTAATTCAAAACGTATACGACTGGCCATTGTGCACTTTAAGGGGCCACAGGTAGAGTTAAAAAAAAATTATGATGCTTTTTCGGCCCCTGAAAATTGTTTTAACCTTAGCAAACAGTGAAGATCCTGATAAAATGCAGCGTACTGTTTAATTTCATCTGGGTCTTCACTGTTTGCCAAAGTACTCATTTGGGGGTTTCCAGTATACAAGGGTTAATTTAATGACACTGCTTTGTGTGTTCCAGCAGGCTTGGCTAGCACTTACATGTAGCTACATATTTAGATCCCAATGCGAGAAAACCTGACTTTATTGTATGCAAACAACAAAGGCGCAGACCAGCCTGCACATCCGTGCAGTTTGTACAGCTTCTTTGTTATTCACTCTCTGGAAAGTATAATTGCTAAGCTTGCTTCATGCAAAGTTTCAATATTCTAGCTTGTCTCACTTGGTTGGAAACCACAACGGCTATAAGAATCTATCAAGAGTGTGAGGGTTGGATAGAAAAATCTGTCCAGAGGATCACGGATTGGAAGCACAAAGCTTGCAGAGTGATGACAAATGGTGATCGCAAGGGACAGATTTTTCTATCCCATCCTCACACGAAAAATGGATTCTTTTTCTTGCCCACCACTAAATACCTCATTGGAAAAACATAAAAAAAATCCTGAATACGCTGAGATGCGACATTGTGGCGTCATTTTGTCATTGTAATGACGTCACGGATAGACGCACGGCCACGGCCAGCGTGCGGCTGTTGGTTTTTTATCTTTTCATAGGGCTGGTACGGGTATGTGAGATAGAAATATCTCACATGGGTAAAAACAAAAGAAATCCTAATCTGTGTTTGAGAAATATATTTTAGGTCTATTTGTGATTAGTATCAAAATCTCATTTGCTGACAAATATGTGCATCAGTCAGCCATAGGCTTTTATTCCTCGACCCGAAGCCTATTGAGGATATAGCAATCAGCCTGGCTTCAGTCTGTCTGTAGATGAAAGCTTGTTCACTACATTACTTTCATACCCTTTGAGATACTTTGATTATATTTGGTAGGCGTATATATTTATATATCAGGTCAAGACGGTGTGTCTCGTGAAAGAACAGCTTCATTTTGAAGTTATCTCCCTTTAATGAGTATTAAAGGGGAAGCATTGTTCACTCACTAACTTTTATACTTTTTGAGATATCTTGATTAACTTTGGTAGGAATATATATCAATTTAAGCCGGTGTGTCGCATGTAAGAATGGGTGCTCTCTCTTGCATCCGTTCCCTAGAACCTTCACTGCTTGCATACTCAAAGTAGCGATGTAGATAAGAGCTCAGACTATAATTTAGTTTTTCTAGATACGTCAGCTTGGGCGTTTTTGAGGCATTTGCGTATAGTCTATTAGTACCAAGTCTCGCATGCTGGCTTATAATTGCTTTAGAAAGTAAATATAGAAAAGTGACCCATAGGGCCAGTTAAGCAATTTTTGTAGCGTAAAATTGCGATTTTTTACTTATTTAAAGTTTAAACATGTGCTTGGGTGCCAAAAGGAACCGTCTCATCGAGACGGTTCATTTGAGTACCCACAACATATGTTTTGGTTGAGAAATAAGAAAAATAGTTTTCAGATACGCGCTCTTTTATGTCAGTGGATTCTTGCAATACACTGTTCCATATCTGTTGCTTCATATATACTGAACAAAAGTGAAAACGCTACACCTGAATTGTTTGCCACCTATATACAAAATCATGCAAACCCAGAATGCAATTGAAAGTGTATCTTAATGTTCAAATACTAGGTAATGCATAACAGTAAAAGTTTTACGAATGCTGTCACGAGGAAACACATGAAAGCCATTTGAATGTGACAGGGGTCCATTTTTCCAGGTTGCCAATTTAAACGCAAATCAAACACAATTTAGGCCTTCAGAAATCCACTACCTACAAGATCCGACTGCACGAAATGGTAGTCTAGATATGGGACAACCAGAAATGTGAAGGACTTATCTCAAGTGTGTTTTGATCGTGTAGAAAAGCAATCTTAAATGTTTTGTTTTTTTTTCCATCAAATTGCCAAGTTTAAAAATTTTACACTGAAATCTCCATATGAAAATCAATGTGTTGTTGCATCTTAGTATGAAGACATTACTAGTCGAGAAATGGTAGAAACAATGTGCTGCAAGGTCTACCTGATATGGCAAAAGAAAACTATCGAAAATCATGATAAATCGAAGATTAACAAACATTTAATAATCCCTATTTGTTTTTGTCAAAGGGAGATAATTTTCAATATTTTACAAATTTGCTAAATTTGAAATTGATTTCTGAGCTGGTTTCAAGTGATTAAGCAGTTTTTATGCAACACATTTAAGACTAATTTTGATAAGCAAAACAATTTTAATTTGCTCATGCCAAATCGCAAATTTCAGTGAATAAAGCTTTAAACACTTAAAGGAGCATAACTCATACATCAAACGGGACAAATTGGTCGAGTTTCAACGAAAAGTTTGCTGGATGTCTGGGCAACATTATTAAGCTTTAGTAAATACTTTTTGTCCAATACTTTCTCTTAAAATATAGGTATTTGTAGTGTAGTGTTTTCACTTTTGTTTTCCGTATATTACTGTATGAGTTAACTATTTGCATGCTGGGTATTTTGTTTGTTTTTGTTGTCATCTGCTGACTTTTTTCAAAAATAACTTTTTCAAATATTCTTTCAGGAAAACTCAAGCGGTTTGGACCCAGATCAAAACCAGTGTTTTGTTGGTCCTGATCTGGGTCCAAACTGTTTTCAAAGGTTATCAGCAGATAACAAAATTTGTCGCTAGCAAGAACAGAGTTAAGGCAAGTACTTTGCCAGTAAATTATCTATTAGATATACACTGTGGTCTTGGTTGTAAATTCCATGTAATATATTGAATATATACACATACAGGAGTGCAGTGGTTTAGTGATAGAGTGCTTGGCTTGAAACCTAAGGGCCGAAGGTTAAGAGCCTCATCAGCGTCATTGCATTGTGTCCTTGAGCAAGAACATTAATCCTTGCTTAGTACTGGTTCAACCGAGGAAGACCCATCCCTTTATAACTGAAAGATTGTTGATGGGACCTAAAGAATTAATTAAAATAAGAAAATACTAAAAAGATATACACACACCTGTCTAATTGTTCCCTGAGTGTGGAAACTTTCCTTGACAGCAATGCCAAGCATGATGATAATGGGAGACATACCGATTAAAACAGCAATTACAATGGAATGAGTTGGGTATACATATCCATCCCCATAATCTGGTATAGAGTATCGTGTCAGTAGTATGAGAAATGTAACCTGCAATAGAACCATAAAATACAATAAAACCTGGCCTTAAGCGGTCACTCAAAAAGAAGACAAAAAATTGGTTTTCAAGAACCATTATCGCTTAATGCAGGTCAAAAGTATTGTAGAATGCTCGAAGAGAGCATTCTACAATACTTTTGACCTTCATTAAGCTACCATTTTTCATTATTTTATCTGTTTTTGTGGCCGCTTAAGACAGGTTTTACTGTATGAGCTAACCTTCCAGCTGCTAATCGTGACTAAATGTTGTCTGCTGTGTGTCGTTTGCTGGTCCTATTAAAACGTCTCTTTAGCAAACAGTGTGAACCAAGATCTAGGAGCAGTCTGATTAGGGTCCACACTGTATGTCTGTATGCCAAAAATATCACTGGGGTGAGCATTTACATGCAGTAAATAACAATTTAGATGCACGTTGTTTTGTAGCAGGCAAATGGTGCAAAAGTCACCATTTTAAGATGCCACAAGATTGAAGCCTTTCACACTTTACTTTAAAGACTTCATATTTCAGGTATGTTTTGTTTTGTTAATTTGTACCCCAAAACATAGATTATTGCTGCTATAAGAATAAGATTGTCAGAATGTAGCTTCATCTTAGATTCTATGTAAATATATCCATTTTCAGAGAATCAAGTCAGCTTTACAAAATGTACAATGTACTGTAGAATGATAGGTTGGTTTTGATAAAACATAAATCTATGGACAAATAGTATGATAAGATTGATCATATGTTCTAAATTCTTTCAAAAACATGGACTTTATTATTATGCTGTATGAAAGATAAATGCAGTATTGAAATGGACAAACTACTTTCATAGCCATAACATTTTTTAAAAATTAGCATCCCACCTCTTTTAAGGTATCATAACAACACTTTTATCTGGGTCCTAGTCATACCTTGTCACAAAACGTACCATATAGTCAGGGTTTCTTGCTATAAGGTCTTAATATATAGGTTTACTTACAATAACAAAAACTGGAATGATTATTGTCCACATGATCCTTAGTAACGCTGAAACTTTTCTGCCTGTCATCATTTCTATATCCTTGCTGAATCTGTCAGTACCTAGATAATAGTTAATAAAGCAGTTTTAATGAGTTCTAATGGTAGAATATTATTGTAAGTCTTATTATTTATATGTATATTCATTACTACTTTGCCAATTTTGAAATTAATGGCAAAAAATACTGTAGAAAGAACTGTTTGTTTTTTTGCTTCAATTGTGTTAAAGCTGTATTTAGTGTTTTCCTTTGGAATAAAGTTATTTTGTTCAAGCAACTAGTGAGTATGACAATGAAATGACACAATCACAGATCAACCCATTGCATCTAAAGGAAGAGATGCAGAACACACCACACAGCAGCTGTAACACAATTAAAGCAATGAACGAAGCCCAAAGGTTATACAACTTTTTTCACAATCAACTCAACTAAGAATGCAATTTATTCAGCTCATAAATGTTAAAATTTCCACAAGTGATGGTATTTTAACAGTTATTAGCATGATAAATACAATATCTGAGAGTTCTAAATAATTTTCTAGTATCTTGGTTATAATGAGCAGTTGAAATTTCATACTCACTTGAGCTGGGCATGCAATAAGTTTTATAACCTTGGGGCTTTCTCTCTCAACAGTTAGTGTTTATGCCATTATTTTCAAAATTGGCAGAGTAATGATGACAAGAAACTATTTGTTTTTCCTATATTTACATCTAGAAAAAAAAACGATGGCCTGACCAAAACCAGTCATGTTTTTGATAGTCAAATTAACAAGCTTGTGAAGAGTGACCAAAGATCATAATTTCTGCTGAATTATTGACAAATTGAGCCAGTATATTTTAACAAGATTTTCATTTTTTTCCATTGGCATGCATATCAGAGAGAATTAAGCATGTAATGAGCAATTATACTAAAATAATTCAAAATAAACAATTCAAAATCAAATGCTCCCTATATCCTGGATCAAATTTATCGAATGTATTTGAGCCAAGATCTGACAATAGGGACCTTCTGGCAATAAAAGTCAAAAGTGAGATATTAACAGAGAAAGACAGACCTAGCTGTTGTGAACAATTAAAGAAAATTTGAAGAGATTATCTTTACAAATAACAAAGATATGAGCGTTTAAACTCGTATAGATTATGCGTTTTAAACATGACGTCACTTAACGTTGTTAATGACGTTCTGACGTCAACACCATTATTTTAACATATGACGCTAATACAAAGACGCTAGTAGCATTTTTTCAAGAATGCTCCGTGTTTCTGTATATTTTATGTGTATGCAATTGCATAGACTGCACAAATAGCCCACATACGCACATCCCGTGTTTACAAAAGCATTGGAAATGAGGTACCCTGTTTTAAAGGAAGTGTGTAGTCCATATGCAAAGCTGTTGTCATGGCAACATACATTATACCTATCACTTAATTTTATCAGAATTGTTTGCGCCTTTGATTGTATTACATGTTAAAAGCAATTTGACTCTGCTGTAAGAACATGCAAAATCTTGAAAATTTAGACATTTTTGAAATTTTGATTACACAAAAACTGCTAAAATGCCCGAAGGACCCTTTTGTCAGATCGGCGCTCATTTGTATTTAACTGTGTTATTTAAGCTAAATAGGTTCGATACTGTACTTTTATGCTTATTATTGAAATGAAAGATGGAAGGTATGTATACAAACCATAACACCAACAAATTCCAATAGCTTCTAATGCAGATCCAACTAGAAGTGCAAAAGATGCAAAATACCAGTCAGCTAGCTGGAAGATGTAGATTCCACCCTGCAAAAGATGCATAGACCAGATTACTACAGAGTTCTGTAAAACTTGTGTCAGCATATTCTAAATACATATATACATACAATGCATGGGAGCTGACATTGCTCTAAGCCGCCCACTTGATATTAAGGGTGTTTTTGTTTAAACTGTACTTCTGACAACCGCCTTAGAAGTAAACAGTTTCCAAGATACTGCCTGGAGATTATAACCCTCCAACACAGCGTAGGTATTGCTGCAGATCTGTCAATGAAAAATACCTGTTACATAATGCTTGATAATCGTGACTGGCTTGTACTCATTAGACGCCCACTGCTCTATATCCACTTCTGCTCAGTACCTCTGATAGCGTGCTCACATTTGACTCAAAACAGACTGTGACATATTTATTTGGTTTGCAGTATGTGCCTGCATACACCTGGCCTGGAGCATTCCAATGGCTCTCCAGCACTCAACTTATGTAAGGTGTCTCAATGTCAACAGCAAAAAACGACAAAAAGTGGCAATAAATGTTCTTCAGCAATACTAAAAATTGTATGGAAATCAAAATTTGACAAACCGGTTTGCCACTGATGTTAAAATTCAGGTGAAACTATACCTGTACTAAATGTTCTTGTGCCTGGCCATCCGAGCCTTAATTTTAAGGTTCTCAACAATAAAATATACACACATGATACACAGACTAACTGATATACCATATATTTGCTTTTATAAAGACGTTGACAGAGGGACCAGGAAAAAACGAATATCCCCTCTTTTTGTGAATAGTATATTTTAAAGCTTTTATGAATACTTGTAAAGAATTATTGATTTTAGTGACATCAAAATACCAATAAACGTACATTGAGTGTAAGTGGAAGTCCAAGGAGAAAGAAAACCACACCACAGACTATGTTGACTTGTATCCTCTTGTCAGTGAGTTGTTGTGGAAAGACGTCAATAATTCCACATGTTACTGTCTCGAACATCCCAAACTGTATAGAAAGATAGATGAAACTCGTCAGACTTTTCAATCATAAAGCTACATATATATCATGAGATCTTATAAAAGATTTAAAATAGAATATTTAACATGATAGGCACGATCTACTTATTAATACACGTGTAACAATCTACTTATCAAATATGCATATGCATTGACAAGTAGATTGTGCCTATCATGTTTGAAATTATTACATTTTTTTTTAAGATACCATGTTCTTTTTTAAAGATCTCATGTTGTTTTATGAGACCTTAAAACAATTTAGAATTGAATATTTTCATGTTATGAGATCTTAGAAAAGGTTTACTTATCAATACACACTTGCACATGTATTGATAAGTAGATCATGCCCATCATGTTTCAAAATGTTCAATTTTAAATCCTTTTTTTTTAAGATCTCATGTTTTACTTTTTAATATGTATTCGCCAAATATAGTTTAACATAGTGTTTATCTATTGTTCAAAGGAGTATAAACATTTTTGGTTATATACATTACAGACAGTCAACCCATATTTATCACTTACAAATGCATAACCCTACTCTATTTCGTATGTTTCAGAAACTGTGTACCTCATACCAGTCTCAAAGTAATGATTATAAGGTGTTTTATGGCCATTTACCTCATATTAAAAATAGGTACATCAGTAGAACAAAATAGCCCAAAACATTAGATTTCTTCACAAGTGTCAAATATCGCAAAATAAGCATATGTATCATTTAAATCAGCGCCATAACCACCTGATTCTTAGGCACAGGGGCACCATAAAAACATTACACAATCATAAAAACAATTAATTATTATCACGAAAAAATAAACCTAATAAGATCAAGAAATGTAAAGAACAAACTATCAGTTCAGTTTATAGTAAGCTTAACAAAAATATCTTCAATAAACCCTTTATTCTCTGTAACATTTTATCACTTTATCAAGATTCGTAACAAACAAATAAAACGCTTTTAACTGCTTGTAATTTTCAAGCATTTCGCTGTTTGTAAATACTAACACTAATCTTCTAGCTAAATAGCCATTTGATGTTTGATAATTTGCTGGTAATAATGAGGACTTCATTTATATGATAATAAAAATAATATGGGATATTGGATAAAGACTAGCCATATTTAGGTGCACTATGAAAGGATTAAAAATCTTACCAAACTATCAAACACAACAGTTATCAGCATAAGGAAAAATAAAACAGACCACATCTGTGGAACTGGCATGTGGCTTAACGCAGTAGGAAATGCGACAAATGCAAGTCCAGGGCCTGAAAACAAAAAGTAAACTTCAATTTTCTTATCTAGACAATTATATGTAAGCAATAACATGCAAACGCCAAAAAATAGTTCCCCAAAAGTATGTATAAATTTCTTGGGCAACGATGGATAGGTTGTATAAGGAGAAATAATTGGTAACATATATTTGTAATGTGTGTTTATTTGTTGGCTACGTTATAATATCGATGATTACAACAGCCAAAAAAGCAAGAGAGTGGCTTTCCAGTGAAACAAAAATATAAACGTTTGAATGTTGCTATGCATTTCTATTTTACTATGTCAGAATATATTATATGAGCATAATGTACCGCTTAACAAAATGCCAACCGTCGATTTTTTAATTTGTAATTTCTCGAATATCAATACTTGATTTTAGGCAAAAAATGCACCAGAGATTCACATCAAATTATCTGTTTATTTAACATACTAAATGGTTTCATGAGCAATTAAAAAAAACAGCAGGTCTATTTTCTGTTGTTTTTTTTGCGCACATGTACTTTGTACGCTGAATAACTTCCAATGTACATTAAGTCACCAAACCAAAAACATAATTCATTGCCAGATTGTATATTGAAGAGCACGCTTGAGCTACAGGAAGGAGAGCAGTGGTTGCAATGTCAAATTTTCAAAAAGGCAATAACTCCAGAAAGTCATACAATTATAAAAAAAATCACAAGGTTATTTACTCATAATTTCCTATTTGTTGACCGAATTGTAAGTCCGTAGCTAGAAAACGTTTTGAGATATCTTTCTTACAAATTGGCAATGTCCAAATTTTCAAAAGGCAAAAACTAAAAAAAAATCCTATGTTTTTTTTTAAAGATAAACCCCCCAGATAATTAACTTGCCATCATCTTTCAGCTGATAATGTTTTCAGTCTTTCTGAGATATCACACTCACAAAATTGTGCAGGGATACCATGCTTTTAAAAGCATTGTGCACTTATAGCAAACAGTAATCAGTGTGGACGTTTGAATGATATCTAAAGCTGTACAAGTGTATATTAAGGGATGTACATATTGACCCCTTTCTTGTTAAAATTTGGATTTTAATAAAATTGAACAAAGATGTATCTTTTTTTATAATAAGATAATGGTAAACAATATTTGTTGTGCTTACTCGTTATATTTAAATTTGCTTCAGAAAGACAATTGAATAAAGTATAATTTGCGACTTTTCAGTATGTTTTTATCGATCTCTAGTCCTGTCAAAATTAGACTACATATGGCTGTATTATATATGGCTCTGCACGAAAATTATATCTTCAAATGCTTGATCGTATACATAATCAAGGACTAAGGTTAGCTTTAGGGGCTTTAAGAATTTCTCCATTCGCTAGTCTCTACGTGGAAGCAGATGAACCACCATTATACTCACACAGAGAGAAACCCTCTTAACAATATGCTATAAGACTTGCTACTAGCCCATCAAGTTAATATCCCACCAAAATATGTTGATTTATATGAACATAAACCTAACCTATTAAATCATTTGGCATCAAAGTGTCACCACTCTTAGAATCTGCTTATATCAAACCATAAAATATTGAAAGACAGTTTTCACCAAATATTCCAGCTTAGTGTTTGAAACATTCTGAAATACTTTTCGATTTACACGCTTTGATATATCTGAATCAAATCCCCACATATTCAAAAATGATTTCAGAAAGATACAAAGTCGTCATAAGAATTATCAACAAGTTTACACTGATGGGTCAAAGAAAATCAAAAGTTGGTTGTGCTGTTATGTCAGAAAACCATAGCAATATGCAACGTACATCTGATGCTTTATCAATTTTCACGTCTGAAGCAAAATCAGTTGATCTACCTTTAGATTTCATTAGAACTAGACACAGCTTATTCGTTTTGCGAGAGTACGTGAGTGACTTCAACAAAAGAAACCAATGATTGACTGCTAAGCTACTATTAAAATATATCAATATCATCAACTTCGTAGAGCATTTTCTAAATTCTACAACATACACTCTGTGTTGATTGTTAAATACAATGTTTGTTTAGTTAAATGATATTTTATTTGTCATTTTACAAGCATAATACAATTTATACAAACGTTTAATGGTACCGTATTTGACGGTAAGCTGAAGCATACATGTTTGTCAAAATTTCCTTCTGCAACAGAGCATATCATAGCCATTATTTTCAGTTATAAGTTTATAAATTTTAAAGAATTGTTTAAAAGCCTATCTTAACTAATCAAATCTAAAAGATAATCAAGCCTTAGACTCAATGACGGCCCACACCTTAAACTTTAATTTAATTGACAAAGAGTGTCTGACAAGTGTGAATAAAGTGGCAAGTGTTTTTGTTTAGTCGTTTCAGCAAAGTTTAAGCCAATAAAGGACATTCTGAAATTGCTATTTAAAATTTGGTCCCCTCCAATGTTCGAGCATCTGTAAACTTCACTTTTGAAATTTTCGGTGTGATATTTCTTCTCAATGCATTTTCAATACATGTCTTAATTGTAAACCCAATCACGGTTTATAGCTATGGTTTCCTCTTTAATTGCACGGCGGTGGGTCAGACCTCAGACTCAATGATGGCCCAGACGTATAGCTTTGATCTGTTGGTTGGTGCCTGATGCTTGTCGTTGGCTGGGCCCACAATGCTCAACTTGAGATTTTCTATAGCTCTGACTATCTGTAAGTCATAAGCTTTTGTCTTCGTTCCATCATAGCGTTTTAATATGACTCTATTGTTTCTCTGTAATGATGCATTGCATTAATTAGGAAGCCTCCATGCGAGCTAGACTATTTTATGTTTCAACAACAACATAATCTAAGGCGAAGATTTGGCGCCATTAAAATGCATTGAAGTCAGCAGGTGGCTTAGGCTGCTCTCTGTTCTAGGGCAGTGTTTCTGTCGTTGTTGATTTTTTGTTAAATGTACTATCCATTTCTGTATTTGACTTTATTTTGTTGTGCATTGCTTTGTGCCCTTTCTAGTTTTGCAATTATCTTGACGAGGAAGAGGGAGCTGGATGCTTTGCTTTAGTTGTCTTACAGAAGTCTTGTTACTGTAAATGTTCTGTGATTCTTCCTCATGATGCAATGGGTTGGCCTGCAGTGTGTGATTGTGGTATTTCCTGATCATACTCACTTTTTGAGTCGTAAAAGAAAAATGTTGAAATGTTATACCAGCCTAGAGAAATGGAGCATTAAATTTTAATGTAATGTTTCTTGTTTTGTTCAATATAGATGGAATGAATACTAACAAAAATATATTGATGAAAAATTCTGGATTTTATTCAGATTTATCTCAAATATCTGATTTCTGATTATGCGGAGAATATAGTGGCCTTGATTATTGTCTACTTATTGCCTTGGAACTCCCGATTCAAATTATGGCCTAAATCAATTGTCAAACTAAATAACGATACAAAATATTGGAAGTTTTAATGTGATAATTTATTGTGATGATTTAAGGGGGAAAAGAGTTAAAGCGATACAACCCCGTGCAATGCACAAAAATGAAAGTGTAATTTGCACAGGTTTTAAGGTTTGTGCATTTCACGCATGTCTAGCAATACATTAGAACAATCATGTTTATTCTTAAAAATGCTTTTTCACATGTAATCAGATATGTTTAATGAAGTGCATCTGTGATTTAATTTGAAAACAGTGTAGAAGACAAACCAATCATATACAAGCGGTGTGGTATTTTTATTTTTATGTCAGAAAAATCACTGTTATGGCCTGGAAAAACGCCATCATTAAATTTTTTCAATATTATTTTTCATTTTTTTTTAGAATAGGTCTTCATATGACTCCAAATCTAATTCAGTTTGCAACCTTTTTATATACAAACTTATTTGCTATTCTATGAGAAGCCATGTATTCAGTTTGAACAACTTTAACATAAAATCAACTATTTGCTGTAAAAGGTTATTTGATATGGAGATATATTTTGTGGTGATTCAAAGTTTTGGCATGATCGACCATCAAACGTGTCAACGAGTTAAAACAACTCCCCACAAATTATATAGAGAATACTAGGTGAGTGTTTTTTGATATCAAGTTTAACAGGTAAGGCTTTGACAACAAGCTGATTCACCGTTCGAACTAGCGGTTATGACGTTATTACCGATTTCATGTCGATCCAATGTCATTGACATAGTCAACAATCAGTGCAACGTCATGATGACCTTATAAAGGAAAATGCCGTGAGATAGACAACGTTAATCAGGCCAACGTGTTACAATGCAATAATATGAGCGGTAACTGAAAAATCTCCATACAAAAAAATCCAATAAGTTTTAATAATATTAACCACTGATCGCTTTAGCTTAGTTAAGCAGAATAAAATAGCTCAACCAGTATGCTAGTTTAGTACTTATCTAATCTAATATGCAAGCAATGAAGGCTTGAGCAAGCCTGGGCAATTTTGAAGACTCATCAGAGCCTTTACTGCTGACATAGACAACCTATGGGTCCTCCAGAATATGCGTTAAAAGATGGTTATGTGGGTTTGCAATAAGTACTTAACTCACATATGTCCTAAACATTGTTTGATTGAATAATTTGAAGTGAATGAAATCATCAGCATTAATTTCCCAATTACACAGTAGGTCAACGGATTGCCAGATATATACTGAGGGAAAAAAGTTTAGCAATTATTTATAATGGGGTTTCCCTTAGGCGATCTTTGAAGCATTAGATCTGTTTAATTGGCAGGTTCGCAAGCATGCCAGTTGCTTGAAAATGAACTAATGGCTACCCGCAAGCGGTCAAAAGAAACAAAATCCGACTTCATAGTGAGGATTTGATCTGCTGAGCATTTTAATTTCAAACGTTATTCAATCGAAAGGGGGGTAATTTGGATAAATACGATTTTCAACTAAAAACTGTACGAAAAGGGTAAACATAACATTCAGTTTTAAACCGTTTTTCACTTTCTTACTTTTGAATCTAAACATTTGACAGAAAAATGAAACTTTTAGTCGAAAACTATTCGCACTAAAGCCAGATAAGCTGTTTAACCAAGGGGGCATAAAACCAGACTTTACATTATTTGAAATTTCAACCTGTTAATGTCATCGTACTTGTGAACGTTTGTCAACATATATTTTTGAAACTATGAAATTAAAAGTCCTATTTCTTCTAAACTGTGAATCCCCAAAGTAGATTGCTAAACTTTTTTTCCTCAGTATAGTTATATTTATTATACATTTGGAATCTTTCAGATGCAGTTAGATGTCTCATCAAGAGTGGCACTGTTTGCTTATTTCTTTTAAATTCTGAAAAATAGTTTGGCATTGAAAGTCAGCAAATGTTAATCCCTAATTTATCACATGATGTCACATCCTGTAGTGATGTACATGTAATAAGTACATATCCAAATTACCGGGCCGCGTAGCGCAGTCGGTAACGTGGCTGGTTACAGATGCGAAGCTGATTGCAGATCCAGAGGTCGCCAGTTCGATCCCTGCCCGGTCCAAACTTTCGTGGAGATTGATCATGAAATAATTTCTACGGTCATTCTCCTCCCTTCCGCTGAATCATTCATGAAGGGTTGTTGTCAGTTATAAGCGAAAGTATGTGCACGATTACTGGTTAACTGCTTGTTCAAGCTTGCCCAGGAAAAAAGTGTGGTTAGGTGAACTGACCGTCCCGCAATAACCATAGCTGTTGACTTGGGACGTAAAGCAACAAAAACAAAAACAAACATATCCAAATTAATAAACCACTAGTAGTCTACATATGGAGTAACGTTATTGAATGATGGTCATAACAACATAGCGTTTATTTAGTGAAAACCTGATCTTTGCTTGCCAAGAATGTTAATTTAGAATATGCTTAGTGTCATATGATTAATAAAATCTAACATTAGTGATCCTTTTATTGAACTCACTGCAACAAAGCGAAAAATATTTAGCAAGCTATATTTATCTCTTCCACAACTCATAAATTTAATAATGCTTTAGTGCCCATGTCAGATTGCTACATCTTCCATTCTGATTTACCTAAATAGAGCCATGTTGCATTTTAACAGCAATATTTGATATTTCGAAAATATGCAATTAACAAAAAATTGCTAGTAAATTCTTCAAAAATATTTGTGTTGCTAAAACCCATGACTTTTTCTTTCTTGGAATTTTGTTACCAGACGCAGATGCCACTTCCTGTATATCCATTCCTGCTTCTTTTGCCATAAAGCCCAGTATTGTAAAGACAACAAGTCCGTTGAAGAAGGAAGTAAATCCGACAGAAGCTACACACAGAGTTGTCGCCCTGTGAAACAATGGTATAAATGACATATAACAAAAACAAGTTTTAAGCAAACTTGATAATTATTGTTCTTTCTGTTGCGCAATGTCTGAGTTTATCTACAGCAGCAATACTTGTTAAGATTGGAGTTTCCTAGAAAGTTATTTACTCACTTAGACATTCAAGAATCAGAAACAAAGGTGTGAACACTAACTTGACCATGTTGCAGAAAACATAGTACACAAGGTTGTCCAATTTCATTAAATAAAGAGACCCACGGTGTCACATGTCTGCACAAAAATTTATGGACAATAATTTGTGCAATATATTGCATTTGGAATAATAGTGGGAATTTTCAAAATATAGTCTTAGCAATAGCAAATTGTTTGAATGCCTTGCAATAATTTACAATAAATGTACAAAAATAGCACGTTATGTGATCTTTGACATATGTCTAAGTGTGTAAATTGGCATGAGAAATAAGTGTTAGAAGCTGTATATGTCTGCTACCAATCGGAATTGCCTCAGCCAATTCGGTGGAATCAGACCTCGGATGTACATCGAAGATCTACCCTGAAAACGTAACGCTGACGTTATATAAAATGACGCTGACGTCACAAAAACCATGCTAACACAATAACAAGTGTGATTGCAGCAAAACAAACATATATAAATGAAGTTGTTGTTTTTTTTTTCAATAAAATATCGCTATAGAACATAACTTCAAAAGCGATATTTTATTGAAAAATACATAAACTTCATTTCTTCTGCTTGTTAAACTTTTGAGCAATCAGAAATGTGGATTTGGATAGGGCTGAACCCACATGCTCCAGGAACAATTTTCCTTACGCCAGTTCCAGCTAACAAAATGGAGCTTTTTCGTACAAAGTACTAATGGGCTTTATGTACACCCGGGGTTTGATTCGATTATTGAATTGTGCCTGACTTTCTGGATTGGTCTGCTGCATGTAAATAAACAAAAATGTCATGGTAGAAATATAGAAAAATCTGTACCTGTAATAAAATGTGTTGTAAATTCTGACGTTGTGTTCAATCCACCCAACATGGCTAGGTCATCCATCAGACTCCAGTGCACTGACTGAGTGCTAGTATTATGTGAAGACACCAACCAAGTAGAAAGTAGTCGTTTTATGTACACTATCCATTTTGATAGCGTTATCACCCTCAAAGAACAGAGGCTCTATTTTCAAGGACCTTAATAATTTGATAAAAATAATGTGTCTATTGAAATAGTTGATAACACTCTCTGAAATATAAACAAATGAAACTTATATTTGATATTATATAGATTTCTCCAGGAGCATTATTGTTCAATATATGCCATTATATGCATTAAAACTATCAAGTATTATCTAATTGTCAAGTTTTTTTTCTAATAAATGACATTTGTTTTATTAGGACCATGTTTATTTTGAATGTATGCATGCTTTATGTAGCATATTCTTGTCAAGAACCATTACTGCTACCGAACCAGGGCTGGCAAGAGTTTGATATTTGAAATGTAAAGTATCAACTTTATATAGCTAATTTACAAGTTAAGAAGTCTGAGATTTGGCCAGTAAAATGCATTTAGCTTCCCCCCCCCCACACACACACAATGACTTCGGCTGTTGATTGTTCTAAAGTGGCAGTTTTGGTTTTGTTGATCCATGGTTACTTGCTGCTCCCACTGATTAGGGGGATGTTGTGTTTGGTCCTTGTCTAGACCTATTCCTTTGGAGTAGATTTTTAGTTACAACTGCTACACTAATAGTAACCACTAATTGTATTTGACAAAGTAACTTACTTGTTAAAATCAACACGTAACGAGTTTTAGAGTATTTGCAATAAAGAACCCATTTGTCACTATGTGCCTCTTTAAATATGCAATAGAGTAAAGTAAGAAAGGGTCCAAAGATCAGGAATCGATACAATCAAGTACCACACCTGACCCAGGATACCAATGGGAAAGTGACAAACTCACAGTTAGACACCACAAACGAGAGCCAAGAGGTCAGCCCTTTCCCAGCAGGTGACCACAAAACACATATAAAAAGACGCGCACAAAGACATAGCAAACACAAGACAGAACAAAAACATAAAAGATCCACAAAAGAAGTACCGCCTAGGAACGGTCAGTATAATATTTTACTGGAGGGCTTAAACCGGTTTAACGGCGCCATCCCAACCCTTAATTCAGATGTGGATCAAGACACATTGATATTTGGTCAGGTAACTTCGGACATCAGGTAAATTCGGACATACATTTGAAAACAGTGGAAATCCAGATGAGACGGCTCTTAATGAGCCATCGCATCAGGATTTTACTGTTTGCATAGTTTATGTTTTTATTCCAATAATTAAAATATGAAACAAACAAGATCGCTGTTCAAGTTTAACTGACTGTCCCAATTTACCTGACTCAATCCTAGTACCATATGCGACTTTTTAATAACTTACAAGACATATTGTATTGTGTTTGTTTAACGTTTGAATACAGCTAGATACCAGTATTCTTTTCATTTAAGTTACATCAGCAAACGAAATCAGTTTTTTCTCTGGACTAGGCCTATATATTCTACCAACCCCATTTGACAAACTAATGATATAAGGTAATTATTACATCAGTCAGCGTACATTTTAACTATTAAACGTTAATATACAGCTTTTTGGCGGGCAGTATATCTTATTTTATTTTGGTGTAAATTATAATCTGTTTCCATGTGAACTAGAATCATTCTAGTAATGGTCTTGAGAAGGTCCGCCTTTGATAATTACATTTGCAATATGTACCTGGCTTGAATACTATATTAATACTCCATTGAAGCTGCCTATAAGCTACAGCTACAGACACACAATAAACATATGAATTTTGTTTTGAAAGTTCAGTGTGACATAAATTGCAGAAATAAGAATCTAGGCCTCCAGTTAAAGAATGTGTATTTTGAGGACCCAAAACACATGTTTTAACGGATAGGTAAGGGGATAAATACAATTTTACGCTAAATATCTTGCTTATCTGGGCCTAAGGAATAAGGAACATTCACCAGGGTCTGCGCTGTTTGCTCAGACAAGATTGACCTCCAGATAAAGAAATGCAACATTTTTTTGAAATTATAAACTGAGATCCCTCAATGTATATAATGGACCATCCTGACTTAACTGTATCATATTTCATAGGAGATAGCATTGGTACAAAAAAGGGTTAAAGTATTTGTTTAATTTCACGAGCAGTGTATTTCTATGGCTACTCATGACATGTTAGAATATCAAGTAGAGAAATCCCTGACGATAATTTTTGTTCTATATCCATGTACTATATAACTTTGGCTTACATATTTTGTAAATTCAGTGAAACACACTTCAAACAGCATTTAGAACGTAGCATTAGTACTGTTAGACATTAACGGTAGGAAAGTTAGGCACTTACCAAAATGACTGTTGATGAAATTTGTTATAAGAAGCCATCGTAATAACACCGCCCCAGGTAGGTCCCAAAGAATAAAACACTTGTATTGCTGCTTCAAGCCACACCTGAATAAACAAAGTAACCCATTGTATACTAATGGATATGTCCTTCGGGTTTGATACAATAAACTTGGATAATCCATTGTACATATATAGGGGTGTCATGTTATAAATAAAAACAATCTATTGTATTATTTTGTGTGAGAATCTTTTTTACTTAAACAAAATGCTGCATTTCATCTGGGTCTTCACTGTTTGTTAAAGTACCTGTTAAGAGATTTTCCCAGTGCAAAGTATTAAGGCTGAATTGGGCAAAAACCAATTATGCTAGTAAATATTATAGCAGTGCGAATCTGCAAAATCGTTTGATTGAGGAAATCTTTGTTATCTCCCTTCACTTGCAAGCATTACTTAGAGGTATTACTGTGCATTATTGCCCAAAAAGCCAAACACCGTAGTTAAAACGAATTCTTCAAAAGGGAGAGATTATTTAAAGTTTGAAACAGCAGACTCGGTTTCATTGACGTTTATAAGGATCAAGCTCCCTTGCACTTGCTTAATGGATAGTCTGCTTTCTACCAGAGAACACTATTCCTGAAGAAACGGAATATATAAAAAGTTCAACACTTAATTAATGTGCCTCTAGACGTTCTACAGACTACATGTGATACTGCTAGAAGTTCTACAAACTGCACATTGCACAATGTCAGCTGTTGCTACCTCCAATTAATCTTGAAAGGTATTGAGCATTTTTTTTTAAACTTATACAAAGTATTCTTACGCATGCCATTTTCAGAATGTAGCTTAACACCACTATTAATTTTGGTATGCGTGGGTGCCATATGTCATTTTTGCTAAATTTTGTAAATATTGTCCTCCCACATCAATGTGTAACTATCCATCCCATTTGGCAAGAGGAAACCTGTTAATTTGGCGCCTTTGTAAATATAGTTGTCCAAGATTAAATATACTCCTCAAAATAATTGAAGGACCAATACTATCAATCATAATATCGATGCGTTTCGTGTATTACCTTTTTGTGAAAATGAAAAAAGTCAATAAGCAATGCTTATTCGATACCCCCCGCACAGTAAGATTCAGTGAAAAAACTTGGCAAGTTATAGTTCAAACCAGCAGACCTAAGTTTTGAAAAGAAGATTTCAGCAGAATCTGTGCAAACAAAAATTATAAACTGCTTCATGCATATGTATCCGCAAAGTATCAAATTGCTCCATCAAAAGCTGTGGTAGGAGTTGAGCGGCCCATAAAGGCACTATCCATGCAAAAACAAAAGTCATATAGGGTAATAATGTCTAAGTTCTAATAGCTGTCATTTTGTCAATTTTTTTTTCAACCAGACTCCTTCATGCATATGTTCAATGTGTCTATATTGTAAAGGAAAAATATCAAATTGCTACATTAAAAGCTGTGGTAGAATTTGATCGGCCCATGAAGGCACCATCTATGCATTTACAAAAGCCTTATTACGGAAAAATTGTCTAAGTTCTCACAGCTGTCATTTTGTCAAAAAATATTTTTTTCTGAAGTAAACTCCTTCATGCATATCTTCAATGTGTCTACATTGTATAGGCAAAGTATCAAAGTGTTCCATCAAAAGCTGTGGTAGGAGTTGATCGGCCCGTGTATGGCCTATAATAGCATAAGCATAAAACCCTATATTAAAAGCCATTTAGAACTACAAAGGGAAATAACTCTAATAGAATTGACCCCTAACCCTTACTTTTTTGTCTAAAGTATTTGTCTTGCATATATGAACATGTTTGCAAGGTTTGATGAAAATCCAGCAATGACTCTTCAAGATATTAAAAAAACAAAACGTTACGGACGGACGGACGCACACACGGACGCACACACACACGCACGCATGGACAACGTGAAAACAGTATACCCCACCACAAACAAAGTTTGCGGGGGGTATAATAAATTTTACAATCTAGTCTACGTGTAAGCCTCTATATGTGACCCTTGAAATATACAACAGGTCATTTAAATGTTATGTAATAAAGAAGTGCTATAGAAAAAAGCCAACTACTATTGTTTCTACCAATTTTCTTTACTGATGATATGATCCTATCAGGCACATGGCGTCAAAACAACGTCGTATCGACGTCATGACGTCACATCGACGTTGATTCTATGTTTTTAAGGTTGAGTGCATGCTGGGATATTTTCATTAAGAGAATTTCCAGTTGTATACCTGAAATGATAGTAGTTTCTCAAAATCTGGTCTGACAAACGCAATTATGCCCTCAGTGGCACCATCGAGTGTTACACCACGTACAAGCATAATACCAAGGAAAAGAAATGGTACTGTAGCTGTCACATACACGACCTACAAAAAACATTATAAATATTGATGAATAGGGTAAAGTTGGGTAAATTCGGACAGTTGGGTAAATTCGGACAGTCGTCTAAATTCGGACAGCGACCTTTATTGGTTCATATTTCAAATATTGGAATAACAAATAAATTAACTAAGCAAACAGTGAAAATCCTGATGAGACAGCTCATAAGGAGCCGTCTCATCTAGATATACACTGTTTGCAAATTTGTGTCGGAATTTACCTGATGTCCAAATTTACCGGACTTTACCCTATCTATGTCAAAATACGAGGTTTGTTCAGAACAATTGAGACAATGAAAAAAAAAGGAAACCAGTAAAGCTATGAAATGGATTTTATATTACAAAATACCAAGGACTTATTTTTTTATTATTGTGCCAAATATCAAAGCCCAGAGTCCATTAGCTTGGTTCTTAACACCATTTGAAACTTATAATCTTACCAGTACCGGAGCATGCTGCGGCCATTAACGCGACATCATGTACATTCAAGTTGACGTTAAAGAAGAAAGGAGGGATCACTATTTCTCAAAGTACACACCATCTAACTCAATACACTTCCTATATGTCTCTGAATCCACTTATTCAATACGTTTCTGCTCCACTCCTTATCTAGTTTCCACACAGCATTTAAGGTGGCCCCTTTCAGCTCACAGAATTCAGTAAACTTGATACCCTGCAACTCAGCCTTGACATCAGAAAAAACAGCGAAATACATGGGTACCAGGTCAGTACTGTAAGGAGGATGTGTGATCTGTTCAAATCCAAGTAACCCTATTTCTAACTGTGTGGTTGCCGCTGTATGCACGGGTGCGTTGTCTTGGTGAAACATAACATTTTCAATCTGTTGTTACAATTAAGGCTGATAGGGCACAATTCATTATTGTATACATTGGCCCACAATATAGGTTTTACTGTTCTATACTATTCCTATATGTTTTCCTGGTCCAGGTTTTGGTCTGTCGTTCAGAAAATTCTAAGAGTTCATGATCACTCTAGAATTTTTTTTAATGTCACGTTGTCCCAAGACTTATCTCTGTACTCAGTCTGTCTGTGCAGTCTGACAGGAAAGTAGACCAAACTCAAAGGTGGTGTTAAGCCACAATGTTTGCAGAATGCCCTCAGGAGTGGCAGCCCCTGATTGACTGGCTTTCCAAAACTCTTTGATGTCATCATTTATGATATCATTGTTTGTTTGGTAAATTGTCCTTTTTATTGCTTTTCAACTTTGGTTGCCTCATTTTTATAAAAGGTATTTCAGACTTTGGCGAAACCAGGATGATAAGTTCTTGTTTGTTTGTTTTGTTGCTTTACGTCCCAAGTCAACAGCTATGGTCATTGCGGGACGGTCAGTTTACCTAACCACACTTTTTCCTGGGCAGGCTTGAACAAGCGGTTAACACACTTTTGCTTGTAACTGACAACAACCTTTCTTGAATAAATCAGCGGAAGGGAGGAGAATGACCATAGAAATTATTTCATGATCAATCTCTACGAAAGTATGGGACCGGACCGGGATCGAACTCGCGACCCCTGGATCTGCAGTCAGACACGCATCTGTAGCCAGACACGTTACCGACTGCGCTACGCAGCCAGGTGGATGATAAGTTCTGATGATTAGTTCTGATACAATCAAAGCTGGAAAAGAATATCCTTAAAGCAAGAGAGTTCCCACTCTCCACAATTTTTCTTTTTTAAACTGACAAAGAAGCGACAAAGCAATAATGAAAGTTCCAAGACAGGAATTTCCTGGAAGAGATGGGTCTCATTAATTTCATGCGAGTTAAGAAGTCTTAATGGGTATTTTTTCTATTTGTCTGTTGAAAATTGAACTCGTCAACATCCCTTTCTCCCTTTCTGATATAATACTAAACCCGGACCTACTTGTTTGTTTTGTCATCTGCAGGCAGGATGTGTCTTCATTGCCATTATCTTCTGTGACAACCTCATAGTCAATATCAACAAGTTTTACATTTTTTTTTTCAAAATTCCCAACCCTCTTGTTGTCTATAGATACAGTATCATTGACAGAAATGTCATTTGAGGATGCCATCTTGTTTGTTATGACAGTGGGGAAGGATATGATCATTTAACCTAATTTGCATTGAACCACTAGTTATTCATTTTATGATTATCACAGACGGATCGGTAGTAATTGAGCGATCCAACATATTTGTGATATGTAACGTTCACTTGGAGAGCATCAGGAACATTGTTGTCAGTTATTTTCTGGAAGATGGCTTTGCGTACATTTGTAGTGGTGTAGCGTTTATTATTGTGTAAGTTAGCTTCTTCAGTCAATTATTTTCATGATGTGTTCAATTTCTTATTTTGGTTACAACTGCAGGAAGGAACCACATCTCATTTACAGCCTAGTTTTTAATTGTATGTTACTACTGCGAGATAAAAGAGGTCCTCTGGGCAACAAAACTCATTTGGCCTTTTAGACTGAAAGAACAATTATGTATCAACATACTATCTGTGACTGTTTTCAGGGACGTCAAATATCAGTGGAGAACATTCCAAAAAAGTAGTTTCTATATCATCACCAGTCCTTACTTTGGTTGACTTCATAATTTTCAAGTATTGTTTAGTAGCATAAACATATTTAGCTAAATACCACCCCAGAGATTTGGTCTAAACACCTCTTGACCACCTCTGATGCCAAGATATAAAGTATTGAGATACTGTTACTCAAAAAGTGTTTAGAGCAGATGGTGCAGTATTAAGGCCAAACTGAATATTTTCATCAAGTTTGTTAAAGAGGTAATCTATCAAGGTTTTTTGGGGGGTTTTCCATGTAACTTGAGACACCACAGCTATAAACTTATCCCCTTCCCCCTCCCACCATAGTTTCACCAAATGCTTGAGACGAAAAAATTACAGAGTCATACGTACGCAATTTAATAATCTATCAAAGTTACGTATCAATTCATAAAGACAAAAGGGCACCATAAAAAATAGTTAGTGAGTATGATCAGGAAATACCACAATCACAAACCACAGACAGCCCTGTGGTACGGCGAAGAAGAGCCGCCCAACTATCACGAGACACCAGGAAGAAAAATTAAGTTAAACCTTACTAATATTTATAACAGTGACAAAAGTCCAATAAGGTAAAGGTCTAGATCTTTACCTGAATTCCCTCTGACTATTAGTGCTTATCAGTCAGAATCAGCTTAAAAATTTAATGTTGCCCAGGTTTTTTTCTCTAGTGTGTTCTGATTTTCATTGTGCAACTGAAAATCTTCCAAGGTTAATAGCTTTGACTTTGGATAGCGCCTTGTTTCCAAGCAGGCACTATGCTAAAAACGTTATGCATTTGCTTCTGTAATAGATAAGAAAGCTGTCACACTTTCATGCAAGATAATAATTTCTTACATGAACTGACAGCCTATCTTATATATAAGTAGGATTTTAAGCTGACAACTTCTCTTTTATAAGTGAAAGTGGGATAAAATGACCTCCTACAAAGTGTGTTGCCATTTGGTTTGATTTCATGACCCAACTTTTTTAAGCTGAAGAGTTTTATTTGATAATTATTAGTCCCGGAGTTTAATGGTGTTTTGCAATTGATCCTTGTTATTGGTGACCCTACTAGTTTGTCAAATATCTTGCTGACAAAAAAAAGAGAGATCTGGTTGCTTTGCATTATTTGTGGTGGTCTTGCTGTTGTCTGGTGTCTCAGGGTGTCTTGGGTTGGTCCCTGTTTGTGGCATTTCCTACTCATACTCACTTATTTTCTTTCTGTTCGTTTGCTGATTTCCTGCTAATAATCTAACCCTTTGTACACTGTTTTATTGACTCATGCAGATGAATGTAATAAAGATGAAAGTGTCCATTATATATTTTAAGTGGTCGCTGGTCATAATTTTAGTCCCTGAAGATTGTGTTATACCTCATCAAGACGTGTAGACCCAGATGAAATGACGCATGATGCGGCATTTCATCTGGGTCCTCACTGTTTGTCAAAGTACCCATTTAGGGGTTTCTAGAATACAAAGGGTTAAAAAAGACAATGTACCTTCCCTAGTGTCTTTGCTCCTTTCAGAACTGCCAGTACGACAAACGTCCATGCTAAAAACGAACAGATGACGAGATGTAGCTGTAGCCCACCAAGATCTTCTAGGCCAGTTGATCGACCCACCGCATTATATCTTTAAATAGACAAAATTTACATTTTGTCACATTCTAAACGATGTCGGTGACTTTTCTCAAGTACAACTCAAACACATGCTATCTTTTTAGATAAATAATGGATTTCAGACATCATATTGTATCATTGTGGTACAATAATGAGCTGATTAGAAATTGGGTAAGCATGCTTGCTAACTCATTTTACGTTTGGGGGACATAGTTTTCCTCTAAAAACACTACTTTAAAATTATCAATTGTTTCAAAAGAAATTGATCGTTTAACAAAATGTAACGTTACTGTATGAGGACTGATCAAAAAGTTCTCAGCCTGATCTGCTTTGGTGTGATTCAATGAATTAACAATTTTGTCAGTCTGTCATTAGATCTTATTGAAGGACAGTGGGAGTATAAATCATGCAGGCATGCTTGGTTGCTTATGTAAATCACTTTTTAGAGAGGATGGTGCGACACATTTGCAAAATGGAGAAGCTTGAATTCAGAATGGTTATCAAGTACTTCTGTAAGAAAGGATTGCCTCCAATGGAATTCAGGTAGACTTCATGGAAACCCTTAGGAAGGGGTCTCATTACAGCCCAGTGAAAAAATGGACAGCAGAAATTAAGAGGAGAGAAAGTGTTGAGGATAAAGGACGGTCTGGCCGCCGCTGATGAAAATGTCAATGAAGTGCACATCCTGGCTATGTGTGATAAGATGCGAGACTTGCAAAGCATAGCTAGCGAAGTGGACATAAGTTTTGGGACAGTGCAAGAAATCCTAGCCGACATCTAAGGTATGTCAAAGGATTGGCAAGATGGGTGCCGCAAATGTTGACAGTTATAGAAATGTTGATCAGAATAGGACTCGGCTCGATATTTCTATGTATCTCCTGTCTCACTATGAAGATCATCCTGTTGATTTTATCTAGCGAGTTGTAACCCAAAAGGAGACATTGGTTCACCACTTTGTCCCAGAGTCAAAAATGCAGAATAAAAAACAATGGACGCACCCTGGCTCTTCCCTCCTAAGAAATTTAAGAGGGTTTATTCAGCAGGGAAGGTTATGGCTTCCATCTTTTGGGATAGTCAAGGGGTGATCATGATTGATTATCTTGAGCAAGATCGCAGGGTGACAGGTGTATATTATGCAGGCGAATGGAGGTGGCTATGCAAGAAAATTACAAGAAAGAGGCGAGGAAAACTGACTCTCTGTTTCCCTTTTTGCAGGACAACGCCCCTACCCATACGACACAAGTTGCCATGGCTGCTGCGACTGAGTGTGGATTTCTAATCCTTCCTCATCCCTCATATTCTATTAATAAGGCTCCTTCTGACTTCTATATATTCCCAAAATTGCACTCCCATATTCGTGGTTCACAGAATGGGAGCAATGAAGGCGTCATATAGGCAGTAAACGAGTACTTGGGGGACCAGGAAAATGCCTTCTAATTTGAAGGGATAAGAAAGCTTGAACAGAGATGGGCTAAATGCAATGCCTTGAAGGGTGATTATATTGAAAAGTAATGGTCAAATTTTTATTCCCTGGTAGCCCAAAGTACAAGGAGCTGAGAATCTTTTGAACATCTCTCTAATGTAACACAGTAACTCAAGTTACATGTACTTCTTTAAACATTCGAAAGTGACTGATATTTTCTTCTGATTATTGTTGTGTGAGGTTGGAATCAGGTACCTTGATATGTACGCCAAGTCTTTAATTTAAATATAATGATAAAAAAAGTATATTTTCATAACTCTTTATATATATATTATAAAGCTTTGCTATTAAAAATTGATCATATTTTACCAAAGTTACTCTAAAACATTATATGCATATCTAACAAAACACCAAATGCCCATCTATCAGGCTGGTATGCGTTTCATAGTCAGAATCATTCCTGTCCGCACGATAAGAAGTATGAGCTTTGGGTGATCAGTGCTATTAGTTTTTTACTGTTGGTATGCTTATTACTATTGTTGCATACTGCTTTTGAAGAGTCTAGAGTCTGTAACGGAAAACGTGTGTTTGTTACCAGATCGCAAACTCTAATGACAAGTCGATCAAATATATAGCGGATCTTACATGAGTGCCCATGTTTTATTTAATTTATTAAACAAGCTGATGAAAAGAGATAAAATGCGAGGCTTTCCGAGCATTTTACCTCTTTTTAGCAAATATAATTCAATAATACAGGAAGACAAATATTAGATTCTATATATAACATGACACTAAAATTACTTAAAAATCGCATTTTTGGCTTAAAAAACGTCAAGATTTTGCCATCTTTTACGCAACGTTACAATGGACGTCATTACGTAAAGTTACGTTACTAAATCTGTAAACCACTGGTGGTTTATCGATTTTATTGCATGGCGTTATATCACTCCCAGACGTGACGTCATGTGACACACTTGAGAAAATGTGTTTTGTTGTATGTGAACACAAAAGCCCTAGATCAGCATGTGTTTCCGCACAGTATGATTAACGCGTTTGTTTTTCTCTGTCGTGTATGTATAAACAGAATAATACATTCAAATGATTGTTTAAGATTGTAGCTATAGTCTCCATGGCTAACAAAATACACGGACCTATAAGAACTATCTTTCGCTAACCCCCAAAACAGAAATTTAGCATGGAGGCACATATCATATTAAACCATAAAAATAGTTTTACCATGATTTTAACAAGGTGCTTAATACATTCAATAGAAAAGGTGTAAAATGATCTGAACGGGACCAAAGATAAAATAACCTATATGAAATATGACCAACATTCCAAAGAATGAAATTATTTTTGTGTTTTGGTGTATCAGCCTGGCATTTTGAAGTTGGTGCGTGTGTGTTTTAAATTATTAATGATAAAGACACTAACTTGATATTTAAAAGGGGTCTGTCTGTCTGTATAAATGATGGATTGATGATTAGTTTTAAAATATCCAAGCTCCTATTTACAACACTCGTTACATCACAGATACTTATGTTTACCTTGTTGTTTCGACAAATATATGAGACGTTTTACGAGGTAAGCGAACTTTTTGCCTTTATGTCTGTCCCAAATGGGCACAGCAAACTATACAAAGAAATGATATCGTACTGAAATACATTTGAAATATTGAAGGTACAAAACGCGGTAATCTGTTAAGCGCCAAAATGGAATAAAGCATACATTTATACATGTATATTTTTAATGCTTCAGCATTATAAATACGCTTTGGTAAAACGTAACACTGATGTTTTGTAGCAATTTTCTGGTCATCGCATTTAAACAAAAGATAAAAAAACAAACAAGAAATGTCACAAACATGTGACGAATAACTCCAAAGGAATTGGTCTAGCATAAGACACATTTGAGGAAAGTTAGCTGTAATATAGCATGAAAAACCTAGAAATGAGGCCAGAAGTCAATGTCAAGGTCAAAGTGACTCAAAATGGTATGCACCACTCCGCCATCCAAAGAGGAATCACCACCTTGAATTTGGGATTCCTATATCAAATAATATAGGAGATAAGCTCTGGACACAATAATTCTTAAAACTAGGTCAGAGGTCAAGGTCAATGTGACCCAAAAATGGATTGTGACACTCCAGCATCCCAAGATGCATTTACATACCAAATTTGGAATTCCTGTTTCAAAGAAAATAGGAGATATGCACCAGTATCTAGAAACTAGGTCAGAGGTCAAGTTCAAGGTCGTCATTCCAAGATGCATCCACACACCAAATTTGAGATTCCTACCTCAAAAAATATGAGATATGCTCTGGACATGATTATTCTAAAAACTAGGTCAGAGGTCAAGGTCACAGTGACCCAAAAATTGTACATGGCACTCCGCTATCCCAAGATGCATCCACACACCAAATTTGGATTCCTAACTAAAAGAATATAAGAGATATGCTCGGGACACAATAATTCTTAAAACTAGGTCAGAGGTCAAGGTCACAGTGACCCAAAAATAGTATGTGGCACCCCGTCATCCCAAGATACATTTACACATCAAATTTGGAATTCCTATCTCAAAGAATATAGGAGATATGCACCAGACTCAATGTAGTCTCTAGAAACTAGGTCAGAGGTCAAGTTCAAGGTCACAGTGACCCAATTATGGTACACGACACTTTGTCATCCCAAGATGCATCCACACACCAAATTTGGGAATCCTACCTCAAAAAATATGAAATATGCTCCGGACACGGTTATTCTAAAAACTAGGTCAGAGGTCAAGGTCACAGTGACCCGAAAATGGTATGCAACACACTGCAATCCCAAGATGTATCCTCACACCAAATTTGGAATTCCTACCTCAAAGAATGTAATAGATATGGACTGGACATGAAAGAGGGACGGACGGTAAAACTAGGTCAGAGGTCAAGGTCACAGTGACCCAAAAATGGTATGTGACACCTTGTCGTTCCAAGATGCATTTACACACCGAATTTGGAATTCCTATCTCAACGAATATAGGAGATATGCACCAGACTCAATGCAGTTTTAAGAAACTAGGTCAGAGGTCAAGTTCAAGGTCACAGTGACCCAATTATGGTACGCGACACTTTGTCATTCCATGATGCATCCAAACACCAAATTTGAGAATCCTACCTCAAAAAATATAAGAGATATGCTCCGGACACGATTATTTTAAAACTAGGTCAGAGGTCAAGGTCACAGTGACCCAAAAATGGTATGGGACACTCCGCCATCACAAGATGTATCCTCACACCAAATTTGGAATTCCTACCTCAAAGAATATAAGAGATATGGACCGGACACGAAAGAGGGAAGGAAGGTAAAGCTAGGTCAGAGGTCAAGGTTACAGTGACCCAAAAATGGTATGTGACACCCTGTCATCCCAAGATGCATTTACACACCAAATTTGGAATTCCTATCTCAGAGAATATAGGAGATATGCACCAGACTCAATGCAGATTCATGAAACTAGGTCAGAGGTCAAGTTCAAGGTCACAGTGACCCAATTATGGTACGCGACACTTTGTCATCCCAAGATGCATCCACACACCAAATTTGAGATTCCTACCTCAAATAAAATAAGAGATATGCTCCGGACACGATTATTCTAAAAACTAGGTCAGAGGTCAAGGTCACAATGACCCGAACATGGTACGCGACACTCCGCCATCCCAAGATGTATCCACACACCAAATTTGGAATTGCTATCTCAAAGTATATAGGAGATATGGACCGGACACGAAAGCGGGACGGACGGACGGACGACGGACGGACGGACAGTGCGATTACTATATGCCTCCCAAAGTTCCTTTGGGGGCATAAAAACAATCAAAGTATACCAATGTATGTTTTGTGTATGGTAAATGCAATTTTATACCGTCCATATATTACTTAATTAGTATGCTTCTGATATTAAATATGTATTTGGTAGTTTACGGCAAAACCGGACATCTGAAAATGCGAAATGGTATTATTGGACATCTTCGCAAGCCAAGGGTACTAAGTTCACTTCGTTTCATAATGTGTGTATAAAACGATGTAGACTTACATGTAGTATCCTTGACTTGCGGAGATTACTATTTGATTATTCTGCGTCGTTTTGCAATGTTCTGTCATAGTCTGAACCTTCATCTGTGTGTAGGTTCGCTGTGAACAGCAATGACCCTGGATAAAATGTGCAAGAAACTAGACAACCCTACTCTAGACTACTAGAAAATATTCATTATACCGACTGGATCAGTATCATTTAAATGGAAACTATTTCATTCTAGACAGTCCAATATTTACATTTAGGGGTTGCAAGTGGCTGTTTTCACATCATTTTGCTAACAGTTGTTTATATAAAATTGTAGCTGGCTGCTTTACTATAAAAGTATTCTTTATTTTATGCGCGCATCTTCGTTCTTGCGTCTCTTTGTTGCGGTACCACGGGTTGGTCTGTGAATGTGGCATTTCTTGGTGATACTCACTCGTTTGTTTTCATCATGACAAGCAGTCAGATCCTGATTCAACGCACCATTTTTTCATCAGGGTCTAAACTATTTGTAGTTATGCCATGTTTGGATCACAAGATTAAAATGGGTAATGAAAATAAGACTCACTGCCAGAATTCCAGCGCTGAGGAACTGTATTGATGAGATGTCAGGTTTGTGCTAGTCATGTTTGCTGATGATACCGTCATATTGACAGAAATACTAGAGTGATGGTAAGATGTCACATATGCTTGGGTAGTGTTACTGGTCCACAACGAAGCTGTTCCTGAATTAAACAAATCGAATGATTACATCAAAGTATTTATATACCAAAGGGTTCTTCCACCTGCTATCATTTACGCAGATACGCACGTGCGTTATTAACATAGTAACATTCAAGGGAGGTCACCTCCTGTGGTAAAAGTGATTTTACATGCCATAAGGAACTGTCCTTAAAGGAAAGACTTCCCTCTGGGAGCAGAGGGAGCGAATAATTTCCTTTATGAGAAGTTTCCATTATGAAAAAGGACGCTATTGAAGAGAATCATTGCTTGACCCAGTAGTCTCCCTTTGATGTGCGTAACTTTTTCAGCGTTCTGATATGGGATGGTTCATCGTATAAATCAAGGGGTCACAGGTTAGGATTTCAAAATTAAGATGTGTTTCTCTCCATGAAAATTGTTTGTATCTTAGCAAACAGTGCCGACCCTGATGATATGTTGAATGATGCGGCAATCACCTTTTGCCAACTGGAGTACCCATTTAGAGGTTTCTAGTATACAGAGGTTTAAAATGATTGTAAATATGTTGTTTCTTATAATAAAGTAAATATGAGCTCCGACATGAGATTTCTAACAATGTGGTGTGTGCGACTAGCTAAGCCTCAGATCAGCCTGCCCATATGCGCAGTCTGATCAGAGCCTTTGCTAGTTGCTCGAATATCCTATGAGTATTAAGCTACTTACTTAACATCATTTGGAATTTCTAAGCTTAAAAGGAGACTGCCCGAGTCTCCACTTGTCAAAATACCACATTGTTGGAAATAACATTTGACGGCTCAATTTAATATAAGTAAAGAATTTCTAGCGATAAGGCGTGCAATCTCCCTAAACGAGACGTTCGTTTTATTTTGTTGAAATAACGACTGGAGAAACTAGGCACATTCAACAAATATATATAGACGAGCCGTCGATGCAACATTGCCCCCCCAATTTGTATATTTAAAACGGGTTTTCCTTCATGCATGTAATAACTCACTTCTTATTGAATGAGAATTTATTTCGGTCATCAACTGTGCTTGTTATTCAGTAACATATATGGGAACTAGACCGTTAAACAGGGAACCACTCTATGTACAGTAAAACTATTTATACAGTTGATGTACAATAAAAACGACCATATTGCAATGTGGTCTATTTTTGTCAGATATTTAATGTCTTCTTTCGCTTATACAACCCCTTTCCCCCCTAGACCCAAGACGCCATTTACATATGTTATATATTTGTATAGCGACATTTAATTGTCCAAAGGGCATCTTGGGTCTAGGGGGGAAAGCATCTAAAAACAAACTGAAAGACGCCAGTTTCATCTTTTCAATGACAAACGTCACAATTTTAAGTATATTTCGTACGCATGCGCAGAAGGAATACCGCAAAGTTTTGGATATTAAGGGCACTTATATCCTTAATATTTTAGCACTTTTACTTGTTGAAAACCTGCAAAGGATTTACTAAAACTATCGTCTAAACGGCACCCAGTATAAAGACGTAAAATGAGGGGTGGGAGTAGAAGACGCAAGTTTTCACGGCTTTGTAAATTATGGATCGCTTTGAAACCTATTTTGTTGCTTTCTATGCATATTTTACTACCGAAACAGTCCAATTTTAAAAATATTAGGGCAATTTGAAAATTTAGGTATTGTAATCATGTCAACTAGGGAAAATATACGCCTTATCGCTAGAGCTCCTTAATAAACTAATTGTAAGTAAAGGTGGTAACTAATTTGGATTCAAGCGCGGACCATAATTTCGCAAAAAATGCTATTTTTGCAAACAAAAATATGTTACATGAGCCGCATTACGTTGCTAAAATGGGTGTTACAGAAACAAATTCCTACAAAAGAGAGCATAACATTTCAAATCAAGAACGGGTGTTTTACGTAGGGTATCTTTTCAGGATCTACTCAGAGCTGAAAGCTGAATATGAAATGTAGTCTATGGTATAATGCAAGTAGGTATTCCATAATAGTGCAATCAGGATTTGGAAAAAAGATATAATAAATTAAGCTTGAGATTGTTTACACCAAAAGTAAGTAATGCCTGCGTATGAATGGCTCTTTCTGGTCATGTTTTTTTTTATTTTTGTTACTTTCCCATGTGGTATCCTTGGTCAGGTGTGGTACTTGATTGTATCGTTTCCTGATCGTTGCCTCCTTTCTTACTTTAAGAGTGCGTACCAAAAAAATAATTTTCTTATTTCTCAACCAAAACATATGTTGTGGGTACCTAAACGAACCGTCTCAATGAAGCGGTTCTTTTGAGCACTCAAAACGTATGTTAAACTGATGTGTAAGAAAATATTTACAATTTTACGATAAAAAATTGTTTATCTAAACCTATAAAATGGACTGCACCAGTCTAGTTTTCTCAAGATAAGGTCCAATCTGTTCAGGTCCAATCTGTACTATAATAAATAATACAAACTTAATGGCTAGCCCTGAGCGTCCGATACGGATCTCCACTTGTTATTTGAGTTGAAATCAATGTCAAATGTAAATTATAAATGTGAAAGTACATGTAAAATTGATTTTGTGTCACGATATATTGTAGATTATTTAAAATGAGGCATCGATCTTTTTCCATTGAAAATTAGGTCATGACCATTAGGTACCACACAATCAAGCCTGGAGCGCTTAACTGACCTTAAATGATCACCTAAAATCATTGCGAAGCTCAACGATTCAAGATCGTCAATCCAGAGGTTCCTGTAAACTCGTTTCGAAAACCGCGATTATATTTCCGAGCACAGGTTTAGATTAATAAAAATGTAACGATTTTCTTACCCATAATGTTTTGCATATGTTTGAGTGCTTAAGAAAACCGTCTCATTGAGAGAAATAAGAAAATTATTATTCTGTTACAGACTCTAAACTAAAGTCCTGTATATGTATGGGAAAACACTCCCGCCCATGTTTTGACAAAACAAACTGAAAAACCCGCATTGCATAAGCTTAAAGGGTAATAACTGGACGTAGCTACTTGGTGTTATGAAAACATTTCAACACAAAAACGCAATTGACACTGCCCTTGTCAATGTTTACCTTGGATATACTGGCCTTGCCCTCACAAGGAAGACATTTGTTTTGTCATGGTAAACAATTGTGCCAAGCCATATGTAAATCTGGCAAAAGATGTGAAGATCTACACCAGAAACAAATATTCCATTTCCCCTTGTCCTGTGAGCTTCATAAAGACCTATGTCATATAGAGAGCACATGGTCTTGTTGGTGGACATTTGTGACAAGTGATATGAAAACCGGAGGAAGGATATTAATGTTTGGCCTAAGAAATAAATTTTCCAATTGACCTTTGCATATGACCTTAACCTCGAACATACACAACTAAGTCAAATTCACGACGCATCATCTTGTCGTGGTGGCCACTTGCACCAAGTGGTATGATCATTAGGGCAGGGGGGGGGGGGGGCTGTGTAAGTAATGCGTGGTAAAAGATTTTTCAATTTTGTCCAGGCGTGTGACCTTGACCTTGAACATTTGAACCTAGATATTATATTAGACATTGTATTGCTTTGATGCACAAAGTGATTTGATAATTAGTGAAAGGATACATAAGTTATGCTACGGAAACAAATATTCCGCCTACGATCGTGCATGTACAGAACAGGATTATATACACAACAAATTATCTTGTTGCGTTGGAATTGTGTGCCAAGTCTTATGAAAACCACCAATGGATACGGAAGTTTTGTCTCGCAAAGAAAAAAGTGTACACAGTATACGGTCAATGGTGTACCTCAGAGCAATATACCCCCTCCCTCCACACACACATCGTTTTTGATGACACGGGCATAACTATTGTGAAGGTCGCACAAGGACGATTTGTGCTAGTTATTTTCTTCAAATTGGGCCATTAGTTTTTGAAACTATTTTTTTTTTATTTGATTGCCATAACAACAAGAACGCTGCGAGATTTTGAAATCTTTATACAAGTTTGAAAGACACCATTTAAGAATAATTGCTGTGGAGTTTGTTGATATTCCACCCAGTGGTTCAGGAAAAATTGGCGTAGCTCCACTTACGCAGTTACGCACGTGCGTAATAAAATAGTAACATTCAAGGGAGGTCACTTAATGTGGTAAAAGTGATTTTCCATGCCATTAGAAACTTCTCTTAAAAGGAAATTTGCTCGTTTTCAATGTAATCCCCTAGCAGGCACATGGCGTTGACACAACGTTGTTTTAAGGTTATGTGCCTGCGTGCTGGGCCGGATTAACTCAAGAGCAAATTGTATAATTACCTTGGCAGTTTGGTGTATTCCACCAGTTTCCACAGGTCGTCCATGGAAGCGTAGCAAACAGGGAGTTATAGAGAAAATAAAAAGTCCAAGCCAGGACAAATATGGAATACCAGATCACGGTCAGAGACAAAGCCACTTGCAAAGGACCAACACCTGAAATGTAAAATTCAGCTATGAAATAATGGTACTTATCATAGATAATATACAATTATTGACTTCAATGAGGTAGTCATGAGGATTGATCTACAATTGTGCAGTTACAATTGCGGGAAACGTAAAATAGTTGAAACCTGAACAAAGTAGAACAGGTCCCGAAATTATAAATCGTTTTCCATGCTCACCTCAGCTCAGCACGAAATTTATCCTGCTCATTAATGTTAAAATGCCAACAATGGTTTGTTTGGTGTTTTACGACGCATCAACCCTTGTGGGTCATTAGCGTCAGACGATACTAAACTAAACATGATTTGGATGGAAAAAGTACAAATTTGTAACAAATAAAATGGATGATAATGATGAATTTTTAAATGACATCGAGTTGCTGTACGATTGTTTACAGGTAGGATCATGTACAATATATTCAGTTTCAAAGAGCTATTCCAGACGACTGTACATGTTCTTTGACTGAACAACATATAGCGATAAACGATCATAATGATGCAATGATACTATCTATAGGGCATTATAGGTATAAAACAAACACAATTTAAAAAAATAGCGATTTGATTTTGTTAAAAAGACTTATTTCTTTTTAAAATGCCAGAATACATGTACTACCCATATGTATATCTTGAAATAACTGTTTCATGTTATCAACATGGAAGCTATTATTTCTTACTTACGCAATGTCGCCACATTCCAAAAGGAAGTGACATACAGTCAATGGTTCGTCGCAACCAACACATTGTGGCTGCTCTTCTCCTTGCAGTAAATATGAATGAGTGTCTCTTCTATGACCTAAGTGGAGACGAGCTAAAACGCCAACAATGGTTGGCATTTTAACATTTATTAGCATTATACGTAAATACAACATCTGAGAGACTGAAAAGCAAGAAACTTCTTCATTAGTCGCTATTTTAGTTTTTTATAAAGAGTTGAAATTTTGTGCTCAGTTGAGTTGAGCATGAAAAAAAGCTTTATAACCTCGGGGGCCTGATGTGACCCCATTTCCTATTTTGTACATTTCACGCGGTTGTTCATACTAGTAGCAGTGCTTACTTGACGATTATGCCTGGCCTCCAGATAAGAGTGTGCACAGTAAAACTATTTTGTTTATTTCTCATCGAAAACATATGTTGTGGGTACTCAAAAGAACCGTCTCAATAAGACGGGTCTTTTGAGTCTTTAAAATTGATGGGTAAGAAAATAATCGCAATTTACGCTAATAATTTTTTCCAACATTGATCTATGGATATGCTACGTTTTGTGGTATCTCATTTGGGTTTTCGCGGTTGGTTTGTGATACTATACATGTATATAAATTATAAACGTGTTAAACAAAAATGATTAAAAAATTACCTTTCAATAATGGACAAAACTCAAAAGCCAGGCCCGCGCTTTTCCCAGTGAACTGACCAAGACAAACTTCCATATAATATAGAGGACCGCCGGCCGTGATTAGGAAGAAGAAAAACGGAATTAGAAAAGCTCCGCCGCCATTTCTGCTGCACGTGATAGGGAATCTCCACACAGATCCTATTCCCACTGTATACCCCATAATTGCGAGGAAAAACTCGATCTTGTGGCCCCACGTTCCTCGCTTCTCGTTGTCTTGTCCGTAACTATCCTCAGATTCTGAAGAGCTGCTCTCTAAGCCATCTTGTGGGTACAACTTCTTGTCATGACCATTTTCAGTTGGCAAGTCTGTTTTCAGAAGGGCAGTATTTGGATAGAGTTCAACTACTGCGTTACCGTTCCGACAGTGACCATTTTCTCGTAATGGAAATGTTTCGTCACTTGGCTTCATCTTGTTGCTGTGTCAGAATCACAGTTGGAAATACACACCGTTTACCTTGATGTTCTGAAAACAACAATAATATTTAGTAAAGAGATATATTGAGAAATGTATCTGCTTGCATTTATAATGTATACAGTCCACATCCTTTTGCACACAGTATAAGTCTATTAATGTACATAATCAAAAATAGGCTGGTAAATTTGAAGCAAACGCTGATCGTATTTTCTTTTGGTGACTGATAAAAATGTCAAGACATTTTTTTGGCATATAATTAGGAAAAACAGGCCTCCAGATAAGAGTGCGCAATAAAAAAAAACTTATTTCTCAACCAAAACATATTATATATTGTCGGTACTCAACGGAACCGTCCCAAAACACATGTTTAATCTTATTCTTACGCTAAAAAATGCTTAATTTAACCTATGAGAAACTGTATAGTAACTGTAATTGTTAAACGTGGTATGTTCTATTCAATTAAAAGTGTACAAATGTACAACCGCAGTAAGTTTACAAAAACGCAAAAGTAATACAATACTTACTAAAATACTAGTTCCTTCTATTTGACTCAAACTTTAAGTCAGTTATATTATTATAGCTAATTCTCGTTATTTGCCTTGCATTCAATATCAAACCGCCGTGGCTTAATACAATGAGAATTCTAAGGGCACAGCGTTACACTAAATTTGTATCTAACATTTTATGTGTAAACCAATATCTGTTTTCGAAAGCAAAGGCAAAATCAAATCAGGTAATTTTATGTTTCTATCAACATTCATTTCGTCTACGTGGAGTATTTAATTTTTGACGTAATTGACCATTTTTATCCAAACGAATATTAATAATCAAATATATAGCCCTCATCATACTGTATAGAAGACAAGAGAATCTCAACATGACCGAACACAATGCACCTGTTACGGCTGTTTGAAATTAAAGTCGGTTGACGTCAACAAAGAAACGCAGCGACAGGGAGTGTTGATAAACGATAATTTCCAAAACTTTATGTGTTTTTTCCTTCAATATCAGATTAAACAGTATGTTTTCAAATCGAATTAAACATCATTATTTAGGCGTCAATTGCTAAAATACACTAATGTCAGAATGAAAAGCGTGATCAAAATCAGTTTAGGTAAATCATTACTCATTGTACAGGAACATAGGATATGATTTGAAAGTATCCTAATCAAGAAAAAGTGGACGATCCTAATCAAGAAAAAATGGACGTAAGATGTTACGTTTTTATTGATTTTAAAAATATTTTACCTGGCTCCGAGGTTATAAAACTTTTTTCATGCTCAACTCAGCTGAGCATGACATTTATCCAGCTCATAAATGTTAAAATGCATGATAAATACAACATCTGAGAGACTTAAAAACAAGAAACTTCTTTATTTGTCGCTATTTTAGTTTTTATGAGCAGTTGAAATTTGGTGCTCAGTTAAGTAGAGCATGAAAAAAGTTTGTTAACCTCGTGGCCTGTGCATAGTTTGGCCAGGAGGTAACATCAAGCAGAAATATCTTTGTTTAAGAAATAGATTCGCGCTCGCAGTGATTTGTTGCTTAATATATCACTGACTGGAGGTCAGTCGTTAAAGTGAGTAAATCATGAGCGCGGGGCGCGAGTGATTTATCCTCTTACGACTGACCGACAGACAGTGATATATTAAGCAACAAATCCCTGCCTTTGCGAATTTATTTCGATTCTTATACACAAAAAGATTGAAAATATGAACGAATCCTTCAAAGACTGTAACGATTCTGCCATCTTTATCAAAGAGTTAGAAATTCCCGCAACTCTTGTTTGGGCTGTAACGCATATTTTTACGTACGTTTTACGTCGATTAGCTGTTAAACGACGTTACGCCGTCTATTGTCAACGGTACAATGCTGTATGTGATAGATTACGTCATGAAAATCAAACTGGCGACCGAATGACGTCACGGAAGTCCGTGCCCAGTCCCTACAGTGAATTATCAAACAATAAATCACTGAATTCATCCATTGGCTATATAGGCGAGGTGTGTTATGATTAAAAATAAATTACTTTTTCACTATATCATTGTGACTTTATTTATATAGTCGCGGGTTTGCTAAAATATTTATTAAAAATTCGAGTTGGCTACTTACAGGTTCAGTTATATTATGCATTCAAGCCTGGGGTACCACCAGAAACCAATGATTCTTATTGAAACCGTGGTTAGTGAAATATCGTGGAACAAACTACCGGTCTTTTATACTCGGAGAGACCGGTTGTCTGGTTCACCATGGCTCTCAGAGCATAAATGTTCTACTAAATGTCCTGGTTAACGAACCCTTCAAACAAAATCTAAATCAATAGTAACCTGAGTCTAACACCCATTATTTTCTAATTATATGCCGGTATATTCGTTCCAACCTGCACGTCTGTTTGCTTTTTTGTAAATGTTTCATAATTTCGAACTTTCTGGAAGATATAAACAGTCAAAGAAACTTTAAAGTACCCTTAATACCAACTTCCGCACAAAATATCACCTATACGCAAGGTCTAGATTGATATAGGGAGTATAAAACAGTTGCAATGTATATTTAAAATGATTGTCCACCTGTATGGGAGATAATCCATTCGCTAAAGTTTGTAGATTATCTCCACGTACAGGCGGACAAACCATGGTATTACTATCATGCACGGATCCAGAAATTTTTCCCAGAGGGGGTCCAATTCTGACGTGTTTTCTTTTTTTCTTTTTTTTTTTCTTTTTTAATGAGGGGAGAGAGGATCCAATAGCAATTAAAGCGGGCCATCATCGGCCTGCCTGCGAAACCCCAGTTGTTACTTTCTTACCGAACAGGTTTAATATACTTAAAATGGCGTTTACATCTTATGACTAAAATTGCACCCCATTTGAATTTTGCATCCTGGCGCAACTTGCGCTTATAAACTTCAATTTGGCGTATGTATTTGAAAACGACTAATACTGGTGGAGTAATACAACATTTTTACATACCTTTGAATAGTTCATTATGTATTTTGAGGGGACACATATAAATTCTTTCCAAATTGAATTGTATTTTTGACTGAAGGTTTGGTTTCCTCTTATAAACCACCTTCTTACAGGGTACATTTAACAGTTAACACGGCTGAAAGGGACGATTCTATTATACATGTAGGATGGCCTGCACGGTTTAAAAAAACATAGAAAGGTCAAAAAGAAATATATTCGTACATGTATCAAGTGGTATTACTTTCAGTCAACTCTAATACATTGTATAAACAGATTTCACGACCCTTGGGTCTGCACTATTATCACTGTGAGTCCGTGTGTCACGGTCCGTTGTGAAAATGCTCATAACTCTTGAACCACATGGTATATTTTGACCACATTTTGTATACATATGTATGTCAACATTCCCTTACAACTGGCGTGCAAAACTGCCTTTCTTCACTGTTAGCAAAGGTACTCGTTTAGGAGTTTCCAGTATTCAAAGAGTTAGACTAAACATAGGTTAGAAAATAAGGAAAACTAAGACTGCAGTCGATACAGGTAGTACACTATCGCAAATATCCGTTTTTTACCGTTGACCTTGGGTCACACGAAACGTTGCCCAGTACCCAAAATATCATGTGCCCTATGTACGTGTAGAGTTTGAAGTTGCTTCACCCAACGGTTTAGGTGGAGATGCATTTACAAGTATATAAATTATTTGCCCTTGACATTTGGTCACACGAAAGGTTGCCCAGTATACTCTGCATAACGTGATCTTTGCACCTGCAGAGTTTAAAGTTGCTGCGTCCAACGGTTTAGGAGATGGATTTGCAAGAAAATATATTACTTTTCCTTGACATTGGGTCACACTTAAGGCTGCCCAGTACACTCTACTTTACGTGACCTATGCATCTGCAGAATTTGAAGTTGCTACGTCAAATGGTCAAGGAGGAGATGCATCTATAAGGAAATAATTATTTGACCTTGACATTGGGTCACACGAAAAACTGCCCTGTACACTCTATATTACATTATCTATGCTTCTGCAAAGTTCGAAGTTGCTACGTCGAGATGCATTTACAAAAAATGCATTATTTGACCTTGACCTTAGAGACAAGGGCATACAAACATTGCCCACAACCGTCTACATAATGGTGATCTATGCACCTGAAAAATATTTTAGTTGCTACGTCCCGTGGTTTAGAAGAAGATGCATTTTACAACAAAATGGATTATTTGACCTCTAACCATGACCATGGAATGAAGGTCACACAAATAGTTGTTCTGTACCCGCTACATCATGTGACTTAATCAATTTTAAGTTGATATGTCCAACAGATTAGGAGGAAATGCATTTACAAGAAATTACTTTATTTGACCTTTGATGTTGCCTTTGGGTCACGGTCACATGGAATTTTACCCAGTGTCCTCTACATCATGTGATATATGCACCTGCGACGATTGGAGTTGTTGCGATTAAAGGTTTGGGAGAAGACACAATTACATTAACGTGACAGACGGACGACGGACCGACATTGGTATGAAATTAATATACTTTTTTTGTAAAGAAAACAGGGGATATACGCTAACATGTCTTAGCCCACCCCGTCCCGCAGCTAGCAGAAGGTTACAAAGTTTACAGTGCAAATTGTTCCATAATACATAAACATTATCTTAATAGTAACTTGATCTGGCGTACAGTATCACGTCTCGTGGATGAGTCCATACCATTGGATCATCCTCGACGCTACGCGTCTCGAGTGATCCGATGATATGACCTCATCCACTCGACGTGATACTGTACGCCAGATCAAGTTACTATTATGATAATATGTTTATTAAATGCCTTTTTCTGACATTATTCTGATTGTTTATAACCTGTTTTGGTATTTAATCCCCAAATATTGTGGGAACGTTTACCATAACGTTACGTTTCTTGACGTCACGTCATCATGTTTTCCGTCTCTGGTTCCATGCTTGATATTTATTTTACGTAACGTTGCCGCAAAAGCAGGTAACAGACGTTAGCCTCGTTTTAAAGGATAGTGATACGGAATCAGAAAACCTCGGTTCGTTGATCCGGCTTTCTGTATCAGATGGCCAGAAAACAGACAGTTGAAACGTTGTACCATTTATAGGTATATTATAAATTGATTTATCATATGACGTTGCGTCTGGGAGTGAAATAATGCCATGCAATAAAATCGATAAACCACCAGTGGTTTAACGTTATGACGTCCACAACAACGGTGCGAACATATATAATGACAAAATTAAAACATTTTTACGGCAGAAATGAGATTTCAAAGTAATCTTAATGTCATATGATAAATAGAATCTAACATTCGTGCTCTTGTATTATAGAATTTATTAAAATCATTGCAAAAAAGCGATTAAATGCTCGGCAAACCTCGCATTTTATCTTTTTTAACCCAACTCGTTTAATAAATTCAATAAAACATGAGCACTCATGTAAGATCCTCTATATATGAGCCGCGACATGAGATTTCCAACAAAGTGGAATGTGCGACCAGCAAAGCCTAAGATCAGCCTGCGCATACGAGCAGTCTCATCAGAGCCTTTGCTAGTCGCTTGAATATTCTGTGACTGTTAAACTACTGACTGAACATGATTTGGAGTTTCTAAGCTTTAAAAGAGGCTGCAGATGCTCATCTGTGACTCACCTGTGACTACATTGAACACTTGTCAAAATGCCAAATTGTTGGAAATCACGGCTCATATGAAAATCATCTCATTTTAGAGCGACACCTTTAACAATGACAATGCAAGAATGTTACATGTAGGTCATCAAATGAGCCACGACATCTGATTTCCAACAATGTGGCATTTTTACAAGTGTAGACTCATACGAGCCTGCGAAGCCTCCTTTACAGCTTTGAAACTCCAAATGATGTTCAGTCATTAGCCTAACACTCATACGATCTTCAAGCGACTAGCAAAGGCTCTGATCAGACTGCGCGTATGCGCAGGCCGGTCTGAGCCTTTGCTGGTCGCACATACCACATTGGAAATCTCATGTCGCGGCTCAAATACAATTTACAATGTATTTGAATTCAGAGGTTTGAAAAATCATCAAACATATCGGTGGGGTTTGAAGTCTTTTTGATTGTCTGATTTATACAGGCAGTCCTTGGTTGATCCAGTTACAAGCGGGCTATGGCATAATTAATCAATAAAATTATCTAGAATAATAATAAAGAGTGCAGTATTAAATAAGTTGGAGACCATTCATAAAGTACATCTATGATGTAAAAGCAAGTCACAAGAAGAGCAGAATGAACCATTCATAAACACACTGGTAAATGTATACGTCGATTTGACGGTATTTACATGCCATATGCCAAAAGGACTATAGAATTAGACCATTTTAAGTGTTTGGCATGCACATGGTGATTTATGTAAGCATTTAGGAATAGATTCGATCGGTACTCGAATCTATTCCCAAATGCTTACATAAATCGCCATGCACATACTGAATACTTAAAAATGATTGAAGTCTATAGTCCTTTAGGCATATGGCATGTGTTTTTCTATATAGTATTAACACCAATATCTACCACTTACGGTCTATGAAGTACCGGCAATACGCGTAAATACTACCAAATCGACGTATACAAAAGCTACTGATAATATTTACACGTTTTTTGTGTGGCAAGGCTGTTAACTATTGAAATGTAAAGGACACACAAACTTTTCTTAAAAGTATGCCGAATGCATCTGTCAAAATATTTTGTTTGATGTTTTAGAAGCTTCAACATTATATAATTATGCATTTTGTATAAAATTTAATTACCTATATTGTACAGATATCCGTTGAAGTATGGGATGTTAAAGGCAATTTTAACTAGAATTAACTGACTTTATCACATGACGTCGCGCCTGGGATTGATATAACGCCATGCAATAAAATCGATTCGTTGAAAATCCATCCGTTTGTCTCTTTTGATGTCTGAGTTATATTCCTTTTTGTGTTTTAAGATTAAGTTGGAAAATGTCATTCTAGACCAAGTTTGGACGTTACAGAGAAGTTAACATAGAGCACAAGCAAATGCTTTAAAGATATCAAAGCAGATGCTGAATACCAACAAGATTTTGGGTGTACCAATTCTTCACGTGCAAGAGGAATGTGTACCAATTTTTCACATGTAAGGAAATGGTACCAATTATTCACAACCCAACCAAAAACAAATCACATGTGTGACGAATACTATACCAATTCTTCACACGTCAGAAATTATCAACATGAGAAATTTTAGCGCAAAATTTGAACCCCCATCGAAATTGAACATACATAAATTTCATATTTGGCAATTGTTAGCTATTGGTATCGATTCTTCTTATAGGTGTGGAATTTACGAAATGAGAAATGGTTCCTCATCGCTATGACCTTTGGGTCAAATGTCAAGGTCAAATGTACTAAAAATCTGGCTTTCTATTTTGATTGAGCGTGTTCTGGTGTGTAGTCGAGAACTAAGGTTAAAGATTGCCAATATGACCTTGAAGTGTAAACCAAGGTCAAATTTACATAAATTTGTCTATGGCTTGAAATACACAAAGTGCTTTTGCAATTTTTGATTGAGGTGGTTCACGTTTTTACAATAATAGTCTATGGTATGTAGATGATAAAAAATGTTGTTCGGATCGACATTATTGCATTGGAGTCAGGCTTTGCTGGTCGCACATACAACATTGTTGGAAATCTCATGTTGTGGCTAAAATGCTAGATTGCATTTAATAAGAAAATGTTATAATGGTACAAGTTTAACCTTTTCTAAAAAGCTTGCTTGAGCATTTTCTCTGTGTGTGATATCAGTCGATTAAAAACATGACAGTCTTTAAAACATAAAATTGGGCATTCCGGCATATTTGGTTGAAGCAAATAAATATAGAGCTAAATGCATGTTGGTAAAAACAATGGATTGGGCTGGCGGGGCAGATGATGGCGTAATTTTTCAGGGGGTCCAGACGCCCAGTCCCCCTTCTCCCTCTGGATACGCACATGTATATGCAAACAACCAAAATATCAGGCCTGATCTGGGTCCAAACGGTTTGACACTCACATGGTTTACTTGATTTTTTTTTTTCAAAAAAGTTGATTTTTGGAAAAATAGCAAACGACAAAAATATCATACAAAATTACCAAGTATGCAAAGAGTTAATCAATATCACAATTCAGAAATGACAAATGGATCAGAGAAAATATTATACTGACTTGTACAGCTGTGCTCAGTTCGCATTTCCATTCAGGAAAAATCACAGAATTTTACACCAGTTTTGGTAATAAAGTATATTTTGCCAATGCATCTCTAGGGACTTTGATGATTAATTGCCCAACGGCACAGGTCAAGCGGTCAGGCACATAGAGGCAAATTAATGAGTTGAAAGCATGTCTAGTCAAACCAGGTCAGTGTGTAACACCATGTCTGTCTAACTTGGACTTTATTGTCACTGAGGTCAAACAATCTACAGTAGTGATGCTAAATCTTTGTTCCAATCTCGGCCAAATAGATATGCCATCTTTCAAGTTCTCTGATAAACAATCTACAGTAGTGATGCTAAATCTTTGTTCCAATCTCGGCCAAATAGATATGCCATCTATCTAGTTCTCTGATAAACAATCTACAGTAGAGATGCAAGATCTTTGTTCCGATCTCGGCCAAATAGATATGCCATCTTTCAAGTTCTCTGATAAACAATCTACAGTAGTGATGCAAAATCTTTGTTCCAATCTCAGCCAAATAGATATGCCATCTTTCAAGTTCTCTGATAAACAATCTACAGTAGTGATGCAAAGACTTTGTTTCAATCTCGGCCGAATAGATATGCCATCTTTCAAGTTCTCTGATAAACCATCTACAGTAGTGATGCAAAATCTTTGTTCCAATCTCGGCCGAATAGATATGCCATCTTCCAAGTTAACTGATAAACAATCTACAGTAGTAATGCTAAATCTTTGTTCCAATCTCGGCCGAATAGATATGCCATCTTCCAAGTTCACTGATAAACAATCTACAGTAGTAATGCTAAATCTTTGTTCTAATCTCGGCTGAATAGATATGCCATCTTTCAAGTTCACTGATAAACCATCTACAGGAGTGATGTAAAATCTTTGTTCCAATCTCGGTCGAATAGACATGCAACCTTTCAAGTTCACTGATAAACAATCCACAGTAGTGATTCAAATTCTTTGTTCCAATCTCGGCCAAATAGATATGCCATTTTACAAGTTCGCTGATAAACAATCTACAGTAGTGATGCAAAAACGTTGTTTTAATCTCGGCCGAATATATATGCGACCTTTACTTGAAAGATCGCAACAAAAGCATATTGTGTGGTATTTAATGTAAGTAAGCGCGGATATTTGGATGGGTCCGTCTTTCAATTGACTCCCAAACTAGTTTTATATTGCTGTTACACTCGCGGCTAGTGTAGAAAAAAAGTATGGAACCCTAGCAAGATTGCACAAGTTTCACATTTTGTAGATTTCATGCGGCCACGGCTGTACACCTTTATTATGCATAGCGTTCAAAAGTGGGGCATAGCGTTCAAAATTGGGAAAATAACAATCAATGATGACACAGATGAGATTCCGCATTGATAGCACTGTTTGTTAGAATACAGTGAAACCTGTCTTAACCCTCTAGTACCCAAACATAGAATGCACTATCCAAAAAATTAATTTCCACCCAGATACTAGCTTTTGGGAGTCAAATAGAAAACAGGGTCTGAATTTGTGTTGAGGTCAAAGGTTGCCGAGATTGCCACATTGGGCTTTAAGTTTTCATGACAAGATTTTTAAGGCATATATTTCAAGTACCTATTAAAATTTCAGGACACCTTTTTGGATTACAATTTGGTGTATGGAAAAGAATTTATTAGCTTATATATCAGATACATCTGAAAAGGTGAAGTCAATATCTCAATTCTTATTTTTTTTTGAATGCCCAATGTATCATATATAATACAATTTCGTTTTTGGACTTTGTCGAACTTTGGTGGCTGATAAAACCCACTTCAGCCAAATGGTTTCAACTGGAATGATTTATTCTTGTTGTCTAACATCTTAACTGTCTTTCTAGCAGTTTAACTTAACTTTCAAGCCATTATTCTGCTCACAGCATCAAAAAAGAAGAATGTAGCATAATTGAGCCGTAGTATGAGATTTCCAACAATTTGACAAGTGTAGACTCGTACGAGCCTCCTGTTAAGCTTAGAAACTCCAAATGCTGTTCAGTCAGTAGCTTAACAATCATAGAATACTCAAGCGACTAGCAAAGGCTCTGATCAGACTGAGGCTTTGCTGGTCGCACATACCACATTGTTGGCAATCTCATGAACTGGCTCATATATGATACACCGGGCACTAGAGGGTTAAGCGGCCACTAAAAAGAAGACCAAGAATTGTTTTCAAGACCGATTATCGCTTAATACAGGTCAAAAGTATTGCAGAATACTTTCGACCTTCATTAAGTTATCATATGCCATTAAGATCTTTGTTTTGTCTATTTTTAGTGGCCGCTTGAGACAAGTTTTACAGTTTTCAGCAACCGATATAATTTGGAAATTTCGAACTGCGACCCTGAATCGTTATAAAGTGATGTAAACAATAAATTCTGAAGGTCATATTTAGCATATTAATATTAATGATAATGACATATAGAAAATCAAATTTTTTAATGTGCACAAAATAGATAAGGAAGATGCCAATGTGTCAAGTTAATTCTTTGTCTACCAGTATCATTTGCAGATAACCTTTCAAACAGTTTAGACCCAGATCAGGCTTAATCAGGATCCAAACTAATTGATATATTGATGATAGTCCCGAAATAATTTTCGAAAAAGTTGATTTTGAAAAAAAATCAGCAGACGACAAATAACATGCAAAATGGCATAGCATGCAAAAACTTAAAATGCAAAGTTGTCTAATCGATTACATAGCGTACAGAGGCAAACATATGTATTTTACCATTACTTTCAAAATGAGCTGACAATATGGTCTTGAAATGCATATGGCTGTTCTACTTTGCTTTTACAATGTACATCCGCGGGAAATGTATAATATACTGACGGGCTTTAAAAACGCCACACTAACATCCTGTTATATCTTACAAACGCCAGTTGAATGTAAACTTTCTTTTCTTCGCTGATGTCATCATGAAGTGGCTTTTTCAGTCCACACTTAAGTTTTAATTGTACAACTAAACGCGACGACGTTGTTGCTTTGTAAAGTTTTAGTCTCTGAAACACTTCTTAAGTAGCAGAGTTTTTAAGCCATCGAATGAACGGGTACACACAGATTAACATCAAAAAAGCATACCTGCTGTATCGAAGACCTGCCAATTAAAATCAAGGCCATTCCGCGATGACTAACAAAGTTCATGACACACATTCGATGCTTTTCGTGTTTCTTGATTTAAAGAAGTAGGGGATCTTTCACTGATAAAATTTTGTAAAATGAAAGAGTTAACCCCTATCTTCAACAGTTTACATTTTCAATGCTTTAAATTAATTTTAAGTGGACAAGTTTTTCATGTGTTACTCATAAATGCACACTCTTTAATATACAATCAAATTGATTGCTTTGCATTCTTTTTTGAGACATCCTAATGTAGCGTTTTTAAAGCCCGTCAGTATATATAAAAACTGTGCAAGATTGCACAGGTTTCATAGTGTAAGTTTAAGCGTTGTACATGTACACCTTTAATTAAACAATTAAGACTAGAAACTGCTTAACGCTTTTTCAAACAGTTAAGACCCAAATGAAATGCCGCATAACGATACATTTCATCAGGTTCTGCACTGTTTGCTAAGAAAATCGATCTTCAGAGCGTTTTTTTAATTATAAGCTGTGACCCCTCAATATATAAAATGGACCATCCTGACTTTATTGTTTGTATCTTTATGGAAAATGTCATTGGTCTGAAAAGGGTTAAGTTTACTCACTTGTCTCTGTCTCCTCTGTAGTCCAATTTTCCTGACTACAGTTAAACCTGTGTAAAACGGCCGCTCTCAAAAAAGACCACAAATTGGTTTTCAAGACCAATTTTCGTTAAATGCAGGTCAAAAGTATTGCAGAATGCTGCTGCATTCTGCAATACTTTCGATAAGGAGCGCAGTGGCTCAGTGGTAGAGTGCTTGACTCGTGACCTTGGGACCGCGGGTTCGAGCCTCATCGGCGTCACTGCGTTGTGGTCCTTGAGCAAGACACATGTATCCTACCTTAGTACTGGTTCAACCCAGGAAGATCCGTCCCTGTTAAACTGAAAGATTGTTGATGGGACGTTAAGAATCAAATCAAACAAAAACAAACAATACTTTTGGTCATTAAGAACTTTGTTTTGTCTATTTTTGAGTGGCCGTTTTACACATGTTTTACTGTATACACAATTGTTATATTTTTTCTCCAATAGCAAATAAAGACCGTGGTAAAATGGCAATGCCATGACTGTCTTAAAGCTGTATAACTGATAAAATATTAAGGACATTTTAGTAGTGGATTGGTCGGCTTTATTGATTAGAGGAAAATGGCAATTTTAATGATTACATGTTGATGATTAGAGACATGGACACACGTCTTTAGCCCATGACCCGCCCACTTCCTTTTTATTTCAGCCAATCAGTTGCGAGGAACGGACCATATCCAGTGTGGTATATTTTCCATAACTCACACTTTTTTGAGAGCATTCCCTTAACTTGATGAGAGGAAATTGCTGTCCCAAAATGCTATTTGATAAAGACACACAATCAAACGGCACATGGACATACACGCTGATCGGAGTGTCTCCGCTGAATGCACAAACAGTGGGGACTGATCAGCCTAAACATCTGTAACGTGTGATCAGTGATCAATGATTCACAGATAATTTTGAAAATAAATCTAATAAAAATGCTGAAAAATAAAATCCATTTGTCCCATGTGAACGCATATATGGCTAAGCAAGAAATGACCAAATCCTAAATGAAATGCAGAAAAATGCTGCATAATATGTATATTTCACGATGTGAAGCCAGGTTGTCAGCAACACAGGAAACAGCTGGGTCAGGGCTAAATAGGTTATACAATGTTTTGTGTTGTTTATGAAATATACACTCGGGAGCTCCGCTCCCTCGTTTATATTCCATAACCAACCCAAAACATTGAATAACCTATACGAAAAGACCAAGCGCTTTGAAAAGTAAAAAGATATAAGATAGAGAGTTTTTGGGTAAATGTTTATTATGGAAACCAAGTCTAGACCACTGTAGACACATCACTTCTCTTTCTCTCTCTCTCTCTTTCTCTCTCTCTAGCTCTCTCTCTCTCTCTCATTTGTTCATGGGAGAAAACTCAAACAGTAAACAAAGGACAGCATTTTTTTCCCCTGTGACACATCCTCTTAACTTGATATATCACCCTACCAAATATCATCGAATGAAAGTTATTGAGTGTAGCATTACCCCCATTCAATGGAGATAAACCAAAACTCATTTATCCTGCTCATTATTGTTAAAATGATTACAATTGTTATTAGCAGGATAAATATAACATTGAGAGTTTTAAAGCAAGGGAAATGTGTATTTTTTTTACCAGCAGTTGAAATATCAGATGAGTTGAGAATGATTTTTTATAACCTCGAGGCCTACAGTTGCTCATTCTGACCAGCTAATGAGAATTTGGTGCTTATCGCATATGCGCAAACCCCTCTTTTAAATAGCCAGTCAGACTATATGTCATACTTTGTGTTTGCGAGCAGCGATAGCCCTGACGAGACTGTGTCCTAGAAAACAATATTGCATTAACGGGGTCCCCAAGGGTATCTGGGGAGAATGGCTATTTATTTTCAGGGAGCTGGGGAGCACTGGCAATTATTTTACGGGAGCTAGGGAGCATGCTCATAATTTTGGGGATCTAGGGAGCCTTGCCAAAAAGCAAAAATATTAAGGAAAAGCCTCCATTTTGTTTGATTTTTTAAAAAAAATCTTCTGCTTCCAGCCCCCCAAACCCCCTTGTAAAGTCTAAATGTATTTATTTTCGTACTAACATGCTCATCAACATTGATCTGAGAGAGAAATATGGCAATTAAGTTTTCTTGTGGATATTTTTCCTTAAAATTGTTGATTTTTAGGTTGCTAATAACATACTTTTGGACGCCCCAGATTGCACCAGATCACACCATTTTTGCAAAAAAAAATCCGGGGGAGCATGCCCCCGGACCCCCCTAGCAACAGTGTGACTACACAACGTATGGGGCCACCTACACACCTGCTACCTTATATCTTTTAGGTCATAAGCCATTTTTAAAGGACTTTTTGAAGAAATAGTGCTTATCAGAAATATACTTACTTGATTTAACTGAAGTTATTCAAGCATATGGGCATTGATAAAGCAATTGTAGAAAAGACTTTTTATGGTTAAATGCTTTCACTAAAGTGTCTAGAAAAGTCTAGTTTAAGCTGTTGGTAAAAATCAGCCCCTGTTCCTAAAAAGAAAACCGAATGGTATGTCTCTAAACCTCCAAGCCTACTCTACCAGGTACAGCAACAACATTTTAAGGATGACCTCATACTTTGAGCCATATATAATGCATTTCATTAAAATTAATTGTATGTCATGCATTCCATGGCCTTTATATGTCATGTATTCCATGGCTCAGACATGTCTTTACATGTTTAAGACAAAACATTAAGTGATCATTAAGTCATGCGCTCTTATATAGCTTCATAGTTTATAAGATTGTGATTTTAATTCTACGGAAAGATAAATACATTTTAGGGAGAATTGGCTTATATTTTTGGGGATTTAGGGAGAAGCTGAACTATTTTTAGGTATTTGGGGAGCGAAGGCAAATACTTTTAGGGAGACGAGGTCATTATTTGCAGGGGGACGGGGAGATCAAAGCATTATTTTCAGGGATCTAGGGAGCATCGACCCCCCCCCTGGGGGGCCTCATTAACCAGGTAAATAGATTACATTTATTGGTAGGATTTCGCGCTATGAATTGCGTCATGTTTTATGTCTTCCTATTGGCTGATATTAAAGTAGACGGCGCTTTCCTGATAAGATGTCATTAAAGTACGCTGTTGTCAGCTTCCATCACGTGACTTTAAAGCATATACATGTCAGGTGAAGCTTAGTGTGAAACTTGGGGGGTTTTGATTAGTTTCTAGAAGTTTGTTTAGCATAAAATTCTAAAACTTGTTGCAGAAATTATAACTTAGAAAATCTAAAGAGATTGGAAAACACAACGCGGACTTAGAAGAAGATTCAACTACGTTACAATTGCAATGACAACATGTAAAACCATAGGGCTGTTTTGCGATTATTTACATATCCATCAGTTTAAACATTTGATTTGGGTGCTCAAGAGATTCGTCTCATTGAGACGGTTCTTTTGAGTACCCACAACATATATTTTGATTGAGAAATAAAAAGCAAAATTTTCAGTTATGCATTCTTATCTGGGGGCCTGAACAAAACAAATCTTACCAAAATCTGTTGATACATATATTCCTTCTCTTTCATAGAATTTGAAAGTGACAAATATCTGTTTTACCTGATCTATGAGCCGACTCATTACAAAACTAATAAATCAGGATATGCACCGAGCGAAGACCCAGGTCAGCAAAGGCATCTACCTTGTCTGATCAGTGTATGCATTCGCAGTCCGCCTGAATATAGAGCGGGGTCTTTGCTACTCACAGCAAATACGCTGATCAGATAAGGCGGACGGCTGGTCCGAGTGTTCACCTGGTGCAACTCCATATTGTTGGATTTGTCATGTATTGGCTTAAATGTCGGTCACAGTCAACACACACACTGAGTCCTGTTGTTAAATAATGGCCCTATCTGCACACGGTAGAAACGTGCACGACCACCTATTTTTACATATAGCTAGATGGGCATTCTGACTGTGTGAGAATGGTGTATGCGTAGATGTACATGCTTGCTTGCCTTTGCCTTCGTTGGTTTTTAATGTTATACGACAATATTCGCATGACCTTGCTTAATTCAGTAAGAACATGCGAAGTGGTACCTGTACCTCAACAAAGTTGTAAAAGGCAGCTATCAAAAACAGCTTGCATGGCTCTGAAATTATACATGTAAATGCTGGTTCAATGCGCTAAAACCTTCCCTACTGTGAACAGAAAAAGCCACGACAGACCTACCTCAATTTGCATCGCTTTTCGACGGTTTATTTTCCTTTTTCGCGTTACTAAGCTCTGGTAATTTGAATGAAAACGAGTATTGTATAGAATAAATATGTACTAATGCATTGAACATTATCCGTCAAAGACCATTACCTAATGTAGAGTAAATACCTTGCACTTATACTTGTCTGAGCTGGTTTAACCCTTTATCATACGCGGATCCAGAGGGGGAGGGGGTAGGGCGTCCGAACCCCACCCCCTGAAAAATCACAAAAATATAGGGTTCCGTTCAGTACTGTTCCGGGTCCCCTGAAAAATCACAAAGCTACCAAGCCAGCGTTCAAAGTTGTGCCATCATGGGCACGTTAGCGAAACGCCAATTAAATGGCGTTTCGCTGGCGGGCCGATGATGGCCCGATTTTAATGGTATTTGGATGATGGCCCGATTTTAGTGGTATTTGGATCCACTCATCAACTAAAACACATTAAAGTTGGCCCATGGACCCCATCTGAAAAACTTTCTGGATCCGCGCATGTTTATGCACTAATAGATTCTTCATTCTGGATTGAAACAATAAACTTGTGGTGGTCCATTGTATATATCGAGGGGTCGCAGGTCCTAGTTTCCAAATAAAACTATATTTCCTTCCCTGAAGATCGTGTGGTGGGGGTGTTTGGTCCCTGTTTTGTAATGTCTCTTCCTCGCGGTGCCGTTGGCTGGTGTGTATTCTGTGATTGTGGCATTTTCTGGTCAAGCACGCACTTTTTTTAAGCTACGAGGGGATCATCAATGTGCATCGTCGTCAGGCGTCATCAATAATTTTCTTTAAATGACAACTTGTATACCAACGGACCAAGTTTAACCAAAGTTCACAGGGATGTTTCTTATGTGACCCTCTACAAAATAGCTAAGATAAATTTGATCCGTCAAAAATATGACCGCCAGGGGGCGTGACTTATCCCGAAAACAAAAACTTTAAAAACCCTCTCCTCTGAACCGGTGATCAGAATTCAAAATAATATGTAGGCAAATGGTAGAAATGATCACTGGATGAACATTTATAAAACTAGTTTAAACGAATCTGATAGGTCAAAATATATGGTTGCAAGGGGACGTGGCATGTTTCCCGGAGATCCTTTACAAAACAAAAGCTAAAACCAATAAACATGGCCGCAGGGAGGGGGTAGGGGTGGACTATTGTGAATCAAGAAAATTTTAAACATCTTCCCTAAAACCACTCATCAGAGTTTAAAAAACAATTTGGCGGAAATGGTCACTATGTGACCTTCTACAAAAATAGCTAAATCAAATTTGATCCGTTGAAAAACATGGCAACATAATGTACCATGGGGCGTAACTTCCCTTATGTACCTATATATAAAAAACTTTGATCGTCTTCTCCTCTGAAACCAATTGGCAGAAGTAAAAATGACTTGGCAAAAATAGTCTCTATAAAGGTGACTCTGCAAAAATAGCTAATTATACTTGATATGTCGAAAAACTTGGCCGCCAGGGGGCTTGGCTTATCACTGATCTCTCAATTTTCCGTAAATCACACACCATTATGCATTTTATATGCTTTTCTACAAAAATTTTAAACATTGCTAAGCGTCTACAACACATTGGACTTATGTTTTTCATGCATTTACCGTGACAGTGAAATCACATGTGAGCGATTTAGGGTCATATTGACCCTCTTGTTTTAACATTTGTAGGAAACTTCTCTTCAAATAAATGCGGAAAATTATGGCAAAGATAAGTATCTGCACCCAAATCAGAGGGTAACTAGTAATATTATCATTAAAAGTCTTCTGTTTTTTCTTTGTTCTTTTGAGGCCCTCTCAGATGTTTTGGGGGACAAGGGAAACGGACTTTGTCATTCAGGAGCCTATGAAAAAAGGATCAAGTTTTCTCCTGGGAGGGTCTCTTCATGCCTTTAGTTAAGGGTGCGTACCAAATTATTAATTTTCTTATTTCTCAACCAAAACATATGTTGTGGGTACTCAAAAGAACCGTCTCAATGAGACGGTTCTTTTGAGCACCTTAATAGAAAATATTTACAATTTTTTAAATTGTGTTTATCTAAACCTTTGGTCCCTTTATTGTCTCACTCTGATTGCCATAGATGTGTTTCTTTCTCTTTCTCTATATACTGCCTGGCGCTCGCTTTCGAGCATTATCGGCAGGTGTACATTGTACACTCCGGGTTGCAGGATGAAAGCCTACAAGTAACCATATCGAAATTACCGTAGGGTTCTTTAACCTGCACAGGGGGTGACTTTCCCTGCACAGGGGACATCCAGTTAACGTCCCGATCCGAAGGACGATGCACTTATCTAGCGTCATCCCTGCAAATGACTTTAGAGAAAGCGTGTTCGGACACCGAAATTTTTCTCGCCGCGAGCGGGAATCGAACCTGGGACCTCTAGCACCAGAGGCAAGTGCCTAACCACTGAGCTACCACGCTTTCTTTGGTTTCTTTGTGTATGTAAATGCTGCTTTTTCTGATCATACTCACTGTTTATGCATGATCAAATTGGTCCAGATTTTACCGATTAAAATAGAGGAGTGAAGTGGTAGAGTAAATATATTTGTGATCGAAGGGTTGCTAGTTGGTAGCTTGAGACTCACCGTATCTCGAGTCCTTGAGCGATACTGTATCCTTTGCTTTGTACTGCTTCAACCCAGAAAGACAGGAAAAAATCCTGACATTACTGAAAAACATTGACTGAGACGTAATGCACCATCACAAAAAAATGATTGGAATCCGAAAAACTGTTTAAAATCTCAACCAATATAATTGTTGATTTTTTGTTGTGCCGTTGTTTGTTTTTCTTTTGGTAAAATTCAAGTACGGTTATAATGCAGTCCTTTTGCATTAGTTCAGTTTACAGACCTTTGTATAGCTTTGGGTCGTTTCTTGAAAAAAAATTATGCATTTTTAAAAGTTATTTTTTTTTGCAGAAAATCTCAATAAATTCTAGGATTCACCAGTAAATTTAGGTAGGGTCAGGTTATTCTAAACATAAGTATTTCATTTGGCCTTACTATGTAACCATTCACTATAAACGAGTGTCTATATAAGGATTCGTTTTAGTTCGCCATCTGATTCCCCAAATACATTCTGTTTGCACAGGTATAAGAAGTGTTAGAAGGTTTCCACAAAGTACGCATATACCGAGCGTCCAAAACCACTGAGTGGGATCTTTGTCGACCATCTGTGACCAGATGGTGTTCCATATCATAGCGCCCGCATTGCCTCCTGCACCAACTAGTCCTGCCACTACACCTACCTTTATAGGTAGAACATAAGGTACTATAGCGAATGTAGATCCCTTCGAACTTTGTACAAATAAACTGAAAAATACCATAGTTACAATAGCTGTTTGAATAGTGGCCATTTTTCTTATGGTTAAGTTCGAGGACGGTTATAATGCAGTCCTTTGCATTAGTTCAGTTTACAGACCTTTGTATAGCTTATGGTCGTTGACCTATAACCCAATACAGCAGACGTTCTTCTTGTTACTGAGCCATTAAGAACCTTTTCAATGTAATTAGGCCCAATAAAAAAGTATGTTTCAGGTAACAGGTCTTCAAAATTTAGGTAGAGCTGGCACACATTTTTTTTTTCTTGAATTTTTTTTTTCTTGAAAAAAATATGATTTTAAGAATTTTGAAAGGCATTTCGCCTTTCAAAATACATAAAAGTTTTTTTTCCAGAAAATCTGAAAAAAAATTCTAGGTTTCACCAGTAGATTTAGGTAGGGTCAGGTTACCTAAAGCACAGGTACTTTTTATTTGTCCTTACTATGTAACCATTCACTATAAACGAGTGTCTATATAACGATTTGTTTTAGTTGGCCATCTGATTCCCCAAATACGTTCTGTATGAACTGGTATTAGAAATGTGAGAAGGTTTCCACAAAGTACGCATATACCAAGCGTCCAAAACCACTGACTGGGATCTTTGTCGACTATCTGTGACCAGATGGTGTGCCACCTGCACCGACTAGTCCTGCCACTACACCTACCTTTCTGGGTAGAACATAAGGTACTATAGCGAATGTAGGTCCCTCAGAACTTTGTACAAATAAACTGAAAAATACCACAGTTATAACAGCTGTTCGAATCCTTGTCAGTTTTCTTTTGGTAAAGTTTGAGCACGGTTATAATGCAGTCCTTTTGTTTTAGTTCAGTTTACAGACCTTTGTAAAGCTTAGGGTCATTTTCTTGAAAAAATATAATTTTATGCATTTTGAAAGAAGATCTGAAAAAAAAATCTAGGTTACACCAAATAACTTAGGTAGGGTCAGGTTACTCTAAACACAGGTATTTTTTATCTGGCCAATTATGTAACCATTCACTATAAACGAGTGTCTATATAACGGTCTGTTTTAGTTTGCCATCTGATTCCCCAAATACGTTCAGTTTGAACTGGTATTAGTAAGGTGAGTAGGTTTCCGTAAAGTACGCATATACCGAGTGTCCAAAACCACTGACTGGGATCTTTGTCGACCATCTGTGACCAGACGGTGTTCCATATCATAGCGCCCGCATTGCCACCTGCAACAACTAGTCCTGCCACTACACCTACCTTTCTGGGTAGAACATAAGGTACTATAGCGAATGTAGATCCCTCAGAACTTTGTACAAATAAACTGAAAAATACCACTGTTACAATAGCTGTCGTAATAGCTGTCATTTTTCTTTTGGTAAAGTTCGAGCACGGTTATTATGCAGCCATTTTGCATAAGTTCAGTTTAAAGACCTTTTTATAGCTTAGGGTCGTTTCTTGGAAAAATATAATTCTATAGATTTTGAAAGGCATATCGCCTTTCAAAATACATAAAAGTATTTTTTTTTCCAGAATATATGAAAAAAAATCTAGACTTCATCAGCAAATTTAGCTAGAGTCAGGTTAACCTAAACACACGTATTTTTTATTTGGCCTTACTATGTAAACATTCACTATAAACGAGTGTCTATATAACCGTCTGTTTTAGTTCGCCATCTGATTCCCCAAATACGTTCTGTTTGAACTGGGATCAGAAATGTGAGAAGGTTTCCGCAAAGTACGCATATACCGAGCGTCCAAAACCACTGACTGGGATCTTTGTCGACCATCTGTGACCAGACGGTGTTCCATATCATAGCGCCCGCATTGCCACCTGCACCAACTAGTCCTGCCACTACACCTACCTTTCTAGGTAGAACATAAGGTACTATAGCGAATGTAGATCCCTCAGAACTTTGTACAAATAAACTGAAAAATACCATAGATACGATAGCCGTTGGAATAGTGGTCATTTGACTGAATATGATAAGCATTATTCCTTCTCCAGTCAAACATATACACTGTGCTAGGAGACGCCCTGAAAGGCTAAACCTTTTACGTAGAACGTCTGAAAAGATTCCACCGAGTGCTCGGGCGAATAGATTGGTTAATCCAAACAAGGATGCAATCAAACTGGCTGTGTTCTGTGAAAGAATGCTGCAGTCATTTGTCTCTTCATCTGATGATGATGTCATAGTTGTCATGACGTCAGTTGTATTGACTACAGTTTCAATGGCGTTTTCAGTACAGTTATCTTTCTTGAACGCATATAAGAAGTACAGGTTCATGACAGTGTTCACGGCGATTTCTACTCCAAAACACAGCCCATACTGCGTTAACAAAACAGCTACCGTAACGTACAACCAGATGTCTATTGGCTTTGTGGATTTGAGGGGATCTGAAAATGAAAAATGTCTTGCGTTAACTTCACCACTTTTATACAATACAATGCAATACAATACAAAGTTCATATACATTTATGCATGTATCACAATGCTTAATAAGCAAGAAGCAATGTGTACGAATGCGTTATATTACATAACTCGGGAAACAAATGGTAAATTTCTGATACGGTTAACCCACCCTTGAGCAGTAAACAACTGGCGGGGATACATGTTACATCGCTCTGTCAATGTGTTGTATCTCCGTCACTAGGGGTACTGGTACTTATCGTGGACACATTACGCCATTTTTTAAACGTACATACAATGTATATGTTCACACCTGCTCAGTGGGTCTAGCTTTTGGTCAGAATATTTATTAACCACCACCGAAGGCGGAGGGATATAGGTTTGGCATTGTACGTCTTTCCATTCACCATTCCTCTTTCCGTCCTCAGCCATAATTTAATAATAAAGAAAGTGAATTTCATTAAACTTATACTGAATATATATGACTATGGTGGGGTGATGCATGTGCAGTTTTATTAGGATGTCATCATTTATAGTGGAGTCATTGCCCTTTGATTGCTTATATTCAACCATGGAAGCCATAACTTCATAAGAAAGAATGGAATTTTGTGAACTTCTACTGAGTATATGTATATACAAATGTAAATATGACAATGGTGTTATGATGCATGTAAAGTTTCGTGAGGATGGATGATAGAAATACGTTGTCAAGTTTGCTTATTAGTGCATGCACTGTTTGCTTATGCGATAAAAGGGAACTAAACTTTCATGAGTTTGCGCTTAAGGCCCTGTTACACAACAACGTTTTAGCAAACGTATGCCGACGTATGAAATATATATCTAGTACGCTGGCATACGCTGAAATCTAATTAAAAATCCAGAAGAAGCTTCTCTCTGAACTTATGCAAAGCGTACGCGAAACGAACATAGGACGTTTGTCTAGCTTATGAGTAATTTATTCCCAACGTAACATAACTTATATTTGTATTAGCATATAAAAGCGTATACCCAGCGTATCACTAGCACTCTTGACTTATGAGAAATTTGTACACAACGAACGTCTAACGTATGCTGTATTGTACATATAACGTACGTTAACGTATGCATAACTTACATGTAGCGTACATCTAACTTATGGCAAACGTATAAAAAAGTACAAAATTTTGGGACCATTTTGTCATATGACAGAGTATTCCAACAAACTGCAGCTTGTTCGTAACGTATTGAAAAAAGTATCTCTAACTTATTCAGCGTACACCAACTTACGAGGGACGTTTTTTATGTTCGTAGAGAGGTAGATTTAATGAAAACGGCGAGAGTAAATGCATACATCATGCATATATTTGGAAAGATTGAGCTTTTATCTATATATGCAACCTAAAATTATTTCAAAATGCATTACTTTCATGTCATCTAAGAGGCAAAGACATACCTATATATCGCACACTGGAAATATGGTAGAAATATGATATTTATGGACTTAGTCTCTGACAGAACGTCAGTAACAATTGCATGAAAATGGGTCCATAGCCATACACAGCTTCTGATAATTTGGCTGCAGATCAAGAACACCATGTGCTACAATATTATATAAACATTATAGCAAATACGCAGCAATTATTGGATATGGACGATTTGTTTGGAACCTCAGCTTAATGAACAGTAGGCATATACACTTTTATTGTAAAAAGTTGACACAAGTGGAAGTTGGATACAAGCTTTTGAATGTGGCTTAATATGTTAGCTGTAAAGTAGAATTATATTTTTTTCTTGTTTATATGGTAGATGGAAGTGTGGTGGTAACTTTCATCCCAAAACAAAGTTGATGCTTTTGTTTTATTAAAAATGAACTGCAAAATGAATAGCCTAGGGGTGCTAAAATACCTTATTTTGTACATAAATGACGCCATGGCGCGTACTATACTTACATGTAGAAAATACATTAAAACTGTTTTTGTGCCTCTAAACAGGTGTTGAAATTACTGCAATAAGAAAATTATGCAGATCCTATTGTTATTGTGTTTTCTACGCGGGGTTGATTTACCCCACCCACTTTTTATAACATGGGGGTACATGTATGCCAGTACCGGAAGTAGCCAGTTACACGCTTAAATCGATACATCAATATAACTGCTGACGAATGATTGAGTATATCATGTGCTATGCAAAACCAGAAGAAATTTCAAAATTTGTTCACAATCGTAATTTTAACAGACATAATAACTAGCACTCGACTGTGATTATTTTGGTATATTGATGGGTGTTTTAAAATTGTTATAGAACAGCAAACAGCATGCTTATAGTTTTGCTGCACTCGTCTACGATTAGGATTTGAATAATTTATTTTGATGGTGCAAAAGAAAAATCGGCTTGAAAAATGCTTATATCACCATAGCGGATGGAACTTAACAGCGTCTAATTTCCTGCTTTCTGTGTGGTTAAAATGACATGGATTTCGACCAGTGTCCTTTTCTTGCCCTATTCAAAGCTATATATTTTGACCGAACTAAGCGCTAATGATGTAAAATTTATACCAGTTGATAGACAAAAGCTAGAGCTTTCAAAATATATATAGTTATGGTACCGTAAATTCTATATTTGTAGTGATACAGCCCGATTCTACGAACATAAAAAATGACCCTCGAACTTGCTGAATTTTCATACATCCTCATACGTTGGTGCTAACGTACCTAAACGTTTAAAACTTGTCGGTATACATTGGTGCTATACGTCGTAGTGTGACGGCCTTTTGTAAACCTTTTTTCATACATATACATGTACAAATGTAGCCTCTTACAAGAAGTAACATTCAGATTATCGTTTCCTTTTATATATATCTTGACGCTTTAAGTTTGCACAACAACACATGTTTGCATGAAGGTTATGCGTAAGAAATTATATCCGAAGGACAAAATCCTCTTCAATCGAATGATTACTACCAAACCTTTTAAAAATAGTAAGTGAGTATGATCAGGAAATACCACAATAACAAACCGCAGACAACCCCGTGGCACCGCGAGGAAGAGCCGCTCAACCATCACGAGACACCAGGAAGACAATTTAAGCAAAGCAACCATATCTCTCTTCCCCCTCAAGATGATTGAAATACTAGAATGGACATAAAGTAACATACAACAAAACAGAACAATTACAGACTCCCATAATATGAGTAACAATAAACAAAAAGTCAACAACAACAGAACCACCGCCTAAGAACGGTCAGCAGTCTAAGCCACCGGGGGGGGGGGGGGGGGGGGCTTCAATGCATTTTACTGGTACCTAATCTTCGCCCTAGATTATGTTGTTGTTGAAGTACAAGAAATGTTCAGTTCGCATGGAGGCCATCTAACTAATGCAATGTATCATTATGGAGAAACACTCCAATCAAATTAACACGCCATGATGAAACAAAGAAAAGGGCTCATGACTCACAGATAGTCAGAGCAAAAGAAATCCCGCATCAAATTTAAATCATGGATCAATCTTAAATGACCCGTTAGGCTAAAATGTGAGGCCTAAATGTAGAAAAGATCGCTCGCAATGTCACCTTCATGGATATTTAACATTGGCCTTGTCGACTTAACACTGCCATTGTACAAATAACAAACAACATACATTGGAAAATTTAAGAGGCGTTTGCTTTATGAGCAAAACCGACTGCACACCAGAATGGGATTTCCTGTATTTTACCGTTATGAGAAAATTCTATCTAAAAATACCCTGTACCAACCCGTGGGAAAGATAAAAATCATATGTCAGATGAAAAGTGACGTTATCATCGCATCTCACTGTATTCAGGTACTTCTGGGATAAAGTATTAAATGTGGCATTCCATGGATGGCTAGGAACCATTATTCGTGTAAAGATGGGATAGAAAAATCAGTCGCTCCTGATTACCGTTTGTCATTACTCGTGATGCCAAATGGTGATCCTCAGGATGGGTTTTCTATCATACCATTGATAGATTCTTGTAAAAGGACTTTTTGCATTACTGGACATATACAGACAGGTCAAAAATGAAAGTGCAGTTCGAGTTACAAGCCATAAAACTGTCTGTAAGTATATTTTAACTTGACCTTTGACTCCAAGGTCATATATGTGGTCCAAAACCTTCGTTGTCAACACACCATAGACAATCATTGTGCCAAATATTAACACCCTCAATCAAATTGTAAGATATTTGACAGACAGACATTCAATGTATAGGACAGATGGGACTGATGACAGGAAGGCTGACTTTTTAAAAAAAAATAAAATGCGGATATGCTTTTAAAACATATTATCCTATTATCACGAGCTGAAACTGTAACTTGATTTATCAGTTACCTCGCATATTAACTGCATTGCTGCATGTTGCCTGGTGAACATCGTCTATCTCATGAAATGTGCCTTTATCAGGGCATGGTGACGTTGCACTTTTTTAATGACGTCCGTAATGACTCTGAATCAACACAAAAAGTCGAAAGTTACGTCATAATAGCTAGTTTGACGAGTGAAACAATGGGTAAACTGATAAATAAAATACTAGGTTCGTGTCTTTTGATATCAAGTTTACCAGGCTCAGCTTTGAGAAGGCATGTTGAATCGCTCGGCAAGCCCCGCGATGTCAACAAGTGTTCTCAAAGCCTTGCCTGGTAAACTTGATATCAAAAGACAAGAACCAAGTATTCACTATATTTTTCTCTGGAACCTAATTAACTTACTCTGCTTTGAATGCTTTTCTGTTTTGGTTCCATCTTTCTCGGTAACAACTTCTTTTGCTAAATCTGTACAGAAAACAATATAGCTTATATTAATAAGTTGAATGCTTTGTCCATATAATCATTTCTTGACTCATATGATTATACGGTGGTCATTTGGAAATTATGTAGTATGGTCATTTTTGTCAGTAACCGATTAACATACCCATTCACGTTTGGTATCACCTTAAACAGCTATAAGTCCTCCATGTTAGATATGTTAAACATATATAAGTCCTCTATGCTATGTTAAATTTCACGAGGATGTTGCAATATAGACATGGATTATATTGTTGTGAATACGTGTACTGTTTGTATACTGGAAATACGTAACTTTATACCTTTTTAAAAATGTGTAGAATAATAACATTGTTTAAACAATAGGACGAATTTGCACCATTTTGTATGCTATTATATGGTAAAAATATTTCACAAGCAATGGCGAAGTTTGTCGATTCCCATAGCTTAGGTTGCAGTCCACAGTGTCGTACAACCCGCCCTGTGGGAAATTTTAAATATCAAGGGGTATGGCTGTTTATCAGTCTGTAATTTTCTCTCCTCTAAATTTAATGAAGAAATGTTAGATTGGACCTGGCAGAGGCGAAGAATGTATTTTGTCAATGTCACTGGACCTTACTGTTTTTGTTTGAAGGAAAATACAAAATTCTTGCATTTTGACTGGTTCTCCATTTTATACTTGTTGATGTTGGTGCATTAAGGTGACAGAGGTGTGCTAAATAGAGGATCTTAATGAGTGCGCATTTCTTATTGAATTTAGTAATCATATGACAAAAAAAAATAAAAATGAATGGCTGATATACTTATTTCTCTGAAGTGTGTCTGCAGAAAAACTGTATTTTTCATGACAATGATGGTGCATTTGGAAGTAAAAAAAACTTTTGAAAAGGTGTCTTCTAGGCCTAAAAGATGCCATTTTTTTATCAGGGATTGGGTTCAGTTCCGGTATTCAGTTTTGTTTACTGTTGAGTCCTTATCTTTGCTTTATCTCCTTGTTATATCTTGATTTATATGTTTTAGGAGATGATGCATTGATAAGTTAGGGGTCTTTCATGCAAACTAAATATCTTTGTGTCTTGATCCACATCTGAATTAAGGGTGACGTTGGCGCCGTTAAACCGGTTTAAGCCCTCCAGTAAAATATTTTACTGACCGTTCCAAGGCGGTACTTCTTTTGTGGATCTTTTATGTTTTTGTTCTGTCTTGTGTTTTCTATGTCTTTGTGCGCGTCTGTTTATATGTGCTTTGTGGTCACCTGCTGGGAAAGGGCTGACCTCTTGGCTCTCGTTTGTGGTGTCTGCTGTGAGTTTGTCACTTTCCCATTGGTATCTTGGGTCAGGTGTGGTACTTGATTGTATCGATTCCTTATCTTTGCATCCTTACTTACTTTGTTTACATGCATGAAACAACAAAGTGTGTTGTTATTGTGATGCTTGTCTGGAGTTATTCTAGCTTGCTACTGACTATCCAAATACCATTGCATTGAAAATAATGGTACTTTATTTAGAGCATAAAATGGGCTTTGAAACCGTGTAATGCAACCTTAAGTTTATAAAAAAACTATAATTATTTTTAATTTTGAAAAGACCACTTAGAATTTCAAATTAGACATGTCCTGAACATATCTAAACAAAAATAATGGACATTCCCAAATATTGGAAAATTTTTATCAAGATATAAAATATATTTTATTTTAACCATGGGAAATAACTGTAAGGGTCAAATTTTTGATTGTTTTGTCAGCTGTTCATAATGATTTAATCTGCATTTTGATTAAGCAAGTACCTGAACAATAATTTTTAAGGTGACGTTCTCAATCTAACCTAATTTGGGGGTTCTTATGTTTTACAGACCACAGTTTGCACATTCCTTTATTCTGAAGACACTGCATGGCGAACTTAGTTCTGAAGCATCTCAACTTTGTCGGAAACTGAGGTACTTCATTGTTGACGCTGATTCTCATTTATACATATGATGCAAATTTTTCCACATTTGGGTTTGCACAAAAAATAAAGATGGCTACGGAGTTACCTACTTTCAGTTTAAGGGATTGGCAGCTAAATTAAAAACACATATACTTTACAACAAAAGAAACGCATATTTTAATTACTGTGTTTTGTATTAATGGGGGGTTAAAGCATAGTCTAATGACATGAAAGCTACCGAAAATGCGTGAAACATGTGTATATACAAATGCATGGTAAATAGTTGTCTCTTCGGGGCAATGATTATAAAGGTGGGTAAGTATAAGCATTATAAAAAATGCATAATTAACACTAGCTTCCAGAGGTTGTACCATTAACCGCAGAACGCATTTTACTGAAATTCACTCTGCGTCTTAATCAGGTCATACAGGTTATTTTTGAAGATTAAATTGTCCAGAATTATTCATAGCAAACTATTGTGTACCAGTTGCATTGTCAAACAATAAACTGGAAGTGTGTATAAGACAGGCATGTAAGCGTTTAATGTTTAAAGTGTTTTGTTGGACAGTACCTCACTTGATACCATACATAATGCACCAGACTTCCATGCATTTAAGAGTTCCCGGCCATTTTAAAAATCAATTAAAAATGTAAAAAAAATAAAGATTTTTGCATCTACAGCAATGATTTTAAGAGTTTTATTCCGTTTTCTAATTTGTAACATTGTGCTGTGGCAATATGCAGTGAAACTGGATTCAAATCATGGGTCTACTATTATACAGCGCTGATTTGCGGTTTTTTTACATTATCTAAATAAATAATTTATTAACTGTGTAACAAGAAATAAAGTGGTCCATAGCTAGTGTACGAGTCCTGTCAAACATATTAATATTATTCAGGGTAAAATTTTATTATGCTTTTATATGTTAAATAAGTAATGAAAACTATGTGATTCGTTTGATGTCAAGTATAGATTGACTTTCATAATCCACATGTGTTACACAGTATATTTCACAGGCCTTGCCTTTTTATGTTTGCATCAGAAACCGACTGGTGAGCAAGACATCGTTTAGAGTATCAAGTTTGATAAGAAAATCATCTTCCAAGCTGTTTGTTGTACTTGTGTCAATAATGTCTTTGTCTGTTTAAGACGTAAATTACCCGGAAGTAACTTACTGGGAATTAACATCCCTGCTGGAAGTCTGCATTTGATATGCGTCAATACTACTCAACAGTACGACTAATGATTTTACATCTTTCTGGTCTGGACCTCTGGCTACTACAGTCCTGTTTAGATTTCCATCACTGTTTATATATTGATTACCACTCAGAACAAATCCCTGATTTGCATTTTTCGGTAAGTAATGCATTTTTTGTTTTATTGCAGGTCTTTTTACTGGGATTTAGTTTGATGTTGGCTGTCGAGAATCGTCTGAAAATCTATCCAGATGTCAGGAGACCATGCCGCCAAGGTTGCACAATTTGTCAAAAAAAGTTGTCCAGTTACAAGCATTTATTCGCAAACATAGTGCAAACCATTGTGGATCTAGATCAGCTGGCTTTTCCAAGCCAGCTGACCTAGATCTACATTGTTTACAAAAACAGGATATTATTACATTCAACATGGTAAGAGGTTAACAATTCAGAGGCATTTATTTTTCCTATTCCATTATGGCAGTTTGTTTCTCCTATCTTGCAAACTTACAAATGGCGGGATAGGATTTGGAAAGCTCAGACAAAACGGCAGCAGTGAAAGATTGATCGAACTGAATAAATTTGTTCCTGTGAAAAGAATGTCTTGAAGTCATTCTCAGGCTGATCAAGGTCTTTATAAATAATTGTTAAGTGCCTGTCAGAGCCTTAAATACATGTATGTTTGTTTTGTTTTTACTTTGTGCAAATAAGAGGTAGATACGAGGGTCATTTTTTGGTTCGTTGAATCAGGCTGTATCTCTACAAATGTAGAATTTACGGTACCATAACTGTATATATTTTGAAAGGTCTTGCTCCTGTCTATCTTTTGATATAAATTTTACATCATTAGCGCTTAGTTCGGCCACGGTATATAGCTTTTAATATGGCTTAAAAAGGACACTGGCCAAAATCCGTGTCATTTTAACCACGCAGCCTTAAGGAAATTAGACGCTGTTAAGTTACAATCGCAATGGTGATATAAGCATTTTTCAAGCCGATTTTTTCTTTGCACCATCAAAATGAATTATTCAAACGCTATTCGTAGACAAGTGCAGCAAAACTATAAGCATGTTGTTTGCTCTTCTATAACAATTTTAAAATACCCATCAATATACCAAAATAATCACAGTCAAGTGCTAGTTATTAAAACTGTTAAAATAACGATTGTGAACAAAATTTAAAATTTCTTCTGGTTTTGCATAGCACATGATATACTCAATGATTCGTCAGCAGATATATTGATGTATCGATCTAAGCGTGTAACTGGCAACTTCCTGTACTGGCATACCCCCATGTAATAAAAAGTGGGTGGGGTAAATCAACCCCGCAAAGAAAACACAATGACAATCAGATCTGCATAATTTTCTTATTACAGTTATTTCAAAACCTGTTAAGAGGCACAAAAACAGTTTAATGTATTTTCTAAATATAGTAACGCTCCATGACGTCATTTATATACAAAATAAGGGATTTTAGCACCCCCTAGGCTATTTATTTTGCAGTTCATTTCTAATAAAACAAAAGTATTAACCTTGTTTTGGAATGAAAGTTACCATAACACTTCCATCTACCATATAAACAAGAAAAAATATAATACTACTTTACAGCTAACATATTAAACCACATTCAAAAGCCCGTATCTAACTTCCACTTGTGTCAACTTTTTACAATAAAAGTTTATATGCCTACTGTTTAATTTCCTGAGGTTCCAAACAAATCTTCCCTATCCAATAATTGCTGCGCATTTTCTGTAATGTTTATATAATATTGTAGCACGTGGTGTCCTTGATCTGCAGCCATATTTGCAGAAGCTGTGTATGGCTTTGGACCCATTTTTATGCAATTGTTTCTAACGTTCTGTCAGAGGCTAATTCCAGAAATGTTATATTTCTACCATATTTCAAGTGTGCGATATATAGGAATGTCTTTGCCTCTTAGAAGTCATTAAAGAAATGCAGTTTGAAATAATTTTAGGTTGCATGTCTTGATAAAAGCTCAATCTTTCAGAATATTTGCATGATGTATGCATTTACTTTCGCCGTTTTCATTAAATCTGCCTTTCTACGAACATAACAAACGTCCCTCGTAAGTGTGATTGAGACACACTTTTTCGTTAGATACCATTATCAGCATTGTCAGTCTTGTCTAGTTTTTGACTTTATAATCTGATGAATATATTTATCAAAACTTACAAAAATATAGAAATTCTAACTGCTCTTATAGACATTTGTATTACCTCCCTTTAGACATACAATCAACTTCAACTTAGAGTCTTTAAGCCTGTCCTATGATACTGCAAATATATTGGCTGGCATCACAGAATGGCAGTTATAATATTTTCGATAAAAGTAAACCAACATATGATATTTTCATTGTTTTATTACCTTTTTAGAGCCAATCTTTGATCAAAAAGCCTTCTTTTATACTAACAGTGCCCTTTTTCCAGATCTGGCACTTTAAAAAGAAGAAATGACAATCTTTAAAGTAGGCAGAAGAGAATGCAAGTTTTTCATTTTCATATCTGTATCATTTAGATAACTATTATGACTCTTAAAATGGCTATTTAACAGATTTAGACAGGTACCTGACTGACATCAGATGTTCACAATTTTGACTGAAGCCAAGCCGAGGTTTGTTCATGGTCTGGATAAGTCCAGAGGTGTGTTCTGAAACAATTTTTCTCTATTGCCTCGCTATAAAGATGGATAGGAAGAACGGAATTCGTGTTTGGGTTCATTTAGTCAGATTTGGGGTTTCCTTAAGGTAACAATCCACAGTTTCCAAGAAACGCCCGTGGGTAAAAAATATCAAGGGGTTGCGCAGTTTGTCAGTCCGTATTTTTTCCTAAATTTAATGAAGACATGTTGGATTATACCTGGCAGATGTTTAGCAGTGAGAAAAAATGCATTTAGCCTAGTTTCTTGAATTGGTATTGAGTCTGGTACATATCTCCTTTATTCTTTGAGGTAGGAATACAAATTTCGTGTGTGAATGCATCTTGGGATGGCAGAGTGTCACGTACTATTTTCGGATCACTGTGACCTTGACCTAGCTTTTATAATACTCATGTCTGGAGCATGTCTTATATTATTTGAGGTAGGTATCCCAAATTTGGTGTGTGGATGCATCTTGTGATGACGAAGTGTCGTGTACCATCCTTGGGTCACTGTGACCTTGACCTCTGACCTACCTTCTAGAATCGGCGTTGAGTCTGATGAATATCCTATATTCTTTGAGGTAGGAATTCCAAATTTGGTGTGTGAATTAATCGTACCATTTTCGGGTCACTGCCAAGCAAACGTGCATATATGGGTCCCATATGGGCTACCCATAAGGGGGTGCAAGAGGGTTTCGCATGGGTCCCATATATGTTATCCTATATGCAGGTTGCCCAGATGGGTCCCACATAACAGCTCAATAAAAAGATATGATATTAACATATTTATTTAAAATTATTTCCTTGTTTAAAATGCACGACTAGCTTCTACAGTGTCGGACAGAGGGGATTCATGTGGTTCGCTTGAACTCTCCTTTGAGACAAAATTTTTCCATTTTCATTAGGAATTTCCAGAAATATCTGCACAAAATATCAATTAATCAGGTACAATTTTCAAATCAAACCCCCTTTCTAAATTTGAACCCCTATCAAGAAATCCTGTATCCACCCCTGCTTCTACTATTTATTTTATTCTATTTACATGGGCCAGCCCATATGGGATCCATATGGAACCCGGTTGCACTCCCGCATGGGTGTCCATATAAGTCCCATATGGGTCCCATATAGATTGCTAGCTGGGTGTGATTCACATCTGACCTAGTTTTTAGAATAGTCGTGTCTAGGCAAATCTCTAATATTATTTAAGGTAGGAATCCCAAATTTTGTTTGTGAATGCATCTTAGGATGGCGGAGTGTCCTGTTTCATTTTGTGACTGTGACCATGGCCTCTGACATTGTTTCTAGAATTTACATCGAGTCTGGTGCATATCTTCTATATTCTTTGAGGTAGGAATTCCAAATTTGTTGTGTGGATGCATCTAAGGATGGCAGAGTGTTGTGTACCTTTTTTGGGTCACTGTGATCTTGACCTCTGACCTAGTTTTTATAATAATCGTGTCCAAAGCATATATCCAATATTATTAGAGCTAGGAATCCTAAATTTGGTGTATGGTTGCATCTTGTGATGGCGTGTCATGTACCAGTTTTGGGTCACTGTGGCCTTGACCTTTTTCTATAATTATTGTTTCAGGACCATATCACCTACATCATTTCAGGTAGGAATCCCAAATTTGGTGAATGAATGCATCTTTGGATGGTGATATGTCGCTTACCATTTTAGGTTACCTTGACCTATGACCTAGTTTGTAGAATAATCGTGTCTGGATCATATCTACTATATTATTTGAGGTAGGAATCTCAAATTCGGTGTGTGGATTCGTCTTGGGATGGCGGAATGGTGCATAACATTTTGAACCACTTTTACTTTGACTCAGTCTGACCTTATTTCTACGTTTTTTGTGTGTCTAGAGCATATCTCCTTTATTACAAATAACTTTCCTCAAATGTGTCTTATGCTAGACCAATTCCTTTGGGAGTATTTGTCACGTTATTGTGACATTTCTTGCTATTTTTATTGAATGGTTCCATATCCGATCATGCAGAAATTCAGTTTCATCCAAAGATTTAAATGATCTATAGGTTCCTGTAATATGCTCAGTCACGAGTTCCAATTTCGAACATAAAACTGGAAGTTTGGCAAATCTGTGTCCAAACATTTGTATGAAACGATTGTATGGGATAGTAAACAGAAGATCGCACATGAGTACTCATGTTTTATTGAATGTATCTAACGAGTTAAGGAAAACCGATAAAATGCAAGGCGCGACGTCGTATGATAATTTAGTTTTCATCAAATGAAAATATTTTGATCTGACTATATCTCCTACAGCAATGATTTTAAGAGATGTATACCCTTTTCCAATTCACTGCATTGTGTTGTGGTACGAATATAACATGGGCCGAAATCGGAATCAAAGCATGCCTCTTCCAAACTACCGCACTGCTGCTGTTTGTGTGTGTGTTTTTGTTGTTTGTTTTTGCGTTTTTCGCAATTACATTGCAAATACCTGTATACTGACGAATAGAATGGTACAGAACAAACGTATGCGTCTGGTTAAGCATATATAGTTAATTCGGGGTACACTCCAAGTTTAAACGAATCTTGATTAATATGCGTCTCTTTTGCTTTCAAGCATATGTTGTCGCCACATAGCTGGGCGTGTTGAACCTTGGCACATTTAAGTTAGCAAATACTGTATTTTGAAATTCTCTTCCGGTTATAATTCCAATTTCACTATCAACGAAACATTTTAAAACGTGTTTGCATGTGCGATATAAGAAATGAATTAATTAAAGTTGACAATAATCGCTTTATTACAGGACCAGTAAAAAGCCATAAAGGATGATTTTCAAAGAGTGCCCTTAACCCATTTATGTATCTTCCCATCCTTATTAATTGGACGAGTCCATATCCAATTTAGGGTTGTTGGGTGGTATTATTTTTATTCAAATTTTAAAAGAACATTCTGTAAGCAAATATTGGAGAATCTGATCAGACGCTGGGTTTTGTGGCGTCTGATCTGGTTCTCCACTGTTTGCCGATGTCCCATTAAAAGGACGCTAGGGGTTATACGGGTTAAATGCAACAAGAAATATCATATTGAGGCAAATCAAGTGTCAATGTGCAAATCAAGTGTCAATGTGCTCGTTTCGTAAATGGGATGTTCCTAGTTTTTTTCTTCACTGATGACATTTTTTTCTGAATTTACTTATGTCAACGGTTCAATAATTTTATCACTTATTTTTTTTTGCGAACTTGTTGCATTGAAGTGTTTCATGAGAGGTTCCAGGGGGGGGGGGAGGGCAGGGGGTCCAGACCCCTTAAAATTACAAAAAATATAGGGTTTCTTAGCAATGCTGGTCCGGATCCCCTGAAAAGTCACAAAGCTACCAGGCCAGCATTCAATGTTGGACCATCATGGGCCCGCCAGCGAAACGCCATTTAAATGGCGTTTCACTGGCGGGCCCATGATGGTCCGTTTTAGTGGTATTTTGGTCCTCTCTCCCCTCATCGAGAAAAAAAAAGTTGGACCCCGCTGACAACACTTTCTGGATTCGTGCATGTGCTTGAGTATTTGAAAGTTATGTTGTAGACACAGTTGCATGTATGTGAGCAGCTTAGTAGTAGTTTTTGAAATAAAATAGAAATATCAAAAGACCATAATTTTAGCAATAAAGGGCAATTACTCTCCTTACATTCCCACTCCATGCAGTTTTGCAATGCCCTCTGAGTTTGAGCTGAAATGCTATTTTGACAGCCATCAGTGGGTGAGTTTGTCTTTAACATCCCATCAACAACTATGGCCATATGGAGACGAGGCTAAAGCTTTCATCCGAATTTGGAAACCCTGTGTACAAGGCGGGTGGTTTATCCATTACACCTGCACCACGATTGTGGAATCAGCTACCTGAGGTTAATACCAAAAAGGCATATTCCTTAAGTTGTTTTAAGACGCAAGTCAAACAGTTTATTTTTAATTTGAATGCTCATTTGTCAATTTTTACGTATAGGTGTTCATAGTATTCCATGTAACATGAACAAATGCCGCCAAATGTTTTATACGCTCGTTTATACTTTTAACATAGTCTACGTTTTTACCATGTATATGTTCTGCGCAAAGTGAGAATCTGGACAATTCCGGAATCGCTCTGCGCAAAGTGAGAATTCCTAAATTGGTGGACAGAGTGAGAATTCTTACTTTGCACGGTACAATTCCGGAATTGTCCGTGCGAAAGTGAGAATCGGGACAAAGTGAGAATCGTGTATTCGTAATATGTTTTGCGGTAAAACTGATATGGAACAGGGGTGTCCAAACTTTTACAAAGTAGTTCAATTGCATATTCGCCTTTAAGGGTAGGGTTATCGTTAATCAGCTGAGATGAGGGAGGGGTAAACGGTATTATGACAGGAGGACAGGGTACAAATTTTAACTTTACTGTGTTCTGGGTGCTGCGGTGTCGAAATAGAAGGGGGAAAATCAAGAAAATTTGTAGCAAAGCCTTATTTGTTTCACACTCACAATGCTAATTATTATCATTATTATGTATCTTCTTTCTGTATGCACTCACTGTATTTGCGCAAAATGCCAATGTCGAACTCTAAAAGTATATGTAGAGGATAGTGTTGTGTAAAATATCAGACTGCTCACTTTGAAGCATGCGACTGACGAGAAAAGAGTTAATATTTACGGTAGGTCTGACTACCAACTTCGATGCATGTATGCCGAATGTTGAGGGTACATACTAGTGTCCGCATCGGCATTGTGCATACATGTGGGCATGTCAGCGTATTTTGCTCGTCCTTTGTTCATCAATCCGTTGCTTCTGCTCGTCTGTCTGTTCGTCTTATGGTCGTCTGTATGTCTGTCTGTAGGTATGTTCACATGTACCTATGTAGAGACGAACGTACTAGTGTATGTACTGTAGATATCGAAAATTGAATTGACTTGACTGATACCTTGTCTGGCTTGAGTCTTCACTGGACACTCATTTTATTTATTTTTTATTTTATTTTTTTGTTTGTTTTGTTTTGTTTTTCGTGTCGCGGTTCAAACGACGGCATTGCCGGTATGTGCACCTTTTTATGCAAAAAACTGTGTTTACGATCGCCAAAAAAGTACACATATATTTGTGAGCTATAACATTGTACTATTCCACAAGTCGTTTATGACAGTGACGAAAGGTAAAACCCAAACATGTCAAGTTATAACTTTCTATAACTGTAAGATCTGCTGATACCTCAAACTCATTATGACCTCAATGTCGAACCCTACTTGTTTAATAGAACATGAGATTTACGTTGAAAACGCTGTTTGGATTCTTCATTCGTTGTCTACTCGGGAATGTTCATCTAATGAGCGTCTCTGTCCCAGGGGGAGGGGGTACTCTGATATTTTCATACATACGCAGGCTTGTAATTGTTCTATGTTTTGTTGTACGTTAATTTATGTCCATTCTAGTATGGCAATCATCTTGATGGGGAAGAGAGAGCTGATTGCTTTGCTTAATTTGTCTTCCTGGTGTCTCGTGATGGTTGAGCGGCTCTTCCTCGCGGTGCCACAGGGTTGTCTGCAGTTTGTGATTGTGGTATTTCCTGATCATACTCACTTACTGTTTTTGGGCCATTTTTTGGGCTCAGAATTTTAAATTTCAATATACGATTTGGTTTTCGGAAAAACGAATTTTTTTTCTTTTTTTTTTTTGGGGGGGGGGGGGGGGGTTATAAAGAATATTTTTTGGGGTGCTTGAAATTCCTGATATTTTTTTGGGGTGAACGGTAGATGCGGGGCCCGAGTCTACGTATGAAGAACAAATCAGAGTACCCCCTGGGGGTCTCCGTGCGGTGTTATGTCGACTGAAAGGCCCATTTGAATAAGAAACAAAATGTGGATCCTGATGAGCTGACTTATCAAAAATCGCTTTTAAAAAAAACGGTAGAAACTGAGTAACCAATACTTTTTTGATGTTCGGTATTCAACATTCAAGTTTTGAATGTAGAATATCCAGTATCTATAAATAACGTATATATAAGTTAAACTCATTCCAAGATTTAAATCTTTTGAATAGCGAATGACGAACTTCAAACTCAACCCAAAATTCAACTTTTGAATTTATTATATTTAAAACATGCAAAGCTTTTGAATTTCGTTTGCGGACTTCAGTTTATCTTTTGCGCACTTTGATTCCTTTATTTGCGCACGATTCTGCATATCATTTGCGGACCTTTTTCACACCTCATTAAAAGTTAATTATGCGTTATTAAGGTAGTTGAAAATCGTTATAGGTAGTTATAAATTAATAAAGGTGCATTGAGCAGCATTCTTAAGCCTTCCGTGATGTAAAGTCATTGCCCCCTGCTACCACGGGGAGGTGGAAGGGCAAGCAGGATATTAAATTGTCCGATTTTACACATTTTCAAATTAAATTTTAGTCATTTTTAAACATAGACAAGATTAAACGCACTATATGTCAGTTTAAGCACTGAAATTGTAGCCAACCATTTTGATAAAGTCCAACCCAGAGATTTCATTATTTAGTACTGGTTCATTAAGAAGTTTTTTTTTCTCGACCCTCTTCCTTCGAGTCTGATAGTCAAGGCTTCTGAGTTTCGAACACCAAACTCAATTCAACATTCAAATCTTTCGAATGTTTAATACCGAATATCAAAACTCAATCCAACATTCAATTTTTTAAATATCTAATATCGAATATTTGACAAATAAAATTTGAATTTTGGATTGCTCTTGACTTTCGATAGATTAAAAAAAAGATTATAGGATTCAGATTTGGATTTGACTTTGGCCTCACAGGTCTTTTTTTGGTAAATTTGGTAGTTTCTAATAAACACCGATAAACAGGTTACATTTGGAGACAATACCGAAACTCCGCCCACTGTAGAGAGATTAACTTACCATGTGACCTCATGCCACGCCTTAAGCATCGTTTCATTGGTTCCAGTTATTTTATTTTCACACCATAATTATTTTATTCATGCCTCAAAAAAAAAACGAAATTAGCAATAAAGACAGATTGTCGATATATTTGCAACGTTACTAAAAATATTTTGAAGAGTTCTAGGATTCCATTTATTCGATTCTTTTGGCATTTACTGATAAAAACGAAATTAGCAATAAAGACTGATTGCCGATATATTTGTAACGTTACTAAAATTATTTTGAAGAGTTCTAGGATTCCATTTATTCGATTCTTTTGGCATTTACTGAAAAATGTAAGATAAGATAAGATAAAAGAAAAAAAATCTAACAACATTGTATCTAAAACTTGAGTGAATAAATTTTGACTCCCCATTTGGTGATTGAAATGGCAGTGTAATTCCTGATCAAATTGCATTCTAATTTGCGCTTAGACTGTATGATAAGGCATATTTATCGAAATATTTAGGTTAAATGCGGAAACTGGTCACAAAAAATCTGTCATAAGCAAAATTTCAAGTGGTTGGCCTTTTCAAGTCAGCTCGATAGGTTTGAAATCACATGTACATTTATTAAATAAAACTACACTCAAAACGCTTATTTCTTTAAAAAAATAATTTTTACAGTTTTGAACCCAATAATCGTGAAGTGATAGAAAATTAGTTCAAAGCATCGCTTAATTTTAGCCGATTGAAAGGCACATATTTGGGAAAAAAATCATTCCAATATCATAATAATTGGGACGTCAGAAAAATGAAATTGAAAAGCGGCCACATAACTTCTGTTTAGTGTACATACCGTTTACAATAGAATGGGGGATTTTCTCTGTCAAACTTCCAAATCGGGGCACTACCGGCCTGTCAGCGAAACGCCATCCGAATGGCGTTTCGCTGGCGGGCCGATAGTGGCCCGCGATTGGTTTCTGGCTGGGTTTACTCTCGGATCATATATCAAATAAAAAACAAGCTAATCTGTAGCAATGGGTAACGATAAACATGATGGACATACCTACGCATGTATAATGAAATAAACAGGATAGACCAATCCATGTAAGTTGATTTCAAAGTTTTGTTTTGTTTGATTTGGTTGATTTGATTCTTTACTTCCCATTAAAAATCTTTCAGGTAAACAGGTACGGGTTGAACCAGTACTAAGCTAGGATAAATGTGTCTTGCTCAAGGACCACAACATAGTGACGCCGGTGAGGCTCGAACCCGCGGCCTCTCGGTCTCTGAGTTCAAAGTAATATTTGATTTAAAATCTGATATTATTTTTCTTGTGCCGATTTCATTGTGTTTTGAGTTATACATGTAGCTATTTTTGGGTTGTGCGTGTGTTCTGGAAGGTAACTCACGGGCCTAATAGACAGAATTATCGCTCGTACATGCGAATAAACCACACATTAACTTGCGTATTGCACCGCATGGACATGCACTGTGTGCGTTGCGTGATATATGATGATAAATGAAATAATGAAGCCAACATTATGTATCGAGTTAACCTGCGATTCGCCGCTTGTCCATTTTCTCTTTTCTGCACCATTTCGTCTGCCCATCACACACATCTGTCCGTCTTAGACAAACATTAATTTACTGACTTCTCGGATAAATGATGTTTATGTTTTCATCAAAAGGTTGTCGCTATTTAAAAGGGCATGCTGTTTTCCTTATCATGATCGTTCTCTCTCTCTCTCTCTCTCTCTCTCTCTACAAATTGTTATGATTCTTCTCAAGGACAACCGTTTTATTTTAAGCCAATATTTTGCTGACATCATCCATAAACTAGTGATTGAATAAATAACTTACGGACACCACTCACATTTAGACTGTTTATTTAAATAATAAAGTGTTAACTGCCCATCTCTCTCTCTCTCTCTCTCTCTCTCTCTCTCTCTCTCTCTCTCTCTCTCTCTCTCTCAAAACTGGCGAATTTGATACACATTAAGCGATACCCGGATTAACCTAAATCAATATATCCCCTCTCTCTCTCTCTCTCTCTCTCTCTCTCTCTCTCTCTCTCTCTCTCTCAAATAGTCACATACAGGATAATCCAGGTAATGCAGAACATACAAACAGTGCAAACAAAATGCAATGTGTTTGAAGTGGCTGCCGTCGGATTATATTCGAGTTTGAAAATGAGAAAACACCTCTGTGCAAACGGCCAAAGTTAAAATGGGACTCCCATGCATGTTCACCAAATTCTCACTTTGTCCAGCCCATTCCTACTTTGCGCAGGTCCTGGTTATAGCAAAAATCGATAAAATACCCCTTGCGCAATTCTAGAATTGTCGATACAATTCCGGAATCGGCGGACAAAGTAGGAATTCTCACAATGCGCAGGTGTACCAATTCTCACTTTGCGCTGAACATATACACTAAACCGAAGTTATAAGTAGCCACCATACAACTTTTGCTCCCGTTCTGAAAGCCTGAAATTAAAAATCGCTCTCACAAATTTTAAATTCTATAAAAAGGTCCAAGGCTTTGTCAAGACTCTGCAAATTATGCCATTTCAAAATGACTGGTACATGTAAACCTTGCACAGACGAGATCCGAGTAAAAGAACCATCATTTCAAAAAGTCACACTTTTTAGTGTGATATAAACGATTCATCAGATACATTATCCATTTATATCTTAATTAGTTTGAAGATGTTTATAACAGCTGTGTAATAAGTTGAAAAGAGTCAAGAGATTTTTTGACAATTGCACATCCCATTTCTCTTCTACGTTAACATTGTTACAGCCACTCAAAGGATTTTAGCTTAACCATGCAGTTTGCATATTAACTTTGCATTGCTCTGTAGGCTTTATTATCTGCGGCACAACAGTGCAGTTTTTAGGGGTTCTTCATTATGAATTGGCGTCACTGTTCTGCTTAAAAATTAAAAGAAAACTTTAACAAATGCCATTTAAATGACCTTTAAAGTTTCACGTTAAAATCGGAAGTGGATACCAAATTGGTAAAACCACGCTAGAGAACCTCTGTACTCGAACAGCGCAGTCATCGCGTGGTGTTCGCAGTCGACGGGTGCGTAAAATATACTATTTTGGTCTACTGTGATCCATTCTATGAACCAGTAAATTACAGCTTTTGATTTTCACGATGTTTTTTTCATTTGGAATTATTGCTTAGGTATTGTAGTCCATTCTGGCCCAATAAGAACCTTTAAATTTTAAAACCAGCAGAGTACCAGTCAGTTTCTGGCTAGTTAATTGGATTTTATGTGCCTGAAATGTGTTCAATGGCTTATAAATGTGCTATTAAAGTAATCAATTATCGTGTTATGTCATCAAATAATGAAGAATACGTATAAGTGGAGGACAAGAAAGTTTGAAATGTTTCTGTTTATTATTTGCGAAGTTGCAAGCCATTTTTCTTCTGTACGCAAAATTTGAGTAGTCAAGCGGACTGTCCCATATGTCAAGTGCTTAAATATTTGATTTGTACGCATTCGTCAAGCTGTATCTGGACGCAGTCGTTGGGAACACGAGCGGTTTTAACAAAGCCAGAACGATTGAACTGCTGTTTATTTGTCTCCAGCGATGCCAACCCGTCTCGGCAACAATTTCAAAGCAATGCCAATGCATAAAACAAGCTGTGCCACACTCTCTTATAACAATTGCAAGGTTTGTTACTTAATTTATCACTGCTGGGCAAGACATGCATTTTAGTGCATAAAATAACCAGGGTCACTGGCGAGTGATACGTAGATCAAGGTTAAAATTTTACGGATTTCATAAAAAAATGTGCGCTTTACAGAATCATAGAAATCAATGAAACATGCGATTTATGGCATAGTGCGTGCTTGAGGAGTATGCCCAGGACAACAATGACACTTCATATATCTCTGCTGCATACTCTACCGCAAATGTGGTGTTGATCATGGTATGGGGTCACAAATTACAGTGTGTGTTCGAAGGGTATGTAAAGGACAATTATTATGCATGTTTTGACGTTAACAGCTGTCAGTGCTTCAGAGACACAATTTAATATGACATGTTGGCAGACGGATGAACAGACAAACAAACTGGTGGATGTTTTGAAAATTGGAACGCTTATGAGATCCTCCTATAGGGGGATAACCGATCCCTTGTTCCCCTGAAATAAACAGGCTTGTTTCACTGTTCCCAAAGAATCGAAAATTGTTTTCTTATGTTCCATGTTCCCCAATTTTGCCTTTTTACCCTGTTCCACTCAAAATGTGACCTTTGTTCCCTGTTCCCCTGGAATAAATGTCATTTCCCCTGTTTCCCAAAACCCCTGGGAGGGACTCCATTATGTGGATGTCATATTTAGCCATATAGAACAAAAAAAGAGGCCAATAGATGGCCGATCTGCGAATAAACGGATGGTCGGACGAAAGCTTGAATCTGGATCAAAAGTTCTATTTGACACTAGCGGGGAAGAGTCGATTTTGGTATCAGAACATCGGGGGCTTTGGGACCAAGCTTTATGTCCATTCTAGTTTTGCAACCATCTAGTTTGTCTTTCTGGTGTATCGTGATGGTTGTGTGGCTCTTTCTCGCGGTGCCATGGGTTTGTCTTCGGTTTGTGATTGTGGTATTTTCTGATCATACTCGCTTACTATTTTGTACAAAACTTGGGGCCTGATCTGGATCCAAACTGTTCGAGCCTGTACCCAGTAAGCACCTATTATATTAGAAATCAGGCAACTGGCGTTTCGCTGGCGGGCCGATATTGGGCCGTGATGGGATGTTGGCTCGATATAGCTGTAATCTGGTTAGTATGCGGAAAAAAAAAGAATCAGCATACAAAACGTTTATAGAGTGTTTCTGGAAGCATTTTAAAATGAAAATGTCTGAGATTGATTAAACAAAAAGTTTAGACCCAGATCAGGCTCAGCAAAACGTCTGGCAGGACCCGAAGGAGAAACGTCCGTAAGATTTAAATGTTCAGGACAAAAAAAAAACGTTACTCTGCATGCAAAGAGTTAAGACAAAAACGTTGCTATATTTGGAAGTTGGGTATATGACGTAACTTACGACCACTTTTGCAGTCTACAGCAAGCTAAAGCAACCCTGTTTCTCCTAAAGGAGGCACTTGGCCGCGATGAATTGCCGCAAGCATAATACGACTTTTCATCAGGGTCTGCGCACTTTTCAGAGAAAAGCATTACATTTTGAAAATAAACAAAATCTCCAAGGCCGAAAAAACGCTAATCACAATAAAACGTGTCTGTTTTGTCTTCTGCTGGAACATTTTAGAAATATTTTTTGCAAACAGTGTAGGCTCAGTCTGATCTAGGTCAATACTGTTTGCCGCTCTATGGACAGCAAAACTATTTAACGGTCGACCTCGGCAGATATGCCCAGCGAGTATCCAATGCTGGGCCACTATCGGCACGCCAGCGAAACGCCGTTCGGATAGCGTTTTGCTTGCGGGCCGATAGTGGCCCGATTTTACATGCTTACTGGATATTCGCAGGCTAATTACAAAGACAAGGACAGCACAGGAGATTTTGGACGAACAGCCGAGGTTTATATATGCGATCCTGTGTATCCGAGCATTCGCTGCTCGCATACTCAAAGCAGGTATGAAGATGCAATTTTATCCAAAATACAGGCCTATTTTCATTAGAGAGCTATACATGCATGCATTAAAATATAACTTCACGCCAAAATCTCGTGTGCTAACCCATTTATACAGAAAAAGGAAAATATGTAATGTGTTTTAAAGTTCATTGTTAAATATTCTTGTTTATTATATCCTCCGAAAAATTTGGGGAGATATTAGCGTTGTCAATCCGCTGATACAATGCCATGTAACATTATGGGGATGAAATCGGTTCTGCGTGTGAATATTGACTATGGTGTGGGTAGGTTGAAAACCTCATAATTTTACTACGGGAGCTCCAGAATGTAGAATAAGCCGAGCTCCCGTAGACATGGTAGAGCATAGATCAACATATGTTCAGATTCAATACAAGTATGATTAACAAGAAGCATCCTCTATAAAATAGCCAGAAATAACTCAATCCGCCATGACAGATCACCTAGCTAGCAACTTCTCATTATAGACTGTGACCCAGGGTGAGTGTGTGTGTGTGTGTTTGTGTGTGTGTGGGGGGGGGGGTACTCTCACTTTTTCTTCATACGTAGGATTGGGTCCAGCATCTACCGTTTGCCGCCAGAAAATATCGTGAATATCAAGCACCCAAAAAAATATTTGAAATTTTTGCTACGCAAAAATATTCTCATTCTGTATATTTACCATAAGAAAAGACCCTAAAATACATAGAAGAGACACCTAAATCTAGTCCAATTTTGTCGTGGCCCCCCAAAAATATCCACAAATTTTCATTCCCCAAAAAATATTAATATTACGAACCCCCCCCCCCCCAAAAAAAAAAAAAAAAAATTAATAATGTAATTCAAAAATTTAAACCAAAAAAATGCCCCGAGCCTACACATGTATCAAACAGTATCAGAGTACCCCCCCCCCCCCCCTTGTGGACCGTGATCGCTTTGTGGCTGTAAATTAGCAATGGAATGCCAACAAATTTACCAAAATGTGAAAAATACTATCTAAGGTTTGTTCCGTTTTCCAGAAGTGAGATACTGGAATTGTAAAGATCTATTGACTTGTCACCCCCGTGTCGAACCTGCGCGAATTGGTCAATACCATGAAAGTGATCTTGGACTGCCCGGGGAGCTAGTTGACAAGGGCGCCTGACCACACTCTTTATATGCAAGTGCCGCCTGCTGATAACCTTAGTAAAACAGTTTGAACCCAGATCAGGTAAAATCAGCAGATGACAAAGAGCATAGAAAATATCCCAGCATGCAACGAGTTAAATCCACTGGCCATGGATTTGATTGGAAGATTGAACACATCTGAATTTGTTAATGGGGGCATGCCACCTGCTAATGTGTCATTGCGTTGGTCATATAAAGACTTTCGACTCATCTAGTTGGACTAGATGTGCAAATTTTGTTTCGAGTCTTTATCTTCATCCATACTTTGTGTATATTCGTTGCAAAGGCTAATGCGAGTCTGCACAGGCTTGCCTGGGTTTTCGATGGTCAAAAATGCAACATGTATCCCAAAACACATGTGCTAGCTCAAATATAGCATGGACAATCCGCGACATATGCGTACAGTTCTCTTTTATCTAATCCAGATGACTGAGTACAGGAGCACCTGATCATTGGGCCAGAACACCCGATATAGAGAACTGTGCGTACAGTATTAAATACTTCAATAACTTTGAAAATGCTCTGCCCACAGATTTCAAACTTTTGCACATTAAGGCCCTGGTATTTAGCATTTTATCTTAAGTAAGCATAAATTTCAGAATATAAACAAAAAAAATCTTTCATCCTTTTTTTGGAGAAAAATCACCTTCTTTGTATAAATAAGGCGCTGTATTGACTATCGCTTAGCCCACACACGTATTGTTACGCAGATACAAAGCTGTATATATTTACTGACAATAATCAGCAAAAAATACTCTCAGAAGTGAAATATTAAGAAATTTATTACCCTTTTCAACAGCAAGGTGCACATTTTTTCCACTCGTCGACTGTGACCACCACGCGATGACTGCGCTTTTCGAGTACAGAGGTTCTCTAGCGTGAAAACTATCGTTAAAAAAGGGGCCCATCAAGTTGCCTGGTGTTTTATCAAACATACTAACATAAAATAAAACACATACAATAATTTTAGTATGTGCAGCTGATGATTTCCGAAAATTTCGGAAAATTCGGAAAATTATTAATTTTTTAAAATTCATAAAAAATCTGTCATAAGCAAAATGTCAAGTGTGTAGTGTTTTTACAAGTCGACTAGGCAGGTTCGCAATCACCTGTATTTGAATTCGATAAAAACTGCACTCAAAACGCTTATTTTCTTCAAAAAGTTGATTTTATGCATTTTTGAACCCAAAAGTCGTGAAGTGATGGAAAACTCTTCCAAAAAACCGCTTTACTTTAGTCCATTGCAATACACATATTTGGGCAAAAATTCATTTCAAAATCACTAGGGCTTAGTCAGAAAAAAATTAATTGAAAATTGTCTACTTAGAACTTCGGTTCAGTGTATATGAAAATATGTTTTAAAGAGACTAAGTCTGCAACTATGAACATTTTTCGATTTTTTTTAGTTTCTTTTTAAATTATTTGTAAAAGTAGAATTAAGTTATCTTTTCACAATAAATCTGTTCACTATCGCTGAAAACTGCACGGAAAATGAATTAACTTATAAAACAGGTGTTTTTTCTCTTGTTGGTAATTATTTGCGTCCCTCCAATAATTATAGACAGGTAATTTTAACAGTAATGCTGTTGTTTTGATACTGATAACTTGTTAAGATTTACGAAATTGGTCAAATGTATACCTGAATTTTAGTTTTGTTACTGTGTTCTTGAAAAATAGAAACATTAGTTCTAAAATTAAAAAATCAAAATTTACAGACTATGCAGCTTTAAATGGCATGCATGGTAAACTAGCGTTGATCGCTAAATGTGCTGTCCTCTTTTAATAAAGGTAAATAAATAATAAAAATAATACCACCGTGCCTCCTGTTTTACCGCCTTCACAGATTATAATTTACGCTAAAATCATTATTCTGGGTAATGATAGTATTCATGATTTTATTGTCGTCTGCCGATTCTTTTTCAAAATTGACTTTTCAAAATTATTCTGTCAGACTAGTCTATCAGAGTGTCTAATGGTTTAGATCGAGGTCAGGACTGATCTGGGTCCAAACTATTTTTAAAGGTTATCAGCAGACGACAAAAGTCGCCGCTTGCAAAGAAATCGTCGCCCAACGTAGCCTAAAATGCAAATGGCCTGTTCAAGATTTTGGTATCTTTATAGATTCTGAAGGAATGTTTATATTTTCAATATTTTTGTGAGTTTGAATCGAAATATACACAACAAAAAAGAAACGCACCACTAAGAGCTGTTGAACTCCCAGGAAGGTCACATTAGTTTATATTAGTGCAAAGGTATGTCAGGTACTGCTGCGTTACACATCTTTTGTAATCAGGCGTCAAAAATGTGTAAAAGAAAATTGGTCATGAACCAAGTGGGGGTCAAATTGTATGTAAAGTCACAGAAAATAAGCGTTTTATATTGCTGTCTGGCTTAATACGTTCAAGCAATGGGACTAATCTCAGTAGACCAAAGTCTACGCAAGCACTTATTCTTTGCAAATTTCATCTTTGAATTCATCTTACGCGATTATTGAACGCTAGGTAGCCCCTTTCATATGACTACCCTTTGATAACGATAAACTTTACTTTACAAAACATGTAAAGAGTTCAACTTAATGTGGAAAATCGTAGCGGTGCGTTTCTTTTTTTTTTGTCGGATATAAATTCCGGCTGTCAGTGATGTGTTGCTTAGTATATCACTGTCTGTCGTTCATCGTTTCTTACGTCTAACCGCTAGCCAGTAATATATTGAGCAACAAATCTACGTGAGCGCGAATCTATTTCTTAAACAAACGAAAATGTTAGTAGTGCTAAAATGGAGAATATATTTTAGAAGGTCTGGTGAGTCTGAAAGTCGAGGGACAACAGGCCGCTTTTCATATTTCCGAGCAAGAACATGAAGATGGAAAGTATTATGTTTCTGACTATAGTAATAATTCGATGGCCCAAGAAAGATTCATACCTGCTACCCCAAGGGACAAGACTATTTCCTACTGACAAATATAAGCAATAACACGAATAATGCAGCCGACAGAAAAGTGTTTGTCAGTTGAAAGTTAATTAATAAAAATGTCATTAATCCAGTGATTTCGTATTGGCTTAGATACAGGTCTTCGGTCAGTTGTATTTGTCCTCGGCTTTCGGCCACTGACCAATACAGCTGACCTCGGACCTGTAAGTGAGCCAATACGAAATCGCTTGATTAATAACATAATAGTAAAAGGGTGCGTACGAATGGCAAATAGTGAAAACCATGAAGAGTAGTTGTCTGTACCTGAATCAAACGCTGTATTCACGATTCCATTTCTTTGTCCATCTGTGGGATCATGCTGTCCATTGCCCTTACTTTTCTCTATTTCACTACTTGGTGTCTTTTTGTCTGGGAGTTTTCTATTTACCCAAGATCCTTGAGGACAATCGTCAGATGTCCATAAAATCAAAACACCTAAAATGAAATATATTTCCAGATCACAACTTAAAATGAATTAGAACTACTGTTGTTTCAAAAATAGATTAGAATCGTTGTAAACAAAAAATGATTCATCATTTATCATGAACTACATGTACCTCTAACTGCAGTAATACATTTCAATGAAAAATAGTCCCATTATTATGCATCTTTGAAACATTACTACCAAATATATGTATTTCTGGTATTATTTACAATTTTTTTTAATTGACCTTGAAAATTCCATATGCAAAAATTGTAAATATATATTTTCTACCTGAAATTTGTACATTCGGGCAAAAAAATTCTAAATATTGCAGTCGGATAATTGTAGTTCATGTTCATGCAACTGTTTTTTTTCTTCTAAATTTCACCCAGCGTGTCACAAAATTGCAAACGGTATCAAATTAGGAAGTAAATCTAAAAAGACTGATAAGCATGCTGCCGATTGCTCATATGCTGTATGTTAGGGCATAAAGTGATCTATGTGAGAAATATAAATTATTCGTACAACAATGTGGCCAAAGGTATCCGTCTCCTTGATAAAACAGCATTTTTTTTTGTTTATACAGGAAAATATCATGCAAGTAAGAGCTTTTGAAAGACATATCTCTTTAAATAGGTCTTATATTAGATGATAATATGAACCGCGACATTAGAAAAACATCAATGTGGGTGTGCGTCATAAAAAGACTCAGATCAGCCTATGTATCAGCTCAGTCTGATCAGAGTCTTCGCTGTCCGCATGAATAAATTTTGGGTCCTAAGTTACCCATTGAGGGCACAGCAAAGACGCTGAACAGACTGGGCAGATGCTCAGGCTGATCTGAGTCTTAGCTCTGCGAACACTCATTTCGCTGATTTCTTCATGTCATGGTTCATATGAAATTGAAATGAAATTGTTAATACATGCAACTACAGTCAAACCTGTGTCAAAAGGCCCCTCTCAAAAAGATAGAAAATTGTTTTTAAGGCTAGTAATCGCTTAATGCAGGTCAAAAGTAATGCAGAATGCTCCCTTGAGCTTTCTGCATTACGTTTGACCTTCATTAAGCTACCATTTGTCATTAAGATCTTTTGTTTTGTCTATTTTTGAGTGGCCGTTTTACAAAGGTTTTACTGTACCTTTTAAACTCAAGGGACTTTATAACATATTGGAATTTATATTCACATGTAGCGTTAAACGTCATCAAATCTTGTTGGAAATCAGAAAAAAATGTTACCCATTCCAAGAACTGTCAATGCTGGTATAAGGACAGCGATCTTCCACGCCAGGAACTCGTCAGCGCCACACACCTTAACCAGTTCAAACAGGGCCGGCATAAGAAGAAATGTAAACCCTCCACCGAGGTTACCCCATCCACCCACCAGAGCATTTGCCGTTCCAACAATCTTGACGTTGAACATGGCAGACGTCCAGAACTGACAAGGAATGAATGCACCACCAAGCACACCGATACAAAGTCTTACAATGATGAGCCCAATACCACTCTGGATGAGGCCGGAAAAAGCAAGTGGGATAGAGCCAGCGATGAGAAGAGCAGACATGACCCGCCGTGGTCCAAACCTGTCGCAAAGTGGTCCGACTACGACTCGAACAAATATAGTTGCTGAGATACTAGCTGTTCCGGAATGTGCGACGATCACCTTCGATAGATGTAACTCTTTTCTAATGGTTGGTATAAGTGGTTGTATGCCAAACCATGATGTGAAGGCGATAAAGAAGCAGAACCATGATGTATGGAAGCCTCTCATATGTGGTCTAGTAATGCTGCATAAACGGAACGACTTCGCTTTTCCCAACTCATCCTCACTTATTGTTGATGCTTGTATTTTACTGAGCGTTTTTGAACAACAGTTAATATCGGTGTCTTCCATTTCGATTGTTTTTATCTTTTTTTTAATTGATAAATATTCTGTTCACGAAAAGTTAAACCATTCTACAATGTGACAATAGTTTTTATGTCCGATATTAAATCAATGAACCCAACTAAATTGTCCATATTCAATCATGTCTCACAGCCTTATTTAGTTTGCAATAAATTGAAGAAAGTTTTAGACGTGTCAAGCTTTAAATGCCAGGAATAAACTCCTCCGAGCAGTGTTTGGGTCATAAAACAACGCTGATTCTTTGAACGCACGCCAGGCGACTTTGTTGCGTGCTAGTTTGAACCTTTTAGACGGGCAGAGCCACCTGCCCAAGAGAGGACTTAAATTGAACTTTAAAAAAAAGCGGAACAGGAATACAGCATGATGCAAAACCATGATTTGATTCATGGCATACTCAACTTGGAAAGCAAAGGTCATTTAAAGTTAAACAACTGCGGAAAATGCACGAAATATGAATCCAGTGCAGTCCGCAAAGGTCTCATGTTTTGCACAGTTCTAGCAACTGGTGTGAAGGCGATAAGTAATAGTTATACCATAACTTGTCCGCATGTACGTGGAAATAATCCATGAGCTTTAGCTTTAGTGTCGATTCTTTGATCGCACATCAGGCGGACTAAGTCGAGTGTTAATTTTAAGCTTTTTGATGGACAGAAAGACATGGCCATATTATGCCTTTGAAATCGCACTTGCAAGAGATGATTTATATTAAATGGAAAAAACCCTAAACAGAACGACAGCATAATGCAAAACCATGATGTGATTCATGTCATGACAACTGCGGAAAATGCACAAAGTATGAAACCTGTGCAGTCTGCACAAATTTCATATTTTGCACATTTCCCGCGACTGTAACAAAAAAAACAATAACGAAAAAAAAACAAAAAAAAAACAAAAAACGGCAAAATGTGAAAGCGATAAACAAGCATAACCATGATATATGAGCCCATTTAAAATGGCTAGTGCGCCTTAGTTTGTTGTTCGCATGTGCTACAAAGTCAGGTTCCCTCGCGTAGATTCCCATTAAAATGACTAGCGCGCCTTAGTTTGTTGTTCGCAACTGCTACAAAGCCAGGTTTCTTCGCGTCGAGGCCTATTTAAAATAATTATTGCACCTTCAATTGTTGTTCACGTGGTACAAAGTAGGGGTTTCTCATGACGAGGCTCACATATGCATTGAAGTTCAGTTTTGATGTTAGATTCCATTTTTGCTTACACCCCTGTCTTGGTCGAATTTTCGATAAAATCTGGTCGCCTCAATTGTTATTCCTGGCATTAGAAACACGACACTTTTAAAATTTGTAGACATGTTATTGCTTTTTGGATTGTTCTTCTAATATCACATACAAATGCTTTGTTAGTAGATAAACTAGTGTTGCAACACAACAAACCAAAATTGCCGCATAAGCTGCTTAAATGAAAATAGTGGAAACACTTTAAAGAAACCCGATTTAGATAATCACGCAAAATTAGAGCGCTTCAACTGACACTATTCTTTGCGCTATTTATAATGACGTTGAATCGTTCAGTTTGATCCAATCCACTTTGCTATGCCTATTATATGCTTTGATCGTCAGAAGTTCTAACAAACCAATTGCTTTGATGTCCTGTCTATCAAATTGTTTTTGAAATTAGAAAAGTGCAAATCATGCTACGACGCCATGCCTTGTGGTTTGCCTATCTGGATTGCCACTGCTTGTTGGTTGACCATAATAGGATTATCTTGTTTGTTTGTTTGTTTGTTTTGTTGCTTTACGTCCAAAGTCAACAGCTATGGTCGTTGCGGGACGGTCAGTTCACTTAACCACACTTTTTCCTGGGCAAGCTTGAACAAGCAGTTAGCCAGTACTTCGTGCACATATTTTCGCTTGTAACTGACAACAACCCTTCTTGAATGATTCAGCGGAAGGGAGGAGAATGACCGAAGAAATTATTTCATGATCAATCTCCACGAAAGTATGGGACCGGGCCGTGATCGAATTCGCGACCCCTGGATCTATGGAAGGGATTCTCCGACATAATTCCATTTGTACAATTTAGTTTTTGTTTTTTTAAGATTGCAATTTTATTTCGTAAATTATGTCATTGTATCATGTGAATTGCCTTATTATAACAGCTTTGATCATCGGATGTTGCTTAAAAATTAAAAAAAATAGTACAAAGTAAACTATAAATAGCATCAACAACATTATAAAGTGACATGAAACAAGCATTTGAAGCATTGAATATTGTCGGTAATACCGCGCTTCTTTCTATGCTATATATTTTGACGCCAGAGGGCGCGTTTTCATTTATAATCCATAGGATATCCCTTTTTCGGAACTCATCGATTAATTTCGGAAAACGGTGCCAGGAGTCATTTTGACTGAGTGATTTATCCGAAAACTGTATCGATTCCTGATCTTTGTCCTTTTTCTTACTTTTTGCTTATTTTGAGATAAATATATCGAAAAATTCAAGACTTGTTGGTTTTAATTTTGTCCTCTTGTAAATCGTTTGTTATAGGATGCACGATAAATTTCTTGCTAAAACATCCATGTAGAATGTCATATATGTAAACTTATTTGAATAAACCTTAACAAAAATGAACATCAACGAAAACATTACAAAAATGAAAATGTCTTAAGTTTAAAGGGAAGCAACCTAGTAGAAATACAAGTTAAAATTTTAAGAAAAGATTAGAAATTTACCCATTATACCAACTTTTAATAGCACAATATCTCATTATGTACAAGGTCTACACTGATGTATGTGGTATAAAATAACTATACGATGTTTGTCCACCTGTATGTAAGATTATTCACTCGCTAAAGCTTGTGGATTATCTCCAAATAAAGGCGGACACGATTACATATATGAAAGATGAAAGGAGACTATTTCCGCAGCAATGATGACCCCGCCAGCGAAAGGACAAAACGCCATTTATTTAAATGGCGTTTCGCTGGCGGGCCGATGATGGCCCACTGAAAAAAGGTATTTGGATTCTCTCTCTCCCCTCATCAACTGAAAAAAGTTGCCAGAGTTGGAGCCGTTTGACCCCCTTACTGGATGCGCGCATGGAGGAGGTACCCACAACATATTTAGAAGACGGCTTGTATGCCATATGATCTGTCTTCAAACAATGAAGCCAAACCTTTCTACATGTATGAAAAGGGAACACCTTCTTAGCATTTATTTATATCCCAACCCCAGGATCTGATATCATGAAATTTCAACTTAGCACAATAGAGAGCGAAGAAGGCTGAGATGAGTTTGTGCACATGTGGAATCTCGATAGAGCCTTCTCATCGAATGGACGTCGATGAAAGCTCAGAATTTTGGCATCTAGACAAACTAAATATGGTTCATCCCTAAGATGAATATGGTCATATACTATAAACAGTTATGACTTTAATTCAAACTGTTATGACTTTAAATCAAACTATTGTCTATTTGAAGAAAAAATCCCGATTGCGCAGATCACGCTTTTTTTTCAGAGGAGTCCAACTCTGACAACTTTGTTTTTATAGTTGATGAGGAGAGAGAGGATCCAAATACCATAAAAAGTGTGTCATCATTGGCCAGCCAGCGAAGCGCCATTTAAATTGCCAGCAAAACGCCATTTAGGTGGACCAATGATGGCCGAACACCAAGAACGCTGGCTTGGAAGTTTTGTGATATCCAGGGGTGACCAGTATCGCTAAGGAGCCCTATAACTGTCTGATCTTCCAGGGGGTCCAGACCCCTGTCCCCTACCCAATATCCCCCTAACGGATCCACCCATGCCTCGAACTATCGAGAATTGACCTGTTCCTGGAGCCTAATAAGCCAGCACGAGGGGTTTTGGAGGGTCTGAATGGGGTACCTCTAAAATCGCTAAGCAGTAAAATTTAGGTCCATAGATCGCTAATCAGTACAATTTAGGCCCAAAAATCAGCAATAAGTAAAATTTAGGACCAAAATCGCTAATCAGTAAAAAATGACCCCAAAATTAGTAATCAGCAAACATTTGACAAAATCTGTAAATATCTTAGAAGACATGCCATTTGGGCGATAAAACTAATTTTTAAGACTACTTGATGCAAATGACAGTCTGATCTGGGTCCACACGGTCTGCATGTATGCTTATATGCAGCAGATAACTTTAGCAGCTATGTTTGCTCCATGGTCACTAATAAATGACTAGCCGGCCACTTCTTACCTCCAACAGTTTACTGTGTATACAAATGGATCTTTCCTTCTGGTTTGATGCAATAAACTTTGGAAAGGCCACTGTACATACCTTGGGGTGTCAGGTTATAGTTTTTAAAAGTAGTGTTTTTTGTCTGAAGATCTTTTTTACCTAACAAACAGTATAGACCTTGATGAAATGCCGCATAATGTGGCATTTCATCTGGGTCTTCACTGTTTATAAAAGTATCTATTTAGGGATTTCACGTATACAAAGGGTTACATGCATTGCCAAATTATTAAAAGTATGTTACTGTCACATGAACGTGCTTGAACGGTAGTTTGACTTATTTTTTTTCAGCACTAACAGCGAAATAAGCCACGAACTGACAAATCAATCAATGGCTTCAGGGTTTAGTGATCTGTGAATCAGAGAAACTCTCTCCCAGTAGATCAGCCTGGATCTGTATCAACCAAGTCTGACCAGTTTTCGCTGTGTGCTCAATGGTACATGTATCTATGTCCATAAATTTTCCATGCTTCATATTAATTGATGGACCTTGAAGGGCAATCGGACAACTGCGGATAGATCATTAAGACGGGTTACTGTAGAACGACATGGAATAACTTTTTTCCATCAAATTCGCTAACCGTTGAAACGCCCCTTTCCACTATTAATTTTAGGGCGATTTTTTGCTAATCAATAAAACCTATTGACACCCTCATTTTGTACTTGTCACATTAACGACCACCAAAGACACAGTCTCACCAGGCACAAATCTGTTCATTTGGTGTTGTTATTTCTTTTATTAATTATGTCTACCTTATTTTACAATGGATGGGGGTGGGGCGGGGTCCAATTTGTCTATTTTAAAGGAAGCTAAAAAAATTATATGGGCCGGTTAATTTTTCCTGGGGGTAGGGGTCCATTTGCTTATTCCTATGAGAACCTATACATCTTATGATTTTCCATGTCAGGAGTCTCTGTCTCTGTCGAGCCCACCCCTCTGGATGATACTGTTTTTGTGGCTATTCCTTGGCTGTAACCAGTATAGGTCTGGGTTGGTTTATTTTTTCATTTAATATCCAAGGTGCACCCGACTGCCAGGCTTAACTGGCATTCGTTCTGGGTTTTAAGCCTCTTCGAACACGCGGCTTTGGCTTAAAGTATGATCTGACAGACAAGGAAAACAATTCACTATACCACTTTTTGTGGCTTTTCCATGGGTAGAAACCAGTACTGGGCCGGGAGGGTTTATGATTTGTGTGTTTATTATATGACGGGAACTCCCGAAGGCTCAACCGAAAGTGGTTTTATGGAGAAGCCGGGAATCGAACCTGCGACCCCTGGTTTACAAGGCATAGCGCTTATCCACTACACCACGGCTTCTCCCAGTCTGTCGGATGAGACTTTAAGCTGTTGCCCCGTCTTCTGAGACGCTTTAAAACCAGAACCACTGCCAGTTGAGCCTTCGGGAGTTCCTGGACAAAGAACCACAAAAAGCATAAACCCACCCGGCCAGTACTGGTACAGCCAAGGAACACGGCCACAAACACTACACCACGGGGGCTTCTCAACACATTAAAAGCATTTAACCGACAAATGGCATATTATATTATTATAACTATGATTTTTCAAATATATATGAGTTGACTGAGATTCTCATTTCGTTGATTTTTTTTTCATATAGATAAACAGTCAATCTAGATGTAGAAAATTATAATTTATAAATGCATCAGCTCTACAACATGTAAAAAATAGATCTGCGATATATATGCCAGCTTGAAAAATAAAGGGAGGTAAAGTGAGTCAAGACAAGTATGGATATATATATTGTGATATCCTGACCCAGTAAATACATAAAATGAGCTATGACATGATTTCTGTTTGTTTGATTTGATTCTTTACGTCCCATCAACAATCTTTTAGTTATAAAGGGACCGATCTTCCTGGGTTGAACCAGTACTAAGCTAGGATTAATGTATCTTGCTCAAGGACACAACGCAGTGACTCCTGTGAGGCTCTAACCCGTGGCCCCTCGGTCTTGAGTCAAGGTCTCTTCCATTGAGCCACTGCGCTCCCAGCTGTGACATGAGATTTCCAACAATGTGATAGGAGCAATCAGAGAGGCTCAGACCAGCCTGCGCAGTCTGATCAGAGCCTTTGACAGCTGCATGAATATTCTCATGAACTGCCTAAGCTTAAAATGAGGCTACACAGGCTCATCTGAGTCTATTCATGTCAAAATGCCACATTGTTGGAAATCATGTGTTGCGGCTCATATATTGATGTGTCCAAGCTTGTCCGGATGTGAGGGGGGAATGAATGAATGTCCCAGTAATAGATCTACATGTGTTGTTTGTGTCCGAGCTTGGCGGGACGGTACGAAGTTTTCTCAAGCCTCACCGGTGTCACAGAGCTGTGTCCTTGAGAAAGACACATTTATCCTTCGACCCAGGAAGACAATGTGGTATGTGCGACCAACAAAGTCTCAGATCAGCCTGCGCATACGGGCAGTCTGATTAGAGCCTTTGCTAGTCCCTTTAAGATTCTATGAGTGTTAAGCTACTTGGAGGTTTTTAGCTTAAAAGGAGGCCGCACAGGCACGTCTGAGTCTACACTTGTCAAAATGCCACATTATTGGAAATCACATGTCACGGTTCATATATAGATGTCGAAATATATTATATGTATGCTACATATAATTTCACTATGTGCGCAAATTTCACAAAATGTGAAATATTGGTATGAAAAATGTGACGTATTGGTACCAATTTTTCACGCGCTGTAAAGAACTGGTACCAATTTTTCACAGTGTGAAATTTGCGAAATGTGAAATTTGCGGTTCAACAGGGCTTCAATGCCATTTAAGCCCACTCAAGGACATCGTCTGCAAGTTAACATATCGTCGCTAATGTTTTATGGAGAAACGACCAAACTTTTCAATTACCATAAAATAGGCTCCTTTATCACACCGGATAGGCGGCAATCGAAAACGCTCTGAGCAAGTGATGAACGCGGATCACAAGTCACTAGAAACAGTGTTTTCGATTGCCATTGTCTGTTAAAAATAATTTTGTTTCACACCGGATAGGCGGCAATCGAAAACGCTTTTAACAATCGACGAACGCGGATCAAAAATCGCTAGAAACAGTGTAATTCAAATTTCGCTAGTAGCAAACTTAGATATGATCAGGGGCGTACCAACGTGTATGCAAATACGCATGTGTGTATAACTTGACACAGCTCAAAAATGGACAACAACCCGGTCTTAATGACGAATGGTATCTTAGTGAAACTCGAAAGTATTGCAGAATGCTCCCCTTGGAGCGTTCTGTAATACTTTTGACCTGCATTCAAGTGATAATCGGTCTTGAAAACCAAGTTTTGGTCTTTTTGAGTGTTTTCACTGTATTTAATTAGATTTTTTTTGAACAAAAATGCAGCAAATAGTGAGGCCCTGGAAGGGGTTTTAGGGATACAGGGATATGGGCCAAAAGCATAAAGGGGTACGGGATATTTTTGTAAATATTTAAAGGGATACAGGATATTTTGATCAATTCTAGGGATATGGGGATACAATGCTTTCTGGATTTGGGGATATTTGCCATTTTTCTTTTAGGGATGTGGGATATTTTGCAAAATACTTGAACGGATATGGGATACTGGGACCCCCCTAATAGTGTTTAGCTGCGTGTCTTAGCATGCTTAAGGGCTTTTTTTAGCCCTTTGGATTGCACAAAAACCATTTACTGCCACATGGCTTCACCCATGGACACATATAGGGGAGAGCCCCCCTGACCCCCTCAAGAGTGCATACTCTATAAAATGCCTCAGGTAAGCGACTGATGATATAATAGCAAAGGCGCTAACTAGTCTGCGCGGATGCACAGGCTGGTCTGCGCCTTTGTTGTTTTCAAGCTCCGACGACAGAGTTTCTCGAGTCGAGGCCCAAGTGTTTTATTGCTATCCTTAAATATACTTGACGCGTTATGACAATTGTCGCAGACAGGAAGCACTCTTGAGGGGGTCGAGGGGGGGGGGGGCTCTCGGGTAAGAATTTGATCGTTTGGTAGAGGGGTCAAGGCTCAGGCCCCCCAAAAACACTTCTAGCCCCCGGAGATAGCTTTTATACTTGGGCACTATATAATTCTGAATTCGCCCAAACGCCCGGATCTTAAAAGCTGTATTTATCTATCCCGAATCCTAAACCGGCAATGGTTCATCTAAGAAGACAGGACGATGGCTTTAAGTCATGTCAGACAGACTGGAAGAGCTGGGGATGGAACTCAGGAGCCCTGGGTACAACGCGCGCGAGTGACTATTCCACTATACCACTTTTAGTGACTTTCCCTGGGTAGTAACCAGCATCAGGTTGGAAGGGTTTATGACTTGTGTGTGTATTTTAGGACGGGGAACCCCAAAGGCTTAACCGAAAGTGGTTCTGGAGAACTAGGAATTATTGTTTGTGGCCGTGGCAGACAGACTGGAAGAGCTTGGGATGGAACTCAGGATCCCTGGGTACAACGAGCGCGAGTGACTATTCCACTATACCACTTTTAGTGACTTTCCCTGGGTAGTAACCAGCATCAGGCTGGAAGGGTTTATGACTTGTGTGTGTATTTTAGGATGGGGAACCCCAAAGGCTTAACCAAAAGTGGTTCTGGAGAACTAGGAATTATTGTTTGTGGCGTGTTCCTTGGCTGTACCAGTACTGGTCGGGTGGGTTTATGTTTTGTGGTTCTTTGTCCAGGAACTCCTAGAGGCTCAACCGGCAGTGGTTCTGGTTTTAAAGCGTCTCAGAAGACGGGGCAAATGGCTTGAAGTCTCATCCGACAGACTGGGAGAACTTGGAATTCTATATTTGTGACGCTTCCTACACCAAGAGTTGATATGGATTTCGATTTTCAATGCACATTTTAACTATTAAATACTTAGAAATTTACAAATATTATGATGTGATTCTTTTTGATGAAAAAGAAAAAAGCACCTCTATTTTACTAAAATTTCTTTCATTTATAATTTGCAAATAAAATCTTATACTTTAAAAATACATCAGCTTTCATGACAGCATGAAAAATAAATAAGATGCAGTTGTAATATTAAAGGGAGGCGATTTGAGGATAAATGGTTCAAAGTAAGAAACAGGGCAAATACATGGCCGTATAAAATGCGGTATAATGTGTCTTCTGCATCTGCATATGCGGATCCAGGAATTTTCACCAAATGGGGGGGGGGGGGGGGTAGAGGGTCCAGGCCCACCTGACAGTAAAAAGCTCGGACAGCGTTGTTTTGTTATTTTTGCTGTTTTTTAGTCCTCACCTTCAACTTATTTAACAGTTTTACAGAGGGGACCGATCCCAGGGTCCAATGGTTTATTTTTTGGAAAACAATAATTTTCCAAGGTTCCAGAGGGGGTCCAACATTTTTCAGGGTGGGGGGAGGGGTCCAACTTTTTTCCAGGGGGGGGGGGGGGGCGTCCAAAAGCTAATTTCTGTAGAAACCTATCGAAATTGTGATTTTCCCGGACCCACTATCCCCTCTATGTATCCGCGCATGTTCTGCCTTCACTTGCAGCTCGGACCCAGTAATAGATCTACATTTGTTGGTTGTGTGCAAGCTTTGCGGGACGGGACGAAGTTTTCTCTTATATATACGTGTAAGGGGAGGGCAGTGGCTCAGTGGTAGAGTGCTTGACTCGAGACCGAGAGCTCGCGGGTTCGAGCCTCACAGGCGTCACTGAGATGTGTCCTTGAGCAAGACACATTGATCCTAGCTTAGTGCTGGTTCAACCCAGGAAGACCCGTCCCTACATAACTGAAAAATTGTTGATGGGACGTAAAGAACCAAATCACACGTATAGGGGGAACTTCTTGGTAAAAAATCATCCTTAACACCGTTTGCAGCGAGTTCTACTTGCATGGGAGAAATTATTTATTCCCAGTAAAATTGGTGCGCCCTCTGGCGTTAAAATACTAAAGCATATGCACTTTCGTATTATGACAACCCAGTTCTGCCTTTTTACAACATACAAATGTAGTTCTGACATTTTACAACCTAGTTCTGCCTTTTTAAAACCGAGAAATTACATGATCGGAATCTGATTACGAGTGAAACGACTATTAAATGACAATTTGCATGATATAATGACACAATTTACAAAATAGAATGAAATTGCCAACATACAAAAACAAAGATGTATGCATTGAATAAAGTCGGTTTTCACCTCCCATATGGATCAGCAGTCAGACTCGCATCTGTTGCCAGACACGTTACCGACTGCGCTACGCGGCCCGGTATAATAGAATTATCTGGCATAGCCATCACGCTAATGTAGAGCAACGCTACTAATGCATCCGTACAGTCTCACCAGAGCCTTTGTTGATTGTACATGCAGGATATGAAATTCGTTGATGGCTCCAACTAAACATTAGGCCCCAAGGTTATAATACTTTTTCATGCTCTGAGTGAATTCAATTGAGCATGAAATTTCAACTACTCATTACACTGAAATGCTGAAAAACAAAGATATTCCTTGCCTTGAAATTCTCAGATATTGTTGTATTTATCCTGCTTATAAAATTTAAAATGCCAACAATTGTTGGCATTTTAACATTTATGAGCAAGATTAATTTCATGCACAGTTGAGTTGAGCATGAAAAAATAACTTCCTGATTAGAGCTTAAGTCCTACTGGCAAGGTCACAATGAACACTAAAAGTATGACTCGTGCATATGCCACAAGTACAGAAATCTCATGAACTGGTCCGTTTTCTGACCTGAAAACAGCTATCCTCATTGAGGCTAACGCGTAATAAAAGAAACTAATTGCACAGTATTTTATCCAAAAAGTCCAAGACTATGTATTTAAAGAAGTTATAGAATGACCAACTCCAGAGTGTCATATCAATCCCATAAAACATACTGGTAAAACGCAACAGAGTAAAAGCAAATATTTTTACTGCTATGATAGATAACAATGTTTCATGTCTTGTCTCATACAAAATAAATCACGATAAAACGGTTGTTCAAGTCGATATTCTTTAAATAAAGTAAAATGCAGTCCTTGGGGAAGCCATGCTTTAAACCAAGCCCATATATCACAATATATCAAACTCGCAGAACATATACTGACGTCAACTAAAAACGCCTCACTCATTATCACTGATTTCTTAGCGATTATAATTATACAAAAATGAACAGCCACGTACTGTATCTTTATGTAGAGGTTGTGCGATGTTGGAAAATGACATTAATTTGATATGCAGGTGACGCGTTATTCCGATGATGTCATACAGGCTCAACGTACACATGGCGGCATTATGCATCGATCGCTTATGATTTGAATTTGCACCCAGTTTTTGTCTTTAATGTTTTGCTAAACAATGAACAAATTTTGGATCAATTTTTTTCAAACAGTTGTGCTTGCGAGTAATGACTTTATGAAATTATGACGTCATTTTAAAGACAGAATGTAAGGTCCGTTTACAAAACTTGCCAACATTCTAGTTTTGCTTTAAATAATGGAAAAATTATACGTGGGAGCATTAGGTAATGTACACAGAATATGCCTACATAAAATGACGTTATTTAAGATGAGCTGTAACGCCAAATGGCAAATCGTTGGTCTACGTTAACGACATCTAAAACGGCCGTCTGGAACTCGTGCCCATTGCATTTCCTCATCAATCGTCGCTTATTAAAGACTAAAGACTTTTGCAAATGATTCGTAATAATATTTTCACCTACTTTGCAAAGTCATGACTTTATAGTTATACTGAAATGCATAGCAAAAAGGTGGGTGGGATAAGTTGTTTCGTTCAGCAGACGCATACAAACATTATCTGAACATAATAAACGCATTCAGTTTGGTAAAATAGAGACTGTTTTACAATGGTATTACACGTTTTTCTTGTCAACGGATTGTGTATGGATACAAAGCAAATGTGGCTAAAATCTTGTGTCACACGAAACTGGTGACCCCTGTCTCAAACCGAGGTCGTTTTCTCAGCCTCAAATATTCTTTCTGCAATTTTGTTTTCATGAGATACGCTTGACTGATAAGATGTTATAATACACTAATCAGTCTAAGAGATATTCGCGTTTATTATATACCTACAAAAAATAAACAACAACAAGAACAGTTTCAACGATAAATTCAACATTTTTCACAACAAGAACAGCGGAAAAAATTGATTCTATTCTATTCTACTCTAGTCAAATTCAGGGTCAGGTGCTGGGTTTTATGCGGCGTATAAATACACATCAAATCAAAAGTACAAATGCTTCGATTGTATCGATGAAAGTTGAAATATTTAATCACTGTCAGAGTCAATGACACGTATTCTCTTCCTTTTCGGAGAACACTGGGGGTAGCTATTGTTTACAGTTATATTGCAGTTAAGTAGCTTTGCTTCATGAAATATATCACCCTAGAAATTGGAAGATTTTGTCGCCGAGAATGAACTCGAAACTGCAGCACAGTTGGGTTGGGTAGTAGCATTTGAAGGTTGACACTGCTTGTTTACAGGGTTTAATGCAACAGATTTGTTGGACAGTATGTCAGACATCTGGTGTTGCATTTCGTTTGAAGCGATTGCATAATTATTAACACTTTGAACGTTTTTGTGACCAGTTTGCTGTTGGATTGTAGTGGGAGCTACACCTGCATTAAGAAGTTTGGTGCTTGTGGTTTTCCTGGCCGAATGATTAGTTTTTCTGCCAGGAATTTCTGCTTTTGAAGCCATGTTTTTCATGATATACCGCAGTGAATTTTCCCCTAGGGGCTGCCCTTAAACCATGTTTCCGAGTCTGGTTTACGCTGGTGGTGAATAGCTAGATAAATTGGGTTTTCTGGATAATTCATCTTGATGGGCCTATATCTCTGATAAGCTTTATAAGCTACCACCGGACAGTCACTAGGGTCATCTGGATGAGCAAACAGTTTGGGGCAAAATGAACGGGTATCGCTAGCCTCGCCAGTTCTCGTCTTTGTGGCCCTTTCACGCTCAAATTCAAGGTACTCATTGCCATTCTCATCTTCATGTAGCTGAATATCTCCCCAGCGAAGACTGTGGTTTTCTGCTCCAGGGCGTATACCAAACAGCATCGTATTTTGAAGCCATATTTTGTTCAGGAGCTGCTGGGGACTATTAAGTCCAACACAATGTTTGTCCTTAAGGGCTTTTTCCTCTCCTTTGGACAACAGTGTTGATGCATTGGGTCGATTTCCTTTGCCTTTTTGTTTTAGTTCTTTTCACTTTGATACTATGACAGCCTGGGAGGTAGCAAACTCCTTGTCTACGACTAAACTGAACGGATATTTTCTATCTCGCAAGTACCTGTCAATACCTCTGTGATATGATGTCAAGGTGTCAGGTTCATATTGTTCCCCATTAGCTTTTCTGATCGACAGCAAAAATGATCCAATATAATTGTCAAGTTCGTCAGCTTGGATCGTATTAATCTCCCTGGTCTCCTTACGTGGAGGCATTTCCAACCAGTAAGTGAACTGACGCATTACTGTGACTGTTTTCCGCACTGTGTTTTTATTTTTCATTGAGTCAACAAAGTTGTTTTTCTCATTATCTGTCACTTCAACAAATGTAGGTTGCTTTTGTTTATTTTCTTTTACATTTCCATCAGCTTCCAGGAAATTATTGTCCACGCTGTTGCTTGGTAGCAAGTTTTCTGGCCTATATTCCATACTGCCACTGTCAGGATTGTTTTCATTTGAATCAATCCACTCACCCAAAAGCCACTCAGAGTTATTTTCATCTAGTAATTCAAAGTCACAGCCCATAAAATCATCAAAACTGAGAATATTGTTGTTCTCCATAGCAGTGGCTGTTGATATAAGCTTCAATATAGTTTGTTTACCTTTCTTTAGCTTCGAAATTCAGATTTTCTTTTTTTTTCAGCTTTTTTACATTATTTTATTTCCAAAAAGTCATCAAACTTCTTCAAATTGAGTCAGAATTTCAGATTAATTGTCTTGATATGTAACTCTAATAACTAGATATTTTTCAGAATTTTTTCAGATTTTTTCCTGCTGGAATTTTCAAAATAACTTCAAAGAAAGTCTCTAGCAGACGATTTTAAGGCTTATTTATTGACAATATTATGGTAGCTGACGGAAATTTATGGAAAATAACATATTTCAACGCAACCTTAAAAAAAGAGATTGGGCCGTTTTTTTGGAAATTTTAACAGTTTGGGGGATCAGCATGCCAGATAATGCATAGAATTAACAACTCAACGCCTGTAATATATAATGAAATATCATATATTCTGAGCTAATATTCTATGATAAAAATAATGACACACTCAGGTGTAAGGATAAAAGGCAAGTGCCCAGTGCCATGTAATAGAACAACTGTATAGTCGCATACAGCTGCTCTTTTACATGTACAATGTGCCATTGTTTACATTAGCTCACCCATAGATGCAATACGTTGCACCCGAATGCAGGTTCAATGAAAATGAGAAATATGCAAATACACAAAAGTATAAATACAATACAAATAACAGTATAATACAGCATTTCCAACAAACAAATGAAAAGCATCACTAACCTGTAATATATAATGAAATATCATATATTCTGAGCTAATATTCTATGATAATAATAATGACACACTCAGGTGTAAGGATAAAAGGCAAGTGCACCGAAGCGTTAGACATAGAATCTCACTACAACTACACCTACACTACCTGCAATGTGCTACAAGGACCACCATTTGAGTGAGTAATGTACGTAACCTGAAGAGAGGGCTATAGGATCTGGTAAGTAGGGAATGGGCTATAGGATATAGGAATGGGAAATGACAGGGATTATAGGAAACAGGTAGGAATAAATTATCACCCTATGACATTCTTCCCCTCTTCGCGAAATGGCGTCCCGACATTTAAATTATCTAGCTCAGGATGAGTGGTACAATTCATTAAATTCAAAGTGATAAGATGATGCATTTAGTGATGTTTCCTATATACAACATAACGGAAGGGCACATATAAAAAATGTTTGTTCAATCCATCCAAGAGACAATTTGCTCGTGACACTTATTTCTTAATATGTTTATAATAACACAGTGAGTCACTGTAAAGAACTTTCTCAGTTTAGGCAAGAATTCAAATTAATGTTGAAGTTATTCTACAACAATATCATATCAGTTACTGAAAAAAATATATATGCGCTAGATCATAAAGCATGTACCATCTTTACCATAATATTTATGGTTACAGTCACTGCGCACGCTGAAATGATTCGCACAACGAACTTAAATATGACTTGACTTTATTGCTACAAAAGCAGTAACATGATACAACAACGAGAAATGTCACGACTGTCAAACAAAACGTGATGTCACATACGAGAGCTGTGACTATATAAGAAGCATCAAATAATGATAAATGACCCCTTATGAACTGTTTAAATGATTCAGCATATCTCACGGTAAAGCTGCCAAATTACACAGCAAGTAAACAATGCAACCAATAATGAACATGTGAAATTAAATACTACCATTTGATACTAATATGTCATGTGATAGTCTAGACGCAAAATTGCATCACATAACAATGCTGAAATATATACAATTGGAACCATCTGCTTTAAATATGTATGGTTCACAGTTCTTAAAAAAGATGCTGACATCTCTTATCCCTGAAAACTACTGCGGCTTTGAGATGATCCAATCTGGTGACTTCATCCAAGCTGGTGGCTGGCATGTCCTTCTGGGTCTTTGTGGCCTATCATCGGTGTTCAAAGACTCATTTGATGAAGAAAGAGGTGTTGATCTTGGATATAGACCTGGCTCCCCTGGTTTCCTCTTTATGGGTGTTCTATATCTTGGAACGCCAGCTGTGATGTCTATATTGGCATGACCACCCCGCTCTTTTGATGACCCAGACTGTTGCTGAGAAAATCTGTCATGATGATGCTGCGGTTTGGTGTTAGAACTTCTATTTTTGGGCTTCAGATAGAAAAAAAAGGAAGCAGAAGGTTTCGATGAAGCATTCGGGTCTTAGGGGCTCTGGGAATGTCACATTGAACCTCATACACGGGTATGTCTGGATTGGGCTGTGACTTGACGATGTATGGTGTCTTCTCCCATCGATCCACTATCTTCCGTTTACCACATAAGCCAACAATCTTAACGTAGACCCTGTCACCTTCTTGAAGAGTGGAATGTCTCACCTTGATGTCATATGAGGCCTTGTGCTTCGCTGAACTCTTCTTCGCCGCTTTCTCTGCTGCACGATAAGCAAAAGCTAGGCGTTCACGTAGTTTCCTGGCATATTCTGTCTGCTGCCTGGCTGAGAGAGGGTCTGGGGACAATCCAAGGAACGCATCAATCGATAGAGGCGGATGCCTGCCAAACATTAAGAAATATGGGGAATAACCAGTAGAGTCATGGATAGTTGCATTGTATGCATGCACCAATGTCGGTACATGAGCTTTCCAGTCTGACTTCTGGTATTCCTCTAACATTCCCAACATTTTCAGGAGGGTCTGGTTGAAGCGTTCAACCTGTCCATTGTCCATGGGGTGGTAGGGGGTTGTTCTGGATGCCGGCAATTTCTTAAAGAGCTTTAATAACATTGCTCTCAAAGTTCTGACCTTGATCGCTGTGCAATCTGGCTGGGAAGCCATAATGCACAACAAACTGGTCAAAAAGAACTCGAGCAGTTGTCTTTGCCGTCTGATTCTTCGTTGGAATGGCCTGGGCATATCTGCTAAAATGATCAGTAATGCCAAAAACATTTTCTATGCCACCCTTGGACCTTTCCAACGAAAGATAATCCAGACAAACGATCTCCATTGGGGTAGTAGACTCAATGCTCACAAGGTTAGCACTGATGCCAGGGTTTGCCTTACGCAGAATGCATCTGTTACACTGCCGAACTTGCTCGGCAACAAAAGCATCTATACCCGGCCAAAAGAACCGCTGCTTAATCGAAGACGTGGTCCTGTCACGTCCTTGATGCCCCAAATCAGAATGGAGAGCTTTAAAAATGTCATCCCTGTATGTGATTGGCACAACCAATTGCTGAAAGTCTTGGTTGCTAACTATACCAGATCTGTATAGTATGCCATCATGAAGATATAGCTTGTCCCAGTCTTTCAGATATCTCGGGTCATACTTAGGATCAGCTAGAACCTGCAAAGCAGGTTTTCTAGCACCCGACTTGAGATACTGAATAGCAAGCTTGATGGTGGGATCTTGCTGCTGTGCCTTGTGCCAGTCATGGTCGGTCAGTGCAGTGGCCTGAAGCAGACTTTCTGGTACGTCCTCTTGAGAGTTAATATGTTGCGCTGTCAGGGCAACACTCTCAATCAAGGGGCACTGTTCAGTCTCTACCAGCACTGACTGGCACACAGCCTTAATCACACCAGGGATGATAACTCCATGTTCCACCCCCTCCTCTCTGATTCGAGACAATCCATCAGCATCAGCGTTCTTCTTGCCGCTCCTGTACTTGATGTCAAAAGTGTAGTTTGACAGGACTGCTATCCACCGCTGACCAGTTGCATCCAACTTGTCTGTCGTGAGAATGTATGTCAGTGGATTATTATCTGTAATGTCTTCAAATTTTGTCCCATACAGATAATCATGAAACTTCTCACTAACAGCCCACTTCAGCGCCAAGAACTCCAGCTTATGAGCTGGATAGTTCTTTTCAGTTGGCTTATGGCTACGACTTGCATAAGCAATCACTCTGTTAACTCCTTCCTGAGTCTGACAGAGTGCCGCACCCAAGCCAGTCCCTGAAGCATCTGTGTGAAGTATGAATGGCAACTGGTAATCGGCATAGCCAAGCACAGGAGGACTAGTCAGCCGATCAATGATTATCTCGAAACTTTTCTGCTGATCTTCTCCCCAAACAAATGGTGTAGGTTTGGCAGATTTCTTATTCTTAGCCTCAGGGTTGGTAGGATGGCCTACCAACAGATCATTCAGCGGTCTTGCAATAATGGCATACCCTTCAACAAACAGCCTATAGTAGCCACTAAACCCCAGGAATTTCCTAAAATCTTTTGTGCACTTTGGCACAGGCCAATTTATCACAGCCTCAGTCTTAGTGGGGTTCACGTGAATGCCCTCAGCAGATACCAGGTGCCCAAGGTAGACAACTCTCTCCTTGAAAAACTCGCACTTGCTTGGCTTCAATTTCAGATTGTGCTTCTCCAGGTTCTCAAAGACAGCCTACCAGACGCTGGAGGTGCTCCTCAAAGGTTGATGAAAAGATGATAATATCATCCAGATATATCAAACAGTCTCTGAGATTCAAATCTCCCATGCATCTTTCCATCAATCTCTGAAAGGTTGCAGGTGCATTGCAAAATTTAAAAGGCATTCTGTTGCATTGAAAGAAGCCAAGCAAGCCTACTTGGAATGCGGTCTTGGCCTTATCACACTGTCTCAGCGCCACTTGCCAGTATCCACTCAAGTCAAGAGTTGTGAAATATTTGGAACCGGCAAGTGAATGTAGTGTGTCGTCAATCTGAGAGATGGGGTACGCATCCTTGATAGTGCGCTGATTCAATTTCCTGAAATCATTGCAGAAGCGTATTGACCCATCCTTCTTCCTGACTATCACTACATTAGAGCTGAAAGGGCTGGTTGATTCTCGTAGGGCTCCAATCTCCATCATCTCCTTTAGATGTTCTCTGACTTCTTGTATTAAGGCAGGAGGAATTTTCCTGAATGGTTCCTTGAAGGGATGTTCATCTGTGAGGTGGATCTCATGTTCAACGATATTTGTCCTTCCTAGATCTGTTGGACCCTGTGAAAACACTTGTGACCATCCTGATAGAAACTGATGTACTTTTTCTTTCTGTTCTGATGATAAAACAGAGTCATCAAGATTGATATCAACTTTCTTTTCACCAATGCTTTGCTGATGATGTTCTACTTGCAGCTTCCTTTCTGTCATTTCCTTACTGGATCTCTATCAAGCACTTTAATTATTTCCAAATTGCAGACTTCTGCTTGTGCATGTAATGTCACACTTTTTGCAGATATATTGCATACCCGCACAGGGATACGAGCTGTTTTGCCAGGTTTATCAACTCTGACAACTCTAGGGCATACTGTTACCCTTGCAGAGCAGATATTGCCTTCTCTGTAGGCTCTGTCAAGGCTGCATCTATATTTCCATTCTTTCGAACAAGATATGTAATTGTCTTGGCTTCATTGGGCTGCAATGTTAGCTTTCTGGTATGCTACTCCAACTCTATCACTTTGGATTGCATCAAAAGCAGTTTCCCATTCTAGTGGAACTTTTTCTGCATTTGTACACTATCCTTTAAGTCGCGTATGACATTAGTACCTATAATGACTGGTACCTCTTTGTTGTACTCAGTCGTTGGCACAACAAGCATTAATACTGTCAAGGACTTATTCCCAAAGCAAGGAATTATTATGTCCACCTCCACTACACCAGAGTATGGCATTGATGTCCATTAGCAGTATTCACTCTCAGCCCCAGTTCATCAAATGAATGAATGAGTGGACTATCATTCAATTTGCATACAAATTCTTCAGCAATTGTGCTAACCATGGACCCAGTATCTATTAGGCCTTTTACTTTGACACCAGCAATTAATATTTCGCTCTCGTTTCCTTTTCCTATTAGCCTTTCTAAGATGTTATTACTAGGGCTTATATTTAAGCCATTTGTGTCATTAATTTGCCCTTCAATAACGACATCTACTGGTTTAAAGGTTTCTTATTTGTCTTATTTGTAGCCTTGTTAGTATAGATCTGGCCTGAATCTCTATTGTCTTTATCTGTTCTGTCACATGATGTTGATTGTGAGATCCTATTATTAGATTTTTCTAATGATGTCATTCTTTCCATAAGTTCTTTCAGTAGTTTTGCATTCTGGTCTTGTGTTAATAAACTATGTTGTGCATTTGGTATAAGATCTGAGACACACTCAAAAGTAGCTTTCGATACACTTTTTGTATCAGGGCTTTGTACATTGTTCTCCTTCTCTCTTACTCTGGTCAGACTTTTGTCTATGGCTTTTTTGTTGCTTGCCATGGCATATTCTTCAGCCCGTATTTTCTGTCTTAGCACGTCGAAAGACTGAACAGAATGATAGTAAACATTTGTTGCATTCTGTAAGTCTATGCTTCGAAGTGATCTCCAAAACCTTTCAATTAGCTATTTATATCTTTGATTTTCTGTGGCAAACCCTTTCTCAACAGCCCTCTGAAAAATTTCATCTAGTCTAATACCCCATAGTGTCACACTTTCATTTTCTCTCTGTTCAGCAGTATAAAACTCTTGAAGAACAGTTTGGCCACTTGCAACATTTCCAAATGTTCTTTCAAGTTTATCCATTATCTGCTCTGTAGTAGCAGCAGATCCTAATGTGAACAGTACACGTCTAGCCTGGCCCTTTACGGAATTGCGCAATGCTTGATTAACTATATATTCAGGGTATACACCAGACTTCTTTAAGCACTCTATTTCTACTTTCCATTCCTCAAAATTACTTTCATTCTTGGGTGTTGGCTCTGCCCCAGAAAAGAAATTTATATATGGTTTGAGGAATGGTGATATCTCTTTATGTTTACTAGTGATATCTTTTTCTTCATCTCTAGAAGAACTAGTGTCTGTTTGTCTTTTGACAAACATACTTGTATCTTTCTGGACTGTGTCTTTCATGTTAGACATTTCTAGAGTTTGCTCTTTGCCTGTACTGGCAGGTTTAAGTCTTAGTTGTTCTCTAATGCTATCTTCTTTTTGCTGCAGTTCCTTCTCTAAATGTCTTAGATATTCTTACCTTCTATTCAATACATCTTCCTTTATGGCTTGCTCCTCTTATACTCGTATTTGAGTTTCACTCAATTCTGGAGACAAATATTGGTCTTGTTTGCTAAACTGCTGTCTCATTGACGCCTTTTTCTAAGAATCAAAATCAAACTTTACTTCTGGTGTGCTTTGTGCCATACCATCAAAGTTCTCTGATTCTAAAATTAGCTGTTCTTCTTGTTTACTAAGAAGACTCAGCTTCCTATCTAACTCTATCTGCTTCTTTGTTTTCTCATACAATCTTGTTTTGATCTCCATCTACCTTTCATTAAGCTCTTTAAAGCTTAATGAATGCTGAGTTTGTTCACACAACATCTTAAGTCTCTCTATTTTCAATGCTTCTTCTGCTGCTCCCTGCTTAATTTCCTCATCCAAATTCTGTTCTACAAGTTCTAACTTTTCAACCCTTTTCAATAATTCTTTCTCTTTCTGATTCAAACCTGGACTAGATACAATTTCTTCCTGCACAACACTTACAGAGCCTTGGCTGTCTTGCTCTTTATCCAAGTGTTTCTCTTGTAAGGTTCCATTAACCCTTTTTTCTCCTCCCAAGATGGTTGTTCCATAAAATGAGTCTGCTTATCTTTGGTTAGGAGTTTATGTCCACTATCAGTGGTTTTCAGCTCTCCTTCTTCACTTTGCATGACTCTTGCTTGTCTCCTTATTTTTTTCTAATAGCTCCTTCCTTTCTAGCTCTAATTGTGCCTGTTGTCTTCGCCGAGCTCTCTTACCACTCTCAGTCTACTCTTCCATTCTGAAATTATTTCCTATCTATTACTCTTAAAAGAAATATTCTGAAAAGGAAAACGTTGACACTTTTTTTTTTAAAGGAGAAATATTGAAACTCCTACAAAGTAATCTGAAACAAAAGCTCTGAAATATAGAAGGGTATCGAATGATTTCGCTTATATGATGTATTTTAAAAGGAGATCATATAAACTCCTATATCTGAAACGAAAAACTCTCTGAAATAAAACATGTATGCGCTTAATATAAAAGCTAGTTTGTTTTTTTCTCTGGGGAACATATAAACTCCCAACAATCAAATCACTGTACTGCCTTCCTAACTGTGTAGGAATACACATACATATGATATGCACTAAAATAGTGATCCTATTTCTGTCCTTTTTTCCCAACGTAGCACCTTCCACAGTGTATATCATCGAATGATGAAATACGTAGGCTTGTGTTGAGATGTGCTAAATAACTATATAATCTGGGTTTGCAATATACTCTCAAATGATATACCGGAGAGCATTGTATTGCACGCACACTTATTCCCATGTAGCAGATTATCAAGGGTGTAAAAAGGTCTCAAGCAAAATGTCTTTATAGCCTATTAGCAGTGTGGGATTAGACCATTACTCGCTAATGTCTTCCATGCAGCGAAGTATAATATATGTTCTATGTTATAAACACTGCACAAGAACAATTCCTGATCAGACTGCGCGTTTAACACAAGCAACAGCAAGTATTATTAAGCTGTTTCTTGCTTATGTGTACTTTGCAATCTGAGCAGCGCCAAACACATTCGACTATTTTCGCGATTCTGGAATCATAATTCGCGAGGCTAGCTTCGCATGTGGCAAAGGGAAAACAAAAATCACCGAATTCAAAAATTCGCGATTCTGGATACAAAATTCGTGAATATTCGCGAGGCTAGCTTCGCATGTTGCAAAAGGAAAACAAAAATCACCAAATTTCGCGATGTTGTCTCAAAAATTCGCGATCAACATGTAGGGCCTGCGCATTTTCTGTACAACAATGTCAATCGCCAATTTCAACGGTATTGCTTCCAAAGCTCTTTAATTTGCTCAGAGCCTCTTAAGCCTTCGGTACAACTAAAACGAGCACAAATTTCGCAATATTTGTCAAAAAAATCGCAAAAACGCACAGCTAAGAGTTAGGTTTCCCAAAACGCAAAATTGGCCTGTAGAAATTGCTTTGAAAACACGCAACGTCGCAAATAGCACAAAAACTAATGAGCGTTATAAAGAAACAAAAGGGCGTTTGACATTTGTTTTCCCGTTCAACAGCGAGAGAGACAGAAAAATGCAATTTGAAAAAAAAATATTCTGGAAAACTATGATCCCCGCGTGAGGATCGATTACTGTGAGTTATCAATAGTGCCTTGACAGTTGTGCACTCTAACCACTACGAGACTGTCTTTAAAGGTGTATATTTTGCTACCTGACAAAATCGCACCGCTGAGCACGTGATTGTGGCATTTATTCGGTAATTTTCGCCATTGGAAAACATTCTAAGTCCAGCAAACTTTAGTTCAGAAAAAATAAGTCAGTGTTTGAATGAGCTGAAGACATTAATAGTGTTTTTAGCATGAAAAACAGGGTTTTGTATGGGTTGTTGACAACATTTCTACAGGGGAAAAAGGGAGAACTTGGACATATTATAGGATATAGGCTTGGCACTGATGGGGCTGGTAAGGGCTGGTGGGGTATCCTACTGCACTACACTAGCTTACTTGGGCTGTACGTGACATGATGGCTTATATGGACAAAAGCTGATAATGAATGAGTGATGTAGGCCTATTAAGCAAATGTTGTAAGAAAACAAATGTGAAAAGCTGATAGAACACAGAATGAAATCCTACCTTAGCACAAACTTATCCAAAATAAACATATCCTAACTCAAATTAAACACATAAAAAATGCACAAAACAAATATGATCACGAAGTGTGTTCACAAATCCTATGATTCAACTGTCACACATGATGCTGTCCGTTAGTCCCTCAAACGTAGATAAGTCCATTCCAGTCCACCGTAGGCGATCGCAGAATATTCAAGGAACACGGATCCGAACACTGGTTATGCAGGAAGCGCTGATCAAGGATCGATCATGTTGGAGCTCTTTGGGCTTGCAAGGTTCATGATAACATTGGCCACCATTGTCCACGGCTGATTTCTAACCCTCTATATGGTTAAATGGTCGTGGGTTCTTTTAAAAATGAACAACTCAACGCCTGTAATATATAATGAAATATCATATATTCTGAGCTAATATTCTATGATAATAATAATGACACACTCAGGTGTAAGGATAAAAGGCAAGTGCCCAGTGCCATGTAATAGAACAACTGTATAGTCGCATACGGCTGCTCTATTACATGTACAATGCGCCATTGTTTACATTAGCTCACCCATAGATGCAATACGTTGCACCCGAATGCAGGTTCAATGAAAATGAGAAATATGCAAATACACAAAAGTATAAATACAATACAAATAACAGTATAATACAGCATTACCAACAAACAAATGAAAAGCATCACTTACCTGTAATATATAATGAAATATCATATATTCTGAGCTAATATTCTATGATAATAATAATGACACACTCAGGTGTTAGGATAAAAGGCAAGTGCATCGAAGCGTTACACATAGAATCTCACTACAACTACACCTACACTATCTGCAATGTGCTACAAGGACCACCATTTGAGTGAGTAATGTACATAACCTGAAGAGAGGGCTATAGGATCTGGCTAGTAGGGAATGGGCTATAGGATATAGGAATGGGAAATGACAGGGATTATAGGAAACAGGTAGGAATAAATTATCACCCTATGACAGAAACATGAAAATTAATCGATGTTAGACGTGTCCTGGTGGAAAAATGCTGAGGAAAGTGAGTTTGGGCCGTGATGCATGGATTGGAATATTCTTTTCAAAAACATCGCTTCGGTGATGGATTTTACTGAAATAAGTACCAAACTCCCCAACAACGGCAACCTTTCTTTCAATCAGAATTGTTCTGACCGGAGGTATACTACTGCTGGGGAGTTTGATACACTACCGTTGCAAAAGTAGTGCGGACTTGGGTAAACTATGGAGGATACTGATACGGGATCAGAAAACTCTAGTAGGGTGATACGGGATTCTGTATTTTTGCTTAGGAAACCAGGTAGTAACAAGGGATATTTTTTGTAGGTATATAATAAATACATTATTACTTTAGTAACTTGATCCGATAGGTCGGATCACGTCGTGTGGGTGCGCCAGGAACAACCGGATCACACGAGACGAAGTCGAGTGTGATCCGGTCGTTCTTGGCGCACCCACGCCACGTGATCCGACCCATCGGATCAAGTTACTAAAGTAATAATGTGTATTTACTTATAGATGAGGCGTTTTTCTTGACGTCAGTAGTTTTCTAAAACGAGGGTTGTTCGATATGGATTTGGCATTATACAGCAACAACGAACTCAATGTATGCACGGTTTCAACGTAACTGATACACCTGGATAGCTCTACTTTCGGCTCGCCCTTGGGCGACTGAATTACGTTAGGAATTGGTAAAGAATCAGTGAAAATGTGTTGCTGGTTTCCGGATATTCTTTTTTTCCAGACTCTTATTGCGGAAGCCTGCGCTCATTGAAATGTGTTCAGTCATTGGCTGTGTTTATCAGTGACCAATCAGTGTGGCTGTTTTAAAACACCCACACAGCATTCAACACAGCAAAATAATGTACACACTGTGACTTCACGCAGGAAAGCAAATAAATAAAAAGATCAAGCTGAAATTTATATATTTCTTATTTCCAAAAGTTTGAAGTCATTTGTAGAAACTTGCAAAAAAAATAATCTTAGAATGGGATTTATTGCCGATCACCAATTCTTTCAATTACTATGTATTGTTAGTATTCTAATGCTGCTGACAGTAAGTCACAAGGTCTGGGGTTCGAATCATTTTTTCTTATTTTATCTTTTCTCTTTTATTGTTTGTTCATGCAAAATATTTTTGTAGCTGTATTCCTCTAAAAATTGACTTAAGTTATTTAAACAATCTTAAACCAGGTAAGGCTGCCTGACCAGATACATGTAGGCTGAACTGAACACCCCTTCTGCCAAGAGAACTCCGGAAAGTGATTACTCACATAATCAAAATTATGTTTGATAAATTCCAACAAACAGGAAAGCTCCCAGCAGACTGGATGAAGGCCAATATCATACCCGTGCTTGAGAAAGGCCACCAACTTCTGGCATCAAATAACTGACCTCTCTCACTCACATGCATTCTTTGCAAGGTGCTCTTACACATGCGCCGCGAGATGTGATTTCCAACAATGTGGATTTTTGACCAGTATAGACTCAAACGAGTCTATGCAGCTTCCTTTTAAGTTTAGAAACTCCAAATGATGTTAGTTTAGTAGCCTTAGAGTCATAAAATGTTCTAGCGACTAGCAAAGGCTCTGATCAGACTGTGCGTATGCACAGGCTGATCTGAGGCCTTGCTGGTCGCACATACCACATTGTTGGAAGTATCGTGTCGCGGCTCAATTATTATTAACTTCCAACAAAGTTAAGCAGTTTGATGGACAGGGCCTCATATATGACATCCAGCATTAGTTTAAGAGAAAAGAGGTCATATGTCTGACCAAAGAGGTCCTTGCAAGGAATGTCAGTGTGGGTTAATAAAGAGACGTATAATTCTACTTGACTTTTCAAAACCCACGATCAACAACAGGAAGCTCAAATGGAATACGGCATCCTAGCTTTCATTGGGAGTAGAGCCCTGCAGGTTGCAATTGACGTGGAGGAATCAGCATCGCTTGAAAACCTTTCATGGCAAGGAGCCTTGCCTGCCTTAGTGAGAAGATATGGCTTCATTTACCGTATATTAAATTTTAATTTATTGATATATTACAACAATTTAGTATAAAAGATGCTAATCGGGGGGGGGGGGGGGGGGCAGCAGAATTAAATTGGTCACAAAGATAGCTTTAAGAAATATTGTACATTGCACAAAAGCCAAAGGCTTGGTATATCCCGGCATGTAGTTAAGTGAGCAACACAAAACTATATTCTTGTTTCTCAACGAGAGCATATGCTATGGGTACTCAAAGAATTGTCTCGATGAGGAGGATCTTCTAAGCACCCATCATATGTTTAAACTGATGGATAAGAAAAAAATTACAGTTTTACGCTCAAAATGTTCGTTTATCTAAACCTGTGATATCTCCTAGACTCATCTTATACTTCCTCTTATGAGGAAATAGCAAATAAATATAAGTGTGCCAACATGGCGTCATTTGCGAAACCTGTCGTTCTTGTTTACCTAAACCTGACAGTTAAAATGACTTTTCCCTGAACAGCACTTTCGACGACCTCTCAGGTCATGGGTAGATCCAGATGGGGAGGGGGGGGCAGGGGTGTCCGGACCCACCCACCCTTAAAAAACACAAGTGCCTATAGGTTACCTTAGAAATTTGGTACGGGCCGCCCTAGAGACCATAGGGTCCATTTGCTTCTCGAGGTAGGTCTGTACGGCCCTCTATGAAATATGTTGATGACCAGGTTCAAGGCCGGTGAAATAACCATACTCACCAAGGTAGCTATCTCTCAAAAAAATACCATTTCTAACTAAGCCAGCTTTCGCTGGCTTTTTTTAAAGCTATCCTTGTCAATAGGTGTAAGTAAATTTGTTGAGGAAAATGTGTTTATTTTTTTTACATCGTCAAGGCTCCCCATCCTGGCGCATTCAACCACTCTTGCCCAACACGTTTATTTTGAACAAATTCCAAACCACTTCAGATAAATTAGACAAAGTCTTTTGCTACTGGAATACCCATTTGATTTTGGACTTTTTATCTTAATTTAAAAAAAAAACCGAGACATTTTTTATAATTGAAAAAGTAAATTTCCCATTTCATAATAGAGCTGCTCCTTTCTCCCCTCCATATGGTATATATGTTTCGCAGCTTATTTGTTTTGCCAGAGTATATTCTGTTGTTTGTGACTTCAACAGCAGAAAACATTTTTGACTGCCAAAGCAAGCGGTATTGATATCATAATTTTCGTAAAGCATTTTTGAATTTAACCATGAGCACTCAGAGGTGTTTGTTAAATACAAATTTGATCTTATACCCATAAGAACTATCCAGCTAAAGTCACAATATTAAAACAGACAACAGTCATAACTACCCATCTGTAGGAGAGTGCTTAATCATTTTACTGACCACATATTTGAGTTAAGACGCATAAACTGATGCCTGATTTTCCGTAGTGAAATAAAAGAGGAACAGTTTGCTCAACATAACTTAAGTTACTATCATCTAGGAAACACCTCTGTTAAAAAGTGATATTTTAAAAGAAGCAATGTGATAATGGCTTCTCGCAGAGTAGCAAATATTTGTTTTTATTAAAGGGTGTTAAACAAAATTGTTCATGTAAAAATGGAGACCTACCCATCGCTGTAAAGCTGCAAAATTACAAAGGTTTTATATTCTGTACATTTAACATAGTTTTACACCCTTAAAATTTACATTTTACTTAGTTATAATTATTTATATTATATAATAGTTTATTGGTTGGCAAGTTAGGTATCTAGAAAAAAACTTATCTGATTTCTCCTTGACAAAATTACTGTTTTGCTGACTCTAAGAGTCTAGCCTCTTTTATGGGCACAATATAATATATCAGCAACATTATTACTTATTCAATATTGCATCAAGTCTGTGCCACACCTTTTAAGAGTCACGTTTCAGATAGTACAAACCTATGTATCATCAAGGCAATTGAAGAGCTGCAAATGCACTGATTTGGTACCTTATAAACACTCGTCCCGGGCCACTACATTGTATGCCAGCTGATCTGTTTATCACATTTATGTATGGCTTGGCCCTAGAACACGAATATAATGAAGCGTCAAATCGCCTGTTGACTGTAAAACGGCGACAAAATATAATGCCTAACTTTCGTATATTCAGGTAAATGTAACATTGAGTTTATGCAATACAGTAAAACCTTTGTAAAACAGCCACTCAAAATAGACAAAACACATATCTTAATGACAAATGGTAGCTCAATAAGGGTCGAAAGTATTGCGGAATGCTCTACTTTGAGCATTCTGTAATACTTTTGACCTGCATTAAGTGATAATTGATCTTTAAAACCAATATTTGGTCTTTTTGAGAGTGGCAGTTTTACACAGGTTTTACTGTACTCGCAATGTAACATTGTTTTTCAATGCAAGGTCCTTGTAAACCATTCTAAAATATCTTTCTAATGGCTTGTTACGCGAACTCTTCTTTCAGTTTTTATTATGGGTTTTCAGTTATTATATTGCACTGTTGTGTTAGGCTGCATCGAATCGGCTAATAAGTGGCTGCATACTTCTCATCAGTAACTGACAGCTGCCCATCGCGAAACAGCAGAGTCCACAATGTTTGCTAGAGAGGCTTCTCAAATGCAAAAGCAGATGGTAATGCAAACAACTGTTACCATCTGTAAATGACCACATGTTCCAAGTTGGTTCATTTGTACTCTGAACTATTCCAGGTTCATCGAACAAGTCAGAATTAGATCAAAGCATTTTAAAAGGTTTGCAAAAGTACCCTTTTAGGGGATTTTAAGTCTGTCTACAAAAGGGTAAACAATATAGTGTTCCATAACTAGTCCAAGTTAAATCAATGGATTATCCTTTGGTCCTATTGCATTTAACTTTGTTCTTTCTAGGAATGTTGCAGCATATCGGTAAGGCTGTAGGCGGTATGTTTCTCTCGCTTCATGGTTGTTAGGCTGCCATAAATGTGTTGGAGAGACTAGTTGATTTACCCTCTGAAAATTGAACAAAGAACAGTAAAAGTAGTAAGTATGATCAGGAAATACTACAATCAACAACCGCAGACAAACAAATTGCACCGCGAGGAAGAGCCACACATCCATAACGAGACACCAGTAAGACAAACTAAACAAAACCTGTTTGAAACGGCCACTCAAAGATAGACAAAACAAAGATCTTAATGACAAGTGGTAGCTTAATGAATGTCGAAAGTATTGCAGAATGCTCCCTTTGGAGCATTCTGCGATACTTTTGACCTGCATTAAGCGATAATTGGTCTTGAAAAAACAATTTCGTTTTTTAGAGTGGCCGCTTTACACAGGTTTTACTGTAAAACAATTTCATAGGTCCAGTTAAGCTAATTTTGTTAAGTAAAATTGGAATTAATTTCATACCCATTAGTTTTGACATATGTTTCGGGTGTTCAAAAGAGCCTTTTTGTTAAAACAGGTTTTTAGAGTAACCACAACATATGTTTTAATTGAGAAACAAGAATAAAAAATGTCAATTGCGCACACCTGAAATAATGAAATAATACATTGCTATAAATGATGAGACTAGTTTTAACTTAATAATATGCTGAATGCTGGGCAAAGCCAAACGTAGTGGCTCAGTTTGATGCTTGCCACCGGCTCAGTCACTATGTTATAGCTTTGAGCACGATACGGTATACACTACTTAGTACTGGTTCTACATGAACCAAAGTAGACCCGTCCCAGCATGATTGAAAAATTGTTGACTGGGACTTCAAGAATCCAAACAAACAAACAAAATTATGTTAGGAATACATAAGGGAAAACAAATTCGTTTAATTTATATCAATGAAACTCATTCGTATAACACAATCATGTTCAGTAAATTCAAAAGCACGCTGGCAGCACTGCATTTAGTCCTTCAGCAGTGCTATTTATCCTCTGCTTAGTACTCATTCAACCCAGACAGACAAGTAAGCGTCCCGACATAATTAAAATTAGTTGACTTGGACGTAAAGCATCAACACAAACAAACAACCAATATCGTTTCTCTATGAAAATAGCAAGTCTTCGAGTATTTATCAAGTTTTTTGCTGATTGTATGCAAGGTACATGTATTCATATTAAAATCCAGCGTGTTTGGGTATATCACGTGTGCGTTTAAACATATCCCCGTTTGTACAAGACCAAGCAAATGCACAGTGATGCTACTTCCGTTTTTGTCATTTGATGTGTAACATTCTGAACCATTTTAATTTTCAAAGAGTGAAATAATATGTATACATTCTACCTAGAAGGTCAATAAAGTGCATTGGATAAGTAAATATTTTTAATGGTTTTGGATGGAGTTGATTAATTTCTTAAATGGAACGAAAGGTGTGGGCTTCATAACCAGTCAATGCCTATATTCATGGTTTTCTCTTTGATAGCTGAACTCATAAAACGCATGTAATTTAATTTTGCAAAAGATAGCCTGCTGGAAATAGTTTTTTTTATTTACAGTCATTTTTAAACACTTTTGTGCTGAATTATCAGTAACTAACCTCTTTGATCCCTCCGTGTGTACTGAAAATTTCTTTAATAGCAAATCCTACCATGACAAAGATAGGAGACAGTGCTATCAGTATAGCAATAGCTAGAGCTGGGTCTTCATATACATAGCCGTCACCATATGCTGGTTTAGAATAACGAGACAACAGCAATAATAACGTCACCTGTAAAAGATATAGGACAGTGCTATGAGTATAGCAATAGCTATAGCGGGGTCTTCATATACATAGCCGTCACCATATGCTGGTTTAGAATAACGAGACAACAGCAATAATAACGTCACCTGTAAAAGATAGGAGACAGTGCTATGAGTATAGCAATAGCTATAGCGGGGTCTTCATATACATAGCCGTCACCATATGCTGGTTTAGAATAACGAGACAACAGCAATAATAACGTCACCTGTAAAAGATATAGGACAGTGCTATGAGTATAGCAATAGCTATAGCGGGGTCTTCATATACATAGCCGTCACCATATGCTGGTTTAGAATAACGAGACAACAGCAATAATAACGTCACCTGTAAAAGATATAGGACAGTGCTATGAGTATAGCAATAGCTATAGCGGGGTCTTCATATACATAGCCGTCACCATATGCTGGTTTAGAATAACGAGACAACAGCAATAATAACGTAACCTGTAAAAAGAAACTGGTCAGGTCTACATGGGCGTTTAAGGAGGCGTTTGCGCAAATCTGAAAAGTACCAAAATCTAGCTTTGAGGTTATAAAACTTGAGTTTTACGCCCTCCAGTTAAATATTTTACTGACCGTTCTAAGGTGGTTCTTCTTTTGTGGATCTTTTATGTATTTTTCTGTCTTGTGTTTGTTATGTTTTTGTGTGCATCTGTTTATTTGTGCCTTGTGGTCACCTGCTGGGAAATGACTGACCTCTTGGCGGCTGTCTTTTGTGGTGTATAACTGTGAGTTTGTCACTTTCCACTTGATATCCTGGATCAGGTATAGTATTTGATTATACCGAATCCTGATTTTTACAAGCTTTCCTTCATTTCATTCTTAAACTCAAAATAAAGCACAATGATTGGCTGCTTGCGGACACGTGTCCGCAAGCAGCCAATCATTGTGCTATTGTCCGCAAGCAGCCAATCATTGTGCTTTATTTTGAGTTTGAGACTGTACTCGGGTTTTATAACCTCGAGGCCTGATGTGCACATGAGATTTTGATATGATATTTTGCATTTGCACAAAAGCCAATGCTGACATCACCAGTATAAACAAAGGTCTAAATTTTGTCTGTTATTTCATCTGCATCAGAATCCATGTATATGCAAGCAGGGAATGTTGTAGCGGATCTGAGCATAGGGATTTCAATTCATTAAATCTTTCTATTTTTCATGATTTTGCAAGTTTACAATTGTGATTGTTGTATTTCCTGATCATACTCTTTTACTATTTGTGTAACATTGCTTGTTATCAAGTTGTATCAGGATATTTATGCAGCCCTTTATGTGTAATGTATGTGCTTTGTGACAATTAAATTTTAACATTATAGCTAGTTGTTGTTTTTTACATCAAAAGGTTACTTGATAAGCAGGATCACATATCTCATGAGCATAAAGAGATCACTATATTTATCTGTTTATACTTCTGTAAGCATTAAAACTCAAAGTCCATAAAGCTTATTAAGTGACAGATCAGATATGTAATCAGAATTATATTTATTTATTGTTGCTTCCATTTGTCAAATCTATTAACAAGCGCAAGAAAACTTACAATGGTAAAGAAAGGTACAAAAACACTCCACATAAGTCTCATTAGACCAGAAACATATCGCCCGGTCATCATCTCTATATCTCTGGCAAACCGATCAGTGCCTGTTAAAATCAAGGGTTTACTTAAATGCGATGGTTAATGGTGCAAGTTTACAGCCAACACCATTTGGAATGTAAAACACTGTATTCATTAGACTTATTTTCAATTTTGGTATTTTCAAACGAACTTTTTTTAATAAAATGTGAAGAATTTTGTAGCTACATGATTCTGATTTCCATAAAAGACAGACCTTCAGATAAAGCTATTTTTCTTATTTCTTAACCAAAACATATGATGTTGGTAATCAAAAGAACCATCTTGATCAGATGATTATTTTGAGCACACAAAAACATATATTAAAACTGATGTATTAGAAAATAAACGTGCTAACTAATAACCAGTAACTATTTTTGTGTGATGGCCGTGGTTTCCACACAACGGGGTCATAGTTTTAAAAAGCACAGTCCCAAAACAATGCTGTTGAAAAGGGGTCATTTTGGGTCTGATTTTAGGGATCGGGTACCTCGTATGTACAAACACCATAATAGCTTATAGTCGTGGTAAAAGTAAAAAATTTCTAAAGCGGCACACCCGCTCTGTGATGTTGAAATGGTTGTTTGTGAGCTGTAGAAGTTGCCTCCCCCCCCCCAAGCAACTATAGTCGCCCTTAAATAGTCACCCTTTGCAGTCTTACAGTTAATTAAATATAAGCTGTAACTCTAAAAATGCTGCAACTTATGACGCTTGTATGAGCGTCTTAAAGTGTAGACATAGTTTTTTTTCTCATAAAAGGCTAGAGCTACTGTGGAATCAATAATTAATTTTGTAAATATTGAAGTTTGGCTTTTAAAAGTTTAAAAATCTGCATAAAACTTTATTAGAATATATCTTTCATAGCAAAATGTCAGAAAAAAATAAATGAGAAATTAATTTATATCCTGGTAAAATATTACCATAAACTTACCATACAGCCAGCATAACCCGACTATCTCAAATACAGATCCGACAAGCAATGCAAATGATGAGAAGTACCAGTCAGCCAATTGAAAAAGATAGATCCCTCCCTGAAAGGAAATTTAAATATCTTATAGTACCCTTGAAAAGAGCATCTGTCTCCAGGGTTCGTGGCAAGCTAAGGTTATAAATCAGCCTGTTCAATTTATAGATTTACAATTTGAATATAATTCCTCTCATGGAATTTAAATATATGTGTTAGAAAATGAGGGTATGCATATCAGAATTCGACGCTAGTATGCAGGTTTGCCATACCTGGCAAAGCTGAAATATAATGTTGAAAATGACAATGGTAGTCACTATGAGCTTTATCCTTTTTCCAGACAGGATTGGGATCCTTTACAGCTAAGCTTAAATTAACGATTATATCCTATTACATAATTGAAATGGATCATATATATTTTTTTGTTTCCTTGCCTAAAATAGAACCATCTGCAGAAATCAGCAATAACGTTTACCGCTTGTGTTTCTAAATCCTTTAATGGCATATTGAATACAAAAAAATAAAGGGTAATTAGCCAGCTGCCCTTTATCTATTTTGACAAGATTATAACAGTTTCTGAATGGAGTGTTGCAGTTGTTGGTGAATTAGTTGTAAACTAATATGTCAAATACACAACAAAAAATAGTGTAAGCAAACATCCAGCAGTTATAACTTCCACTAATGTAGTCTTAGGAGTGAAAAACAACACTACATCACAAATATATGAAGATACATGAAGTACTCAGATATATGGCCCGAAACAATACAAATAAATTACATCATATAGTTACTACAATCATAGAAAGGACAACATCTAAAGCCACTTGTAGGAGTCTAAACTATATCGGACTAGCCAAATCCTAATCTTGGATTAGCTTCATTAGAGTATTTCTAACTTATTCGTTGTATTATAGATATACAATCAATTTGAGCTTAGCTGTTATTGGTATAAATAAAGAATGGAACTTGTGATTATCAGATAAGGCCCCCTGGTTATAAAACATTCTTCTTGCTCAACTCAACTAAGCACAAAATTTCAACTGCCCATAAAAACTAAAATACCGAGAAATAAAGAAGTTTCTTGCTTTAGGTCTCTCAGAGGTTGTATTTATCATGCTAATAATTGTTATAATGCCAACAATTGTTGACATTTTTACATTTATGAGCGGGATTAATTTCGTGCTCAGTTGAGTTGAGCATGAAAAAAGGTTATTTAACGTCTGGCCCAGCGCACAAAACAAAGAGAATTGATTAAACACTTTTTATACACGTATTCGTGCATGCTCATAATTTCCTTTGATTTTATACAATTTTGAAAGATGAAATTAACTATATAATTCTAGTGTTATACACTTAGCAAAATTTCTAAATCGTCCCCTTACATTTTTACGCTAGTTTTGAAAGTAAGAATCAGTTATAAACAAAATGCATGCTTCTATAAATAAACCAAGGCTTTGCCAAGATTCTGCAGGTCATTTCATTTAAAAAACGACTGGTACTTTTTGCACAGACGATGCTAGAGTACAAGTACCCTCATTTCAAAAAGTCTAATTGTTTCTACAATATGAAATATTCCACAGAGACGTTATCCATTTGTATTTTTGTTTGTTTGAAGATGTTTAGTGGCCACCATGATGAAAGACAAACTAGCTTATAATGTTTTGCTTCACTCGGACTCCTCGTTTTTTTTTATATACTAATAAAAAGACAAACACTATCAGCAGCTAAATCGTAGAAAGTCAGCCTTATGCATGCAACTAGCATATGGAATTTGCACTGTTCTGTACGCCTTATCATCTGTGACATGGCTTTGAAATTTTCAGCGATTATTCATTGCTGCTATATGTCACTGTTCAAGTTTGAAAATAGAAAACAAATTTAAAGGGCCAGCATTTTTTTAAAGTTTAACATTCAAACCGAAAGTGCCCAGCAGCAGTGAAATGTTGTTTTTATTACAAAATGGACGCACCAAATTCTATTCTGTTTGTCTATTATGTTCAGATAAAATAAAATGCTTTCAACAATTTTAGCAGGTGCTACTATTCAATTTCAAAATTCTCAAAAATGTAATATTTTAGAGAATGCATAAAAATCTACTTTAATCAAAATTTCAAGTGCTTGCTGTTTGTTAAAGTAGGCTAGACCAGTGTATTACCAACTGCACTTTAATTTTATAAAATCTTCACTCAACACCATTTGTCTTCAAAAAAGCAGATTTTTGCATTTTATCCCCAAAAAAACTGTAGACTGTAAAACTTTTCTGAAAGAACGCTAAACGTTTGCCCATTAAACTGCACATATTTACGCAAAAAAAAAATTCAATGTTATTAGCCCTTGATCAGAAATAATGAGTTTGAAATGTGACCAATTAGTAATTTTGTTAAGTGTATTTTTGGTATGTATGCTCATACGCGTACTGATTTAATCACATATCCTATGACGCTTAATCCTGTAACCAGGCATTTGTTTTATTAGATCTGGGTTAGTTGTGAAGTGCATTGTGTCCTCTCTGGTTATCGCTGGGGTGGATGGGCTTGTTGCTCTGCTTGTTGTGTTATGTCTGTATGGCCAGGCCTCGAGGCTATACAACTTTTTTCATGCTCAACTCATCTGAGCGCAAAATTTATCCTGCTCAAAAATGTCATGATAAATACAACATCTGAGAGTTTAAAAGCAAGGAAAATCAGTGTGTTTTTCAGCATTTTAGTTTTTATGAGCTTTTGAAATTTTATTCTCAGCTGAGTGAAACATGAAAAAAGTCTATAACCTCAGGGAAAGATTGGTGTAGCTGTGTTCTAATATCCATTTATCTTGGTGCAATAAATTGTCCTGCGATTGTGATATATTCTGGTCATATTCTATTGTTGACTTATTGCTAGTTTTTAAACATAATGTAGAATCTATAATTTCGGAAAACAGATACTGTGAACATACTTATCTTTCGTGATATATTGACCATAGATTTCTTTATGGACATGTTCAAAGGTGGTTAATAGAATTCTTACTGAGATATTATAAATATTGTAAATTTATTGCAAACCACCTTTCATTAAAAGTTTAAGAAATTGCTATGAGGGCTGTTCAAATATGAATGCAAGTAGCTTCATAACTTTCTTCACATATATGCTACGACAAAATGGTACACGTTTCTAAAAAGGACTATATGTCACCTTTAAGCTGGCACCAGACCTAAAGAAAAATACAGTATACTTATCGAGTTATAGCCCTTTGAATGTGGGTCATGGTAGTATACTAACATACTGAATGCTTCGAACATATACCAGTAATAAAAACGAGCGTATAATTCTTCGATAAATGGGTGAAATTTCTTGAAATTTTTAAGGAAGTATCCTCATATTCTTACATAATGATTCTGTGAAAGTTGCAAAAATCTGAAATGCTTTTGTTAAATTACAACGATTCGGAATCGTTTTCACTAAAGTCGCCTTATGTTTGTAAATAAATGGTTAACAAAACATCACCTTTCAGTTTTCAGTTAAACTTATCTATAAAAACATGCACGAAGCAGCATTTAAACTAGTTTTAACTCAAAGACAATATGTTGATCGCTCTAACTGAGTTGTCGCTACAAATTATTGATGGATAGTGGGTAATTTCGTAACGCTGAAAGCATTTTTATTAAGTCAAAAATGCCTTAAGTGAAGGGGTTATAGAATTTATACTTATTTTTTTGTCATAACATTGCGGCGTTATTCTAAATTTGAACATAAACTTTAAGTTTGACCACTATAGGCATTTTTTACAATAAAATTACTCACCAGGTATTTAGGACTAGACAGATTGGGCATATTTAAATTAATGTAAACACGTCATTAAGAAACAGAAAATGCTTGAAAAATGATATAAAATGTGATAACTCTGTAAATTAAGCATGTTTTCAGCAAAATGGAAAGAAAACGAAACAGCGATGTTCATTATTCCATCACCAGTAGATAACTCAAAATGACGTTTATTATAAAATTAATGACGTCATAAACGTGCCTGTTAACAGGATTATATTAACTTGTTCCTGCAAGCAACTTTTGGATTGTTACTTTAACTTGCATCTAAAATTTGGTGCCTTTTTGTCTAAAACTTACAAAGATATGACACTATATCCAAACATGTACCAAAACGTACATTGCAACTCGCTTTAGAAAAAACTTCAGTATACAGGAATGACCTTTGTATAAGGGTCTTTAACTCGAAAAGTAGAGTGAATGTTTATTTATGTTTGGTGCCATTTTAAAGGCGACAAATAATTCTTTCCAGAAAGGTATGATGTTTTGTCGTAGCATATATGTGATGAAAGTTATGAAGCTACTTGCATTCATATTTGAACAGCCCTCGTAAATAATCTAGTTTGATAAAATGTTCTATAATAATTTTATCAAAATTATATTTGCGGCAAAACGATATCAAAAGACATTAAAAGGGCATTTAATTTTTTTTGATGCATTCAACAGCTTGGTTTGCATAAACTGAAACAAATTATAGAATAAATACAACAAACTAGAGCCAGTTCTTAAAAAAAGTAAGGGTGCAAAGATCAGGCCCCGAGGTTATAAAACTTTTTTTATACTCAACTCAGCTGAGCATGAAATTTATCCTGCTCATTAATTTTAAAATGCCAACAATTGTTGGCATTTTAACATTTATATCATAATAAATACACATTCGAGAGACTTAAAGCAAGAAACTTCTTCAGTGACGGGTATTTTAGTTTTTGTGAGCAGTTGAAATTTCATGCTCAGTTGAGTTGCGCATGAAAAAGGTTTTATAACCTCGGTTTTATAACAATCGATACAATCAAGTACCACACCTGACCCAGGATACAAATGGAAAATTGACAAACTCACAGTTAGACACCACAAACGAGAGCTAAGAGGTCAGCCCTTTCCCAGCAGGTGACCACAAGGCACAAATAAACACGCGCGCACAAAGGCATATCAAACACAAGTCAGAAAAAACATAAAAACGGGTGCTGAATTGAGCTTATACGCAATATTTAATTTTACTGCTTACATAAAGTAAGTGAATATGATCAGAAAATACCACAATTACACACTGCAGACAAACGTGTGACATTGAAGGAGAACCACATAAAACCAACAATTATAGCGAAGCAACCAGCTCTCTCTTCCTCGTCAAGATGATTAATGACAACATCGCAATTTCGGAGTTAAAACTATAAGCACCCTAAGGAAATATCAGGCTATAATCTAACATATAAATAGTTATTGAATGGTATTTGAGCCGCGGCATGAGATTTCCATCAATGTGGTATGTGCGACCAGCAAAGGCTCAGATGAGCCTGCGCATATGCGCAGTCTGATCAGAACCCTTGCTAGTCACTTGAATATTATATAAGTGTTAAGCTACTGACTGAGCATGATTTGGAGTTTCTAAGCTTAAAAGGAGATTGCACAGGCTCGTCTGAATCAACACTTGTAAGAATGCCACATTGTTGGAAATCACATGTTACGGCTCATTTATATTCTATATTTAAAAACTATGGCGAACTTACGTTCATTGTTATTGGTAGACCAAGTAAGAAGAACACTAAACCAGTGAGAATATTCACCAATACTCTTTTATTGGTCAGTTGTTTTGGAAAGAAATCAATTATTCCACTTGTCACTGTCTCAAACATACCAAACTGCAAAAAATGTAAAATGTCATGTAATCAAAGGGAAACAAATACTGGCCTGTCACTGAGCTTGCTCCTTGGGTTTCTGTACTTGTCACATATTTTATAAGTGAAAGCTTAAATACTAAAATCATGTCTTCTTTCATGGCAAATGATTTATACCTAGAAAATCATATAGTTTTACATTCTCAATATTTTGCTGAAACGACATTTACCCACAATTAGGTCACATTACATTGCATATCAATAATATAAAATTTGAGCCAGTTTATTAGATCTTTTGGTACTTACATGTATCACATGTGCTAGCAGCGAAAGCTCAGGCGAGTTGAGCCACGGTGGGTCCAACCAAAGACAAGTATCAGGCACTGACCCAATGATGCTAAACTAACTCGCACAGACATCCCATTACTCCATATAATAGCACTTTGCATTTCAAACACTGTTGCATTATAATTACATGTTTATATTATCATAATCTTCTAAGAGGCTCGATTGATCTTCAAACATGATATTTTACAAAAAGTGTTCAAGAAAACATTACAGTAATAAAGTCTAGGGTCATCCAATAAATAAATGGACTTACCTTCTGTAAAATGAACTAAAAAGATAGCTTGGAATGCCACCATTGTATGAGGTAGAATAGATTGTTACATACATATCTGTACTACAAATTTTTTTCCCAAATATACTATTTTAGATAAATTATGCTCAGTGCAATCACACAGTTATGTAACCAAATGTATCATATGACGTCGCGTCTGGGAGTGAAATAACGCCATACAATAAAATCGATAAACCACTAGTGGTTTACAGATTTTCGGTAAACGTTATGACGTCCATAACAACGCTGCGTACATAATGACAAAATCTTACCGTTTTTACGGCAGAAATGAGATTTCAAAGTAATCTTAAGGTCATATAATAAATAGAATCTAACATTCGTGCTCTTGCATTATTGAATTTATTAAACTCGTTGGGAAAAAAGAAATCAAATGCTCAGCAAGCCTCGCAATTATCTTTAGATCCTCTATATACACATATATACAGGCATGTATGCTAGAGTTGATTTCAATTACTTTGATAACACACACATTAATAAGTGATGTCATAGATTTTTTGGGATAAACGAGCTCAAATCAAAGTATTTGTCTGTCTCATGGAAACAGTGAAAAAAGAGAGGCACTGATTTCCTTGCTGAACAACGTATAAACCTACAAGATTTGACATTACTAGTCTATAGGGATCACATATGTTTTTCAAGCATTAACATTTGCTGGGTCCCGAGGAAGCTGCTTGAACACGAGGCTGACAAGCCCAGTGCTCAAACAACTCCTGAGGGACCTGTCAAGCGTTAATGCAATGAAACAAACAAGTGTGATCTTTATTCTTGCATATTCACCTTATTCCAACCAAATTCGAACTGAAAACGCTGTTTAAACATTAAAATATTGCTTTTCTTACACTGAATACATAAACAAAATGGCGTTGGCTGTACACTTTCGAACGTCATAACGTTGATACAACGTCATAGCCGTACGCAACGTTTTCGCGAACGAAAGCAACGGCGAAAGGATCTGTCTAGTCTGCATTGTGTTCTGTATATAACATCATGTAAATAATTTGGGGCTCATTTTAAGTATTTTCAAGTTTAAACTAATGTTCAAACAACACGTGAATCTCCTTATTTGAACATGAAATTTCGTTCATTTGACAATGGTTAAACCAGCTAAACGAATAGGTTTCTATGCATGAATACTTGTTCATACTGTTATGTTTACTAACCAATACGTTGAGCTAGAAATAACTACAATTGTTTTTGATATAAGTTAAATTAACAATTCATTATATCCCATAATATTCACACCTGTTAGATTTCAATAAATTGTCTCAGAGGACAATGAATAGACTCTCAAGTGAGTATGACCATGAAACGCTACACTTAAAGGCCGACAACAAAGAACCACCACCTTAGTACAGACAGGAGCCGGAGCAACTGGGGGAGGTTAAATATATTCAACTGGCCAAAATTTTAGCTTGGATTCTGCTGCTGTTAAAACTCAAAATTTAATATTTTCAGTTCGTTTTAAGGTATCCTTACCTATGTAATGTATCATCATATGAATACTCAAATCAATTGACTTACTTTGATGAGACATTGAAAAAAGATCCTCACTCACAGACAGTTAGAACTAAAGAAGCCCCTAATTTAGCCAAGGTTGGCCAAGCCAAAGAAAAGCAACAGGCACCAGCTTACGGATGAAAATGTTTTGTCAGGGCTTTCATTCAGTCTAAGGCCTGATCAACCGTCATGCAATTAAAGATGAAATCATAGTTAAAAACAGTGTTTGGGTTTATATCCAGCCATGCAGACTGTCCATGCTATAGCCCACAATTTTAAGACGTATGATTATTTTTTGAGTTGATCAGAAAAAGAAAAGTTTGGAACAATTCTTTTGAATTTTTAATAAAAGCACCATAAAATACTAACTCCTAAATAGTGGACAGAAGAGTTTGTAAGCAAAAATCGTAATGATCCGCACGGAGCGTTGGCCATACAATTTACAAAATGTTTTACGAGGGGCATTTGGAAAGTTCTTAGCATGGGCTTATATCTCAGTAACCGATTTACACACTCTATCATGTTTGGTATCAATTTAAAGAGCTATCTTTCTTCTATGTTATGGCACAAATTTCACGAGGCTATTAAAATGCAGACACGACAAATAGTATTGTGAATACATGTACTGTTTGTATACTGGAAAACGCAAAATTTCAGTGGAAAATATAACATTTTATCTTTTGAAAAGTGTGCAGAACATTAACAATAGTGCATGAAATTAGATGATTTTGTACCATTTGGTAGGCCACAATCTGGTACAGTCATTATACAATTGATGACCGAGTTGGATATTTCTAATAACTTAATACCAGAACAGCAGTACCTAAACCGTCTAGAAAGCAAAGCAGTGCGCTAATGTTTTCGACTAAAAATCGCATGTCAAAATGAACATACATGTATTTTGAAAATATATAACCAACAGTAGTTTAAAAATGACGTGCATTGGTGTTTTTGTTAAGCACACTTTATGTTCTAAGTATTGAAACCGAAATAAATTTTGTAAACCAGAACAAGGGGAAGATAATTCGTATAATCTTCCCATGGGCCAGAGTAAGTTTAGCTATAAGTTGACGTTCTGGTTTATTTCAATTGAAAACCATCACAAACAAAAATGTAAAAACACATTGAGAGTAGAAATCAATCAATTTTGTGATGGTTAACGTGATACCATGAGAAGCTCTTATGCCATCGACAAAATATGAAGGGTTAAGTTACCCCACCCACTTCTTGAAAAGTAGGGGTAGTGTTATTAGGACTAATTTTCTTGAATACAGAACTAAACAAGCCACAAATTTTGCGCGACGAAATGCTTTTTATGCATTGTTCGCTACAAATAAAGCAAAACATATACCCAATAGGCATTTTTCGTGCTCCTGTAGTGACAATTTATAGTTAAAGTATAAAGAAAATTCGAAAAAAGTCCCATTTTTGAGAGTTTACCATTTCTCCTTTAGTCAACATTTTCCGAATGTAAAGGTAGAAGTCATGCAAGCAGTGATCGCATAATATATTCTATTAAAAAATAAGTTGACAACAAATCGTTAATATGTCAAATCATGATCGCAAATAAGGTCCCCAATTTTCCTTCGCTTTTTGCCAAGTATTTTGCTTAAAATTTCCGCCACTATATATACCCCTACCCATTTTGAGCATGCGCTGCACGTGCATGCCAAGTCCTTTTTCGACAAAAAACAAACCATCAAGTAGCCGTTGAATTCTAGTTTCCAAAAATATATTATTTGATAGCATTTTATCAACGCATTGTGGAGTTATAATGCCATGCTAAGAACTTTCCAAATGACCCTCATAAGAAGTTCATGATATTGATGACCTTGATTTACTAACCTAGCAGTCAAGGAATTATTTATTTTGTTGAAATTGCTGACATTTAAGATACACTATAAACGAATAAGATGCTAAACATATACACGATAAGAAGTATAGTGAGAAACATATCTATCCAGAAAAAAATAATTGATAATTACTAACTTTTATCCCAACTTTTAGATGAAAATATACCAATAGTTATAGACAAGTATAAATCGAAACTGAGATAACCACTCTCACAATTGTTTGCTATAGTAACTTTGGTTGTCGGGAAGTGAAAAAGCATGTTAATCATCACAGCCAAATCAAGCCAGCCATCTGTATTTATAAAGTGTTCAATTAGTTTGGTAATAACATTGCTCACAATGTTTTATTACTGTATTCATTTTATGACAATCGATAGTATATCGCTCATCATATTTACAATACTTAAATCACATACGTAATTCACTTGTGTTTGTAAAATGTGTACACTTAGTTATAAACAATGCTGAACAATTGAATAATGATTATAGTATAAAATATTAACTTACAATACTATCAAATACAACGGTGACAAGCATCAAGAAAAAGAGCACTGACCATAGCTGTGGTAATGGCATATGACTGAGAGCAGTTGGAAAAGCAACAAATGCTAACCCTGGGCCTGAAACGAAATTAACAATACCATAAAAATTAGGTCATAGGCCAGCATGAGTTTGTAATCATTAAAGACTCCAATTGGACTGTGTGGATGCTAGGTATATCTTAAGATATTGGTGGTCTATGAAAGGGATATCAATACCATACAGCCAGGCTCAGAATTAATATAATAGAATTATAATGGGTCCAATATGGGCATCCTATATGGGGCTCATATGGGTTTCGCAACCCGGCTGGATATGGGTCTCATATGGGAACCATATGGAAACCACATGGGAACTAGCCCAGATTGGGCTCATATTTGCCCACATTCATCCACCGAATATACACTGCTCATATTATTAAAGGAACACTTACTTTTTCTAAAGTATTTGGTACAGAGGTTTGACAGGTAAACTTTTAATGAAACAAAATTATAGCTTGTTAAAGCCTTCATCAATTAAACATTAATTTAAAAGCTCACCTTATTGTTGTTCCAAAAAGGTTAGAAAATAAGAACAATGACGTTTTCAGCACTTTTACAGAAGGTAGAAAAATCCATAGCAGTTAATGCAAATGCTTTAAATGTATAAATTAATAATGTGTATGACCACCACCGGAATCTAAGCACTCAGTTTAGTGATTCAGCATGCTTTGAACCAAAGTCTGAATCTGTTGTTGGGGTACATTGGTCCATGCTTGCACAACTGCGACTTCCAGTTCCTGAACACTTCATGGGGGGGTTAGCACTACCCAAAACCAGCCGATAAGGAATGTCCCACGTGTGTTCTATACAATTAAGGTCCAGTGACCTGGCTGTCTAGTCAATAGTCTCGATAGATTCTTGTTCAAGGTAGTCCCGTACCACATAATTAGTGTGAGGTCTGGCGTTGTCTTGCACTAGACGAGTATTGTCACCAAGGTCACCAAGAAATGGCCTAACAATGGGATTCAGGATTTCATCTCTATACCCTAAAGTTGTTAGACTTCCTCTTTAGACCCTGTACAACTCTGTACATCTGTCATAACACATCCCACCCCGGAACATGACTGAGGAACCACCGAGCCTGTTATGTTAAAAATGTTACATTCCATGTATCGCTGTCCAAGGCATCTCCATACATGAACATGCCTGTCACAAGTGCACACAAGGAAACGTCTTTCATCCATTAACAGTACTGTGCGCCATTGATCCAATTGCCATCTGATGTGGTTCCGGGCAAAAAAACGCCTGTCTATGTGGTGAGCTACGGTAAAAATGGGGTCTGTAGCAGAGCGTCTGGTATGTAATGAATCATTGTTAAGCCTGTTTCTAACTGTCTGGTTGGATACACGGACTCCTGCTGCAAGCTGCAGGTCATTATGTAGGCCTCTAGTCGTTGAGTGACGGTTATGCAAAGTTAAATTCCCAAAATAATGATCCTGATGATCAGTTGTTGCCCTCTGCCTATCCGGCCTTAGCCTTCTGCTGTAACTTTCAGTCTCCAAATAATGAGCTTAAAGCATGTTTACAACACTGGTAGACAAACCAAGTGTGCGGGCCTCCTGCCGCTGAGAGAATCCATCTCCAATTTTTTACACAGCTCTGACAGTTTCTTGACTGTTCAATTGGTGTAAGACAGTGACTGATAATCCATAGATACAAGAAAAAATCAAAATCTTTACACAAACATTCATTTTTCAGAACAAATTTGAAGTTAAAAAACAAGTACATGTGCTGGAACCCTTGTAAAACATGGGTATTCTGCTTCAAATATGTGCATGCTTTCCATGTTACAAATGTAACAGGTAGACACACGTCAATTTACCTGTATGCACGTAAGGCAATGTACTTTGATATAAACTTGAAATTGTAAATAATAAAATCGACAAAAATTCTTCAATTTAACCAGAAATAAGTGTTCCAATAATTATTTTGAGCAGTGTGTTTTACTTCCATAATCACAGAGTTTTATAAGCATTTGGGCAATTTGAAAAAAATCATATTTGTCATCGTGGCCAAGTAGAGAAAATACACGCCTTATCGCTAGAACTCCTTTATCAAATTCGTTGCGAACAAAGCGACAAATATGCTCTGCAAACCTCACATTTAATCTCTTTTCCAACTCCTTTAATAAATTCAATAAAACATGAGCACTCGTGTAAGATCCTTTATTTTCAGAGAGTGCTCCAGGAACTGGACTCTAATCAAAATAAAATTGCTAAAATCTGTTGATATCAGCCCTATTACTTTCATGATGCCACTTTTCACATTTTAACCTAAGATACAAAAGTATAAAATGCATCTTTATTGTGTTTTTATATCACAAATATTACTTGCTGCCTGACTTGTAGAAAAAAACATATTTGTACACCTTTATAGTTTAACAGTATTAGATTTTCTTGTCTATTTTTCGCATGAAAAATCAAAGTATATAACGAATGTAACTGAATATATACTATATAACAAATATAACTGAATACATACTATATAACATAAATGAATATATACTGCATGTATTTACCTGAAGCAGATGCTACTTCATGAACATCCATTCCTGACTCTTTCGCCATGTAGCCCAGAATTGTAAACACTACAAGTCCATTGAAAAATGAACTGAATCCAGCTGAAACTACGCACATTGTGGTTGCCCTTTTAATTATAAACAAAAAGAATTAAAGAGAACTAGCAACAAAATAAGTATACATTTTATCGCGTTTCGGAGTATAATAGCATTATGTATCAATAAACAAAAATGCATTTGTCTCTTAAATAAAACTTTTTTTGCCAAAACGTGATCTTGAATGCAAAATTATTATTGAATCTATTAAAAAAGATGGATTAGGTATAAATAGCTTGACAAAGTCTCACATATTATTATGTTCCAACCTGTTTTATTAATCAAATTATAATAAACCATCATGGTAGATTTGGTTTTACATCATGTTCCATAGCAGATAAAAGCAACAATGGTCATTCCACAATACCTTATTAACGTCGCAAATTGTTAGACAGAAACAACAGAAATCATTGTGTATTATCAAAATCAGTAAATAGAGTATATTCATATTTTGGATTGAATATAACGTTCATTTCATAGAGTGAAGCGAAAAATCTAAATATCATGAGTGGCAAAGCCACGAATGCAATATACAATTCTTCCCTACTCGCTTCTCTCAATGAAATAAATGTCAATATTCTTTCAAAAGTTTGAATATGCTTCTTATTATATACAATTTTGAAGCATAACAGATTGTTTTGCATTATGACGTTATACAAGATGGCACATGAGGGCATGCATGATTCGCAAATGACATCATATTATGATGATGTTGCGTAATATGTTTGTCTTCCTGTCAACACTAAAACCACAGGCTCTTGAGTTAAGAAAGTGTAAATTTCAGTAAATACTGACAAATTTGTTACCAAAATGTTTCTTACGATCCAGTTGAGAAAACGAATACCAACACATTGTGTTTTTTTGTTATTTAATAAGAAAGTTATAGGTGCTTGAAAATCTAAAGTGGGCTCAAGGAAGTCAACGGAGAAAGCAAAGTACATCCAATTTCAACTGTGAAAAAAAGTTATATTTTATATTTTCACATGTGAAATACAACTTTTTATATTTTAACATATGAAATATAGCTTTTTCAAATATACATTATATTTAATCAATATTTTCCTGTGTTTCGCTACTTTTATATATACTTGCTGTTGCTGATTTGACAAATACCAGTTCGGAAAACCAAGATGGATTAAAAACAGTTTATATATATATATATATATATATATATATATATATATATATATATATATATATATATATATATATATATATATATATATATATATATATATATATGATATTGTTCAGTTTTTTCCTTGAATAAATATGTTTGAACCAATCTAGTCAGACACACAGACGTTCAGTATCCTTAACATTGATGCAACGATCAGGGTTTTTTTTATTAAATTAACTAGCTGCATCTTGTTTTCATTTTGCATCTATAAATAAAACCAAAACATCTCACAAAACCAGATCCCTGCAATAAAGAAAATTTGAAACATTGGGTGTTTATTGCAGCAATGTTACTTTATAGACAGGAAATTCGAGTTGTGGTTGGATTTTTTTCAATACAACGTATATGAGACCTTCCCTACTTTTGTTTGGAATGAATTCAATTATGTACTTGTATATATGCCACATTATCAGTTACCGCTTATATCATTGCATTGTTACACGTTGGCCTGATAAACGTCTATCTCAGGCATGTGCCTTTATCAGGTTATGATGACGTTGCACTTTTTGAATGGCGTCGCCAATGACGTTGAATAGACACAATCATCGATAACTACGTCATAATCGCTGGTTTGAAAAGTGAACCAATAGTAATACTGATAAATAGAATACCAGGTTGCGTCTTTTGATATCATGTTTACCAGGCTTGGCTTTGAGATTGCATGTTGAATCGCTCGGCAAGCCTTCCGATGTCAACAAGCGTTCTCAAAGCCTTGCTGGTAAACTTGATATCAAAAGACACCCACCTAGTATTCTCTATTCATCGCCTCGCATTTTATCTTTTAAACCCAACTCGTTTAATAAAATCAATAAAACATGAGCACTCATATAACATCTCTATTTATTAGGTCAAATACAGTCAATTTCAGCCCAAAATGTGAAATTACAAACATGATATTGAACTTACATGAATGATTTCTGATGAAACTTGTTGTAAGATGCCATTGTTATAACTCCTCCCCAGGTGGGCCCCAAAGAGTAAAATACCTGAATCGCTGCCTCGAGCCATACCTATTAAAATAATCACTAATGTCCTGCCAAATTATACAATGCAATCATTATATATAGATTATTTCTTTAACGCTTTCGCTGCAAGTACCTCAGAAAACCAATACCTCAGTGCCCAGCATGTTTCAAGGACTCCTGATTATTGAGAGTATATGGGTTCAACACAGAGTATCTCCAGAACCATTCAAATTATCACTGTGAAACTTTTACAGATTGTTGCTCACATATAAAAATATTATTTGACCGTAATAAAAAAGAAAGTCGCCTTACCTTTGGCGACAATTTTTGGAAGCCATATTGAAAATATGAAAAATGCCTATAAACAACTATTTAATGCAAAAAAGATAAAACATCTACATCAAGTATCAAACATCAGGATTTATTCTGATATATTGTTTCATCAGATATAAATCAAAATATAGCAGTTGAAGGGCTTAATGCGCCCTGTATGTCATCCTTATGGGCATATTTTCGATAGTTTTGATTTCCGCGAAATCTAATGACATTACAACATTTTTGTAAATTCCATTCTTGTACAGAAAATTGCGTAGACCTTCAAATACTTTATTATCATGTCGTCTGAAAATTTTGAAATAACGAACAAAGACTTGCGTCCTTTATAACAAGTCATTTGTAAAATTGCATATTGATTCTTGCAATGACTAATAATCAAGAGATTCATTGGCATTAACGGATCAAACTGAGTTAGATGTCGCATACCTGAACAGTAAGCAACTTTGCAAAGTCTGGTTTGACGAAAGCAATTATTCCTTCCATGGCTCCATCTAGGGTTAGTCCTCGGATGAACATGATAGCCAGGAATAGAAATGGCACTGTAGCTGTGACATATACAACCTGTAAAACAAACAAATTAATGTGCTAGGTTTTTGAAATAGCTCTTTTGATAATATTTGTCAATCGCACATTTATGTAATGGAAAAAACATATACTGCATGTGTGTTACTATTTAACTGAAGCAAGCGGAAGTTCTAGTGTATTCGTGTTAATTATCATGATAGTAAATATTAACTTTTATGTCATGTTTTATCAAACTAACAGTTACATGGACATGCTCTTCCCTGAAAATGAGTGGATTGTATATATTAAATGTATCAAAATATGATATATCTGGTTCCTTTGCTTAATCTCACATTTCTCTAACACTGCTGTCTCATTCTACAATGACTAATTTTTAATCAAAACTTAATGTGAAATGTTGATATTTCAACTACTATGTCTCACCTTGATACAGGGCTAGTGGCGGCTAAAGATGACATATAGAAGTGGTAAGTCGCCATGAGTGTTAGTTACCTGTCAGAAATACAATTATTGTCTCAATATTATATTGTGTCAATTTCCGATCCTATATTACCTGAACACATACTTCTGAATCATTTGACATTTAATTAGTACTAAAGATAAGTTAACACTTACTTATACCATAAATTGATGTGAAAAAATGTAGTCACTATTCATGATTTGTTCTTTACATTTGCCTTTACAGTTTTTCCTATTCTGGCTGATGAATATAGAATAATAGAATATTGGTTTATTAGATTATCCTTTGCAGTTGTAATGAAATAAGAATTCTGGTGGATGAATATAGAATAATAGAATATTGGTTTATTAAATTATCCTTTGCAGTTGTAATGAAATAAGAATTCTGGTTGATGAATATAGACTAACAGAATATCGGTTTATTATAATAAATAATCCTTTGCAGTTGTAATGAAATAAGAACAAGCAATCACTATATGAAACAAATATAGAGAAAAAAAAATTCAACGGACAAGCTACATAGGAGGACGAATTGAGACAAGCAACCAGTTCTCACTTCCTCAACTAGTTGATTGCCAAACTAGGAGGAGCAAATGGGGAATATCACATGCAAAACGCCCCATTATTTAAAGAAAAGAAGGAAATATCATTAGATGGTTTTGACAGTGCCTTAGGTCGGTCTGTGATATCTGGTTGTGGTATTTTCTCAGTATACTCATTTATTTTGAGAGCTTAGCATTTGTCAAATTCTTACTGTATCTATATATAGTTATGAGGGCGGATCTGAGAAAAGGGTCCTTAAGGGGATATATCTTTCAAAAGCTATTACTTGCATGAAAATTTACCTGTATAAATAAAAAATGCTTTTTTATAAAGGAGACAATTACCTTTGGCCACATTGTTTAATGAAAAATTTATACATCTCACATAGCTCACTTTACGCACCAACATACAGCTTTTGAGCAATCCACAGCATGATTATCAGTCTTTCTAGAGTCACTTCCTGGTTTGATACCGTTTACAATATTGTAACACGCTGGGTTAACTTTAGAAAAAAAAAGTTGCATGATCATGAACTACAATTATCTGATTACAATATTTAGAAGTATTTTCGCCCAAAATGTACAAATTTCTGGTAGAAAAACATATATTTACCATTTTTGCTTGTGAAAATTTCAAGGTAAAAATGAAAAAAATCTAAATAATACCGAAATACTTCATATTTTGGTCAAAACACTTTTAAATATCGTAGTCAGATCATTGTAGTTTATGTTCATGCTAATGGTTTTCTCTAAAGTTCACCCAGCGTGTCACAATATTGTAAACGGTATCAAACCAGGAAGTAACTCTAAATAGACTGATAAGCATACTGCCGATTGCTCAAATGCTTTATGTTGGGGCGTAAAGTGATTTATGTGAGATGTATAAAATGTTCATACAACAATGTGGCCAAAGGTATCAGTCTCCTTGATAAAAAAGCATTTTTTGTCTATACAGGAAAAATTCCATGCAAGGAAAAGCTTTTGAAAGCTTTTGAAAGATGTATCTCCTTAAGGCATTCCAGCAATTATTACATTTCAAAAACGCCTAAAATGACAAAATTTTACTTGCTTTGATTTTACCACTAGAATGTTTCTTAAGCTTGATGTCATCAAAGTAGTAAATTTTCGGATTACATTTAAAGATTTGTATGGTGCCTGTTGCCATGGCAACAATATTGTCATAACACCTGCAAGGGCTTATTTAGTGGGTCGCTTTGATTGCCTATAGTACGACTTACGGTTCTGACTTAAATACTAATCTATTGATGAGATGGTAGGGGCCTGATGTTTTGGCTGTTGTCAGGCACACTGGGGTTTACCTGTTGGATTTAGTTTGCTCCAGTATTCAAATTTATGTACTGGTGAGTCCTCAGTTTTGCTTTATCTCATTTTTATATCTTGATTTATATGTTTTGGGGATGATGCATTGATAAGCTAGGGGTCTTTCATGCAAACCAAACATCTATGTGTCTCGATCCACATCTGAACTAGGGGTGAGGTTGGTGCCGTGAAACTGGTTTAAGACCTCCAGTAAAATAGTTTTGCTGACCGTTCCAAGGCAGTACTTCTTTTGTGAATCATTTGTGTTTTTTATGGCTTGTGTTTCTCATGCTTTCGCGTCTGTTCATTGCTGCCTTGTTGTCATCTTCTGGGAAAGGGCTGACCTTTTGGCTCTTGTTGGTGATGTTTTTGTTACTTTCCCATGTGGTATCCTGGGTCAGGTGTAGTACTCGATTGTATCGTTTCCTGATCTTTGCCTTCTTCCTTACTAAGAAAGTATAGATTCATATTATTTCATTTACATTATGACATGGATAATGCATGTGATTACATTATATTTGTTAGATGTTTATACTGAGTCAACAATATCCAACACACAATTGGAGACAAGCACTCTGACGTCATAAAATGGTTAACGTTCTTCTTGACGTCACTTTCCAAAACCAGATTACATATGTCGCTTTTAACCTCTTTCTTCAAATTTTCAGGAAATTCTCTTAAGAGGTAGTTTTTTGCAGAGGTAACATTAACTAGATTTTGATTATCACAACCATACGGTACCTTTTTGTCATATTCTGGCACTTATATATCTAAGATAGAGAGAGCTTGCTGATATCCTTTGTGTGTTGTCATGTTATATTGCATGTGTTATTATGTATCTTACGTTAACCCATTTTAATATGGTGTCCTTTTTATGGGACGTAGGTAAACAGTGCAGATGGGTTAATCTATAGTAGTGACATTCTGACCCCGAGGTTATAAAACTTTTTTCGTGCTCAACTTAGCTGAGCACAAAATTTATCCTGCTCATAAATGTTAAAATGCCAACAATTGTTGGCATTTTAACATCTATAAGCATAATAAATACAACATCTGAGAGGCTTAAAGCAATAAACATCGTTTATTTTTCGGTTCTTTAGCTTATAAGAACAGTTGAATTTCGTGCTCAGTTGAGTTGAGCATGAAAACAGTTTTATAACCTCGAGGCCAGTTCATATTGACTTGTTATTTTTATGTTTTGAAAACATTATAAAATACTCAGAACAACAATTAAAAGATATTTAGATTCAGTGCCATCTCTAACATTCAATACAATAAAAACTGAACTAATTATGCATGCATTTCATAGTTCCAGATATCCGCAATCAAAATGAATTGTGTGATTTTAAGTTACGCTTCAATATTAAAAGTACAGTACATGTCCAAATGATGCAACCCTCCATACTGAAAAGTCACAAACATTAAAAAATGGTTGAAACCCATGTTTATCGTTTTTGTATTCCATAATGAATGGCTCCAAAATCATTGCTGGCCCTCATTCAAAAGTATGAGACCTAATTTTATAGTTGTTGTCAGTGTTTGATTTCCAATTTGTTGTCATATGGCTGGGGTATGCCATATCTGTGCATTTTTGTTGAAGAAATTGTCACGTTATCAGGTGCAATTACTGATAAATTGGTGTGAACACGTGTCTGTAGTCAGAATTAGAATATGAGCAGTGAACAGGTAAAGGTTGCAGCAAAAAAATATAAATGCAATTTATTTTTGCTTGTGAAATTCGGGTAAAGAGGGTTTGTAAATTTGGTGTTGTACTGTATCGTAACTAATGACCCGTAAATTTTATTTTGCATTTTGCTGAATTGCATATTGGTAGTTCTATCAGATACGAAAATACTTTGTTTTGAAGTTACTTTCTCAAATGTTATATGGTCAAAAGAATTTTAATATCCTTCAATTGTTTTTCTCAGTATATATACTATTGATTACATAGTAGGAATTGTAGGCTACACAGAGCTCAATTCAAACGTATGAAAACATACTTTGCCAAGCGTTTTGACACCTTTTATGACGGCAAGAACAACAAACGCCCAGGCTAGAAAAGAACAAATCACCAGATGAAGTTGCATGCCACCCATATCATCTAGACCTTTAGATCTTCCCACAGCGTTGTATCTGTAAAAGTGGAACAAATGGATAGTGGCTATGGTATATGGGCCTCGACGCGAGGAAATATGTCTTCGGGGGTTTGCGAACAACAAATGCGCAGACCAGCCTGCGCATACGCGCAGTCTGATCAGCGCCTTTGTTATTCAGTAATTGAAAAGTTTCATATCTAGACTTGCTTCAAGCGAAATTTCAACTTTCTAGCTAGTCTCTGTAGCTGAGGAGACTGTTTAGAGTTTCTCTTTGTCGCAAACCCTCGAAGACAGGTTTTCTCGCGACGAGGAACAATACAGATGATCACAAGAACAATAAATGAGCACACCCATGACAAAAACAATGTTCATACATTAAAGTAGTAAACAACTGTCTCAGATTAGGTAACAGCAAAAACTTTTTAAGAACGGGCAGCAGAAATTGGTGTATTGGGGTGGGGTGGGGGACTACTTAAATACATATGAGCCATGACATGAGATTTCCAACAATGTGGTATGTGCGACTAGCAAAGACTCAGCTCAGACTGCGCATACGCATATCTGATCAGAGCCTTTGCTAGTCGCTAGAATATTTTATGAGTGTTAAGCTACTGACCAAAAATCATTTGGAGTGTCTAAGCTTAAAAAGAAGCTGCACAGGCTTGTCTGAGTCTACACTTGTCAAAATGCCACACTGTTGGAAATAACATGTCAGGTTAATCATTGCCAGAATCATCCGTTCCAACAGGCTTGCATTGGGACTCATGTTATTAAATATATCACGAAAAATATCATAACTTTGAAATCCATTTTCTTTTCAAGCATATCTACTAGTTATACCCTGGGTTGCTCTATAACCACAAAATTGAAGCCAGTTGGTGATTGATTAGTTGCGTTCACAATATATTTTTATGGGAAATGGAGAATCTTACATGAGTGCTCATATATTACTGACTTTATTAAACTATACCATGTGAGGCTTGCCGAGCATTGTATCCCTTTATTGCAACGAGTCTAATACATTTTATAATACAGGGGCAAGAATGTTAGATTCTATTAATCATACATGTATGACATTAACACACCGTACAACCCGATTCGTCTAGCACAGATGATGCATATACACTTAGCACAGATGGCTCGGGTGTAATGCGTTTTAGTAGAATGTAAGTATACAACCGATTTGAACAGTTCCCGCAGGATTTGATCCAATTTGAAACTAATGGCGCACCTCATTTACGTATTGTTTAGTCTACCATTATACGAAATTTGGCTCTGGTAGGCCTTTTGCTGTACAAGCAAGCAATTGAAAAGGGTGTATTTTATCAAGGAAAATATTTTTAAAAAACTCGAAATGTAACTATTGCATGAGAAAGCCAAATCACTTTTCTTTCATTGTGCCCAACGACAGCTCTCATCTCCCTGGCTTTACCGAGTTATTGAAGAAAGAAGATGACATATAAGTAATAATATGATAACGCTAAGCACATATCACAATCCAAAAAGGACACCATTAGCACAGTCCATACACGAAAATGATAACGTTTAGCACAGTCATATCTCAGTTTGAAAAGCTTTTTGCTTACGACCGTTGCTTTTTGCAACATAAATCAATTGTTTATTCTCTTGCCACCTAACCCAAGCAAGTGTACATATAATACACAAGCAGCATAATCTTACCATTTACTCATCTAGATATTAACAAGCGTGGTGAGCGGCTTGAGTTCAAAGAACGGGGAACGCATTCCTAACCCTAAACAACCAACTCAACCTCTAAAACGTTTACTATCCCAAACACTGCAATACAGAAAGTATATTCTGCAAAGCGTCTTAATTTAGCCATCTGTGGCAGTTTCACCACTTCACTGTCCATGCATCTTAACAATATGAGCCGCGACATGAGATTTCCAACAATGTGGTATATGCGACCAGCAAAGCCTCAGATCAGCCTGCGCATACGCGCAGTCTGATCAGAGCCTTTGCTAGTCGCTTGAATATTCTATGAATATAAAGCTACTGACCGAACATCAGTTAGAGTTCCTAAGCTTAAAAGGAGGCTACACAGGCTCGTCTGAGTCTACACTTGTAAACAATCCACATTGTTTGAAATTACATAAATCGGCTCAAATAACGTATCCGCGATTCCGAAATTAGCTCTACCAGCGCCTATGTAACCCATATATATTATGTCACTAACATGGGGCTATAAACCATTCCAAAATAAATTTCTTTAGTTGGAATAACTTATGAGCTTTCTTGTCGGAACGAACTCTACAGCCTGACATGCATGCACTTAAATCACGCGAGCTCAATTTCGTATAGTGGTAGACTAAACAATACCTAAATGAGACGCACCATTGGTTTGGATCACATTCTGCGGGAACTGTGTAAATCAGGTCAATACTTACATTCTACTAAAACGCCCTAAGGAAGATTGATTCGTCAATTGGGTTACCCTCACTAAATAAAGTCGTTACTTACTTACTCCTACACCCGAGCCATCTCTGTGCATAACGCATCATCTGTGCTAGATGAATCGGGTTGGACGGTGTGATTAAATATATTTTGGAATCGCATTTTGGCGTAATAACGTAAAATACGTGACATTACATGTATGTCACTCCTAGACGCGCAAATTCATGCGATGCAATTCAATTATTGGCCTCCTTAATAGTTCTATCAAAGCAAAAATCTCGGGTGCCATGAACTTCGAGTTAATAGGATTCAACTGTTGACTTTAAATGAAACATAGAACTAACTTACTCCCAAAATTCATATGCAGACGAGCTATATTTCTGTACAGAATAATTTGAAGAACTAGGTTCTGCCAGCGAAATCACGGAATGATCCAAGTGGGTCTCGTTGCCGTATGTTTTGTTTGTGTCTTCCTTCACCCAAAGCTCAGCCGTTGCTGCAACAAAGAACCACAAAATTTGAGCCGCGGCACAGTCAAATGTGGAACATGGCATGTCCGCAAGGCAAAGACTCAAATCAGCATGCGCATCCGCGCAGTCTAATCAGAGTCTTCGATGGGCGCTCTATGGGTAGCCAAGGGCACAACGTTTCTTTTGGTTTTCCAGTTTTGTAAGATTCGGAGAAATAAAGATACCCTCGTCGTCTAACTCTATACTTACTAGTGTCGTCTGCTGATAACCTTTGCAAACAGTTTGGACCCAGATCAGGCCCGACGTTTTGTCGGGCCTGATCTGGGTAAAAACTGTTTGATACTCTGAATGGATTTTCGAAAAAGTCGATTGGGGGAAAAAAGCAGACGACAAAAAAGCATGCAAAATTACCCAGTTACATTGTAATAGTGCTAAAGTTTCCCAAATCCTTGGCAGCACCGATAATGAAGATTTGGTTGAGAACAAGAACCTTAAAACTCAAATGGTTGAAATTTGCCATCTAATTAGTGAAATAATTGCAGCGAGACATTAAAATTTGTGGCTGTGAGTACGAGAAGACTCATATCAGCTTAGGAATCCGCTCAGTTTGATCCGAATTGTCGCATTTCACATGAAGAAAATGTTAGTTCTAAGTTGGCGCACAGCAAAGACTCTGATGCCCGGGCTGATCTGAGTCTTCGCTGGGCACACACTCATTGCCATGGCTCATATCGCCAGGGCCAAGCGGCGATCCGCACCGTAACCATTTCATTCCCTTAATTTCCGTTCGATAGGGGAGGGGGTACATGTTTAATATATTTTCTGTTCCTAAATTATTGCTTGTAACGTAACTTATACTGATACTATTATTATAGGCTAGCACACCACTTCCACCGTAAAAACGGACTGCTCCTTAACTATACTTAAGGACTTTGAAAACGCATCACCCAGATTAAATCCTTTATTTATCAAGCCCTGATAATGTCAGCGAGATAAATTTTATTGCATAGCATAGTCTGACTACCTTGTAGTGTGTCCTAGAAAATTCATGGTTGTAAATTTACTTTAAGGTATTGAAAAAGTATCTGTTTTAAAACAGGGTTGGTCGATTTTGAAGGACACAACTTCAGATGCAAGTTTTGATTCCTGACTCAACAGATTTGCGTCCTTTGCTTCTTTCACGATTGCACATTCGTCATTGAAAGATTAGAAATGAATTGACAGTTCGGTATGCTCAAAATTACACCCCTTTAAAAATACAGACATACCCCACCCACCCTGATTACTATAGTCTAGTAATAAAATTTAACGTCCTGAATTATTGGTGAATTTGAAGATCACCTGGGAGTAGAAGAAATCAGTCTTACTCAACATCATGAACAACAGAAAGCAGTACAAACAACATTTCGGGAGCAAGTGGCTTCACTAGTATCCCGCATTGAAGCACTAGGTAACCCTTTTCTCGAAGAAAGTCATGACTTGTTGTCTCTTGTCACGTAAGATATTGCAGATCCAGCAGTTTTGAAGACAATAGATGGGATCAAGCGGGTTGGCCAAGACGAGTATGACACATTCGTGCAGGAAAGGCTTCATCAAAGATCACAATCATTTTCGATTGCATACCAAAAAACAAATTAACACTCTTTTATAGTTCCAAGAAAAAGGAAAATTTGACGACCCAAAATGAACTAACCCTTGCAAAGAATGATGCTGCGCTCTTTTCAAAGCTGTATAATGGTTGCCAGAATAGGGATGGCGATGTCGATGAATTCTTCAAGCATGAAAAAACCAGGCCTTTCCATCCTAATTGTCCGATTTTGGAAAATTGCGAGCTACAGTCAAATCAGAGCTACTGACTGCTTTGAGGCACTTTCTCTATCTACAAAAGAGTTACCCAATGGAGTTAGTGTTGTCATTCTGGATGTAGATGCCAATATTGTTTAAATGCTTAAAGTTGTTGAGCAGTATGTAAATGATATCTTTAAACCATTTGTAACAGCAAAACTTCGTGCAGTTGATCGAATAGATATAGTGTGGCAGACAGTTGAAGGCCTCAACAAGGGAAAAAAGGTGGAAAAGGCATCCGCCGATGGGTCAGTCCATCAACTGCTGTAACCAAGAACTGGCAAAATTTCTTACGAGTAGATCACAATAAACAAGAACTATTTCATTATCTCTCCCAGTTCTGTGTTTCTAGGACATTAGATGCCAACAAAGAAATAATTGCCACAGATGGCGAGCAGGTCTTAGTGTGTCCAGCACGTAATATATATTCACTTGCGCCTTGTTCACACGAGGAGGCAGATACAAGAATGTTTGTTCATGCAGCAGAAACAGCTAACAGGGGTCACATGAAAATTATAATCCGCACTGTTGATACAGACGTTGTAGTTCTAGCCATATCTGTAATGCATCAACTAGGAGTGGATGAACTTTGGTTAGACTTTGGGGTTGGAAAGAATCACAGGTACTTAGCAGCACATTTATTATCACAGGCTATTGGCAGTTTGAAATCAATGTGTCTTCCATTTTTTCATTCGCTCACAGGGTGCGACACAACATCCTCTTTTCTTGGTCTTGTAAAACGGACTGCCTGGGAAGCTTGGGTAAGCTTTCCAGCCGTAACTGAGTACTTTAAAGAAATGAGCTCTTGTCCTGAAAAGCCATCTACAGGTTGGCTTAAAAGTTTGCACCATTGAACGATTCATTATATTACTGTATGTCAGAACAAGCACTTGCACAAACAAAGACATGGCTAGAAAACATTTGTTTACTAAAAAGGGTCGTTCAATGGGAAGCACATTTAAAGGTGCAGCATATCAAGGAGGCCATGTGTAGGGGTCACTGCTAGAACTGGCACCTAGGTTATCAAGTCCAGGTGACTGGGGATGGATAAGACTAGATACTGGGTCGTACAGTCCACTGTGAACCACCATACAACAAGCATCAATAACTTCTCTTGACTTGTGAGATGTGGCTGTCTTCAAGGTTGCAGAAGTAGGCAATGCAAATGTGTGAAAGCGGCTCTCCAGTGTACTGCCCTTTGTGCATGTGATGGTAACTGTGAACACTAAATGTCAGTAAATAAGTGTCTCCAGCATAAAGAGAGACATTCATTCATGTCCAAAGCATGATAGGAAATCTGGTTAAATGATTGTGAAAATTTCCATTAATTCCCTGCTTAAATGATACATTTATTCAATGGTTTCTATCATTTTGGCGGCAATGAACGAGATATCAAGAAGTATTACTTAGTTTGCGCATGCGCAATTATGTCAGACATTTTCAAAAATATTTTCATATCTTAAAAGACGTCTTGAGATATAATGGATCGATTGCGCCATTCTAAATGCAAATACATGTCAGTTTTGTTAGGCAATACACTATTTTGTATAGCGGAAGTGAATTTTGCCTTGCGCATGCGCAGTCGAAATTTGCCAAAGTGGTTCTTTATCACAAAATGATCAGCTCATCAACCTTAACAAGTGTGGGAAGCTTCATGCATGTATCCGGAATAGCACAATCTTGGCTCTTAGCCGCCTAGCTATTGGGCCTTTCAAAGTTTCGATTTTTTACGTCCGCTTTTATTAGAGGAGGCTAAAGGCATACACAAATGACAGATTATGCATAAGTTACGCTTGTATCACGTGTCTTTTGTACTGTGCAAGTGACGTTAACGTAAATTTTTTAAGACGTTCTCGATCACATGACAGCATATCTCCTGCCATTCCTGCCAAAACGTCTTCTCCACATGACTGCCAGTGTATGTAGTCAATATCAGTAATGAAAGCGTGCATAAAGGTACCTTATGTTTCTAAAAAGGAGCTTTAAATTGATGATCAAAGTTGACGTTTATTTTCGAAATATTGAAGTTATCAATAGCTTTAAATTAGAAAAAAATCTATAAACTCTTTCGTTGATTGGTATTATACACGCCACAATTTAAACATAAAAATAATCAAAAAGCTTCATTTAACTGTGCAGAAAGGTGTTCCCATGTGACGTCATCAGCAGCGTCGCGTGACTGAACGACTGATTCATACCAATTCTGGGTTGCACATTAAAGTAAGTAAAGGTGCAAAGATCAGGAATCGATACAATCAAGTACCACACCTGACCCAGGATACCAATGGGAAAGTGACAAACTCACAGAAGACACCACAAACGAGAGCCAAGAGGTCAGCCCTTTCCCAGTAGGTGACCACAAAGCACATATAAACAGACGCGCACAGACATAGCAAACACAAGTCAGAACAAAAACATAAAAGATCCACAAAAGAAGTACCGCCTTGGAACGGTCAGTAAAATATTTTACTGGAGGGCTTAAACCGGTTTAACGGCGCCAACCTCACCCTTAATTCAGATGTGGATCAAGACACATAGATATTTGGTTTGCATGAAAGACCCCTAACTTATCAATGCATCATCTCCTAAAACATATAAATCAAGATCCAACAAGGAGACAAAGCAAGGATAAGGACTCAACAGTAAATTAAACTGAATACCGGAGCAAAAGAAATCCAACAAGTAAACCCCGGTGGGCCCGACAAACAGCCAAAGCATCAGGCCCCTACCATCTCATCAATAGATAAGTCTTTAAGTCGGAACCATCATAGAGTCTGAAGTCCGACCCACCGGCGTGCAATTAAAGAGGAAAGCAAAGTTGCCAACCGTGATTGGGTTGACCACCAAGCATGCAGTCTGTTGCAATACATTAATGTTATAGCCAATCTTTTTAAAATGAGAAATTATTTTAATGAACTGCGCTGAAAAATTATTAGAGCCAACAATCTTCTTCAATTTATATACCAAGTCACCATAGAAATCAGGTTCCGAAAGTCCTTGGCGCAAGAGAGATTTAAGTCCAACTTGGAATTTAGAAATCAAATCATAGTATCGTCTATAAAATTTAGAAAATGTTTTGCGAAGTTTATGATACCGATAGCCTTGTTTAAGAAGTTTCTGAGTTAACAATTTATTGCGAGTGTTGAAGTCAGCAACATCGCTAGATGCTCTAGCAAAACGAATGAGTTGAGAGATATAGACTCCATAGGATGTAGAACGAGGAACATCACCATCTAAAAATGGGAAATTGACAATTTCAAAATCAAAGTCGTCACGTTTATCATAAATTTTGGTAGAAACAATATCATTAGAAATTGACAAATGCAAGTCTAAAAATGCAGCTTCGGTATCAGAGGCATTGGCTTTATTAAGTTGGAGCTCTGAAGGGTATATTTGACTAACCATATTATCAAAATAAACATTATTAATATTTAAAATATCGTCCAAATATCTGGAAGTAGTGTTAAACGCATCAATAACATCAGCCTGCTTATCATCAGAAAGAGACATCATAAAGTCCCTCTCATAACAAAACAGGAATAAATCTGCAACCAGGGGAGCACAATTAGTGCCCATAGGAATCCCAACTACTTGTCTATAGAGCTTGGTGCCAAATCGAATAAAACCTGCGAGTAACTTTTCAATCGCATATACGGTTTTCAAGAAAAGTGCAAAAATATGGTGATGCGTTTTCAAGTATATTTCATATATCATTTCACCCATTGTATATTTCATAACCCAATTTTATCATCAATTATATATTTTTCATTTGTGAATTTTCACTCAACCGATCATTTGTAATCATAACCTCTGAAGGGTACAATAACTTTGACAAGACCTAGTTTCTACATTATGACATATTTACCTACCGTAAGTTCAAGTTCATATGGGTCGAAACAGGCAAAAAATAAAATAAACAGTAATTATTTTCTTTATACCCATCAGTTTAAACAAAGGTATTGGGTTCTTAAAAGAACCGTCTCATTGAGACGGTTCTTTTTAATGTTTTGAATGCGAAAAAAGATAAATAATTTTCACCATTGAAGGTCTAAAGGAAGTAGCTCTTGAAAGACGGACATCCTCATATATCATAATGAAAACAAAAAATATGTTGATTTTGCTTTTATATTGATAAACTAAGGAAATAAATAAACTGCTAAGGTGCATAGCCCAATCTATGTATTACAGTATTTAACAATTAATGTGGCAACTGTACTTATGGGCATGTGTCCAAAAAGTCACCTTCTTTTAATATGTTAAAAATAGTTCAAAACTCATATTTTAAAACACAAAACATGACCTCATCCGCTTTTTAAAAGTTATTTGATTTTTAAATGCAGTGGTCCGTTTGTCAGGATAAGGTTACTGGGGATTGATAAATCTCGGATTTAGTGTACGGGAGTATAGCATTTTAATGTACTGGGTATTGCATTGAAGATAAAATTAAAAACGAAGTAGTTCAGTTGATGTTTAGAACAATTTATAGATGGCCTGTAAATACAAGCTTTATACGGATATGCCAACAATAAAGCGTCCATGCAAAGCTGTGCAAATCGCAATGCTTGCATACAAACAATAGGGAAGGGGATTAGCGCACTTGTCAAAATTTAAGGTGTCTGATCTAACTTATAGGCTGCGACGTAAGCTTTGTATCTTTAAGGGATGATTTACGCGAACTCATGCATAATGTTTGGTGGCAACGCTTGAAAGTATGTGACCAGGTCCAGCTTCAGAGAGTAGGTAAATATGGAAACTTTGCATGTGGTGGGCTGACACAGAGCGAACAACAAAGGCGCTGATCAGTTTTGCAAGAATACAATGCATGCAACAAAATCAGTTTTTATGTGGTGAGACTAATAAAGCGTTTATAAACCCTATATGCAGGTATGCTAACAGGGAAGGCTTAGTCAAGCCTGTGCAATTGTTAAATCTCTTCAGAGCCTTTGCTTTTTGCATACAAAGCATAGAGATGTGGGTCAACACACAGGCTGAAATATAGGGGCAAGGTCTCACTGGATGACTGCACATGTATTCTATTTTATTAGGTAATTTTTAAGGATGACCTTCTTTCGCATGGTGAACAATTTGGAACCAAAGAAACAATCTCCATGGGTTGGGGTAGTACACAGCATGCTAAATTAGATCCGAAACATGTGTTCTCACCCATTGAATATATAACATGTTTGGCTTGGCTTGTCATACCTGTTTCACTGTTTTTAAGTCAATAAGCGTAGACAAACAAAGAAAAGTGTTTGTTCAAAAAGCAGTTATGTTTGTTTCAGCTAATATTTTACGTCATGGAAAACAAATATTAGTAATCGTGTGATGCTTACTTAGGTGCTAGCCAATACTGAATAGTAAGGGTACAGGTTTTGCTTAAGAAAACAAAACAATAACTGCGTGAGGCTCAATTCAGGGACTTCTATATCTCAATTTGAGCACACTACCCCTGAGCCAATGGTTAAAGCAGGTACAATAAGCTGTTATAGGAGATTAGTAAATGCTCATAAAATCATGCACATGTTTACAGTCAAACTAGAGCAAACACAGCTCTCATATGCAAAGAAAGTGCGTAGCTAAAGGTTCAGACACAAATCCTAATGGATAACTAAAACTAGACCAAAGACACACCAGTGTTTTCATGGTACCGATTTGGTGACTCTTCGTCTTCATCCAAACTACAAAAGGAAGCCCTCGCACGCATGACGTCATGTTTGCAAATGGACCTAAGGAGCGCAGTGACTCAATTTCTAGAGCATTAGACTGGCATTCATAAAGTTGCTAATTAAAGACTCTCATCAGAGTCAAAGTGCTGTGTCCTTGGGCGTGGTACTTTATCTGCTGCTAAGAAATTGATCATTCCAAGAAGACAGGTAATCATCCCAACATGATTGAGAGTGTTGATTGCTTCGTAAATCCTGAACACAAGCAAACATAACTAATGGATTCAAATCAGAGCATTTGCTAATCAGACGTCACAAATACTGATAGGCATTAACAGAAGACTTCACTCACAAGACGATAAACCAGACAGCAAAAACTTAATTTTCTTTGCTTAGTTACAAGAATAAATAGGACTGCATCTGTATCTGGACTTCCTATCTTGATACATTGAGACATTAAAAAGACAACAAACAAAAAACGGACAATATATGCCAGTGATTGAAACAACGGCGCTGCATCAATATTGACCAGATGAAGTTTCAACCTTGCATGCCAACTGAGGCATATTTTGGCAAGTTTTTCCTAAGATTCTGTTTGCTGGGAGCTTTAATTTTTTTATCCATATTCATTTATTAACAGAAACTTTATTAAGATAATTAAATAAATATTTTCTTTTCTTTTATTTTCGAATATTGGTTTAGTGACCAGAAACTTAATACCGGATCCCTATTGCGCAGTCCATAGTGAGTCTGACAGTAGATTTGGGATTGCGAGTTTGATCTCTTCCCGTCCTATACTTTCTTGGAGATTGATCATGAAATAATTTCTTCGGCAATTCTTCTCCTTCCACTGATTCAAGAAGGCTTGATATATTTTCATAATTGTGACCCTTCTGGAATATTGGGTTCTGACAGAAAGCAGAATACCCCTTTAAAATAGTAAGTGAGTATGATCAGGAAATACCACAATCACAAACCGCAGACAACCCAATGGAACCGTGAGGAAGAGCCACTCAAATATCACGAGACACCAGGAAGACAAAACAAGCAAAGCAACCGCCTCTCTCTTCCCCATCAAGATGATTGCAATACTAGAATGGACACAAAGCAAAGTACAACAAAACATAGAACATTACAGACTCCCCCCCCCAATGAGAGTAACAATAAACAAAAAATCAACTTCAACAGAACCACTGCCTTAGAACGGACAGCAGCCTAAGCCATGGTGAGACTTAAAAGCATTTTACTGGTACCAAATCTTCGCCCTAGATTTTTCTGTTGCTGAAGTACAAGAAATTTTCAGCTCGTATTGAGGCCTTATAACTAATGCAAAGTATCATCATGGAGAAACGCTCTTATCAAATTAACACACCATGATGGAACATAGAAAAGGGCTCATGACTCACAGATAATCAGAGCTAAAGAAAACCTCAAGTTGAGCCACGGTGGGACCAGCTACAGATAAGCATCAGGCACCCACCCACCTATTAAAGCTTTATGTCAGAGCCGTCATAGAGTCTGAGGCCTGACCCACCATCCTGCAATCAAAGAGGAAACGATAGCTATAAACTGTGATTGGGTTTAAAATCAAGCATGCAGACTGTCGCATGACATCCAAGTTATATCCAACCCTTATATAACGTTTTACAATCTTTTTGAATTGATCACTTAAATTAGGTTTTCCAACAATTCGTTTTAATTTATAAACTAAATCAACATAAAATATAGGTTCTTACATGCCTTGTTGCAGAAAAGTTTTGAGCCCAAAGTTGTATTTAACAATTAACTCTGCGTGTCTGTGGTAGAATTTAGAAAATGCTTTTCGAATTTTATAATATCTATAACCTTGTTTCAATAACTTAGCAGTTAAAAATAAGTTTCTGTTGTTGAAGTCATCAACATTAGAACACACTCTTGCAAAATGAATAAGCTGAGAAATATATATACCATTAGAAGGGGAGCGAGGAACATCTCCATCAAAAAATGGGAAATTTTAATATTTCAAAATTAAAATCATCCCTTTTATCATAAATTTTTGAAGAAACTATGCCATTTGTTATTGACAAGTTCAAGTCCAAAAACGGAGCTTCAGTATCAGAAGAATTCGCCTTATTTAACTGAAGTTCAGTAGGATATATCTGACCTACCATTTGTTCAAAATAAGGATACTCAATATTAAGTAAGTCATCTAAATATCTGGAGGTGGAGTTAAAATCTTCAATATATTTTAAGCTGGTTCTTAAGGGGCGTATAAATTGTTGCACTTTACATCAGTTCTAATGAACAGACTCAATAAAACTGAGCCTGCTGTTTTCTAATATTCTCTCTATTTCTGCCAGATCCATTTTTCCAGATTATTGCTGTCAGTTACAAGCGCAAGTATGTGCACAAACTTAGTCAAGCTTGCCCAGGAAAAAGTGTGGTTAGGTGAACTGACAGTCCCAAATGACCATAGCTGTTGGCTCAGACATAAGGAACCCAAACAAACAAAACCAGAAAACAAAGACAGTTACAGTAAGACACACCCCATACTAGAACGATGTTCAATGTAAAAACAGTTGGAAAAATAGATAAATCTATCTGACTGCGCATATTTGCAGGCTTATCAAGGTCTTTACTTGCCTGCAAATACTTTATACAAACAGCTTATCATTCAAATTAAAGAAAAATGCAAAAAATCAGCAATTGATACAAACAGTACCACACAGGACCCAGGTCAGCACATGAGAAAGCATCATAAACACAAGAAAATACCACACACAAGAGGCCAGCCCATCCCAGCAGGCAACCACAAGGCCGCAAGGAACAGACAAGATGGCACAATAAAGACTAATATGAAACACAAATAAAAAAAAGGAATCCGCAAAAGAAGCACCTCATTGGAACGGCCAGTAAACTCAGGGGTGCAAAGGGTTAGCTATAGACATGAGTTACAGATATCTAACTTCAATGTTGTACACATGAATATTATAACTTGTTTGACCATAAATAACTGACCAGGTATCACTCGAACACATTGATGGGTTGAACTGTTCCCGATGGTCAAAATATACCTGGTTATAGAGATGTGTCAATAAACGAGGAGAAGGCTTTTTTATGAACGCCAATACTTGTATCAAGAATTAAGATGACTCTTATTTTTATAAAACACAAGGTTATCCATCCAAATAAGTCCTGTAACACCTTAACTGCACATTTGTCAAAAGAAAATGATTTATAAAAAGGTGTCTCTGTTCAAATGATTGAATACTAATACTACAAAGAAACTACAAAGAAAATGGGGACTTAAGTGAGGATAGTACATGGGGCCTCTCACCTGCAAAGCAAGCACTTGAACCAATTATTGCCTAATGAAATGTTCTACCCTTATCAATTGGACGAATCTATTTTGTATTCAACGATTGTTAAGCTATAATTTACAATTTCATTCAAATTTAATTGGTTGTTTAGTTACAATTTCATTCATATTTTAAAAGAACACTCTATAAGCAAACACTGACAAAATGTGTCCTTGTTGTATTTAAAAAAGATATATATATGTCCTTGTTTTTGACATCGCTCAATGTATTTGTTTACACTGTAGTAATCAGTCAAGGATCTCACCGAATTCCGTGGCTACATATGCATACATATTTTTACATATGTTTCCTAGTTTCCCAGCCTATCTTACGTGCTATGAGAGCCAAAAGTTGAGTGGTATGTGTGCTGGAAACCAATATGCCGATGAATTAAGATAAAGTTTACAATCTGTTGTTTTCAAAACGCTGGGAGTCAGGCCAGAGGGACCTGAATCAGCTTGAAAAGATGCCAGTATATTGCTGTTTAAGTTCAAAATTCTTTGACAGGGCCCCTATTGACTGCATAAAATACTGCACATAGCATTGAATAACTTTCGAATAGTTAATGTTTCTCGTCATTTCTCCTCATTTGGTTTTGAAACGCAAGCCATGGATTTCCGTAACATGCACCTGGCACTTTTTTTATTGTAATGGCTTCTGGTCACCTTAAACATTTTGTAGAGGCTACGGATATATGTGACTTTGAATTTTGACAGGGAGTGGCTTTGGTCTAGACTGTACACATGTGTAGTAGTTTATGGTCTAACAACTTACAATAATTGAATACTGGAACATAGTTAGCCTAGACAACTCAAGCATCTAACTATTTCGAATCTGTGTTCAAACTGTATGCAAATGTGAAGAGACCTATCACATTTTAATGATTTTGTGACAGATGTAAAGCACACAAAAAATAATTGCTTCCTCGTGTGATATATTAAGCTATTTGTTTAGCCATGGAAAACCGCCACCTTCCTAAAACTTTTGTGTCACGGAAAGCTGTGACAAAAACCGGCCACGGAATTCCGTGAGATCCTTGACTGGTAGTATTACATTATCTCAACGCACCACCAATAAGTCAAACAAGAAATATCTTTTAAAAAGATATTCAGCGGCATTCAAATGAGAACATACATTTAAAGTCCTGCTGTAATTGTAAGATATTTTATGCACAGTAGATTGGTGTAAGATGTTGATTGATTGGATGAGATGAAAATTGAGAGTTGCCAACGTGAAAGCTTTACTCAGAGTATGTGAACGATGTCTTTTGCAGATCAAAGGGATACAGTGTATTGTAAACCTGTTAGGGACACGGTGAAAATGTGTAATTAGTCTGGAAAGTCAGTTGGTGGAGGAGTTGCATTGTAAAAGAGAAGTGCAAGTTTAAGCATTGATCTGGCTGCGTAGGTTTCAAAGCCCCTGTTACACTATTGCAGTATTATAAGTAGTTCATAACTAAGAATGTTTAGAGTTATGGTATATTTTGTATATTTCATGTTTAATATTAAATATAGGGATTAAAAGTAGAATGTGAAGTGGGAAAAACTTTTAATACAAATGGTAACTGGAAATCACTAACTATGAAAGCACCTGATATGTTTAACAAATACCACATTACTCTAGATCATTGTCTAAATCAGTAAATTGTATACACTTAAAAATAATACAGTTTTAGTCTCATTAATAATGATATTAATCTGGCATAGATCGTAGTATTTATCTACATGCGTAGGCTATTTATAGTTACTTCAAATAAACTTGTTGGCAGAACATACCAAAATATACCGGAAAGTCGCCGATGGCGACACGTTTTTTTGAGATAACTCGTCGACAGATTTTGAGACAATTCGGCGACACTGTATGAGACAACGCGACGACACCTTTATTCTCAGTGAGGCACTGGAAGGGTTTTTAAGGATACAGATATATTGGCCAAAGCCTTAAAGGGATATAAAGAAAATCACATACCTATAATCAATAGGTTAAAAAAAGTGAACATTCGGTAAGTTTGGTAGGTTCGGCTGAATTCGGTTCGGTTACAGCTTTTAGACACAACCGGGTGAAATGGGCAACCAGGGCTGAGGCAGGTACTACAAAACAAATAGCCCCAACATCTTTCAAACAAAAGGTGATTATGTTGAACAGGCAGTTCCAGACAGAATGGAATTCTTTTAAACAGGACCCAAAGAAAACTGCTGCGTTCTCTTGAAATGTGACGCCGGTGAGGTTCGAACCCGCGGCCCTTCGGTCTCGAGTCAAGCACTCTACCACTGAGCCACTGCGCTCCCCTTCCTTAATCATTTTCTAGAAAGAAGTTTGTGAACTTCAATAAGGCGACATTACTTTGTGTTACTCAGAATCCTATCAAACCTTTATGCACAGTCTCGTCATAGCATCTACTGCTGGTTTATACAAGATGATAAAATACTAAATACGTCGCTCTTCTAATGAAACTAGCTAGAATATTGTTATATTACAAGATAGATAACGTTCGTACATCATAAATTTGTTCACAGTGAAGGCTCCTCAGACGAGTTCTCGCATTTTACACGAATCCAGAAAGTTTTGCCAGAGGGGGTCCGACTTTGACAACGTTTTTTTTTCTTAGTTGACGAGGGGAGAGACGATCCAAATACCACCATAAGCGGGCCAACATCGGCCCGCCAGCAAACACCATTAAAATGGAGTTTCACTGTCGTACCGTTGATGGCCCAACATTGAATGCTGGCTTTGTAACCCTGTGATTTTTCAGGGGATCCGGGCCAGTATTGCTATAACCCTATAGTGTTGTGATTTTTGGTTTAAACATATTTTATTTGTATACTTTGTACAGAGAACAACATATAAAGACATACAGTAGTTACAGTATACAAATGGGATTCAGAAGAAGGTCTTCAGACTTATACGAATCTGTATCCCATTTAAAATATCAATTTTACTAATTTTATTGAGATTTTGAGAGAAAACCATTTCTGTACAAATGCTAATTTTGTACTCAAATGTACTGCGAGAGTTTGGAAACTTATCAATTATAAGTAATATAGCAAGAGGCTCCACGGGGATGGAACATTTCATTTCCTAACGTTTAAACAGATTATAAATGTATAAAATTTTGAAAATCTCAAGGTCAAAGAGTAGTTACTTAAAGGCAATTTATTGGAATCGTTTTGTCCTTAATATATACTCCTGTATGATGTTGAAGAGCTGCCTATTTGTCTCATCGGACGGATCTGTGACTCCATATAAAAGAATATTCAAGGTTGGTTCGCATAATTGAGATGTTGATTGCATCATTTCCTGGCGCAAGTTATTGTATCTATTACAATCAAACAAGTAGTGTTTGGTAGTTTCTGGTCTACCACAAATGCAAAGGGGACTGTCAATGATGTTTTTTGAAAAGAGATTGTGATTAAGAGAGCTACAATCCATTGTTTTTTTGCTCTCTTAATCACCATCTCTTTTCAAATTCAAACTCAATCCATTGTGATTTTTCAGGAGGGGGGGTCCGAACCCCCTGTCCCCCCTCTGGATCCACCCATGCGAATATGCACAGTCTCGCCAGAGCCTTTACTGCTTGTTTATTGAAGAGTTAGAAAATTAAGCACACCTTCCTCGAAAGATGTAGATTGTATCCTCTCGAGCTATATAGCCTACAGGAGTTCGAATGGAACTCAGTTCTGTTCAATGATCATGCATGTACATCATAAGTCAGATCTCAGTGAAGACTCAGACGAGTTTGCACATTTTGCGCGGATCCAGAAAGTTTTGCCAGAGGGGGTCCGACTTTGACAACGTTTTTTTTTTGTTGTTTTTCTTATTTAATGAAGGGAGAGACTGTCGTACCAATGATGGCCCAACATTTAATGCTGGCTTGGTAACCTTGTGATTTTTTCAGGAGATCCATACCAGTATTGCTAGAAAACCCTACAATTTTGTGATTTTCCAGGGGGGTCCAGACGCCGTGTCCCCCCTCTCAATCCGCCCATGCGCATACGCACAGTCTGGGTCCAGACCCCATGTCCCCCCTCTGAATCCGCCCATGCGCATACGCACAGTCTCGCCAGAGCCTTTACTGCTTGTTTACTGAAGGTAGTGGATATGCAAGTTAGAAAATTAAGCACGCCTTCTCCGAAAGATGTAGATTGTATTCCTTGCGAGCTCTATAGCCTACAGGATTTCGAATAAAACTCAGTTCTGTTCAATGATCATACATGTACATGTACATCATTAGTCAGTTCACAGTTTAGACTCAGACGAGCTTGCACATATGCGCAGTCTCGCTAGAGCCTTTACAGTATCTTGTTTGTATACAATATAACATTGTTTCTATCACATTACAAGACATGAAGCACACATAGGACTCAGAAAAAGTAGAGTTCAGTTAAATAATAAAAAAAATCCTGTATTTGTGCAGGTAATCGTCTTGTTTGCTGGCATCAATGACATCATACATGGATGCACTATAAACACAGTAATATTTCCCAAAGCATATTATAGGCTGTGGGAATCCCACTGCACTATGGATGACGCACCATCAAATCAGAAAATAAAGGACCTCGGACAGTTTAATTGACGGATTGCCCATAAAAATGACCAGAGAAAAGTTTCAAAGAAAATGATATTTTTTCTATGAAAAAGATAGAAGGCTCAACCCTCGACTTATCCACAAAAGCCGTTTTCTCATTGGACAAGTACCAATTGAAAAATATGGGTTGAAAACTCCGTTTTTGCTATTCAACATATAGAAAATAGAAAAAGTTTTACTGAGGTGCTTTCCCCCCGTGACCAAACTAATCCTTTTGCATACAGTTGTAGTTTTTCATTTCACACATCATATAAAAACGGCATGTTTGGTCACGGGGGGGGGACGCTGTCAAAATGCTCAAAAACACTTTATTATAAAAACTTATTAGAAACTTATTTTGTAAAAACCTGTAGGTAAATATCAATTTGCAATGGCATATATCAGGGCTTTAGTTATGAGTGCTTACAAAGACATTTATTGTCTCATCTCTCAATCAAAACATATGTTGTGGGTACTCAAAAGAACCGTCGCAATGAGACGGTTCTTTTAAGCACAAAAATTATAGTTTAAATCTGATTTGTAAGAAACTATTACGATTTTACGCTAAAAACTGTGTTTATCTAGACTATGATTTATACACTATACAGATATGATACACCTCAGTGCACAAATTGAACTGGTTGAACTCGAAACATTACAGGTAATAGTCAAAAGTAATTGACAGCACACTTCTTTAGGCGAAACAATGAAATCTCCTCAACCCAAATTTTATGCAAACGCATCACTTTCGTCTCAAGTTTTATGCTGCAAACATTACATTAACATGTATTTAGGTGAATACTCTACGAAACTTTGACTTTCTGTGAAATAAAATTTGGTCACAAAAAATACCCCCAACCCCTAAACCCTAAAGTCCTGGCATAATTATGCAATATTTTCAAAATATTTTTATTTTGTTAGATGCACTAAATGTAAGGGTTTTATTTAAGCACAAAACTATAGTTGTCAGTTATGCATTATGCTAGCCACAGGCTGTCAAAATTTGGGCAGATTGAATAGGAAACTGTCCGAGGTCCTTTGTTTTCAAAGTTTTAGTTTTGTTCTAAATTTCGGGAAAGGCGTCATTTCCATTGATTAAATGCTCTCGCATTCAGTAAACAAGCAGTAAAGGCCCTGGCGAGACTGTGCGTATGCGCAAACTCGTCTGAGCCTTCACTGTGAACAAATTTATGATAAACGAACGTTATCTATCTTGTAATATAACCATATTCTAGCTAGTTTCATTAGATGAGCGACGTGGTTAATGTATAAATTTTATCATCTTGTATAAACCAGCAGTAGAGGCTTTGGCGAGACTGTGCATATGCGCAGACTCGTCTTGGCCGACACTGTGAAACATATGACGAAAAACCGTTGCTAATGTTGTGGGTGTTTGCAAAAAAACAAAGGCGCAGACCAGCCGACGCATCGGCGCATTAGCTATGCTTAAATAAATAAATAAATAAATAAATAAATAAATAAATAAATAAATAAATAAATAAATAAAAAAATAAATACTAGATTCTGAGTAACACAAATTAATGTTGAGCTCATTGAAGTTCACAAACTTCTTGTTCCAAATTCTTTCGGCACTAATTGATCAGATTAGATTCTTTAATGAGCTTGTTCGGTTCTATTATTGATCAAAGTCAAGAATATTATTCATTTAATGATGGTCCCTTGATTATATTACGATGCAAGCGGACGTGAACAAGTTTAACTGACCAGTTAATTGTCCAGCTGTAACAACGCATGAAAAAGGGCCAATTGAGTGTATGCGTTATTATTATTAATATATTCCATTGCATGCCTAAAACACCCACTAAGAATCATCCGTGCCATGGATTCTAGTAAAAATGCAGCCAGGACAAATGTTCCAGTAATCGACTGTTAAAAATATGGTAAACTGCCACTAACGCAAGTGGCAAGGCACGGCACGGCAGGGGCTATCCTACCCCTGACACATGTCAAATAGCCATTAAATTCATTATTTCGGTAAAAAATAATGTATTTTTTATTTGCAATTGTTAATAATACTATTTGCAGATGACAGAGCGAAAAAAATACGGAATTACACCTCTTAGTGCTTCGGGAAAGGAAAAATATATTTTGGCGCGGCAGATTTCGGCGCGGCAGCGCGGCACGGTCCTGGCTTTCATACCCAACTAATTATAGTCCATTTCAATGATCATAGATTGCAGACTTGCAGATGTAAGATTGTTTCGGATTGGTGGATAATTTAGATAGTCCGTTTCAATGAGCATAGATAGCAGACTTGCAGATGTAAGATTGTTTCTGATTGGTGGATAATTTAGAGTAAAGTCGATTATAGACAGCTCCCGCTGAAAAAGCTATATTATATGATTATGACGAATGCAACGGAAGCTGTGAGAGAACGAATATATTGGTTTGCAAGTGGTTATACATTTGTCATAGTAAGTTTGGGATACATCAGATTTAAATCAAAGGGTGTGTTCTACATGTAAATTTAGATAAAAATTATGCTTAGATACGCCCCCCCCCCCATTTTAACGACCCAGCAGGCACACATTGTTGACTTAACATAGATTCGACGTTGATTAAACACCATGACGTTGAATCAATGTTGAGTCAACAATGTGTGCCTACTGGGGAGTTTCTTAGACGGTCAACGGATAATATTACGGCAAAGAAATGTCAAAAATAGAGAGAAGGCGGCAACTTTTATCCTACATGCAAGAAGGAACAATCAAGTATCCTACCAGAGTGAAGACAACCCCGGTCGAATTAAGTACAAAACGATCAACACCCTTTCATTCGAACCAGTTGAACACAATCCGGTTCCATTCACTGAGCCGTGACATGAGATTTCCAACAATGTGGTATGTGCGACCAACAAAGGCTCAGATCAGCCTGCGCATACGCGCTGACTGATCAGAGCCTTTGCTAGTCGCTTGAATATTCTATGACTCTAAGGCTACTGACCGAACATCATTTGGATTTTCTAAGCTTAAAAGAAGGGCTGCACAGGTTAGTCTACACTTGTCAAAATGTCACATCGGTGGAAAAATTAACTCAGCTGTGCTGATTTTGATTTTTGCACGCTTATAAATAGTTGTAAACAGTAAAATAACAAAAAAATATCACGCAATTTCGCATTATTCATTTCAGCGCATTTGACCCATTTTACAAGAACAACTAACCTTTACAAGCTGGCGTGTTCCACCAATTTCCGCAGGTTGCCCATGGTAACGGCGAAAACACAGAGTTGTAGAGAAAGAAAAACGTCCATGCTAGGATAAAGATAGAAATGGCTGGAAGAACTATAAACGATAACATCACCTGAAGATGTCCCACACCTGCAAGAAATATATGATTACGCATGAGTCCTTAGGCTATCCATTGAGGACAGAGGGCCTGAAAATCTGACCAGACCCCGAGGTTATAAAACTTGAGGTACAGTGTCGCACTCAAATAAAGCGCAATGATTGGCTGCTTGTGGACAATAGACCGCAAGCAGTCAATCATTGCGCTTAATTTTGAGTTTGAGAATGAACTCAAGTTTTATAACCTCAGGGCCAGACTGGGGTCATGTTGAGACCGATCTATCTCTTCGCTTAGCTCAGTATTATTTAACTCAAAGACGTATAAGGCTATATCGTTAGTATGGGGCATAGGCAAACAATGCAGACCCGGATCAAACGCCTGAGTACAGTGGAGACTGAACTTAAATTTACACTCCTGTACATACGGTGTGCACTAGAAGTGCACGAATTTACTATCATTTTAATGCAAATATGGTGCACAATACGTGCACAACAAGTGCACTTATAGGACTAACCTTAAGTTTAGGCTCCACTGTATCTCCGATAATAAACTTTTCTTGCACACCGGATAAGGATATCTGAGATTTTACCCTGGGATAGAAAATCTTATCTTACCCATGCTATCTTACTTAGGATGTCAAGTAACGTCATCATGTGAACTTGCATCAAAGCGTATTCAGTAACTTCTGACAGCTTATTTTGAAATAAATAAAAACAGTGGTTAGCAAGAAAAAGAATCCATTATTCGTGTGAGGGTAGGATAGAAAAATCCGTCCCAAGTTTTTCGAATATAAATGAGGTGTTAAGTGGTGAGCAAGAAAAAGAATCCATTATCCGTGTTAGGATGGGTTAGAAAAATCCGTCCCTCGGGATCACCATTTGTCATATTCGGCAAGCCTCGTGATGCCAAACGGCGATCCTCGGGACGGATTTTTGTATCCTACCCTCACACTGATGATACATTCTTAACACCTCATTTATATTCGAAAACTTGAAAAAGACGTTCAGTAAAATCCTGAATACGCTGAAATGCGAAATGGTGACGTCCTTTTACGATAACAATGGCGTCACGGATTGACGTGCGGCCAGCTAGTGGCAGCTCGGTTTTTCCTCTTTCCCTAGAGCTGGTAGGGGTGTGTGAGATAAATAGAATCCATCATTGGTATTCAGTGGGGACAGAAAAATCCAAACCTGTTGGACCCACCATTCCAGTGGGAAACGAGGCTTGCCAAGCTTCCCACTGAATGGCAGACCAGAGGGTTGGGATTTTTTTTAAACCGCTGAACACCAATGATCGATTCTTTTTCTCATATACCAGTTCTACATTTAGCGACCGTAAGGTACAAGTACAGTATAATAACAGTTGGCTAAGGTACTGAGGTCGATGTTTACAGTCAATGACGCGCGCTGTACAAATCAACTTGAAACAGCGAATAAACAGCGCATTAAACAATGAACAAATGGTTATTTCATCAAAATGGATTTACAAGAACTAGCTTATCAGCCACAGTAACGTGAGTAAGTAATTTTGTTGAGGAAGATGTGTTTATTTTTACATCATCAAGACAGCCCTCCCCGTCCCGGTGCATTCAGTCACTCATTGCCCAACACGTCAAATATGTCAATCGCAATGCACCTAACATGTTCAAAGCATTTAATAAATGTTTTACGTTTACTTTATACCACGTTTAAGGCTGACTATAATTGCTGATATTTCAGCATTGACATTTTTCCTAACTGTCAACAATTCAACTTTCGTTTTCGAAGGAATACAGTCATGCGCCAAAAATGTCACGTGTGGGTTATCTTGCATTAGTAACCCACCGCTTGTGGCTTATCTCGTATTAGTTACGCTAATTTCACATGGGTAGCGATGTGGGACAGATTTTTCCCACAGAGAGCTAACATAGGGATCACTCGATCTTGTATGCGTTGGTACATGTATGTGAGAAAGAAGTATCTCCCATGGGTAAAAACAAAAGAAATCCCAATCTGGTGTGCGAGAAAAATCTTTCTGTTTCCTAATTTTGAGAGTGGGCAATGCTTTTCGATGAGACATTCATTGAACTTTTCCACACTGATATCGGTTTTAAGAGGATATTCTTCTTAAAATGTTTTAATGAAGAAAATCTTCAGCACAGATTCTAGCATCAGCTTATGTGCCAGGGCACACTATTTAAGGTATGTAGAAAGTAAACATCAAGGTCATCAAATAGCATTATCGGATTTCTAAAAGATTATATTTGTTAGGAGAATGACGATTTTGCTGAATTTAAGGTCAATCTCATTCATAGGAAACATGTCCATCCTCTTTATAACACAGAATTGATTTTATGCGATGAAGGAGATGGAATGGTGGCCATGTAAAATCAAAAAAATATCTGGCATCCCTAAAATTTAAAATATTCTCTACAAATTGATAAAGATGGGAAATACATATGTGAAATATGGGTATTTTTGTTAGTTTGTCATGCACTGGCCAAATTATATCTTATTCAAACACACCTCGCCTATATAGCCTATGGTTAAATCCAGTGATTTCTTGGTTGATAAATCCCTGCAACGGCGGACAGGGCACGGACTGGTGTGACGTCATTCGGTCGCCAGTTTGATTTTCATGACGTCATCTATCACATACGACCTTGTAACGTTGTCAATAGACGGCGTAACGTCATTTTTACAACCATTGGACGTTCAAAACGTACGTAAAAATACGCGTTTCAGTCCAAACAATAGTTACGGGAAATTCTAAAAGTCTGTTCAAGATGGCGGAATCAATATAGACTCTGAAGGATTCGCTCATATTTTTAATTTTTTTGTGTGTTAGAATCGAAATAAATTCGCACTGGCAATGATTTGTTGTTTAATACATCACTGTCTGTCGGTCAGTCGTCAGTGGATAAATCATGAGCGCGAAGCGCTCATGATTTATACACTTTAACGACTGACCTCAAGCCAGTGATATATTAAGCGACAGATCGCTGCGACTGCGAATCTATTTCTTAATGATTATGAACGGCAAAGTACTTAAATAATGTTGTCTACAAAGTGGGTAGTGCATCATAACATTAGTTGGTTGCAATTATAATTGGTTTCATTTTCTGACACGTTTACATAAAAAAAATGAAAAGCTCCTCATTTAGTATTGTTTATAACAAAATTGTTGACAAGAAGGTTCACAATATGGTAACAATTAGGTGAGAAATGTCATACGTGTTGTTTACGAGGGGTGTTCAAAAAATACGCGGACAGATGCCGCCATTTCTACATCGGTTGACCAATAGAGCTGGATTTACAGCACATAATACTGCAACATATATGCAGTTGATCGGTTACAACATGCTTGATGTTAGTCGTCTACGTGCGTTACAGTTGTCGTCTAGGCAACGCTATATAGCGCAAACCGGCCCATTTTACGTTGCATTTTGACGTTTTACTACACAACCACTTAATCTTCAACGTTTTGTACAATTTTGTTAAGCGCTGATAGCCCATATTGCGTTCCTTTCATATTTAACGATATATTTACTCCTCATCTATGCAAACTTTCAAAGATTTATATCTTACGGATGGTGTTCTAAATCGAAACGAATAACAGTACTGTCAAAAGGCAAAGCATCCAACTTCTATGAACCCATTACCTGTTTTCGGCATGTCAATTTTTTAAAATAAACTATTTACACACTTCGAAAAACACCCTTTTTCAGGAAAGTAGATCTAATATTGATAGTTAAGTCTGATATTATAATTATTGTGATGATCACTGACAAGAAAATAAGCTTTTTATTTAATATTTACAAAAACTCGAAAAATTGACGAATTTTAAGCCTGTCCTTCGGACTGAAACTTATTTATTTGAACGCATAGCGCAGCGGAATAACGTAGAAACCTCTTATTATGTTCAAAGAATGACGGAACATTATTTTCCATTAAAAATACCAATCACTTCAAGCACAACTACGAGTTTTAGCCCCAAGAAGCAACCCAGGGGTACAGATGGGCCGGTTCCAGCGAAGTGACGTCACAGCGGCGCCTCGTGCTCATACGTCTGACGTCACATGTTCTAAATTTCAATTTCAGTCAACTTGCTATGAATGGTAGTTTATATTTATGAATTTTCATTGCAATCGATAAAAGCAATGCGATTTAATAGCACTTTTCCGCGAACTTTCTGATCACCCCTCGTAGTTACAGATTTATGTCACTTAGACGGCATAACTGAACGCCGACACATAAAACATTCGTGAAGGTAAATCGTCGTCTTTAGCAAAACGCGATAATTCCTGACTTTGTTGTAAACAAGGCCTATTGGTGTGCAGATTGCAACAAAGGTCTGGGAATACGGCTATGACATTGGAGTGTGAAGATGACAACGTACGTTTCAAATCACCAATATGACCTTGGTGTCAAAGGTCAAAGTCAAATTTACTCAACTCATAACTTCAACTCCACCGAGGATCTTCATATATAGCAGAAGGATTGTCTATGGTATGTAGATTACAAAAAAAAGGTTTCAACTCAACAATATGGCCATGGAGAACAATGCCAATGACTTATATACAGTAAAACCTGTCTAAAACGACCACTCTCAAAATGACCAAAGCTTGATTTTCACGACCAATTTTGCTTAATGCAGGTCAAAAGGGGAGCATTCTGTAATACTTTCGACCATCATTATGCCACCATGGTGCGTAGATTCTAATCACCGCTATTACTTTGGTGTCAAAGGTCATCGTCAAATATACATGTACTTAAAAGAGTTACTGCTAATAACGATTTTATGGAGTGGGTTCATATTAAACACGAATGTATCAATTGTATATTGTCAAAAATGTCATACTTTGCGGTATTTAATGTAAGTGTGTGTATTTGCGATGCCCCCGCCCCCTAAATTGACCCCATTCTAGTCTTTTAGACAGGTATGTTTGAATAACTTCACACAAAGTGTTAGCGATAAAACACATCCCTGTTCAAGACTATTGAAAAAGAACCCCTTGATTGGCACGTTTCTACCCATACTTACATATTGAATGTCCAACGGGTGCTACCTGCAAACTAGTATATGCACATATATCACACTAAAATTCATGGGAGGATCCAGAGGTGGGGACAGGGAGTCCGGGCCCCCTCCCTACCCCCTAACCCCCCCCCCCCATACCACTAGAAAATTGTCTATAGGTTTCCTTAGAAATACTGGTATGGAACCCCTCGAGAAGCAATTGGACCCCTAGGGGTCCGATTGATTCCCGAGGGAGGTCCGTTAGGCCCTCTGTGAAATACGTTGATGACTAAAAAACATTAACAGGACCCCCACCCCACCCCCTGATATAATTTTCTCGATCCGCGCATGAAACTAGTAATTACCTTTCAGCAGGGGACAAAACTCAAAAGCTAAACCAGCACTCTTTCCAGTAAACTGTCCAAGACACACCTCCAGATAGTACAGTGGGAAGCCAGACGTAATGAGAAAAAAGTAAAATGGAATCAAAAACGCCCCTCCGCCATTTCTACTACAAATGATAGGGAACCGCCACACGGACCCTATCCCAACCGTGTATCCCATGATGGCGAGAAAAAACTCGACCTTGTGGCCCCATTCTCCCCGTTCCTCGTTCGCTTGTTCACATTCTTCTTCGGAACTGCTGCAGCTGCTGCTGCTGTCGGTGCGCCTCCGTTTTTTCAGTGGAAGTGAGATTGCAGCGCCATCTGTGTCCGACTGACCTTCACCCCGGAGAGGCTGAGTCTCATCGATTTTGTTCATATTCTGAAACAATGCGGAATAGGTTATTACAATAGTAGGCTAAACTGTGACCTCGCTTTCGAAGTCGCATAACTCGAAATACCTATTGCATTCGAATTGAATATGTGCCACGTTGGTTTCAGATTAAATGGTATATTTCTGATAGCATTTTCCTAATTTTCCATCAAAATATACGTTGTGTGTCTTTTATGTACCCACACCATATGTTTTGGCAGGTAGCTTAATAATTATCTTTTTTCGTTTAAATATTTAAATACCGACACCTTCAGTTCAAACATCTGATAACTCGAAGTCTAAATCCTGGGTCGACTTATTACCCATTACGTGGTAAAAAGAAGAAAAAAAAAGAAAGTCGATGGCATCTTGACGCTTGTGTGCAGGATTCACTGTCTGCAGATGACCTATAGAACTTATGGATCTGTAATGTGTATGTAAATTGAGGTGAGCATAAAAATGATCTATTCGTGTCGAATGCTCAAAGGGACGTTTCACATTTGACTCAATTTTAATATGCTCTTTACAAACCGAGTTACTTATAATTACGTTTCATTTACCTTCTGAAGAGTCGCATAGAGCTAAAAAAAATTGAGTTGTGGCATGTGATTTCCAACAATGTGGCATTTTGACAAGCGAAGACTCAGACGAGCCTATGCAGTCTCCTGTTGAGCTTAGAAACTCTAGATAATGTTCACTCAGTAGCATAACAAACATTGAACATACAAGCGACTAGCAAAGGCTCTAATCAGTCTGCAAGCTGGTCTGAGCCTTTGCTGGTCGCAAATACCACATTGTTGGAAATCTCATGTCGCGGATCATATTATATCAACATAAGTCTTCCTTGCAAAGGAACCAGTTGTCCTAAATCGAATTAACCCCATCAATTGCCACGAGAAGCATACCTGCGGTGGTCATCTTTACCCTAAAAAGTATATAAGTGTACCCCAGCAAATACATGACGTGAAAACAACGTCGTACCAACGTCAAATGAAGTCAAATCGACGTTGATTCGACGTTGTTTTTCACATTTTGCGTCTACTGGAGAGGGAGTCGGTTAACAGCATTCGTAGATTATGCATGCACTTACATTGTACACGGTGAATGTTTTTATTCCGTTTTTATCAGAACTTTCATCAATGTGTGCGTGTGAATGCCAAATACTCTAGCGAGACTACACAAATGCGCACACTCGGATAAGCATTCGCTGGCTGCCTATAATTGTCTCAAGTAACACTATTCTGACTCATAATAACATTGATATATACTCCAATGCACTGTTACAGTACGTTCAGAAGAAATAAGTCTACAGAAACAATAAACATGCTTATTAATTACATACACATATATGTGTCAAGGATTAACCAGCTTAATTACATATATATGATACAGGTCTCCTGATAAGAGTGCGTAATTAAAAACTATTATTTATATTTCTCAACTAAAACATATGTTGCGGGTACTCTAAAGAACATTGAGACATAAGTCTTAACTGATGGATAAGAAAATAAACACAATTTTAGCCATAAAAAGTTGTCTTATCTGGACCTATGATATATCAGTGAAGTACTTTTTCCTTGTAATGTAAATGAATCAGTTTAGTGTAAACACTACCTAATACGCAAAAGACAACATATTGCGACATCAGTGAAGCAAATTCGTCAATTTTTATCCCCATGACGGGTAATTTTAGAGAAATATATGAATCCCGTAGTCCAACGTGGGCATGTTCAAAGAACGTCAGATATAAAGTTTGTATTACGTTTTGTGTCGACATGTTAAGTTTCAATATCGATATATTAAACTGCTCACTTTCAAGAGTTGGCCTTTAACCCCACCCAGAGGTATGTCCAAGGCCAATATTTTGCTTGTATATTGTCAACTCTTCAGTCCTTTCAATTTGATATGCAACATGGCCACTTTCAGAAAAAAATACAGTTTTGACCCATGACCCCTTCCAATGGATCAGAGGTGTGTTTGCACGGGCTTAGGACAACCCTAGCACATAGCAAGACGTTATTACAGTCGGGGACAAAAAGCAATTCCACAATATCAGGAATTTCGATGTCGCAATTAACGTCAATGGTAAAGTGGCATTTTAAAGTTTTGGTAAAAGTTATAACTATATATTGCATATGGAAATCGCAAAAGTCAAAACTTCATCGTAGTTGCATACTTTGTGCACCTATTATTCAACTTCAATACGTGCAAATGAATGGCAATCAAATCATGATGTCACACAATATGGAATGACTCTTGGCCCTGGAGAGTAAAAATAAAAGATTCAAGAACTAAGGGTGAGGTTGGCGCCGTGAAACCGATTCGAGCCCTCCAGTACAAGTATTTTTACTGACCAATCCAAGGCGGTGCTTCTTTTGTGGATCGTTTTTGTTAGTTTTGCTTCAAGTTGGTGTGTGTTGTACTGCCGTGTCTGTTCCTTGTAGCCTTGTGATCACCTCTTGGCTGTTATGTTTGTTGTGTTTTGTCACTTTCCCAAACGTGTACTGATCCACATCAGAATTAAGGGCAAGGTTGGCGCCATAAAACTGGTTTAAGCCCTACAGTAAAATATTTTTACTGACCGGTACTTCTTGTGTGGATCATTCATCTTATTTCTGTCTTGTGTTTGTTATGCTTTCGTGCGCGCCTGTTTATTGAAAGGTCACCTGCTGGGATAGGGCTGACCTCTTGGGTCTCCTTTGTGATGTCTTATTGTGAAGTTGTTACTTTCCCATTGGTATCCTGGGTCAGGTGTGGTACTTGATTGACTTGATCTTTCTTACTTGGAGAATTTAAAGCTCATTACATTGCTGATTCAGGCTAAGGACCCCCACACGTAACTCGTTCTTCAGTTCTCAGTAACTCGTGTTTGCAACTTTCGAAATGTGCTGAGTCTTCGCCTATTGGGACTTTTGAAATAGACAGACTGACTGATGCCTCAGAGTCAGAGTTACTGGAGCAGGGTTTGAGTGTTAAGAGACGAAGTCCAACAAACAATAGCTCAGTCTGCAGCATGTCCGCTTCGTAAGCGAGAAGACATGGGATCCACCCTCACCTCAAGCACATTATTTCGTGAAGAAATTCTTCCTCCCCCGATGAATCAATATGCGCGTGAAAGACTACTAAATGATGGTAAAGTGTCTCTGGATGGCTTGCCAAGAAACATTGTAGTTAAGTAAATGACCGTCCCAATACGACCTGAGCTGTTTCCATAGACTACACCTCATACAAACAAATAAATCCAACAATGCCTCAGTATGACTGATAAAGTTATATAACAATGTTGACTTAAATCTTAATCATCTGTTCAAACAAGCTGGCACTGCAGTGACAGGTCATATTCCATTTCCATCTTTGTCAATGCTTTCATAAAGAATCCACTACCTTTCATAAAGAATCAGTTAAATATCATTATGAGTCATAACGAATCCTTAACAAAATTGGAAATTTAAATATGTGACACTTATTTTTTGCCATGAAAATAAGCCCTTTATAGTTTTACATGCGTAGAAAAGTTGCTTTTATTTCTAATACTTTCATTATTGATTTAAAAACTGTAGATAAAATATCTTTTTTGATAAGTTTACTGATTATGTTATCAATTTGATCAATAGCAGAATTAAAGCGACGCATACTGAAACATATTAATAAACTTTTCGCTTACTGTAAAGGCGGTAACTTTAATATTCATATCTGGGCATTGTTCGGCTAGTTCACCTGCTAAACAAGAGAAATCGGGTTCTATATAAGTTGGTGAAGAATTAGTAAGTTGCTTGGGCCGCGCAAACGTGCGTGCATTTCATGAAAACCCTAACCGTATACACACTGAACTCACATTTATTAACCCTTTAAGCGCATAATCACAAAATGTATGTTTTTGTCGTCCACTAAAATATGCGAAGCCTCAAAGACAAACAGTGCGGACCCAGATCAGACTGCTCCTATAGGAGCAGTCTGATCTGGGGTCCACAATGTTTGCCACCATGCTTATGTTAAATACATATTTTCAGATGCATATATTTTGCTGGCGTTTTAGGGACTAAGTAATGTGTTTTGCGTCTATACTGCGACAATGGCGCAAGATAATACAGTTACTTTTGAATAAAACCACACCTCAGTTTCAACTTTTACCTATGCCTAAGGTTGACCAGTCCTAATTACGCATTCATGAGGCGCCGCCTATACAGTAAGCGAAAAGTCAAAGAATACATCGCGAAGATTGACTGAGTTCCATCTTTAGCTTTTTAATAATATGTATGTATATAAACTAAGTACTTACGAGCTTCAAAATCTTAATTCCTTCAGATTCTCTTCAATTACACTAGCAGAGTAACGAAATGCGTAAAGAATCTGTAACTCTTTCAGAAAGAATCATTAACAGCTTTCATAAAGAATCGCCTCGCACTGTGATGAAGTTTAAACCCTGTGATATTTTAAAAAAGATAGTTCTATTGCTGCTACAATGTATATTCCCGGGAAATGTGCAAACTATGAAACCTGTGCAAAACTGTACAGGTTTCATACTTTGTGCATTATCTGTTTGTGGTTGTACAAGTACGCCTTTAAGCGACTAGGCGATAGTTTTGAGGACTACTTGTGCACGAGTGACGCCATCTCATTTGTATTTTTTGGAAAAATACCGTCTTCAAAAAAAGACGCTTAATTGCGTGAACAGTATAGTAACCATGGTAACCATCATTTACTCTTTGCTTACATGTCTTTTTGTCGTCTGCTGATCTTTTTCAAAATCATTATTTTAAATCATCAGAGTTTCCAACAGTTTGGATTCAGATCAGGCCCGACGTTTTGTCGGGCCTGATCTGTGACCAAACTGTTTGCAAGGGTTATCAGCAGACGACACTGGTTGATTTTTTATATAAATATTTTCCGTTGACAGGTGTAGCTAGCTGTCCGTACTTTTCCGTAAGAAATTATTACACTGGGATCGGAGTGAACTGATCCATAAAACTCAGTTTCTTCATGTTACGAGTCTATTGTTAGATGGCGCTTGTATCATTTTTTTTTCTTTCTGATTCATTAAACAAGACAACATATTTAACATTTCTGAGTGTCCATGACTTATACGTACGGGGTATACTGATCATCCAAAATAATGATGTGACAAGTTAAAACTTAAAGTTTAGAGGTGGAAATCTCAGATTATTTCACATAAAAATGGACTTGCCATGCGCGGATCCAGAGGGGGAGGGGGCAGGGGGTACGGACCCCCCCCCCCCTCCTGAAAAACCACACAAATATAGGGTTTATTGGCAATATTGGTCCGGATCCCCTGAAATACACACAGCTACCAAGCCAGTATTCAATGCTGGGGCATCATCGGCACACAAGCGAAACGCCATTAAAATGGCGTTTCGCTGGCGGACCGATGACGGCCCACCTATAGTGGTATTTCGATCCTCTTATTAGCTAAAGCACAACATAACATGTTGGCAAAGTCGGACCCCCTCTGACAAATTTTTCTGGTTCCGCGCATGCTTTCTATCTGAACATCCAATCATTTTATTGTCATCTCTACACATACTTTACACACTGTAAAAATAAGTGTAAGTTACCACAAAAAGGTGGCAGCTTTTGGTGTAAACTTACACTTACTTTCCACTAATCCACAACTTTTTTATTGTGATTCAATGAAGTTGTATCGGCGTACGAGACGTTGTCACTTATCGGACATGCGACCAGTGAAGTCACACACAAACAAACACACACACGCACGCACGCACTTTATTTGTAACAGGAGATAAAATGTCTGACCAAAGTGTTGGTTTGTAGTACCACTGGACATATGTACGTCTACGAAGTGTTTGTTTGTTTGATTTGATTCTTTATTTCCCATCAACAATCTTTCAATTATATAGGGACGGGTCTTCCTGGGTTGAAACAGTACTAAGCCTTGCTCAAGGACCACAACGCAGTGAATATCATAATCCAAGCCAGCATACAGCTTCGGGCCATCGTCGGCCCGATAGTGGCCCGCTTAAACATGTTTTATTCTTGAACGCCATATGATGAATATACGTTATACAGTTACGATTTACGGACCAATTTATGTCTATAATGAACCATCAGAAAAATGGATGCTCGTCAATATGCAGCAACTGTAATTATCTGCAACTTACCGTACCCCCTTTTTGAAATAATAGACCAATCCAACAAGATACATATCTATCTGGTTTAACTCATTCCTTGCTAGCGGTGACTAATCGTCTGCTGATAACATTTGGGAACAGTTTGGATCCAGATCAGGACCGACAGAACGTCGGTCCTGATTTGGATTAAAACCGTTTGTCACTCTGATAGTGCTCCTGAAAGATTATTTTGAAAATGTTAAATTTTGAAAACAGCCATGTGCAAACAGTTTGGACCCAGATCAGGACCGACAGAACGTCGGTCCTGATCTGGACACAAACCGTTTGACACTCTGATAGTGTTCCTGAAAGAATATTTTGAAAAAGTTAATTTTGAAAACAGTCAGCAGACGACAACAAACGCATGAGAAATTGCCCAGCATTTCAATGGCATAGCCTTACCTGAAAGAAAACACTATACTAGTTATCCTATGTGTAGCATTTATTAATAATTATGCTAAAAAAGTATCGTATGTCACAGCTGTTACAGAGGTCGCTTTCACTCGGTGACTGGTTTCACATTCATAAAAGTTGTCATTATATCATCTTAATGAGACGTGTTGGTATGACAGTTTGGTCATTATATTCAATAGCGAAATAGCGATGTAAATCAAAGGGAGTCTGCCGAAATGAGCATTGGTTCTCATCAATTGTCTCCCTTTTCAAAATGGGGCCTTGTGGTAAGGGAGAACACTATTTCCATATTATTTGATTCACATTGAACGGCAACAGCTTTCCTTACGCATGTGCGTAAATGCCTAACTGGGGCTACGCCTGAGGTGGTCTATTATACGTCTCAGCCAAGTAGCTGACATTCGTAGATACAAAAAAATGTACTCTAGCTCTCATGCCATCCAAATTATCGCGCGGCGCATTGTCCAATCTGGATAGGTGCGCATATGAGCTGTTTAATTCCCGTGACAATTGATCCGCGAATCTTCGAGAGTAATGACCAGGTCCGGCTCACACCTACTTCGTAGCTAAAGCAGTGACATAATACAGGGCCAAACATTATAATGTAATACTACCAAAATTACAATTCCTCCTTAAAGTAAGCCACCCGAACGCTCAGGCATAATATATAGTTTGTACTGTTGCAATTGTGGTATATAAATTTTCAACTGTGGCTTATTTGAAGAGTTTAATACATACCTTCTGCCATGCCATGTTAAGTAATATAATCTCATCAATTCCATCCTGCGACAAAAGTCCAGGAACTCTTTTAAAAGTCTTCGTCATCTCGGATGGCAAGGAATCAGTACCCATCACCAAGATAAAGCTCCGACATCTCAGAATCAACTTCCTGGGTTTCTGTGCCAAAAAAAGAATCATTCTAGAGTATGCTAGAGTACACATACCCTTAGATAAGTCTTGCTAGTGAGACATAGGTTACATGTAACCTATCAATTGCTGGACGAGAAGTATTACCAGACACCTATAGATCTGTCCACAAGAAGAGATAAACCGGAAAGTTTCCATGGAGGTGCTGATATCATAGCCAATTCTGACGTTGATGCTTCAGAGATTGACACACATTCCAAACCAAGATTGTTGCAGCAGCATCCCAAAGTTCATCTGTTAAAAAAAACTCTTAGTCGGCAGCATCTGCATACCAACTGACAACGCGCAATGTACCAATCATCTTTTCACTACAAACGAGGTACACTGATCACACTTTGTGGTTAGGAGGGGAGGCTGATCTACCCGACATCAATTGGTCTGACGACTCATTTTCAAGTAACAACTACCCCCTCCCCATCAACCAAGCTGTCATACTTGTTAGTTACTAACGACATAGGATGTGAGCAGATTATCAACTATCCAAAACTTGGCAAGAATAGGCTTCAAATTCCTCAGGGAGATGGCCAGTGCAACAACAATGTCATCGACATTCATCTTCCAGGTTCCATGAATCATGGCCAGATGCCTGATGATAAGAAGAACGGGATTATATGAGTGCTGCATCTAACTATAGAGCCGTTTCCCTCACTTTAAGTCGCTGTAAAATGTTTCATCTAATTACCCTTTTCAAGAAACACAGTATCCTAAAAGAAATACAATATGGCTTCAAGAATAGGTCCTTGAGACCCAAATAATTACAACATATTAGGACTTAGCTTCAGGCCTCAACAACAAACTGTAGCTGGGAGTAATTTTGCTCGACTTCAGTCAATCCTTTGACAAGGTCCCACACAAGCATTCCCTAATTATTACGTCAGTTTCTCCACGAGTTCTTCAAGGAACAGCCATGATACCCTTTCTCTTGTTGTACATTAATTACTTGCCATTGCCAATCGATCCGGGATAAGCTCTTAAGTGGACGACAGCATATTATACTGCATCATCAACACCGATGAAGACACCAAGAAGCTACAAGCGTACCTTAATTCCCTTCAACAGATGGAAGACAATTGTCCGAAGCCTTTTTAATCCTGAGAAATGTGAGGTTTCAAGAGTCAACAGCAAGATACGCTTTATTCCTGTCACCTGCCACTTCATACATGGCCAGCAGCTGCAGGTGGCATCAAAGGTCAAGTATCTTGGAGTCATCATAGACAGCAAGTGATCCTGGAACTCACATTTTGACTCAGTAACGAAGTCAATCATCGTGGAGTTCCTTCAAACAATTCTTTCTACCGACCCAATGTGGTCAAAGTAAGTAAGGGTGCAAAGATCAGGAATCGATACAATCAAGTACCACACCTGACCCAGGATACGAATGGGAAAGTGACAAACTCAAAGTTGGACACCGCAAACGAGAGCCAAGAGGCCAGCCCTTTCCCAGCAGGTGACCACAAGGTACATGTAAACAAACGCTCACAAAGGCATAGCAAACATAAGACAAAAAAAACATGAAAGGTCCACAAAAGAAGTACAAGATAAAATGCAATGTGGTCAAGACTAAAGGCAACAAATAGTTTGTTGAACCACAACTAGAATATGAATACAGTATGTGATTCGTCTACCAAGTCCATCATATCCATGATTGAGGCAGTACAGACAAGGGCTCCTCATTTTATCACTGGAGCCTACCGGCGAACAAACTGCATCACTACTATGCTACAGCACTTGGGATGGGTGGAACTCCAGAGTCGTCGACAGCATGCCAAAGTTACAATGGTGTAACATATTGTACACCAGCTTGCGTAAATCCTAACATCACTATATTTCTGCCACACAGGCACCCAGAACAGCAGACATGCTAGCAGGTTTCTTCAACCTGTGTATACCATCTTGAACCGCTACCATGAAGCCTTCTTCCCATCCAGCATCAGGCTATGGAACTCCTTTCCTTTCATCCTTACTGAAGCGCCATTCCTCGAAATATTCCAGACTAGGATGGAGAAGCCAGATATCAGATGTTTTGACTTTTTTTAAACTGCACTACCGACCTTCACTCACGTGTAAAAGTAGTTTATAAGGTGCGAGTATGCTCCAAAGAAGTGCTATATAGTATTGGACAGTCATTTTGCAAACGGTGGGACAGATTGCTTATCAGCTACACTTTTTAAAACACATAAAGTTTACATTTAAGAAGTCGATTTATTATCCCCCGACGACGTGGAAGGATACAGTTTTTTGGTGTCATTCGGTCGTCCGTCCATCCATTCCATCTGTCTATTCCGTGAGTCTGTCCCTCCGTCAGCACTTTTTGTCCGTCCTGAACCATATCTTAGTACTTATTGGTCAGATCTGATTCATTCTTAGTACAAATGATTAGTACAATATACTCTTGATACCCTTTAAATTTTGTTAAAATCGACTCCACTTGAGTTATTGCCCTTGTTTTAGTATAGGCAATTATAATGCAAAAACCTATATAAGCTTTTTTGTGTGATAATCTTCACATCTCATCAAGTCTATTATATTTAACAACTTCTCATTAAAGACCATGATAACTCAGTGCCATTAGATAAGCATGGCAGTATCAATGTTTTATCACACCCCCATTGATCCCACCTAATGAGTCAAAGGTCAAATATTTAAATTTTGCAATAACTAAGGCAAGTGTCAATATTATTTCCTGAAATTTTTGCATGCAGACAGAGCAGCAATAGATATGTAACATGCCAAAATGGGATTTTAGTTTGAAGGCATTGGTCCAGGCTCCTTGGGTGGACTTAGGGGGCGGGGCCGACGCCAAGATTAAACTTTTTTCAGATTATGGTTATGTTGCATATGGTAGCAAATATTTTCCCAACAGACACAGCCTCGACCTAGGGGGTGGGGTCATTACACAAACCAACGACACATGGGGTGGGGTCAAAAGGTCATATTTATTATTCTAAAATTGGTCATGTTGCATATCAAATTAAAGTGGAAAAAGTGTGGACTTACATGCAACGTAACACTTTGAATTTACACACACCATTGACCTCTGGGGTTGGGTTGAAAGGTCAGATATTGAAATTGTGTAGATGTAAGTATTTTTTTTATTAACTAAGCACTAAATCTTTCTTGACAGGCGTTTGTTATGATCTGAATGATACAGAAGGGGAACTAAGGATAAAATAAATGGGATTTATGTTTTGTGATTTACATGTTTCTCTCAAATAACCCTTCGTCGGGGGATACAAATGCGTCGAATTGCCTTGTTTGAATTATATTTGTTTGATATGCGTTTCATTATGTGTATGGTGATGTCAAGATGTGGTAAGAATAGTTCAGGTATAAGATAAGCTACCAAATGAAAAGCATTAGTATGTGAAAGCTGGTGATATTGACCTGAAAATAATTAGAACTTAATCTGTGTATATACTTTCGATATTTGGGCCAAAGAAAGCCATCTACATGTATAAGATGCGACTACCTGAATGACAGTGAAGCTTCCAAAGCTGATTGTGTGTAAGGTAAGCCCCAAGGGACACAGTCGATCCTGCTGAACAATTAAGTCTCTTCAGAACTTATTTTGATAAACAGCTATATTTTCATAAAAAAGAAATTATTTCTGCGACTTCTTCTGAACCTCCAGTAAAAAGAGGATAACTGGGGACCTTGTATTCTCTTCTAAATCTAACAAAATCCAGGTCAACTTCAATTCTAAGATTCTGGAAATTTTAGATAAACTAGAAAGGAGTGCTAATATTTAGGACAATATGCATTTGGATGAACTGAAATTGCGTTTAAATAAAAGAAACAAACTTATTCGTATATCTGATAGGGCCCCCTGGGGTGGAGTACAGTAGCTGAGTAACAAGACGACGATATTCCATAAGATTCTCGTGACGCTCACAAGATAACAAGGGCGGCAGAATCTAGAGCTTAGAGAAAGCAGAAATTTTCTCAAAATCAAGGGAATAGGGGCTGTGGGGCGTTCAATGCGGGTTATGATATAGTACCTAGGACATCTTCTAGTCATAATTCTAGCCAGAGCTACCCACAAGCCAGTGCAACAGCTCCATCTCGTTGAAGACCCCATCAGTACAGTGACATAAATGTGTTTCGTGACATCACTGGTCAGAAAATAACCCCACAGCCAGCAGACAGATATTCAAGCGCAGGCAGACCTGTCACTCGAGGAAAATCCGCTACACGAAAGCAAAGTAATCAAAAATATTGATAAGTATTCTTATTTTGATTATATATATAATTCCAAAGGTCATTTGGACAATTATGGCAAATCAATGAAGTCTAGATACTTTGAATACTGATATATGAAAACTCTTCTCTGCTGGACATAAAAGGTAGTCTTAAGAGAAATATTCCTTATTGCGAATATAAAGGTGCTTCAGCATTTATATTAGATATTATTCGTTCAGGATATAAAATTACTTTCTATGTCACCCGAACCATTTTCCTTTTACAACAATCGTTCAGGGATCAAAAATTCTGACTTTGATACATGATAGGTTGATGATACATTGCATTAGTTAGGAATCCTCCATGCGAGCTTAACCATTTTGTGTTTTATTAACAACAACAGAATCTAGGGTGAAGATATGGCATAGGTAAAATACATTTAAAGTAAGAAAAAGAGCAAAGATCAGGAATCGATGCAATCAAGCACCACACCTGACCCAGGATACCAATGGGAAAGTGACAACGTCACAATTAGTAATCACAAACGAGAGCCAACAGGTCAGCCCTTTCCCTGGTAGCTTAGGCTGCTGTCCTTTCTAAGGATGTGGTTCTGTTGTTGTTGATCTGTTGTTTTATGTACTTCCCATTGTTTGTGGGGATTCTGGGTTTTGTCTTTTTTGTATGCATTACTTTGTGTCCTTTCCAGTTTTGAAACCATCTTGAAGGGGAAGAGAGAGCTGGTTGCTTTGCTTTTATTGTCTTACCGATGTCTTGTTACTGTGTATGTTCTTTGGCTCTTCCTCGTTGTGCAGTGGGTTGGTATGCAGTGTGTGATTGTGATATTTCATGATCATACTCACTTAATTTTTTGTAAGGGATTCCATTGTGGACTTATTAGCTAACAGAGTGAACTATTGTGAGAAAGACTCATTCATGTTTGAATTTGACTTAAAAATGGACATTTTCACATAGATATTTCTACGCACATCAAGCATACATGTATCTAAGCTTCTATTTTGGAGGTTCTACTGTTTTACTATTTCGGCTATCGGTCTATCATTGTCACCTCTGATTTAAGCTAAGTGCCTATGAACAATGATTAAATTCTTGAGATAAAATTTCATGTTCATAGATGACGGATGATTTGGTTTAGATAAATTTATTCAAAATTGTCGACCACAATCTGATTTTGCTAGACAGTCTTTAGTTCAAGCAGGATTTATGGTTAATAAAGAAAGTCAATCTGGGAATCAATCACAGAAATCCTTAGAATGGACTGGTCTATTTTGGGATGGAAATTGTTTTTTGCTAAGTATACCGGACAAAAGAATTTCTGATTTCTTTTCTGAAATGAATAATGTCTTGAAAAAAATACCTAAAACGTCTTGCCTGACACTTAACAAAGTTTGTTGGTAAAATATTATAATGATGCCAGTTATTGGTAACATTACCAGATTAGCCCTTAAAGGGCCAATCATAACAGAAGTCTTCTGCTTTTCTCGTCTGCTGAAATCTTTAAGAAGCCTCTATGACAAACAGTGTGGACCCAGATCAGACCTCTCCTATAGGAGCAGTCTGATTTGGGTCCACCCTGTTTGCTTCTATACTTAAATGTGTCAGTTATGTTAGGCATTTTTTGCAGCAGACGACTTCAGCAGACGTAATTTTTCAGATGCATTTTTCTTGGCGCTTTAAGGGTTAATGACAAGACATTTTGTATAGTCAAGATCACTATAGAGATTCTTGGGACAGGTTGTTTTCTATATCCCATAATCATCCTGTCAATGAGAAATTTTCTTTTGGAAAGAAACGTTAATAATATTAACGTCAGATATTTATCAAATTCTGTTTTCCAGAAACTATTGTGTATACATGGGAGAAAGTTCGAATTTTTCAAAATCCTGAACTTTAGAAATTCAAATTCTGAAACTTGCAGGATGCCTAAAATAATTAATAATTTCAAGCTTAAATGATTAATTGTGTTTGGATTTTCTGAAAAATAATCAGAAAAGCTATTATAATCTGGCTAATTTAGCATTTTGAGGCTGACTTTCTGTGGAAAGTCAGCCTCAAAATCCTGAATTCAGGATTAATCCTGAAAACTTTCACCCATGTGTATAGTGACGTGAGTGAGTCCAAGTAGCTGGGGCCTATTCCGTATCATTTCACGTTTCAGTTTTTCATGATTACTGGTCTAAAGAATATGCACAGATTAGTTCCTCATTTCGGGAAATCAAGGCAGTTTCTCTCGCTTTTAGGCATATGTGATGATACCAAAGTAAGAAAGGCTGCAAAGATATGGTATCGATATAATCAAGTACCACACCTGACCCAAAATACCAATGGATAAGTGACAAACTCACAGTTATACACCACAAACGAGAGCCAAGAGGTCAGCCATTTCCCAGCAGGTGACCAAAAGGCACAAATAAACAGACGCGCACAAAAGCATAGCAAACATAAGGTAGAAAAACATAAAATATCTACAAACGAAGTACCACCTTGGAACGGTCAGTAAAATATTTTAATGGAGGGCTTGAACAGTTTTCACGGCGCCAACCTCACCCTTAATTCAGATGTGGATCAAGACACATAGTTATTTGGTTTGCATGAAAGACCTATGGAAGGAGATTGTACACACAATCCCGAGGATTGGAATTATAAGAGCATTAAATGAAAATCTTTTGTGAAGATAGAAGATAAGCTTTAAAAAAGTGTAAACTTGTTAGGATGCTTTTATAGCCTGCAACATAGAAATTTACATATATTTATAGATCTGTCTTTCTCGTTTCTAGCGTGGAGAAAAAAGGAAGTTTTGTTGACCCACCCATTAGACCATCCCTTAGTTAATTTAGATTGATTTCTGCTGTTTGGCTTTATATTTTAGATGTGTTTTACATGAAAACCATGATATCCAAACTTTATCATGACCAGCTCTATCAACTGCTTTGGAAGAACGCCACAGTATGACAGAAATTATATTATAAAACAGGAAGGACTGTTGAGACTGGTAGCCCTCCTCCACAATTGTTATACATGGCTGAGGTCCTACCATAAATTACATTAGAACATAATGGTGACGGGGATTATGTTTGCTTGCACGCCATTGCATAAATTGGTCCTTAATGTTTGAGTACTGCAAACATGAAAGACTGTTGAGGCTGGAAGCCCTCCTCAACAAATACTGAATAAGTCTGGTAGCCCTCAATATATCACGTTAGAACATTATGTTGGTATGAATTATGTTCGCACGCGAATGTATAAATGGTCTTCAATTTATGATTATTTTGAATGTGTATGCTAGGTTTAGCATGCAGCCATCTCTATAAAAAATTCAATATGGTTGGAAACCCTCCATATTTTCAAAGCCCAAATAAAACAACAAGCAAGTGATATAGACAGAGAATTAGAGTATCATTGACTGATACAGTGAAAGTGATATTGATATATAAACTTGAAAAATGATAATGTTTGTGTGAATTGTTTTTGTTGATATTGAACATTGAAAAAATCTGTGAACATTGTGTATGGTAAATAGAAATGACAACATTAGAAATTGTTTTACAATGTTTTACAATGACTGTCATGACCAAATTAAGCTAAAATTAAGCATAGTAGTTTCGTTAAATTGTTGTACATTTAACCTTGCATTTAATAACATATTTCAAATTACTTTAGGCCATGCTTGTCAAAAAATCACAACATAATTGCGCATATATTCTTCAAGAATAATGCAATTTACAGTTAAATTCATTTATTATTGAGAAATCATAGATCAAACCATTTGAGTGATAAGGTTTAAAGAAGTGTAAAGTTGTTAATATCTTTAAAAAGCCTGCTGCATTGTTTTTTCCGTACATATATTTACAGATCTGTCCTTTCGTTACAATTAAGCACAGAACAGCATGGAGCACAAAGGATGTTTTGTTAACCACTCGTTAGACCTGCCTCTTAGTTAATTTGGTTTGGTTGCTGCTGTTTCGCTTTATATTTCAGGTGTGTTTTACGTGATAAACATGCTATCCAATACTTTGTCATGACAGACACTCTCAGCTGATTTGGAAGAACGCCACAGTGTGACAGAAACTTAATATAACATATGAAAGACTGTTGATACCTGCTATATGACTGGTAGCCCACCTTATAATACATTAGACCATTATGATGCTGTGGATTATGTTTAAACGCCATTGTTTAAATTGATCAACTTTTAATATTGCGAACACATGAGAGCTGGAAGCCCTCCTAAACCAATATTGAATATTGCTGGTAGCCCTCCATATATCACATTAGAACATTATGGTGGTGTGTATTATGTTCGTACACGAATATAGATAATTAATCATTAAGTATTGAATATTGCAAACATGTTATGTATAAGGTTTAGCACGCAGCTGTCTCAATCTAAATTTCAATATGGTTGGAAACACTCCATATGATTACATTTAAGTCCAAATATAAAATCAAGCATGTGAAATAGAATTAGAATATCATTGTTTGTTACAGAGGAAGTTATTCCGATATGATAACTTGAAAAATGACCCTCCCATTAGTTTGTTTGGTTTGGTTACTGCTGTTTTGCTTTATATTTCAGATGTATAATACGTGATGACCATGAAATCCAATACTTTATCTTGATGGTCACTAGCAGCTGCTTCGAAAGAACGCCACAGTATGACAGAAATAACATTATAGAACATGACTGTTGAGACTGGTAGCCCTTCTCAACAAAATGTCTAATATGACTGGTAGGCTGGTAGCCCACCATATATTACATATGAGCCGTGACATGTGATTTCCAACAATGTGGCATTTTGGCAAGTGTAGACTCAGACAAGCCTGTGCAAAATCCTGTTAAACTTATAAACTCCAAATGATGTTCAGTCAGTAGCTTACCACTCATTCAATATTCAAGCGACTAGCAAAGGCTTTGATCAGACTGCGCATATGCGCACGCTGATCTGAGGCTTTGCTGGTCGCACATACCACATTGTTGGAAATCACATCTCACAGCTAATACCTGTAAAAACATTATGGTGATGTGGATTATGTTTGCACGCGGTTGCATAAATTGAGCTTCATTTTTTGAATACTGCGACCATGGAAGACTGTTGAGGCTAGAAACCCTCCTCATCATATGAAAATAAAGCAAAAAGCCCTCTACATATCACGTCAGAACATTACGGTTGCGTGGATTATGTTCACACACGGATGTATTTATTGATCTTCAATTTAAATATCGCGCAAATGTTGTATGCTAGGTTTAGCATGCAGCCGTTTCAATCAAAATTTCAATATGGTTGGACACCCTCCATATTATCAAGTCCAAATAAAAAATCAAGGGAGTGAATCAGACGGAAAATTAGAATATCATTGTTTGATACAGTGAAAGTGATATTGATCTAATAACTTGAAACATGATGATGTTGATGTGAATTGTTTTGTTGATATTGAACATTGAAAAATCTGTGGACGTTGTGAATCATTAAGTATTGTGTTGATATTAATAGAATATCTTTAAAATAGAAATGAAAACATTAGCAATTGTTTTACAATGTTCGTCATTGCCAAAGTAAAGCAACATTAAGCATATACTTTCTTTTAATTATTTTTCATTTGGTAAAGTAAAATCCAGAAAAAAATTGAGACACGAGACCTTTGCATTCCTTATCAAATTACGTTACGCCATTCTTAAATATTCTTCAAGAATTAACTTAAATGATTCGTTGAACATATGAAGGAAAGTCACAGGTGAGGATTTACGAACCATTATGTACTTCAGTCCAGAGAGACTGCTGTTATTTTACCAGTGCAGATCCATATAGGTTTTTATTGTTGTCAAGATACCAGTTAATCTGTTTCCAGTAACATTTGTAGACCCTTACAAATGTAAATGGGCAAGCAATGACGCCAGTGAAAAACGGGTATTACGGCAAACCTTCTCACCAGAGCATTCTTTTCTTGCATACAGAATGAGATAGTATAGAAGTACCATGGCTCAGACCAAGAATCAGACATCTAACCCATTTAATACATCAGCATTGGCGCTGTCTAACTCTTTGGCCGCTTGGAAATTTTTCAGGCATTTTTGTCGCCTATTGATTTTTTCAAAATCAACTTTTTTGAAAAAATCTTTCAGGAATACTATCTGAGTGTGAAACAGATTGGATCCAGATCAGGCCCAACGTTTTGTTGGTCCTGATCTGGGTCCAAACTGTTGGCAAAAATTATCAGCAGGTGACAATAGGAGATATGATATAAGTACAGTAATCACACTTACCAAAATTAGCATAAACAACACAAACAACGATTTTGAGATCCCTTGCATTATGTTTTTATATCTTTATTTTTAACACCAACTGGATATGGACGAATGAACATAAAACATGATGTTATATTGTTCTAAAATGGATTTTCTTTCATAGTACTCACCACTGACACATGTTTAATTTCTTATCAAAAATACTCAAACCATCACCCTTACAGCTCTAATACTCATGATAATGATTAGCTCAATTGAATGTCAACCTAAGTGCTCAGACCTCCAGATATACTGTAAATTAAAAATATTGCAAGAATTTTATTTTCGCGATTAGCGTTAAAAACATATCTGCAATGTTAAAAATTTGAAACGGATGCATTATTTACCTGCATCTATAGACAGCTGAGTGATTCCTCAATTTATGGAGGGTTTTATTTTCATAAAACTTTGCATAAGTGAACATTCCCAAAAAATTAAAACCCTCACGAGATTTTCTGAATTTACAGTAGATTACTCACAATTATAGACATCGTTATTACTTCTAAACCAAACATAGTTTCTGGCTACCCCAAACCCCCACTCATTTTGAGACCCATTTTTTTTAAAATTGATGGATAAGAAAATACCGGTTACTAGTTTTTTTCACTCAAACATTTCTTATCTGGACCCACTGGTAATTTTTTTCATAGGCCAGATTTTTTTTATTAGTTGATTAACAAAGTAAGAAAGAGGGCAAAGATCAGGAATCTATATAATCAAGCACCACAACTGGCCAAGGATGCCAATGGGAAAGTGACAACATTACAATTAGACTTCACAAACGAGAGCCAAGAGGTCAGACCTTTCCCAGCAGGTGACCACATGGCATCAACAAACAGACGTGCATGAAAGCATACCAAAACAAGACAGAAATAACATAAACGATCCACAAAAGAAGCTCCACCTTGGAACGGTCAGTAATAATAATCTACTGGAGGGCTTAAACCAGTTTAACGGTGTACCAAACTCACCCTTAGTTCAGATGTGGATAAAGACACATAGATGTTTGGTTTGCATGAAAGACCCCTTACTTATCAATGCATCATCTCCTAGAACATATAGATCAAGATATAACAAGGAGATAAAGCAAAGAAAAGGACTCAACAGTAAATAAAACTGAATACCAGAGCAAAAGAAATCCAACAGGTAAACCCGGTTGGCCTGACAACAGCCAAAGCATCAGGCCCCTACCATCTCATTAATAGATATGTCTTTAAGTTGGAACCGCCATAGAGTCCAAACCCCCCTACTGTAATTTTCCAGAAAGTATAACAAATTAAATAATTTCTAAAATTATTGTTTTTATTTTATTCGCCAACTCTAGATATTTTTTCTTTGATTTTTTAAAAAGTATTTTTGAGGTCTATCTGTGTATTTTTGAGGGTGACACTGTTGAAAGTGATTGATCTGTCCAGATTTTTAAGAAAATGATAAAATATTCAAAGATTTAATACAGACAATTGATTAACCTAACTTGTTTTACTGTTTTCCTGGAGATGACCTGTCAACTGGTCATTTTCAGAGCTTTTTCCGATCCCCCACCCCCGACCCTCGATCTGGAAAAAAATCCCGTAAATCAACTAATAAAAACATTCTGGCCTAAAGGTAACACTATATAGCCTCTCTGCAAATTATATCTCTTTTGTACACATAATTTCACAACTGTCTTGATCTTGTGACCCATCTTTATATTTTTTGCTTGGATCCTCTAAGTTCTGAATACCTTGATTTCAGGATAATTGATCTTTGAGACAGCCAATAGCAGGTATTTAACCTTTAATGTTGCAGTTGTCTTGTATCACTATAACCAATTAGCGACTTATTGCGCTTTTTCTGAGTACAGTCGCTCTCTGGCATGGTGAATGTGTGAAATGAATTATATTCACAAGAACTTTCTAATAAAAACGTGAACACATATTTTACATCATATGAGACCAATAGTCACTAAGGCTGGATACAAATTGAACATTCTCAACAACTGATTATAAACCTACTATTTCAACCAATTGGAAATAAATATGATGGTTATCTTTAAAAAATTGACAAGGCACTATGGATGTCACACTGAAAAATAATTTTCAGTGTGTGCCCTATTCCTAAACATATTTGATTTTTGAAACGCCAAGAAGGATTTTTATATGTGAATAGACCCTACATATGAACATTAGAAATGTAACTCATATTTGACCTTTTTAAGCAAACTGTTTTTAATTTTTGCTCCAAACTACTTCATGAATAATTTCAATATGTCTACATTGTGTAGGTTAAGTATTGTATTAATTCAGCAAATGATGTGGTAGGAGTCGACTAGCCTATGAAGGCACTATCTGTATCATTACAGTACATTTATAATAAGATAATAGGGGCATGTGCACGAGATTTTAGTACTTATCGCATCAGCAAACAGCAAAGGCTCTGGGGGAGTCTGCGCATATGCGCAGACTCCCCAGAGCATTCGCAGCTCGCAATCACATAAAATATACTAAGGATGCAGACAAAAACTCAGACCCCATTCTAGACGTCTAGCTTCGCTGGATATGTCAGCATGGGCGGTTATAAGAATGTTAGAGACCTTTGTGAATATATGGGATAGGTACCAAAACTCGTGCGTTGGCCTACTACTAACTACATGCGTGAAAATTCAAAATTTCCAAAGTCCTGAACTTTTGAAATTCGAACTTTAAGGCCAACAAAATGATAGTAACTCAAAATTCTGAATTCAGGAATATTCCTGAAAGCTTTCACCCATCTAACTATAATTGTCATAAATTATATATATATGCCTAAAGTAATACTGTAAGCACATTCTGTTCATATAAACTTGATTATTGACGAATGTAAATATAAAAAAAGACCTTGTAAAATACTATAAGGCTAAATCACTGGGCAGCATTACGCACAAAAATCTCTGTTATACAAAGTGATCATCAGAATTGTCCCCTACGGTACACCCCTGATGTGAAAAATATACCCAACATTATAAAATACACTTCAGAGTATTTAGGTGATCTGTTCTTACTGGAACCCAGTAAACAGGGGCATTGGCAGGCACAGTTAGAAATAGGTAAGATATTGCAAAACGTACCATCTTATCAAGTTCTGTAATAATTCATACTCTTCAAAGGCAAAACTGTTGTAGAATTCAGAAAATCGGACATGTGTCCCTGCAATCTACTTTTTTGTATCAAAGGTGATGGAATATTCTCTGCCAAAAAGCTTTTAAAGTTTAAACACACTAACAGTTGATACAACTGTTCATGGTTATATCATGTATATATATATATTAAAAACCAGCCCATGATATATGATATTTATCACGTATGCATAAAACGTACTTTAAACCTGTATGTGGGTCTAAATGTCTAATTTACGGTCTGCACCATCATCTTTTAACAGATCTTGTAATGTGAACAATGAATGGCATTCACAGACTGTGTAGGTCTCTATGCAATAAGTCCTACAATCTGATGTGATTGCTAGTTTATCATAAATTACATGAGCTTTTCTTGGTCAAACTTTAATGATATTGTTAGCTGATTATAGCTAATACTATATTAAACAGTACATGACCTGATTAACAATCTTTACTTTGTTCATCATTTTGTAACAGTCATAAGGCATAACTGTGTCTTGAGATTTCAACACATGTTCATTTCAATAAAAATCACTATCATGGTAGTGTCATAATTTCGACCAGTGCAGGAGATTTTGGTTCTTAAAGCATCGGAAAGCAGCCCTGGCGTGTCCGTATGGACTCTTCAGAGCCTTTGCTGCCTGTATTATTTATCCTCATTTACGCAGGCGTAACCTATTCCGTTAAATGAGGATAAATAATACACAGGTAGAATATTCTTAATGATTATGCTTTTTCTGTCCCTGAAGTTTGTTTTTATCTTAGCAAACAGTGGAGCCCCTGATGAAATGCAGCATTATTATGCTGCATTTCATCTGGGTCTTCAATGTCTGCAAAAGTACCTGTTTAAGGGTTTTCAGTATACAAAGGGTTTAAGAGTGACCCTTCACATATGCGGTAAGTACCAAAATATCATGGACTGGTCTATTTAATCTTTGGTCCCTCATTTAGAACAATGAGTTATCCTTTGCACCAATCACATTGAGTTTTACTCTTTCAGAGAATTTTGAAGCGTATCTATACGGCTGAAGGCGATAGGTTTCTCTTGACATATGGTCGTTGGGCTGCCAGTGTTCTGTTGGTGTTAAAAGCTGGTCTATTCTCTGATGAAAAAGAAACAAAACACTGATTTCTATGATATATTATGTGTGTTTTTTCTGTACACCATAGGTTTAGATAAACAACATGTTTCAGCATAAATTGTAAATATTTTCTTACCCATAATTATCAGCATATAAGAATAATATTTTTCTGTTACGCATTATTAACTAAAGGCCTGGTACATATATATATAAACATTAAGATGGTGATAATTATCATTATTAAAATATATATAAAGGATGTACTTTTCACCATTTCATTTGATTGAACCTAATCAGCTTTATTCAAGTTTTGTAGTTCCCTCTTTACTGACACACACCTTATATAAGATTAATTAGAGGTCGCAGCAGCTGTTGTTGTGCGGAGTGGTGCAGTTAGAACTTCCTCCCATATATCGATTAAGTGTTGATATATTTCACATTCTATCTTTACCTTTTACTTTTGATGGATTATCCAATATTTTAATAAGTATGGTGTTATACATTTTGTAACCAAATGGGTTGTCAGTCAAATTTTCTATAAAATAGTGTTCCTATTTCTGTCCTTGAGGATTGTTTTTGTCCTAGCAAACAGTGCATACCCTGATGAAATGTGGCATGCGACATTTGGCATGGGTCATCAATGTTTGCCATTGTACCTGTTTTACAGGTATCAAGAATGAAAAAAGTTAACTCATACTAACCTGTTTGAGACTTCCTGAAGTTTTAAGAATTTCTTTTACAGCCACAATTATGAGTGCAGCAATAGGAGACATCGCTATTACAACAGCGACAGCAATAGCATGTGAAGAATAAATATATCCATCACCATAGGCTGGAGTTGAATAACGAGACAATAATATGAAGAAAGTTATCTGAAAATACACCAAATATAGGTTTGTTAACATTTTCATAAACAATTCTAATATATGTACTTAGGCCAGATATTTTTATTAGTCGATTTATGGGAATTTTGTTTTCAGATTTAGGGTAGGGAGCAAAAAAAAAGCTCTGAAAATGACCAGTTGACTGGTCATTTTCAAAGCTTTTTTTAATATCTCCAGAAGAAACACTATAAAACTAGTATTTTAAACCAACAGTCTGTATTTAAATTATAAACATTTCATCATTTTACTAAATATATGGACAGGACAATCATTTTTAATAGCGTCACTCTCAAAAATACACAGACAGAACCTCAAAAATATATAATTTTCTTCTATGAAACAAATAATATTAAGAGTCGGCACATAAAATAAAAGAAAAATCTACTTTCGCAAAAATTACAGTAGGAGGGTTTGTAATTCAGCTAATAAAAAGTATGCCTTATTACTCAATTAAAGCCTTCGTGGCCACGAAAAGTTGCAAATGTTATTTTAGGACAGAACAGCGAAATAAATATTCAGTATTGTACAATTTGGGTTTTGACAATTATGATCCTATTCCTGATCTAGCTCAAATAGGTGGTATTTCAAATTATTAGGTTTAATTGATAGGTGTGGTTTCCTCCTTAATTGCATTGTGGAGGGACTTGCCTCAGACTAAATGATGATTCTTACTTAAATATTTCATCAGAGGACTGGTAGCTGATGTTTGTCATGAACTCTGCCCACTGCAGCTGAAAGAGTGGTTTCTTTGTAAAAGAACCAAATAATTGCCCTTTCTGTCTTGTTTGTTATGCTTTCATGCACGTCTGCTTGTTAATGCCTTGTGGTCACCTGCTGGGAAAGGGCTGACCTCTTAGCTCTCGTTTGTGATGAGTATTTGTGACGTTGTCACTTTCCCATTGGTATCCTGGGTCAGGTGTGGTGCTTGATTGTATCGATTCCTGATCTTTGCCCTCTTTCTTACTTTTACTACACAACAGCACTAAAGATGAGGCTTAAAACAGACAATTGGAATAAATAAGTAGTAGCGACATATCTTCTTTGTTGGAACAGGCTTCTTGTAAGACAAATCTACATTTAATGAAAGTTATTTAGTTAAATAAATGAAGCAGCACGTGAGACTTTGATACATATACCATAGGCGATCAACCAAATCAGACTATTCTGCGCATGTGTACAATATTGCTAGAGCATTTGCTGGTCATATACACATAGTTTATGTAAGAAAAAATCATACCAAGTGTTAGACACAGAATTCCACTTGATACATTGTTGGCATTTTAAAATCTAGGACCCAAATGAATTTCATGCTCATGGGTGTTGAAGGAGAAAAAACATTTATAACCTTGGAGCCTGGTACACGTGTTGTACTTACAATAACAAATGAAGGGATAACAACACTCCACACAAGTCTCAGCATGCCTGACACCGAGCGACCTGTCATCATCTCTATATCTTTGGCAAATCTGTCTGTTCCTGTAACATATGCAAGGTCTTATTAGTAAACCAGAACCTGTACAAATAAATAAAATATGTCTATAATGCATGTACCTAGGTTAGTTAAAAAATTCACAATGTGACAATATCCAAATTCGCAAGATAGCAAATTTGTTATTAGGATGATGGCAAAATTGGAAATTGTCCTTAGAAATTTGGTGTTTCAATTACAGGGAATAAAAAATATGAAACCTCTGTAAATTTACATGGGTTTAAGATTGTTTGCACATTGTCTGTGGGTGTGTATCTTAAAACAATATTTTAATCGTCCATTAGCATGGGTAATATAAATATATCAGACACACACTTCATGTGTTAACATTTATCGGACACACACTTCATGTGTTAACATTAAGTAAGCACTTATCACCAATTTAGTTTAACTTTATATTATTTGTACAAAATGTAAGTGAAAAGCCACAATCACATATCGCAGACCAACCCACAGCATCGTGAAGAAGAAGCACAGAAAAAGTACATAAACAAATGCAAAGCATTTAAACGTTATAAAAAAGTGACTCTGGTGAAAGTCAGTAGACTTATTCCAATTTCACATCTGCTGGCTCAAATCATTTGTCTTATGAACTTCAGCAATCATTAATCAAAGAGAGTTGCAAGAGCAAATATGAATCGTACATTAAATTAATTCACAAGACAAAATGTAGGAAAATGATCAGTGATACCTAGGACAAACTTCACCCAGACAAGTGAGCACAACTAAGGAAGTAGGACAAAGACATTACCCCTTTGTATTCTGATAGATACTCCCTTGGAGATAAATTCAATTATATTAGAATCGTTCATTTTGCGTTTTAAAGGGTCACCGGTAGAAATTTCCAAATAATTATGTACTTCAGTGCCTGAAGATTGTATTTAGTCAAGCAAACAGTGCAGGCCCTGAGGAAATGCTGCAATATGTGACATTTCATCTGGGTCTTCACTGTTTACCAAAGTACTTCTTTAGAGGTTTCCCTTATATAAAGGGTTTATATCCAAAAGCTGAAGTATATACTTACCATAAAACCAGCAAACTCCAATAGCTTCTAAGGCAGATCCTACTAAAAGGGCGAATGATGAAAAATACCAATCAGCTAACTGGAAGATGTAGATACCACCCTGGAAAATATAGTTTATGAGTTTATAATATAACTATTCTACATCTTTGTATTAATAGTTGCTTCTAGACTATAGTGAACTTTAAATATATCAAAATCTTACAGCACAAAATACCTGCTGAGGTAAAAAAAATTTTTTAGAAAAAGTTGAATTTTGATCAAAAAGGCGTGTATTGTATTCTGATTAAAATTTTCTGGTTTTCTATCATAATATAGGCTATCAGTACATATTTGTTAACTGTTTATCATAAAACCATAATGGTTTCACCTTTCTTACTGTCTTGAAATGCAACATTTGCATTATTTTGACTCCCTACATTTTGATGACTATCCAGTGAAAATTATTAAGCAGTTTTCATAAAAGAGGTTGGTAGTACATGCAATTTAGTATCATTGACCTGATATGACCCACTGGGTAATGTATAGAGAATAGTACTTCTTTAATTAGAGACTTGGTGTAATATAACGATCATAAGATATATAATTACAAGTTTTCATGTAAGATTTTTTTAAATTAAGCACTCTTATATATCGAGGCCTGATAGAAGAGATTGTAGCCCCAATGCCCCGACCCCCTCCCTCTTAAACATACACAAAAACCATGTAAATATGACCAGGATATGCCACAACCAGATATCATAGACCAACAAATGGGCACTCAAGGGTAGAAACACAATACCACAGAGACAAACAATGGTAAACACAATAAAACAATATTATAATGGGCCTTGTCACGACAAAACATGTCCTTGGGGGTTTTCAATCAGTTCGTACCAAAACCAGCCTGCTCAGCTACAGACACTAGCTAGAATAAATAAATATTTCTTGGAGCAAGTTTTGATATGATACTTTCCAACAAGCGAATAACAAAGGCGCTGATGAGACAACACGGATGGGCAGGCTGGGCTGCGCCTTTGTTGTTTGCAAAACCCCGAAGACAGGTTTTGTCATGTTTAGGCCCATAATAACGTAAGCAATATTTTTTTCTCTCTTTCAGCGAGGTAAATTCCAAACTTTTTAGAAAAAACACTATTTCACATAGGAAATCTCGTCACACAATCAATGAAGTTGTGTGAATAATTTTAGATTGATTAATTCTTAACACATATCACTATAGGATAGTAGCTATAATTCAGCCAAACATACTTACGTTCATAGTCAGAGGAAGTCCCATAACAAAGAATATCAAACCAGTTATGATATTTATTATAACTCTCTTTGAGGTAAGTTGTTTTGGGAATAAGTCAATAACACCACTGGTTACAGTTTCAAACATACCAAACTGCAATAAAACAGACAGCTTATATTAGTTGTTGTATTTAGTCAAGCCTAAGTCAATAAGCTCTTTTTTAACATAAGCCACGATAAGAGTTTCTATTTAATATTTTTAAAATATTGCCATTATTTTAGCAGTGATTTTAAAAATTAATCCGTATACCAGTCTATTGATAAACAGTTTAAACACAGATGATGTTTTTGCCAAAGTACCAGAATAAAATGGGTTAAGGATTAAAAATCCCAGTCTCATGATTTCTGAAGTGTAGCTTGACATACTATCATGATTATACAGACTAGTTTATACTTTGCTAGTGATAAGTACATGTGAGCTTGAAGCATTAACTCTAAGTACTGATTTTCTAAACAGCAATATTTGAGATGATGATCTGTACCAGTATATCCTTGTAAAAAATAAAGCTAAAGCTTACAAAAGAAGACAAATGGTCCATGATCAGTTAGTTTCTCTAGGGACAGTTTTATCTAGGGCTATTTTGGTTGTGCATGTTTTTTTAATTTGGTTCTGGCACTCAATGGCTTAAGTTTTTAATTGACCATAAATGGGCCTCGTCGCAAGAAAACCTGTCTCCAGGGTTTCTGTCAAAGCCAGTTTCAAACCAGTCTCCTCAGCTACAGAGTCTAGCTAGAAAATTAAAATTTTGCTCGTAGCAAGTCTAGATATGCTACTTTCCAATAAGCGAATAACAAAGGCGGTGATCAGTCTGCGCGGATGCGCAGGCTGGTCTGCGGATTTGTTGTTCGCAAACGACTGAAGACAGGTTTTCTTGCATCAAGGCCCAAATATTAGCTGTTGTTATCCGTGTAATGTCGATTTTAGATTTTCCAGTATTGTGCCAACATAGAAGGCATGTCAATAAGCTTTCATTTCAAATACTTCTTAGCTTGCTGGTTAATGTTTCTGTCGTCTGCATTTCTTATTGTTCTTATGTCTCTCCCCTTCAGGGTCGGGAGACATATTGTTTTCCCCCGGCGTCCGTCTGTCTGTCTGTCACAAATTGAGTCCGTTCTATAACTTGAAAACCGCGTGAGCTCTATTCACGAGCTTTATACAATATTGATCCGCATGAGATGACCTTTGTAACTCTGCCTTTATACTTTTTGAGTTATTTCCCTTTGAACTTTGTGCATCACAAAAATCGTGTCCGCTCTAGAACTTGAAAACCACTTAAGCTATATTCACGAAACTTTATAAAAATATCAATCAGCATAAGATGACGTGCAGAGTGCAAGAATGGTAACACTGCCTTTTATACTTTTTGAATTATTTTCCTTGGAACTTTGCCTATCACAAAAACCGTGTCTGCTCCATAACTTGTAACCCGCTTAAGCTATATTCTCGAAAATTTATACAAGCATCAACAAACATGAGTCAACGTGCAGAGTGCAAGAATAGTAACTCTGTAAATTTCTCTTTGAGTTATTTCCCTTGGAACTTTGTCCATCACAAAAACAATTATCTATGACTATTTTATACCAGGTTATGATTGTGCTTTGTGGTCACCTGCTGGGAAAGGGCTGACCTCTTGGCTCTCGTTTGTGGTGTCTTCTGTGAGTTTGTCACTTTCCCATTGGTATCCTGGGTCAGGTGTGGTACTTGATTGTATCGATTCCTGATCTTTGCAACCTTATTACTTTAACTACATTGACAGATATCTTTACTAGATACGAGCTGATTGTCTGCATGAAATGACTAAAATTTCTGTACGAAATTGTATTAAATGTTTCTGTTTGAAATTGTATTTAATGACTCATGCTTTTGACATCAAAAGGGGGTAGACATCTTTTTTTTTTTGAAAAACAATTCTAGTTATTTCAATAATTGTCTAAGGAATACCTTTAGGCTGCAAATCAGTTTGGATTTACACCCAACTCAACATTTTGTCAGATCAGATATTGATCCAAACTGTTTGCAATGGCTACCAGCAGGCGAAGCAATTTGTCACTAAGAAGAAAAAAATATTCTCGAAACTTTATACAAGCATCAACCAACATGAGTCGACGTGCAGAGTGCAAGAATAGTAACTCTGTAACTTACTCTTTGAGTTATTTCCCTTGGAACTTTGTCCATCACAAAAACAATTATCTATGACTATTTTATACCAGGTTATGATTGTGCAATAGTTAACTACATAGACAGATATCTTTACTAGATACGAGCTGATTGTCTGCATGAAATGACTAAAATTTCTGTACGAAATTGTATTAAATGTTTCTGTTTGAAATTGTATTTAATGACTCATGCTTTTGACATCAAAAGGGGGTAGACATCTGTTTTTTTTCTGAAAAACAATTCTAGTTATTTCAATAATTGTCTAAGGAATACCTTTAGGCTGCCAATCAGTTTGGATTTACATCCAACTCAACATTTTGTCAGATCAGATATTGATCCAAACTGTTTGCAATGGCTACCAGCAGGCGAAGCAATTTGTCACTAAGAAGAAGAAAATAAGAAAATTAAGATGAACTCACCAAACTGTCAAATACGACTGTTACTAACATAAGGAAGAAGAGGACAGACCATAACTGTGGCAATGGCATATGGCTGAGAGCGGTAGGAAAAGCTACAAAAGCAAGCCCAGGCCCTGAAACACACACATAATTAATAAATGAGTAAAGTGTGTCATCTTAACGTTTACCAGTCACACAAAAATTATGGAAGTAGATGAACTTAACCATGTCCCTGTTTTTGTCTGCCCATGGCGCAGTATGTTTGCCTTGTCACAGCCACAATGGGAAATAAAATCTATTACTTGATATTACAAACATTTCAGATTTCCATATCATCTTATGAAATTATCCTTCAGGAAGACACTTTATTTGATGTTTCCAATTTGGTATTTTAACTCTTAAAGCGCCAAGTAAAATGCATCGGAAAAATGACGTCTGCTGAAGTCCTCTGCTGCAAATAATTGCATAACATCACTGACGAATTCAAGTATAGAAGCAAACAGGGTGGACCCTGAACGGACTACAGATTGATCTGGGTCCACACTGTTTGTCATTAAGGCCTCTTAAACATTTCAGCAGACGTGAAAAGCAGACGACTTTTGTTGCAATTGGCGCTTTAAGGGTTTAAAGGTCAACGGTAGAAATTTCTGAATTACTATGCTGGAAGGTTTGTGTTAGTTTTTATCTTTGCAGACAGTGCAGACGCTGCTGAAATGAAGCATTCATCTGGGTCTTCACGGTTTAGTTTACCAAAGTACTTTTTACAGGTATCCAGAGTGAAAAGAGAAAGCTTGTTGCTTTACTTTTATTGTCTTCCTGGTGTCTTGTGGCAGTTAGTATTCTATGGTCGTTCGAAGGCCATTCCTCACAATCAGCGTGTGATTGTGATATTTCTACGTCATACTCGCTTACTTTTTTAATGTGTTTCAATGCATTATAAAGGTAGGCACTGATGTTCGCAGTGAAATGCTCACTACAATTTAAAATCATTTGTATGTATTGACAATCAATATTAATCAAAACTTCTGTGAGTAAAAATGTTGACATGTTCTGGTCCATAAAATCAAACATATGCTTAAGTTGAGAAATAAGAAACTAATTTTTTAATTATGCACTTTAATTTAGAGGCATAAGCATAGCATAACCTCTTGGTTTGGTATAAATGTAAGTTGAACCCATGTCAAAGGGTGACCTCTTTACAATAAAAAGACATAAAATAGCACAATAACTGATTAATGTATATGAGCTGTGACAGGAGATTTTCAACAATGTGGTATGTGTGACCAGCAAAGACTCAGATCAGCCTGCGCATACGCACAGTCTGATCAGAGCCTTTGCTAGTCGCTTGAATACTTAATGATTGTTAAGCCACTGACTGAATATCATTTGGAGTTTCTAAGTTTAAAAGGAGGATGCACAAACTCGTCGGAGTCTACACTAGTCAAAATGCCGCATTGTTGGAAATCAGATGTCGCGGCTGAAATGTACATGTTTTATTTACCTGAAGCAGACGCCACTTCTGTGACACTCATTCCAGATTCCTTTGCCATATACCCAAGAATAGTGAAGACCACGAGACCATTGAAGAAGGAGCTGAATCCAACTGACGCTACACACATTGCAGTTGCCCTAAGAAAGATAAAAAAGCTCTTTATCATGTGAAACCCGTTTTTTCATACATATTGATACAAAAAGTAAGGTATTGTTATTCTTGTACTTTGTCTGTCATAATTTCTATCAAAAGATGTAAAATATTGATCTATATTACTGTCCTTGAAAATTGATTAATTTTAGCAAACAGTGCAGTCCCTGATTAAGTGCCGCCTTATGTGGCATTACATCTGGGTCTTCACTGTTTGCCAAAGTTCATGTGTACCGGTATCCAGTATGAAAAAGGGTTATAGTAACTTGAGACAAGCATTAATTAAGAAATAAGGTGGCCCTAGCAGTGAATTGTTGTATAATAATTCACTGTTTGGAGGTCGGTTCTAAAGAATATCAAATCATGCACACCTACAAATGGCCGACAAACAGTCAATTATTACTCAACAATTCATGCACTAGAGCTGGTCTATTTTGATTCTAACACACAATAAGTGACGTAAACACATTTGTTTCAGATTCTTCCAGCTTTCCGCCAGTGCATTGAAGAAATCCTTCCAATAGATGGACTCTGTCGCACATGTTTACATGAATGTGTAACGTCCTTCACAAGCGTAAAAACGACGTTACACCGTCTGATGCCACGATGGACGTCATTTTGCAGTAACAATTGACGTCAGCTAGTCCGCGCTTTCCACGCGCTTTCAAAACTGTGACTATATCTATTGATATAACACTTTCTTTTGCATTGGCTCTATAGGTAAGGTGTGTAGAATAAATATTTTATAACGTTTATATTATCATTACACATAATATACATGGTACAAAAACAAAAACAGAAATTCGTTTATTATACTAATCTTGATAAGAAAAGCATTTAATCTTATTTTGTAATGAAGAAATGTATTTTTAGTTCATCACTGTAGCATGTCTGTCAACCTTCTAACTTATCATATCCATATCGGATAAAATTATTCTTTTTAGCTGATATAGTATTTATGTTTGTCTGTATTTGTGTTTGTGTTTTACCTTCCAGTCCACAATTTCGCAGTCATGACACTTTTCATGAGTTGAACCAGTACTAAGCAGGTACTTTTACCAGCATAGACGTCAAATTACCAGTCCAACCCAACAACACTGAATAGTTTTTTTCTGCTTGAATTCATACTTTAGCAAGAAGTGAAGAAACAGATAAAATGCCAGCCATATCTATACTATATTTGCTATAATAAACAAAATTCAAGGACAAACAATTGTCATTGTTTTGTGCTGATGTTTTACGTCCTAGTCAACAGCATTTAAGTAATGTTGGGATGTTTTCTTGTGTTCAACCAGTACTTATCAGAGGCTAACGTGTCTTGCTGAAAGGCACAGCGCAGTACTTCTAGTGAGTCTAGAGATCTTTAGTCTAACCTTTACTACTGAGCCACTACGCTCACTATGACCCTTGGTATATTCAACAAACTCCCCCAAAGGATATGGAAGAAGCCATCAGTTTACAAAGGGTAAACTATATGGGCTGAGAATAAGGCCCATATCCATTACTACTTTGCTCACGATCTTCAGCTTATTTTATTAGGGTAAAATCTATATATTTCATTTACTTTGCTGAAATTAACTAAACCATTTTCATTCCAATATATTAATATTTACATGTTGATATAATAAGTATGGATTATTCAACATATAACATTTTAGGTCCGGTGGATTCAGATGAGAATGTGCTTGATTATATTCTACGGACGGAGCGACATGCGAGCCATTGCTATACTAATAGCTCATCCATGAGTCTTCTGCTCAGGTGAAAGAAAAATATATGTGTTTCAGGTTTTATGGGTTCTAAAGGAAAGCATAATACCGCTAAAGCCGGTGCTAGGGGGCGTGAGAATTGTTGCAGTTTCCATTAGTTCTCATGAATAGACTCAATAAAACAAAGTCTGATGTTTTCTTATATTTTAGGTTCTCTATTTCCAAGGGATCCGTTTTTTCCAGATTATTTAGCAATCCTATCCATAATTTTTTTTCTGGGCCTGAAGGTTGTACTGTAATGGTTGGACAACCTAGGAATTATGCAGTATTACAAGGCTGTTTGCAGATGATAGCTCACTTTTCTATTCTACAGCACACATTGATGACATAGCTGGTATAATTAACCATGATATGCAGTTGTTGTCAAACTGGGCTAGACAGTGGCTTGTAATATTTAATCCCCTGAAAACTGAAGCTGTTTTATTTACTCTTAAAAAGATAAACATCTTACCACAACTTGTTTTTGATAATATTCCAATTAATTTCGTAGATAGCCACAAACATCTTGGTGTTACCTTCAGTAGTACAGGGCAGTGGCATTCTCATATTGAAAAAATTGTCCTATCGGCGACTAAAATTTTGGGAATAATGCGTAAGCTAAAATACTCCATTAGTAGAAATGCTCTCAATCAAATGTATATGTCCTTTCTTTTACCAGTTGTAGAATATGCCTCAGTTGTATGGGATGGATGCTCAGAACAGGACTCACAAACTTTACAAAAAATCCAAAATGAGGCCGCCCGCCTTGTTACAGGATTAACTAGATCTGTGTCATTAGAAAACTTGTTCAAAGAATGTGGATGGACAACTTTGTCAAAAAGAAGGCAGCAACATAAACTCTCTTTCATGTATAAGGTAAATAATGGCATTGTACCTTCATATATACAAGATTTAATTCCTCCTTTAGTTAGTGAAATTTCAAATTACCCTTTGAGAAATAATAGAAATATATCGGTGCCCTTCAACAGAACTAGTATCTCACAAAAATCATGTATTCCTTCTTCCATTAGACTTTGGATCTCCCTTGAAGATGATTTAAAAAATCTATCAACATTACAAACCTTTAAAAAACATATTATTTCAAGTTTCAATAACTCATGTGTTCCTTCTCACTTTACTATAGGAAATAGATATATTTCTGTATTGCATGCACGACTTCGAAATAATTGCAGCAACCTTAATAATGACCTTTTTAGAAATCATCTCCGTGATAATCCTTTATGTGATTTGTGTGGCATGATAGAGGACGCCATCCACTACTTCTTTCATTGTAGAAAGTTTACAATAGAAAGGCAGGTTTTTAATGACACAGTTAGAGTTTTCCAACCATTAAGTATTGATATGATTCTATGTGGTAATTTTAATTTGAATATGGAAAACAATGTAGTCTTGTTCAGAGCTGTCCACAGATATATACATGCTACTAAGCGTTTTAAAACCAGTTGACTCTTTGTTTGAAGTTTTCCTTGAAACATATTTTGTATATTAATAAGTATACTTATGACCGATTTGTTCTATTCCCAAGTTGAAGGGGTTCCAGGCAGTCGTACTATTATTTTTGTTTTTGTTTTTTTTTTCCTTTTTTTCTTTTAATTATCCAATATTAATTACTTACTTATTTATTTATCTACTATTCTGATGTTCGAATTTTTCTTCTTTCATATATATTTATCTTCATTTATTTATTTATTTCCTTATTTATTTATTTATTTTCATTTTTTTATTCATTTATTTATTTATTATTTATTGATTATTTCCTTTATATTTATTTGCTTATTTATTTATTTATTTACTTATTTATTTATTCTGATATAGTCTTGTTCATGTTACTATCTGTTTTGCTTTGATTACAACTTGTTAAGTTAACATATGCGTTTGTATATATAGCCATGTTTATAAGCTATTGTGTATATATAGAATGTAGGGGAAGGGTCAAAACTAATGTTGTGAGAACTTGTGACCCAACCCCATTGCTGTAAATATTTTGGCAATAAAATATGTTTAAACTAATTATGCAGTAAAATATAGAAGATGTGGTTAAAAGCTGTAACTAATGTATGGACCAAACCTTTCTTTAGAAAGTTATAAACTTACAAAGAACAATACAACAATTGATAGATGAAAGTGTAAAAAAGACTTTTACAAACTATTTTGACAAACGCAGAGGTTAATAAAGACAAATATATATACATAGTTTTATGTGCTGAAACTAACTACATATTATGGCCTTATGCATATTGTAACATGCAATTTAAAATATCATTTTGTATGATCTCACACAAAGCAGTTGAGATGGAATTAATTATTTTTAAACAGCTATACCATGATATATAAATGTAGATTTAAAAGTACCTCTTCATGCCCCTAATTTTATAAAAAAAGATTTGTAAGTTTAAATGGTTACTGTCCAAAGGACTACACAAAAATAGGTATTATATATATATATGTGTGAACTATATATATATATATATATATATTTGTAAGCATTTAAGTTTATTATGTTGTTCTATAGTGAAATGTGCTACTTTATAAGAGACATTGTGTATTGTTTATTTGAAACAGAAGAGTTTGAAAACTTTCTAAGGTTAGTGGTTAGTTGATTTAAGAAGTTATTTATATATAAAAAGTTCACAGTCATACTATTTTAGCGAGATATATTAAGGTGGTTTTTAACAGAATCTCTAGTAAAAGGTAGGGACAGTAGATGTATATGCCTGAGTACACTGTGTTATTAAAATAATAGATATACTGCTTATAAATATTCATCTTATCACATGTCAACATATTTGTTTACACATTTCAGTCATGTTGGGGTGTTTTCCTGTCTTCCTGGGTTGAACCAGTACTGACTGAGCAGAGGATAAGCTGTCTTACTCAAAGGTTCCTGTGAGTATCATCACATGTCAACATAATCTTTGCATCTGATTAACACATTTCAATCATGTTTTGATGTTTCCTGTCTTCCTGGGTTGAACCAGTACTGAGCAGGGGATAGTTTTCTTGCTCAAGGGTTTCTGTGAATCTTGAACTACAACCCTTCGATCCTTAGTCTAATACTCTATCACTGAGTCACTGCGCTTCATAAGTAATAATCTGCTTTACCTCTCATTAAATAGAGAATACGCACATGAATACACAATCTGATTCATCGCCATGATCTTTTACTGATTATACTATGGCATGCAATCTTTTTCAAGATGCTTGAAATAAAAAAAGTCATTTATAAAGAATGTTTTGTACAAAACATATATAATACTTTTATTTTCTTTTCAAATTAATATGAGCGTACATTTCAAATAGACAAAAATTGACAGGATTAATGCCACTTTTAGATGGTTTCATTGTTTTTAATTTAAACTTGTTGGATCCAATTTACCAAAAGCAATCGACCACAGGCCTGCAATTGGAGGACAATGAATATTGAAGATACAATGGACATATATTTTATATAATTAACATCGGTCTGGTAAACTAATTCATGCCTAGGCACTCCATTAATTTAGAGTTTTATAAAAACAGGAATCTGTATATAAATTACACTCCCTCCATATTTTTGGTAGAGAGGGAGAGAGAGTAGATATTGACAAATCTAATTGATCTCTGTCAAGAGTCTTAAACTTGTTTTAACATTTTGTATTCTGGTGGATATTCCCATACAAAAAAATACAATATGGATGGGATTGTTGTATAGTTTAAGTGGTCCTAACGCATTGCGATGGCCACCTGAAAATTCTATATGCTTCTTTATTTTGATTGCGTCTAAAGCCTAGCTGTGCCTTTTTCATTTGTACTGTCATACACTCGTGATTCATAATCCATGGTTTTCTCATAATGACCTACTGTGACACAAAGGCAAACATGAGTGGACTGGAATCAGGCGCCACAATATTTGCGGCGCCGGATTCGGGTCCTCAATGTTTTGCCCTATCAATTTGTATTCGATCTAAGATAAATAGATCTGGGCCGAACATAGTTATGTCATTTGGGTACCAAACTCGCCATCAAAATCCTCAAGTACGTCCAATTCAAACGGCGACGGATCAGCGCCCTCCCAACGCTAAAACGTTGTGAGGATGCTCCTACGACGCTAGTTTGTCTGCAGAGCTCACTCGCAAGCATATCTCAGTAAACCTATGTTTTCGGTCATTCCTATGAGCTGCAAGTGCACTGAGTTTATATCTTGTCTCGAAACTAAGAACTCTGACCATTGTAGTTGCTGAAACTGTTGTCTAATGATATCAAACAGCGCAGTTTCAGATAGGTGGTCGCATTCTGCGGCATCTTATCAGAGCCTTCACTGTTTGCAAATTCTCGAAACTAAAGCGCCAAATGGATCAACATGTCGACATGTTTCTAACAGGTAAGGGTAATATGTATATACTGTTTTCATGTTGTACTTGCTTAGAACTGCTAGTCACACACTTCACATGCTCATTAGAGAATATGTTTCTTACAAAGCAAAAAGTGCTGACGTTTACAATGTACCGTTCAGGATCGTCACTGACTGCATTTCAAAATGGGTCAAAAGAGACGCCATTTCAATACTTTTGTTGCCTGTCTCTGCGCACGCTCTGCTAGTTGGTATTGACCGGTATACTTCTGCATCGAGATTGGCAGAGCCACCCGTGGTGGGTATAAAAAAAAATTTTTTTGAATAAATCTGGCAACGTATACTACCCGAAATAATTGAAGGAACACAATATGTGTTCCTTCAAAAATTTCGGCAGTGTAGCATGTTTAAACACCAAATTTTGCTGCTGTATAACTTCTGCACCGAGGTCGGTAGAGCCACCCGTGGTGGGTATTACAATTTCTTAAAATACATCTGGCAGCAAATATGCCAGAATGTATACTGCCCGAAATAATTGAAGGAACACGATACGTGTTCCTTTAAAAATTTCGGCAATGTAGCATGTTTAAACGCCAAATATTGCTGCTGTATAACTTCTGCATCGAGGTCGGCAGAGCCACCGGTGGTGGGTATTACAATTCTTTTAAAATAAATTTGGCAGCTAATATGCCAGAATGTATACTGCGCGAGATAATTGAAGGAACACAATAAGTGTTCCTTCAAAAATTTTGGCAGTGTAGCATGTTTAAACGCCAAATTTTGCTGCTGCATAACGGGTTCTTACTACATGTGGTCGTCACCATTAAAATGTACTGATGCTGCTACCATTGATCCTTCTCAACCTGAAAGCTGCAAGCCGGAACTTTGGCAGACAGTGGGGGCCCCGATGAAATGCTGCATCGTGTGGCATTTTGTCAGGGTCTCCTTTGTCTGAAAATACTGGTAAGACATCATTATTTAGATAATCACCTTTTGAAATGCACATCTGATATTTGAATACTCGCTCAGTCGGCGCGCTCGAATGAGATGTATTTAAGGTCACTTTGTTATTAATGTCACCATTAAAATGCCCTGATGCTGATACTATTAATCCTTCTCAACCTGAACGCTGTAAGCCGTAATTTGGCAGACAGTGGGTGCCCTTATGAAATGCTGCATGCTGTGGCATTTCGTCAGGGTCACCTTTGTCTCAAAGATTGGTAAAACATCATAATTTAGATAATCGCCTTTTAAAATGCACATCTGATAATTGAAAACTTGCTCCGCCGGCGCGCTCAAATGAGAAGTATTAAAGGTCACTTTGTTAATAGATACGACGCTATAAGTCAAATGTAGTTCACTTATTGCCACTGTTAAAATGCTTCATAGAGTATTAACTGTAAACTCACAAGGAAACCACTGTCTTGGTTGCTGAATCAAGCTACCAGTATGACTTCTTTACATTTCTTTCCTCTTCATCTCTCTATCTATGCTATCTTTTCTCTTCTCATGTCTGACTCCTTTATGTTTGTCGCAACGCAAATTGCTTTTAGAGCTTGTGTAAAATGCCTTTTGTATGATACAACAGGACTGCCACCAGACCTTATTTTGATCTATCTTTTACTCTTATTATCTAGTACATGAAGCCGTTTAGATATTTCACAGACGGTCTTGGTGGCTGCTTTGGTGTATCATGCTCATTGGATCTCGGTACAAAAAAGTCAGTATCATTCCGGAAAACTCACTTACTCCTAATCAGCTTGTTATGTTTCAATGTTCTGAAACCGTCTCATGACTTTGTGCCTCTCTTCTGTCTTCTGACGCATATACAACATTGTAATGAGGTGTACAGAAATATCAGACACCCACGCAAGATTTGCCTGTCATATAAAAACAAGTACTTTACATACTACTGCTTTACTTCTCTTATTTTCATTGTTCTACACGTATGGCTTTTTATGCTGATTTTACTAAGCGGTGACGTTGAAGTAAATCCAGGTCCAGACTCTGTCGAAAGCAACACTGATTCCAGTGACATTTTATCCTCAGCATCATTAAATTCGTTATCTAATCACCTCAGTATTTTGCATCTTAATATCCAAAGCTTACTTCCTAAAATAGACCTTATACGAGGTGAAGCCATTGCACATGACATACTCATCTTTACAGAAAGTTGGCTGAAACCCACCATTAACGACGATAGCATACATATTGAGAACTTTCTTCCTCCATTTAGGACAGACAGATGGGAACGTCCAGGTGGAGGAGTGATTGCATATGTTAGGGATACACTTTCTTGCAAACGGCGCACAGATTTAGAGATTCGTGGAGTTGAGGGTCTCTGGCTCGAGATAAATATCAAGGCAAAAAAGATTTTAGTGGGGGGATTTTATCGACCACCAAACAGCAACGTAGACTATTTCAACCTGATTAAAGAAAGCATAGGCAGGGCCTGCAATACAAATACAATCGATATAATCATCACGGGGGATTTTAATTTCGACATTTCAAAACCTCAAAATAGGATATCTGAACTCACTCACGAATTCAATCTTACTCAGTTGATAACGGAACCCACACATTACACAGAGACATCATCATCAATAATTGATATAATTCTGGTTCGCAACAATACAAACGTTTTGTGCAGTGGGGTTGCTGATTCCTTCATTCCTGAACAGGTCCGATATCACTGTCCAACTATAGTCATACTCAAATTCTTAAGAGCATACATACCTACATATAAAAGACGAATATGGAACTTTAAAATGGCTGACTATGAAAAATATAAAAAAACACCTATCAGAGTCAAATATTCTCGAAAAAATTGAAAATGAAAATAACATAGACAAAAATGTACAATACATATCAGATGCAATCACAAAAGCAGCCGAAAACTCAATACCAAACAAAATAATCACTGTTAGACCAAACGACCCTCCATGGATAACATGCTACATTAAACAACTTATAAGAAAAAGGAAACTAGCATTTAGGCAGCACAAGAAAACAAATAATATCCATTACTGGAACAAATATAAAAACCTAAGAAACAAAGTAATCAGTGAGTTGAGAAAATCAAAACAAACTTATCATGACAATCTTGATAAACTTTTATCTTCCAGCGATTGCAATTCAAAAACTTTTTGGAAAACATCAAAACAAATCCTTAATATAGGACAGATTTCCACTAGCATACCAACTCTTCACCATAATAGCACCTATGCAGAGAGCGATCTCGAAAAAGCTAAAATGTTAAATACATACTTTGCATCACAATCTGTCGTTGATGATACAAACACACAATTGCCTCCTATTCCACATATGGATCATTCATTAGAGTCCATAACTATCACAACCCAAGACGTCAGCGATGTCCTTCAACATCTTGATATAACCAAAGCATGTGGTCCAGACTCAATTAGCCCTCGTTTGCTGAAAGAAGGGTGTCATATTCTTGCTCACCCTTATTCAATTATTTTCAACCGCTCTCTTGAACAAGGATACTTCCCTTCGTCATGGAAAGACGCTAACGTCACCCCAATTTACAAAAAAGAAGACAAATCACAACCTAGCAATTACAGACCTATATCACTTCTGAGCATTGTTGGTAAAACGATGGAACGCTGTGTGCACAAACACCTCTACAATTATATGGTTACAAACCAACTCTTAACACCCTTACAGTCTGGATTCAGGGAAGGTGATTCCACCACCAATCAATTACTCCATACATATCATACAATTTGCGAAGCTGTAGACAAAGGCAAAGAAATAAGAGCAGTATTTTGTGATATCAGTAAGGCTTTCGACAGAGTCTGGCACAAAGGACTACTTTACAAATTGCGTTGCATGGGGTGCTCAAATCGTATTGTCAATTGGTTTGCAAGCTATTTATCTAAGCGTAGACAACGTGTTGTTATTAATGGTCAATCATCAGACTGGGTTTTCATTTTGGCTGGGGTCCCACAAGGATCGATTCTTGGCCCTCTTTTATTTCTCATTTACATTAATGATATAGTCAAACACATTGGATGTTCTATCCGCTTGTTTGCTGATGATACAAGTTTGTATATCATTGTGGACTGTCATCTTCAATCGGCCAATCTTCTTAACACTGATCTGCAAACTATCTCTGACTGGGCTGCTGCTTGGCTTGTCACTTTCAATCCCCTAAAAACACTCTCAATGATTATTTCGCGCAAGCGCAATCCTGTATTCCACCCTCCCCTCTTTATGAATGGTACACTGATCAAGAACACTTCTTACCATAAGCACCTTGGTCTAACTTTTTCTAATTCTGGAACTTGGGACGAACATGTCAAATCTATCTCAGAAAAATCCTGGTCTAGGCTAAACCTGTTAAGAGCTCTCAAATTTAGGGTTTCGAGAAAATCTTTGGAAAAAATGTACTTTGCATATATACGTCCTCTCTTGGAATACAGCGATGTTGTTTGGGATAATTGTTCTCTGGAGTCAAAAAAGCTACTAGACGCTGTCCATGTGGAAGCTGCACGAATTGTTACAGGAGCGACAAAATTGTGCAGCATTGAGAGATTATTTATGGAACTTGGTTGGGAATCGCTACAAACTAGGAGAAATAAACATAAACTTACAACCTTCTACAAAATTATGCATGGCCTAGCTCCAACCTATCTTTCAGATCTTATCCCCCCTATTGTTGGCCAATCAAACAACTATGCTCTCAGGAATGCAGATCATATTCAGGGCTTCAGATCAAATTCTAACTTGTTCTCAGACTCTTTCTTTCCATCTACCATCAAAGCATGGAACAGCCTTCCAAATGAGGTAAGGGAGATGACTTCTGTATCAGCATTTAAAAACTATTTAAATAGAAACAAGCTTCAATCCCCATATTACTTTCATGCAGGATCGCGCTTAGGTCAAATCCTACACGCCAGACTGCGAATGCAATGCAGTGCTTTACATGCAGACTTGTATCGCAAAAATATAGTCGAAAGCCCTTCTTGTCAGCACTGTGGAGGTTTTGAAAGTGCTTATCACCTATTTTTTCATTTGCCCCGCATATGCAGCTACAAGAAGTTATCTCCCCGATAACCTTCATGAATACTCCCTAAAGGATCTCTTACATGGCACTGAACACGGCACAGTTCATGAGAATGAAACATTATTCTTAAAAATACAGGATTTCTTAACGAAGTGTGGAAGATTTAATCCTTAATCATAATATACGTCATAAGACATGAATTGGCAAAGAAAGGAGTCAGACTACTTTGTATATATGCTAGCATTTGAAGATGTAACTACATTGTACATTGTAAAGCGGATCAACGCTCTCTCTCTCTCTCTCTCTCTCTCTCTCTCTCTCTCTCTCTCTCTTTCTGCTATTCCTACTAATTCTTTTATGTCCATTACTATACTATAACTTTATTTTGTTCACTTCTCATTTATTCAGCGACAATGTGCATCTAAATATCTAAAGGGAGATGACAACATATAAGCTTAACGCTTACCGTCAAATCCTAGAAATATTGTATGTATGTATATATCATAATATGTTAAAAGTACTTTGAATAAAATATTGTTTAAACCAAGTGGTCACAGGTAGAAATCTCCAAATAATTATATACTTCAGTCCGTAAAGATTGCATTTATCTTAACAAACAGTGACGGTCCTAATGAAATGCCACAATATGCAGCTATTTCATCTGGGTAATCACTATTTGCCAAAGTACCCATAAAGGGATTTCCAGTATACATAGGGTAAATACACTATCTATTAGGTTTAACACATCAAGCAATTACAATGCCTATCTTAAAAGCTCACACATAAACCTTATGACGCAAATAAGCTAAAACTTGTCCGACAATGTAATTGCTAAGAGTAAATGACTGATTAAATTTTTTTCATCTAGACTGGCTCCCGTCACCAGTAATGACTCCAATTTAAAGATATCTTTCACTGATTCTTTAATCTAATGACTGCTGAGTTTGAAGAAAAGACAACTCTGGTGTGATTTGGATTGTTTCTCATGATCAGTTTTATTAACATATTTATATGCATGAGCATCGACCGGGAGCCATACCTGTGTACATCATATGCATGTTACATTCTTTTTCTGTCTGAATTTTTACATGCCTTCTAAAGTAAACATGCCTGCTAAAGCTAACATTTAACATTACATTCTGTAAAAAGTGGAAAGAATGTAAAATGAAAAGAATACTCATACTGTTTAATGAAACCGTTATAAATACGTTCACTTTTTCCTGTGTGACCAAGATTACCGATTGATGGCAAAGGCAATATTCTAATGATTTATGTATCATGTAAGATTTTTGGTCATTCGTGGATAAAAATCTTTGTTCTTTTAGACAAACATACGAGGGTTGTCCAAGAAAGTCGTAGACTTTTGTCATAACGCGAGACTGTGTATCAGGAATTCTATGAAATTTGTATGATATTTTTTATATACATCGCATAAACATTTTGCACAAACATGGGTGGAATCACAGTTTAGATAACAATGTTATCAACCTTTACTTGAATGTGTGTCAGTGTGTGTGGAGCACGTCGATTTTTAAAAGATAAAATTCAGCTAGTCCAAATATTAGTGTACTTGACTAAATTTCGCAGTTGTATTTCACACAACGTATTACCTCCTCAACAAGGGACTACTCAAAGTATAGTGTTGAAAATATGAAACATTTCCCACTGTGGGCATTGATTTTATAGAAGATTTATCATGCCTACTACATTTTTATTTTTCAGTAAATACAAACGTTTTAAGAACGGTGCGACACTAAAAATAGACTTTCAATATAATTTAGCTAATTAAACTCATGAAATCACGTTCTTCTTATGTTTACTGATTGGCTGACTAGTCACTAGTATCGTAAAATGGATTACATGCAAAACTATTTTAGTAATACCAAAAACACGCTCATTTTCGTCATTTTAACTGAACACATGTTATTTTGCTGTCAGTTATTTTAATAGTAAATATATTTCTCGTATGAACTCTTAACACACGCTGCACACGCTGACACACAGTCAAGCAAACGTTTATAACGTGGTTATTTAAACTGTGATTCCACCCATATTGGTACAAAATGTTTATGAAATGTACACAGATATATATAAAAAATCATACATATTTCAGAGAATTCCTGATACACAGTCCCATGTTATAACAAAAGTCTACGACTTTCTGGAAAAACCCTCGTAGTTGCTTAATATGAAAATATGAAAAGGTTTCAAGGTCATTAGGATAGATGCTCCCATGGAGAAGCCTTTAATGGTACTCTTCCTTATATTGGCATGACAGCTATCATGTTAACATTACGCTTTCATGTAAGTTCATTCTAAAAAAAATAGAGATAATTCATATAGACAAGCACACGTGATTTGGGAACTTATTATATTTCGTTTAAAGAGTGTTTATATAAATGAAACACATCATGCGAAAACATGTTTTATGACCAAATCAGCAAGTAGAGTGCACAATCTGATCAGCTATATTATTATTGGCTATCATGATCGTATAATAGCTATACATGATACATATAAATACGCACGACTAAAGCTTATCCCACCGTTAAATACCTTTGTTAATTCTCAACTCAGCTAAGTATGACATATCCTGCTAATAAATGTTTAAGTGCCAACGATTGTTGGCGTTTTAACATTTATTATCAGGATAAAAACAACAACTGAGAGATCTAAAACAAACAAAATATTCATGTTTCAGCATTTTAGTTTTCATGAGCAGTTAAAATTTCATGTTCAGTTTAGCTGAGCATGAAACGAGTTGTATAACCTCGGGCCTTGCCTCAATGCCAGAGCAGGCTGGTTTAGGCTTTAACTGGTTGCAGCTCCAATTGGCTGATTTCGCACAATGTGCCGAAATTATATAAGCATGCTTTACCTTTATGTCTTACCAGAAAGATTTTTGGTGAAACCTGTTGTAAGAAGCCATGGTGATGACTCCTCCCCAAGTTGGTCCAAGTGAATAAAATACCTGAATGGCAGCTTCAAGCCAGACCTGGAAAAGAAATAAAAACATAATGTTAAAAACAATTCATGCTAAATAGTGAATTGCAATGGAAATAACATACGAAATAGTAATTTAAAAAGCAAAAACTGAGCCAATTCCATAATTAACCTTTCTTTTACATCTTAGGTATAAACCATAAAAAGATAATTAGTAAAATATCTTAAATCTAAAAAAAAACTAGGAAATATTTTATAGCATACCAAATTATTTTATATAAAGAATATTCAATGTTGTGCATAAAACTATTGTGCTTCAACATAGTATTTCACCATTTCAAACAGAAATGCATATGTTCAGCACATTGAACAAACCTTATATTACGTGATTTATGAGGCAAATGCGGTGTATGTGTGTGTTTGAGGGAGGAATTAATAGTCTACCCGTTTATAAAAAATCCACTGTAGATTCTCAACAACTAAGTACTTTTTTGTTTGCTTGTTAATTTTATAAGCATTTTTTGCTCATGTTATTAACCCATATAAGAGAAGCATCCTTTTGTTCGACATTTGCAAACAGTGCAGACCCAGACCAGATGCTACAAAACGCTGTCTCCGCTGTTTGCTTAAAGAATGTTCTATAAAAAATTGAATAAAAAAGAGAAATGCCACACAACAATCCTCAAAACGGAAATGCACTTGTCCAATTAATAAGTATGGGAAAACTCATTTTGCTTAAATGGGTTAATTAATCACTTTTACAGTGGAATAACATGGTCATTTAAGTACTTTAGTTTTGGTTGAAATCGTAAATACTTTGAATTAATCCTTATTACCTGTATTTGGGGCTTAGTCACATGTGTTATTTGAGATGCCTGGAAATATATTTCTTGAAAACATCGACTGGATTGAGGAAATCATATAATGCATTTGCTTACTCTTTCGCATGACACATTTGTAGGAGCTACAGGGAATGCCTTTTATTCCTATCCAAACAGGTTAAGTAATGTTTTATACAGTAGCTTCATTCTGGAATACGTACATCATGTATTATGATAAATCTGCCTGACTCCCTGCTTTATGGATTTGTCAATATAAAACAATGTTTTGAACTTGTAATCGCTGAATCAAGCACACAAAGTTGTGTTTCATATTCTGGTCCTTCAGGAATATTGGGTTCTGACCGAAAGCAGAATACGGCGTAAGCCGGTGCTAGGGGCATGAGAATAAAATCGAGTCTGCTGTTTTCTAATAATGTAGATTCTCTGTGTTTCTAAAGGATCCATTTTTCAAGAGTATTTGGATTATTCAGCAAACTCTGCATTTAAGTAGTTACTAGTTGAATCAAGTTTTCTTGCCTCGAAAGGGCTAAAGTCACATTGCCGATGGGTTCATTGGTTACATGTACGTTTGTAATCTAGACCTAATAATCTTATTTATATGTTTTGCAACTAATGTTTGTACTCTATTACCCACTTGAGAGTCAAATGATAAATATTCTTTACAGTACAGACATATGAAAATATAGCTTTCACGGTAATATGGCTCAGTTTTTGCTTAGCTTAAAGGGACTGATATTTAAAAAAAGCCATATCCAAAAGCATAAACTTCTATATAACACGATGCATAGTATGGTTACTTTTAAGTTAAAAAATGCAATTATAAAAAAACGTTATTATGTACAAAAACATCTAAGTGGCTGGCATAATATATGTCATAAGTTTTCAATACCAAGCTGATAAATGTATTTAGTTAAAAGAAATCTATATCTGACTTAAATGTTAAATAACGTTAGCTTGGTCCATAATTGCGCAGTTTTTTATATTTGTAAATTGTTTTCTTTTTGAAAACATGAGACATCGGACATACAATCAAGAGTTTGATTAAATATTTCTAGCATCAAGATCTAGAGAAAAATAAAGTGACTTTTAAAAGTTGCAGCAAGATGAATGTTCTGAAAACCCATGACATATACATACAACAAGTGTTAAAATAATAGTTTTACTTCCTGGAATTTCTGAAAAAGTTAACTATTTTTCTAAGACTATTAAAGCTTTGCTACTAATTTATATGATTTATGTACAGATGCAGTCCCTTTAAATATTTCTGAAAATGATTTGACATTAAATAAAGAGTTTGATTCACAAAAGGATACATAAGATCATGCCATATGCCATAATTGTAACTGAAGGATTTTGAACATATAATGTTATTGTTGTGTTACATGCGCGGTCCAGAAAGTTTTTTCAGAGGGGGTCCCATTTTGACAGCGTTCTTTTTTTCGTTTTTTTAGTTGATGAGTAGGTCCAAATGCCACTTAAATCAGGCCATCATCGGCAAGCAAGCGAAATTAAATTGCGTATCGCTGGCGTGCTTATGATGGCCCACCATTGAATGCTAGCTTGGTAGCTTTGTGATTGTTCAGGTGATCCGAACCAGTACAGAACAGAACCCTATATTTTTGTGATTATTCAGGGGGGTCCAGAACCCCCTGTCCCCTCCTTCCTCTGGATCCGCCCATGTGTTAGATAAGATTGTTTTGCCTGATTATGTAAGAACTGTTCAGTTTTTGTAATTTTAAGTAGATATCCAATATGTGACTTTCCAAATTATGTCAACATTGATTATTTAATTTTTTAACACTTTTCAACACTGCGTGTCTGATCATTGATCTGAAATGACAGAGAATGATGAAACAATGTGTTGAAAATATGAGCTGTGACATGTGATTTCCAATAATGTGGCATTTTGACAAGTGTAGACGAGCCTGTCCAGCCTCCTTTTAAGCTTAGAAACTCCAAATGATGTTCAGTCAGTAGCTTAACATTCATAGGATCTTCAGGCGACTAGCAAAGGCTCTGATCAGACTGCGCGTATGCGCAGGCTGGTCTGAGCCTTTGCTGGTCGCACATACCACATTGTTGGAAATCTCATGTCACGGCTCATATGTCTTCGTGCTTAAAACATCAGCAAAAACAAAATATGACAAAAAACAATCTTTATTAGGATCTGCCACATATCTATATAGACATTTTGTACATGAACACAAACCGTCTTATATATGCATATGATGTGAAGTTTCTATCAACGTAAGAAAAAAAGGAATTAAACAGGAAGCTATGTACACCTTTGTGAATCTACCTCTTAACAGTATTGAACTTGTCTCTAGACTTTTTCTTATGTATTTGCTGTATCTATAATTTTAGATATGGAAGTGTAACCAAATTGACCGTTTGTAAGCAGCTATCTTTCCATTTACATAGTTAATCTACACTTCTTTTTATTCTTTTGTATAAAATCACCAGCATGAATTTAAAAACAAAGTTCAGAGTCAAGTTCTATATGCAGGGTCGCAACGTATTTTTGTGGTTGTTTGGGTTTTTTTTTTGCATAATGTGACCACTTGCGCGATTTTGAGACTGTTAATAGTTAACATGATATGGACAATATTTTTTGTATAAACGCATGCCCAGAAGAATGCAAATGTTGATAATCACTAAAAGCAAAAATAATATGTCAGGATTTGTAAGCCTTTAAACATGATAATAATTTCTCAATACTGTGCACTAGGTCACCTATAACAACATCCTAGATAAACAAATTTAAAAGGGCAATATCTGAAAATGTTGACATAAAATACGTTGCACCCTGTTTATGGATTTGCCTACAACAGTTTGTATTAAAATGTGTGTGTTTTAACTTTTGATACAACAAAACGCAAAAAGTAATAGAAATACCACATGTTTCCTCCACTGCCAATTGAAGAACCTTTGCAGGACCCCACTGCACGCTCATCCAGATATTGGGGGCCGATCTGCACAAGGAGACAGTTAGAGGGGCTGACCTAAATGTACACAAATAATCAAAACATATTAGGATCCTAGGAATTCACTAAGCATAACAGACTCACTTATATAATTTATTCTCTCATTGTACGAAAAGCGTACTATGTAAATAAAGTGTTTGTTTGGTCAATGCCTTATCACCCAAGCATGGAATGTATGGCTGGTGCTCAAACCAATAGGCTTCATATCATGGTATGTACTGTGTAACAGTATCCAAACGATTGGACACATTAACAGAGTAATTTAAAGCATAAAGCGCCACCTACAATTTGCAGCAGACGACAATTTCAATTTTGCTGCTTTTTCAAAAATAACAAATAAGGCATGATATTTCATCAGAATCTTTTGCTGGCAGACGATTCTAAAGAAATACCATACCTTATTTTATTCAAAAATAAATTAGGAAAGTTGTCACAAAATGTGTTTTCTGCTGCAGTCAATATGAGCGCTTCAAGAGTTAGAACATTTTGTAACGACTTACAGTAAGGCTTGTTGGGGTGCATCACAAAATTAAGCCTTCACGGGGCTTTTAGTAATCAAGTAGTGTTGTGCTAAGTAGATTGCACTGAACATTACAGCAACAATTTTAACCCAGTTTCCTATGGGAAAAGGCAAATGCGTATAGCATTCTTTAATTACTTGGACACGATCATTAAATGATCAAGTATGTGCCATACTTTATGGATACCTTTCGACTTACCAGACGACTAAAGAATGTTTTTAGGCCCTGCATTTGGGGAATGCTGAAAATGCATAATAAAAGTCAACAAGTTAATATTAATGACATACAGAAATCTGTTTCCCAATTTATTTGGTTGATAGAATGCTTCACTGAACCATGTGTATGATAAAAAATCAACATTCAAAAGAAATCATATGAATAAATTGTATTTATAAGTGAGTAGATTTTTATCCCAGTACTCAATTTGAATTGTATGATTTCAAAAAGTGTTGTGTCCAGATTCATGTTTTGATCAAGTGCAATAAAACGTTGCATTTCATGAATGTTTTCAAAACTATAATTATTTTAATTGAGATCCTACGATTAATGTCTGATAAAGATGCAAATGAAATATATTGTGTAAGTTGCCCAATACTGAAACTATTTTAGAATATAATCACCAAGACAACTCCATCATTGTATCAAATCTCAATATTAATGTGAGGCATTAGGAAAGAAACCTGACAAATCACTTTTCATTTTTTGAAAGAAACAAAAAGTATTCACTGTAAAATAATTTGAATATGTTTGTATATTGATTTTATTTTGATTATATTTCTTACATGACTCACTCGCATTGTGTTGTAATATAAATGATAAATTTTCGATATTAACAGGTTCATATTAGGGATGACCTATCAGTTATGACCCTCTTTAAACCAATATTCATGACGATGCGTAGTGAACAACCAATTCAACATTAATGTAAAAACTTAAGATCAAGACAAGCATTTCTAGTCTAATCCTTTATTGAAAGCTTAAATTTCATAACTATTTTGGCCAGCTAAGATGAGAAAAGCATTCATCAGATGACAACCTTACCTTACTATGGAAGTCAATACATGAACCCCAATTACTTAACGATTATTAAATATGTATTTGCATATGAACAGGTTTATTTTAATATAATAATGTCATTCTTTCCTAACCACTCAGAAAATGTATGTTTTCACAAAATATATAATGTACTGTGCATGTCAAGTTAAAAAGTATATTTATTTTTCAGTATCCATATGTCTAAACTACAAATAAAGCAACAGTTGACTTAGTATCAGCAGCGAAATAGGAATGTAAAAGTAACCCGTATGTGCATGCAGAATTTGGCTGCAAAAGGATGCAGCACCAATATATTGATATTACAACTGAAACTCTCCAAGCGACAAAATAACTTACAAAGCTCTTGAATACACTAAGCAGTATATAGTCGTGTGATTGGGAGATTGTGGAATCATTCAATTTCAACAGTTCGTTGCAAAGTATGTTTATAAGTACTGATTTTAAAACTTATTAGACTGAATGTTATAAATCTCCTAATGTACACACCTTATTTAGGGTATACATGTTCTGTTAATTAATTTTATTCATGACCAGCCCATCAAAGCCTTATTTTACTCAAATAAAACAGACAGCTTATTACTTGCAAACCTCACAATTACAGCAAACATATAGTTAACCACATGTAACATTTTTTCTTAATGTTTTTTAGTATTCATTTGAAAGACTTTATGTTATAATTTTCAAATTACTCATCAACAAAGCTGAGAAAATCTTGAATGTTTTAAACATAAGTAGAGGTTTTGACATTCATTCAATATCAAACTCAAAATCGGAACAATCAGTTTTCCACAAAACATTGAACCAAAATCCAGAAGCTTTTGCTAAGTAGGAAACAGTGGTTAAGTATCTATAAAAGGTACATAATTAGACAAAGTGTCAGCGATTAAACTGTCTGCACCATATCAAGCAACAACAGGGATAAAAATTTGATGTAAATGAGCTTATTCAATTTGTATGACAGTCAAAAGAGACATGTTTTATTATTCAAGAGTCACAGGTTTAGATAAAAATACTTTTGAGCGTTAAATTACAAATATTTTCTTATGTATCAGTTTAAATATATATGTGTTGGGTGCTCAAAAGAACGTTGAGTACCCACAATAAATGTTTTGGTTGTGAAATGAGAAAATTATTGTATTTTGTTACGCACTCTTCAGTAACTAAAGGCCTGAGAGTTACTATTGAACAGACCAAATTGGCAATAACATACTGTTATCATATAGCAGTAATCCATGTGCAGTTATTAGTAAGCTGATGTATTTGCTGAGCTTAAAACCGCTTCCATTTATACATTGAAGTTATCAAACTCTGTGCGTTGTTCTAATTGTACACTCGCCACCATGAAAAGCATATATATGCTATTTTGTGCACTCCAGTATTTTGTATAACAATATCCATACCAAATTAAGTATTTAAGCCAGTGTCCATTTTTCCTGAGTCTTGAACCAGAGCATAGACTCACAATACGCTTGCATGATTAACATTTACCAGTTCCCATCATCTCCCCCATGCACCAGGTAAATACTTAGTATGCAAATCTTGAGTCAGACTCACAATACGCTTGCATGATTAACATTTACCAGTTCCCATCATCTCCCCCATGCACCAGGTAAATACTTAGTATGCAAATTATGTGCATATATTGCCATCTACAACAAATGCACCAATTCAGTTATTCTTTTGTATTGGTATTTTATCAAATGGGACAATCATAAGGTTTCGAATCTTGCCAAAATCATTTGATTATAATATCACAAGTTATCACATTTCCATTTAAAACTAGAGGGTTATTTTATTTTTATAACATTATAAATTATGTTTGAAATAAGTAAATTTTCTCAGAAATATTTTCCACATAGAATATTCTTAATAGAGCTATCTGTGATTGCCAGGCGTTCTTAATTTTAGTCACAGTTACCCATGAAAATTAAGGTTAGTTATGTAACATTTTCAATATAGATACGAATGCAGTTTACACAATAACTGAGAATGTCATTAATAATACTGATAAATTTATTGTATTAACAATATAACACCAATGTTAATGAGTTTCGTACAACCTACACTAATCACAGTCGAAAGAAGGACTTGTTTGAATTTGATAAAGATTACAGATCATGGAAATGAGATTTAAGAAAAAGATGATTGTGATGATGCAATGAAGCCTAATAAGTAAGCAGTTACATAGATTTTTTGATAATGAGATGATGGTATGATTTACTTAGGTCAATATAAACAAAAATAATAATCACAATCTCAATTATGACTATTTTTTTTATCCCTTTTCTTTAAACATTTGTTGTGGATGCTCAAAAGAATCATCTCAATGCGTTGGTTCTTTTGAGTAACCACAACATATGTTTTGTCTGTCTAGTTGAGAAATAAGGATTTTTTTTATTATGACGACTTATTGAAATATGATGAATAAACAATACATATTTTATCATTTAAACTGGAAACATATAATTGTACATATAAAGGATCAGATCAAACCAGAAAACTTATAAGAGAAAGAATATGTCCCTTCAACAGCAATAATATAATGGTCTGCACTTATGTAAACTAGAGTTCTAATCAAAAGGCGCTTAAACAGCCAATGCACATCTAGATCTGGACCAGTATACGTGTTTTGCGCAGGTCCATATACATGTACTTAAAAGGCAGTGTCCATGGTTTCTTTTAAGACATGATTGTTATAGATCAAACACCTGATTTCCAGTATTCAATGAATAAAGGTACAGGTCGCTAGACAGAGCGTGCTGTTTAGTTACATGGAGGGATCCACAACAAAAACTATAACAAGCCCACCATTGTTGTTGGTTGACATAAATATGAGGAATAAAAGTACAGATATCAGGTTATCTGTGTACTGTCAAACAAGTACTGAAACAGGAAGAATAAAAAAAAAATAGATGCTAGAGGAGCAGCCATGTGAATGCGCTTGTTGTCCCTAATAAATTTGAATGACAGCACGCAGGTTTCCCACAATTATCTGGTCTGATCTAACTGAGTAACGTCAAAAGATAAAAGCCTCTGTATCATGCGAAACATTGCTCGCCATAATGCTAGAAATTGACAATGAAATGATAAGAAAATGACAAGAAAATTCTCTTTTTTAACTTTCCTACATATTCAGTGTAAATTTCTCTATTGTGTCTGTCTATGGCATGTGCCAGCCTGCAGGAGTAATGCAAGAAATCCAAAATACATTTAACACAATACAGGGTAAGTAGTTTAACCCTTCCTGTGTGTTTCAAACAATGGTTTGTCATTTTTGACGCTATTGCATCTGCGTCTAAGAGACAGCGCTCCTGAGTGGTAGTTCGAGTTTAACTGTTACACTCCTTGACTCACTCAGAAATCCTTTTAATACAGAAGATAAGGAAAGTCCATAGTAGCTTATGAATAATTAATGTAGGCAAATATATTACTAAACATAGGTACAAAGGCGTTTTATCATGTGACCCTACTCAATATAGGTATTGACTACCCAAAGAAATGCGCCAAACAAGCCATTTGCCATATTCTTATCTGAGCAAAAATAATATGACTGCTATTCAATTCAATCATGTCAGGCTCTGGGGTATTTTCTGTTTTTATGACCTACTCACATGAGCATGCTATGTGTTATGTTTATACATTTTAGAATGCAAAAATGTGTTGGCATAATAAATGATCAGAACAAATGGTCAATTGGAACTTCCTCAACCAATTTCGTGGAATTATGTAGAATCAGACCTTGGATGTACATCGAGGATCTACTTTGATAATGTGACGCTGACTTTACATAACGTGATGCTGACGCCACAGATACCATGCCAACACAATAACAAGTGTGATTGCAGCAAAACAAACGGTTATAAATGAAGTTTATGCTATAGCGATATTTTATTGAAAAAGTCATAAACTTCATTTATTCTGTTGATTAAACTTTTTGGGCAATCAGAAAAATAGATTTTAATAAAGCTGATCCCACATGCTACAGAACTAATTTCCTTATGCCAGTTCTGGGTAACAAAGTAGAGTATTTTCTTACAAAGTACTATGCATAATGCACCTTACATACCCCCGAGGCTTGACTTGATTCTCGAATTGTGCAGGACTTTCCCGATTGAACAAATGGTATTGTCTGCTGTTTTGAGCATGGTTATTAACTTTGTTTATGTTTTGATGATTTTAATGATAAAACAATTATTCTGAATAGAGTCATGAGAAAAGTTGAACAACCTCCGGCCTGCTCATGAACAAGGGTTTTCAGAAAATGCTCATGATTCATTACGAATAAATCGTAAGCAAGAATCACTCTTTTTAGAAATTTTCTTTGCACAGATAAGTTGAATTATCTTGTGGATTTGTTTGTTTATTGGCACATTTCTTTAAACTGATGACATTTTTGTTGAAAAGCAGTTTTCTTCTGACTTAGATCTAAGGAAGCCATTGTTGTTGCAATGAACAATTTAGTTCCTATGAGACGATACACTGCGTTTTTTTTTGTCACCAAAACAGAAAATATATTTAATTTCCCATTTGTGAGAGAGCGATTTTCGTCCTTGACTCAATAGAATCACAATCCCTCATCCTAGAATCAACACAGGGTCGGTTTGACATTCGTGGCTCAAACAAAATTTAGATTGTGGATATCATAAGTTTGCATGCAAGACCATTTTAACACTTAACTGATAAATTATAAATTTGATCTAAAGTGCCAACTACAGCTGATAGAAGAAGAAAAAGAGGAAAAGTCCACCATCGCTATGACGGACCCTTATCCATCTATTGAGAACTGGAATAGTGCCCTGAATAAACATTTGTGGGGAGAACTTATGCTGAATACAAAATCCAGTTTTCATTTCCAGAACTCTGACATTATCTTCAATGCAAGATCAAACATAAGGTTGCCTTACATAAATGAAATACCACCAGTTGTTTGGATCTATTAAACCTAGCTTCAAGATTTTCTTCATATCAGAATGAATTGTGGCTTTCAAATGGTGGTGGGAACATGCTTGTTACAAAAAAATAGTGCATTTCACTGAAAACAAATGCTCCACTGGCATACCTTTGGGTTTCTAAAGCTTTATTGGTCAATCCTTTGTTTACTGCAAGCTCCAAACAAGTACATTTGCAAGCAGATACCCATGTGAAAAAGTCTCAAAAAGAAGGGGCAATTTTGCTCAAGAACTTGGATACATCATGAATAAAATAAAACTTCCTTATCACGAATCAGAAGAAAATCACTGACCCATGACATGATAATAGGTGCCTTATCACCTTGCCAGTATTAACCCAGTTATGTCGAATAGAACCTCCAATTAATTTTGTCTAAAAGTAATGGGAAAGGTCTATTTTTAAATATCAGGATTTGCATGTAGAAATTTCTAATTTGACTAAGTCATTCAAAGTTATGGAAATGTCGTCTACAATAGCAAGCAGTGTACAAGCACAGATAAGAGGCCACATTTGTGATATCTTCTCTGGGAGTTCACTGTTTTTGACAGTCGCATGGGTTTTTGCATAGTAAATGGTAATTTGGTTTAATTACAGTGGCTTTAAAAGGATAGCTGCATCCTATGTATTTTGTTTTGTGACGTCGTAATGAAAGATAACCTGATTCAGTTACATGCCAACGACAAAAGCATATAACAACCTGTGCGTCTGCGAATGCTGCTCAGCACATTTGATAATCCCTCTCTGTGCGTATACATGGGTGAAAGTTCAATATTTCCAAAATCCTGAACTTTAGAAATTAAAACTTTTAATCTTGCAGGATGCCTACAAAAATTAATATTTTCATGTTTAAATGGTTAAATATGTTTAGATAATCTGAAAATTAATCAGAGAAACTATTATAATCTCCCTAATTATGCATTTTGAGGCTGACTTTCTATGGAAAGTCAGCCTCAAAATCCTGAATTCAGGATTAATCCTGAAAACTATCACCCATGCGTATAATAGATCAATTTGCGTCATGCAAAATTTCAATATTCTAACAAGTATTTGTATTTGAGCAGGTTAATTAAATAAGAAATGTATATTTTTTTCTGATCACTCAAACACCACACACTTGTCAGACAATAATATTGAGGGAAAATCAGGATCTATAGAATGAGTCATATTGTGCAAATACGATAAGGCACCAATTTCTCTGTCATGGCCCAAAGTCTGCCTTTAAAAGCAATGTAATGTCTGAATGGAACGGTTTTACATACCTGGAAGGTTAAAAGCTTGCTGAAATCAGGGGTGATGAATGTTTTCATCCCCTCAGCGGCCCCATCAAGGGTCACTCCGCGTACAAACATGATGAACAGGAAAACAAAAGGCACGGTCGCTGTGACGTATACAACCTAAAACATAACAAAAAAACAAGAGTTATTATTCTAGTTTTTCGGGCTGCCTTCTATGCAGAATCTGATCCAATTCAAACCTCCTCCACCAGTGTTGTTCAAAAAGACCTCGGATGGACGAAGTGGATCAAAAATAATCACATGATAATGACATCATATAAAATCATTCAAACAAAATAACAAATTCTAATGTAGTAAAATATTAAATGATGACAATCGTCGTAGAAAGGAATATACCTATAGCGATATAGTATTAACAAGCGGGCCCTAGAGCCTTGCGCTGCTCACCTGAGAATGATTGGGTTTTTTTATGTTTCTCATATGTAAGCCTGAACATTTGTCCCATTGGACAGGCCACTTTTGGCCCCAGGGGTATAACCTGATTGAACTCATCTGTTAATGGGGAATAAACCCTTTGTATACTGGAAATCCCTCTTAAGGTAGTTTGGTAATCTGCATTTCATCAGGGTCTGCAATGTTAGCTATGATAAATGCAATTAGTCTACCTGTGACCCCTTAAAACATACAATGGACAATCCTTTCCTAATTTTAGCTATCTGTATTGGAAAATCCATCATCCCAGAATCAAGGGAAAAACTCTACAAACAAGACAGGCACATGTGTAAGGTTTATCTCCCTTACACAGAAATGAAATTACTAGTGTTTCAGTAGGAGATTTTGTTTAAAGACATTTCTCATGTGGAGCCTATTTGATGGGTGGAGTGGAACCATTTGTAAAATTTCGGCAAAGTGCATCATGAGACAATTCTGTGAAATTATTTTGAATTTGGACCAGTGGTTCAGGAGGAAATGTAAAACAACATTTATTATCGATAGCTCTGGTTGTCCCTTTGTTCTGTGGACCGAAACCATTTGCACTATTATGAGGAACAATTCTGTGAAGTTATTTTGAATTTGACCAGTGATTCAGAAGGAAATGTCATTTAAAGATATTTCTTATCTAGAGCTCTGGTAACCCTTTTGTTTATCGGAGCACAACCATTTATGCAGTTTGTGAGAGGGCATTATGGGGAACTATTCTGTGAAATTATTTTGAATTTGCGCAAGTGGTTCATGAGGAGATGTCGTTTAAAAATATTTCGTATCTGGAGCTCTGGCATCCCTCCTGTTCAGTGGAGCGGAACCATTTACGTAATTTTGGAAGAGGGCATTATAAGAAACATTCATGTGAAGTTTTTCTGAATTTGGACTAGTGGTTCAGGAGGAGATGTCGTTTAAAGAAAAAGTTTATGGAAGACAGACCCACGACAGACGAGACCGATCACAATAGCTCACCTTCAGCCTTCAGCTCAGGTAAGCTTAAACGTCTCTGTGTAATCTGAGTAAACAGAATGGGTGTTCTGTCCCCCAAACCTCATTAAATAGGTTGACAGCATCACCTGCATATCACCGAATCTCAAATGTCTCTATTTTATGCTTATAGGAACCAACACTATCTTTATAAAATTGATCTTTTCGATGTTTTCATGCATTTTGAGCTTTGATCATATATAATATGCCAATGGTGCTGTCAGCGTATTTAATGAGGTTTGGTACTCAATTTCCAGTGGTTCTGCGAAACTATTTTCCTAATGCCAGTACAAGATTACAAAATTAAAATGTCATTCTTTCGTTTATAGTACTAGCCTAAACTAGCAGCCACTAGTCTGATAAATAATAGTTTGATTTTTTCTGTAAAAAATAGAAAATGTTTTGTCCCTTTGTGATAGCAAGTCTACCTTTTGTGGATCCTGGCTTAGATTTATTTTAATTGAGACTAAAGGGTAGACTAGCAATATTGTGCGCATCCCAGACTTTACAGATTGTACCACTTATGGGATATATTCATTTTAATGCATGGATACCAGGCTAAGTACTAGCCCTACATATTCTAAAGCTCATGGCATTTTTTCAAATCATAATGTAGCTGGCTTAAGTCCAACTTACAGTGTATTTCTTAAACAAGTTAATTGAGCCCCTGTTATTTTCCATTACTGAGCTTTAATTTAGCAGCATATTAACTTGTCATTGTACAATACTTAAAATTAATATGCAGCGCACTATTTTCTGCTTAATCTGATAAAATGTAGATTTCTTTTCATATTATCCTGCATTTATTTTATTTGTTAGGGGTAAATTATCTGCGCAACCACATAAAAAGAGCCCAACATGCACCATACTAGGACGACCACTGCTCAAATCTGACAGGCCTTATGGTAACAGTGGGTTACCTTTTTATATTTCATGACCAAGGTTTATATGTTTGGGTGGTCAAAGAACATGTGTTTGAACGGTCTCGATCTCCTTAAGATATACAAAATACGTTTTGGTTGAGAGAAAGAATAACATTTTAATTACACACCTTTAGAACCCTGATTAATTTAACGCTTTGCTTTGCATGTTTTGTCGTCTGCTTATTTTTTTTTCAAAATCAACTTTTTCGAAATATTCTTTCGGGAATACCATAAGAGTGTCAAACAGTTTGGATCCAGATCAGGCCCGACATTTTGTCGGGCCTCATCTGGGTCGAGCTGTTTGCCAAAGTTATCAGCAGATGACACTAGTAGGTGAAGATTTAATGGGAAAATATCAAGTGGAAAGCTACCTAGCGTAAACATTTATGGCATATGCCCTTATAACTACCGTCTCATGTTGAAATGTCAGCAAGCAAAACATGTCAAGTTGCAAACAAATACATTTGAATTAACTGAATATTTTAAAGGTTAAAGTAACTGCTGTTGTATTCAAATAGAAATATAATGCAACTTTACAAAACAACACCTTGACGATAGTGACTCAAATATATCCGTTTAGCTAAAAGCTATCTTAAATCTCGAATTTATGGATTTGCCAGTAACTGACAGCAAAAAGCAAAATGGCTATCCAGAATGCACCGATGAACAGGCTGTTACGACTTCCTTTAGTTTCACATCGGACATCAAGTCATGAGAAACCTAATATAAACTCAGCACCTCATAAAACAAGCAAGTGTGATCAGGAAATACCACAATCACACACTGCAGACCATCCCACGGAACCGTCAGGAAGAGCCACAGAACACTAACAGTCACAAGATATCAGGAAGGCAATTAAAGTAAAGCAACCAGCTCTCTCTTCTCCATCAATATGATTGCAAAACTAGAATGATATAAAGTACTGATCAAACAAACAAGGACCAAACACAATCCTCACAAACAATGAGAGCAACAATAAACAATGAATCAACAACATCAAAACCACTGCCTTAGACCGGAGAGCAACTTAAGCCACGGGAGGGGGGCTTAAATGCATTAAACTGGTACCAAACTTCCGCCCTCGATTCTGTTGTTGTTAAAGAGAAAAAAATTTTGAGCTCGCACGGAGGCTTCCTAAACTATAACAATGTATCGCCACAGAGAATTAATACATCAGCAATAAATTCATTTTTGGAATGCTCATGGAATCATGAATACTACTAGTCGCTTGCAAGGTTAACGTGAAGGCCTTCGGGCTAGTTGTTTTGCTTTGTTTGTCTTCTTGGTGTCTCATGATTGTTGTGTGGCTCTTCATCACGATGCCATGGATTTCAGTTTGTTATTGTGGTATTTCCTGATCATACTCACTTACTAGGAGCTAAGTAATCTGGACTGAGATTTTCAGGGTGGGGGGGGGGGGCGGAGAGGTGTGAACAGGGCGCTAATAGGACGAATACGGTAATAACACAACATGCCTGCTTACCTTGCCTAGTGTTTTCACACCTTTGATGACAGCAAGAACAACAAACGTCCAGGCCAGGAACAAACAGATAACAAGATGGAGTTGGATTCCTCCTAAATCTTCAAGACCTGACGATCGACCAACTGCATTGTACCTGAAGAATATAGTGACGACTCAGCGACCAAGTTTGATTTTTTAAAACATTTTGCTTAACCCATTTTTATTCAGATTCTGGATACTGACAAACAGGTACTTTAGCAAACAGTGAAGACACAGTGTCTGTGCTGCGTGCTATGATAAAACAATCTTCAGGGACAGAAATAAATCATTTTAAAGGAAGTTTGACCAGCAACCCCATAAAATACAAATAGACAATTTCATACTAATTGTATCATCCATCTAAATTTTCTTTATTGCTCATCCAAATCATATGCTGTGGGTACTCAAAAGAACCGTCTTATTGAGCACCCAAAACACATGTTTAAATTGATAGGTAAGAAATAAAAGTAATTTTACGCTAAAAAGTTTGCTTAACTGGCCCTATGTATAATAATAACTATAAAAGGTGTTAGTCAACTTATATCCCCCGACGAAGGGTTATTTGAGAGAAACATGTGAATCACAAAACATAAATCCCATTTATCTAACCCTTAGTTCACCTTCAGTATCATTCAGATCATAACAAACACCTGTCAAGTATGCTTTAGTGCTTAGTTTAATAAAAAAATGTACTTACATCTGCACAATTTCAATATCTCACCTTTAAACCCAACCCCAGAGGTCAAGGGTGTGTGTAAATTCAAAGTGTTACCTTGCATGTAGGTCTACACTTCTTCCACTTCATTTGATATGCAACATGACCACTTTTAGAAAGAAAAAGAAAATGACCTTTTGACCCCACCCCAGGGGTCGTTGGTGTGTGTAATGACAGCATATTTGCTTTCATGGTGCTCTGTGCTCAATTCCCTTTAATTGGATATGCAACATGACAACTTTCAGAAAAAGATATAGTTTGACCTTTTGACCCCACCCCCTGGGTCGAGGGTGTGTCTGTGGGCAAAATATTTGCTACCATGTTGCTGCCAGCGTCGTCAGCTTTAATTTGATATGCAACATGACTACTTTCAGAAAAGGATATAGTTTGACCTTTTGACCCCACCCCTGGGTCGAGGGTGTGTCTGTGGGCAAAATATTTGCTACCATGTTGCTGCCAGCGTCGTCAGCTTTAATTTGATATGCAACATGACCATATTCTGAAAAAGTTTAATTTTGACCTCGGCCCCACCCCCTAAGTCCACCCAACATGCTCTGACTCAGGCCTTCAAACTGAAATCCCGTTTGATATGTTTCATATCTATTGCTGCTCTGCCTGTATGCAAAATTTCAACAAAAATATTAGCAATTGCCTTAGTTATTGCGAAATTCAAATATTTGACCTTTGACCCCTTAGGTGGGGTCAAAGGTGGTGGGGTAAAACTTTGACACTGCCAGGCTTATCTACAGGCACTTGGCAATCATGGTCTAATAGTGAGAAGTTGTTAAATATAATAGCTTTGATGAAATGTGAAGATCATCACACAAAAAAGCTAATATAGGTTTTGCCTTATAATTGCCTATACTAAAACAAGGGCAATACCTCAAGTGTTAGAGGTGGATTTTGACCAAACATAGGATATCGTAAATCAATGGTACTTATCATGTGTACCAAGAATGAATCAAATCTGACCAATAGGTACTGAGATATGGTTCCGGACGGACGGACGGAGGGACGGAATGGACGGACGGACGGAAGGACGCACGGACGACGCCAAAACTATATCCCTCCGACTTCGTCGGGGGATAATAAATATCCAAACACCGTCTGCAAAAAGTGTTCTTTTTAATTTAACGTTTTTGTTTTTTTTCATTTTCTGTGCTATCCTTAAAGCCACTAAGACCATGACAAATTAATGAATAACTTGACAAAATGGTTTTGTTTCGTCATTTAACACAATGTGTATAAAATTAAAATCGTATTTTTCTCTCATGATGAACAAGTTAAGTATTTTGCGTTGCCTATGGTACAACTAGTTGAACAATAACCGCAGCTTGCGTTGCCTATGGTACAACTAGTTGAACAATAACCGCAGTTTGAGTTGCCTATGGTACAACTAGTTGAACAATAACCGCAGTTTGCGTTGCCTATGGTACAACTAGTTGAACAATGAAATGTATTGATAACCGCAATGGTGTCACAAGTTTCAGTGGCGAATTGATGGTAACAATCTTCATTCCTTTAATAGCAATGCATGATACATCAGGGGCGGATCCAGGATTTCTGGAAAGGGGTTCATATGTATAAAGGTGTGGGGTTCACTTTGCTGATTTTCTCATTTTTTCTTAAAATACCCAATGCAAAATAAAAAAAAAAGGTCTCACTGTCTCACTGAGACCAAACTATTTCAATTTCATAGGATATTTAAATAAAGGGGTGGGGAGGGAGGGGTGATATGATACTTACTCCCAGAATTCAAAGGCTGAAGAGCTATATTTATGTCCGGACATATTCACACCCTCCATTGGCATTATAAGTGTGTTATTCACCGATGTGTCGTTACCATAGGTACCGTTGAATGACGTCATCAGTGTCTCATTTTGATGGTTTGACCATATTGTAGAAGTAGCTACAAATAAACAAACAAGAAAAAATGAAATTAAACATAGTAAAAGCAGTTTATCATGGTAGTGAAATAACGCCATGCAATAAAATCGATAAACCACTAGTGGTTTAAAGATTTTCGGGAAAAGTTATGACATCCATAACAACGTTGTTTACATAATGACACAATTCTAACGTTTTTACGACAGAAAAGAGATTTCGAAGTAATCTTAATGTCATATGATAAATCATAATCTGACATTCGTGCTCTTGTATTACTCGTTGCTAAAAAGAGACAATCTGTTCGACAAGCCTCGCATTTTATCTCTTTTCCCCAAATCGTTTAATAAATTCAATAAAACATGAGCACTCATGTAAGGGGACGGCAACATTGAAAGCAAGTGAATCTGAAATGCAAGCCCTTATTCAACCATGTAATTAGGCTAGCTACTAGTCTGATAAATGAGCCGTGGCATGTGATTTAATACAATGTGGCATTTTGACAAGTGTAGACTCAAACGAGCATGTGCAGCCTCCTTTTAAGCTTCGAACCTCCAAAAGATACTCATAGAATATACGCAGGCTTATCTAGGCATTTGCTGGTCGCACATGCCAAATTGTTGGAATCTCATGCACTGGCTCATGAATAATTTTATTAGTTAGAAACAGTTTGGCCTTTCTAGATTGTATGCTTTCTGTACTTTTAAGCGTTGTTCATGGGGAGTTTTATCAAAGGGACAGAAATAAAACACATAAATTTCATTTTTCATTCTTCGATTGACATCCCTTGACTGCCAGCGAAATGTGGGGCTAGGAGTGACTGGTCTTAAGTGGGGCAAGGGATGACTTGTCTTAGGTCGAGTTGCCCTGATCCCCACGTACATTGAGATTCTACGCCCTTACCCATAACTAAAAATCAACATTACCTTTTTAAAAAAATACTGAACATTATAATTATAGTCCACACCCGTGGCAGTAGGCGTTACAACCTTTGGGTTAGAACTTCCTCTAATTTGTAAGGTTGTTTTTGTGTTCTTGTGGGTTTTTTTTAATTTATTTATTTCACCTTGAAAATCTTGCACTAAACAGTTAAAGAGTTAAAATCAATACAATGAAATTGAATGAAAGCTTGAAGATCAATAAGTAATTTATCAAATTTTGTGGAATACCGCGAAAACGACCAGCGCCTGCGACGTGAGGTTTCGTCAAACCGTACGCTGCTGTATAGAAACAGATGAAGGTTCAGGTTTAAAACTTGAAATAAAGAGCGACAGCTTTTGTCGTCTGCTGATAACCTTTGCAAACAGTTTGGATCCAGATCAGGCCCGACCAAACGTCGGGCCTGATCTGAATCCAATATGTTTGACACTCTAATTGTACTCCTGAAAGATTTTTTTCGAAAAAGACGGTTTTAAAATAATCAGCAGACGACAAAATACCCAGCATGCAAAGAGTTCGTCTGAAGTTGCATTATCTAATCGATCCCCAGGTATAAACCGCCAATATCATAGTCAGACTGCACTCAATGCCTTATCTTGGTAGATCAAAGGGAACATCCGAGCTTCGTCGCAAGAAAGCAAGTAGTGCTAAAAAAATAAGAGAAACTCAATGCAGCCTGCTCAGCTACATAGGCTAGCTGTAATTTTGAAAATCTGAATACAATATGCATGTACACTTGATAGACAGCAAATAATGATACGTGGATGACCAGGCTTTTCGTAGACTTATGTTCGCACACAACAAAAGAAATGGATTCTTCAGGTACATGTAACTGGCGTAAACGCATCCCCCAGCAATCATCTTACGTCGTTACAACGTACATGCGTTGATGCGATGTCATTACATCGATGCGACGTTGTTACAGGGGTGTCTTAGCCTGAACCGATTGTTACTCATATTTGCCACAGATCGAAATAATGAGCATCAGTGAACGTTCGATGTCGAAATTGGGCATTATCTTTATATGTTCAGTGAACGTTCTCTATAGAAATAGAGCATTGTGTGTCTACGTTCTGTGAACGTAAGATATCATCGAAATTGGGCATTGTGTTTCTACGCTCTGTGAACGTTCGATATCGAAATTGAGCATTTATATATCTACGTTCTGTGAACATTCGATATCGAAATTGAGCATTGTGTTTCTACGTTCTGTGAACGCTCAATATCGAAATTGAGCATTTATGTTTCTACGTTCAGTGAGCATTCAATATCGAAATTGAGCATTGTTTCTACGTTCTGTTAAAGCTCGATATCGAAATTGAGCATTTATGTTTCTACGTTCAGTGAATGTTCGATATCGAAATTGAGCATTGTTTCTACGTTCTGTGAACGCTCGATATCGAAATTGAGCACTATGTTTCTACGTTCAGTGAACGTTCGATATCGAAATTGAGCACTACGTTTCTACGTTCAGTGAACGTTCGATATCGAAATTGAGCATTTCTGTGAAGTTACTTTCTCAAACCCAAAAGGTACCTTTCCTCATGGACAGGCCCTCGGTGCCCTTGCATGACAGTTTACGTAATTAGTTCGTTTTTACCTTGCAAATCGTTATGTGTGCAATGGAAATTTCCACTCACCAACAAAGCCAGAGTTATAACACCTCCTGCTTCAAGCAGAAATGAATGAATTAAGGTGGTCCACAGCAAATAGGACCGTTTCATTATTACCTTCAATCAATATTGAATACAGGCAGGAAACGAGTTGGAGGCAGATGTTTGCGCTATTAGTCACATACGTGGAGTATGTTGAATGAATCGGGGTAGATTCTCCATGCGGAGACAGCTACTTTTGTATTTATTTTTTTTTGAGTACGTGATTTCCTTGTCGTTGTTTTATTTTGTATTGGGTCCGAGCATTTATGTAGCACAAGTAAAAGCTTTTAAAAAAAGGCTTGCCATCTTTCAGTCTACTACACTGACTACGTTAACACGATACAGTAGAAAGCCAAATCTACCAGTGCAAATACGCTCCGGTAATCCAGTCTGCAGATTGTTAAACACTTTATGAATATCAAGCCTCCATGTATTATCTAAAATTAGACGGCTTTCCCAACCTTATTCACAAAGAACTCCCTAACAAACACGTGACTAGCGGTCTTATACAGTCGTTAATTTATTGGTCGTCTGTATTGGAGTCTATTATCTAAAGTGGGGTTTCGTCACAGAAGCCAGTTGTTTCAACCGAAAGTGGTGATCTATTAAATGACACATCCATCTCATCGCCATCTCCGCAAGACGATGAGCTGGGTGGGTCATTTAAGTGTTGTGACCCCAAGAGACAATACATACGGGTAATTTTCACAGAAAGGGCAATCTCATGCTACAGCACCATACAAATTGCAAACTTAGTCAATTACAAGGCTAGCTTTTAAAAAAGCTTAGAACAGGGTGCCCACTCTTAGTCTGAAATGAAATTCCCTGACTTTTCACTGACTTTTCCCTGACAAAAATTCATTTTTCCCTGGCCATTTTACCGCGCTTTCGCGCATGCCTCCTTCCCTTCCAGCCGTCTGATATATCCACATTTTATAAATACTGATATCAATCAAAGAAAATCCTTAAAATGTATGAGTTTTACATCAGAAATATGTGTTTAAATCAAAAAGACACACAAAACGAAGCAAGCGTGTAAGATAAGAACATTACATAACTTTGTGTAGGATATTTTGTTAATATGTACAGCTTACTTGAGCTGTTTTGGGAATTTTGCCAGGTGTAAATGGGAGCAAACAACCCCCCAGGACATGGCCAATTTGGACCCAAGGGACATGGTTGGCAAGATTTATGCAGGGTATCACTTAACATTGCTACCTGTGCTTAATATATAAGCTGTGGGCCTCATGGTTTTAGAGATTGTTTTTTTTATTTATAGTCAACATAAGATAATGGCCCCCAGGGGCTTGATTGGCAGGAGACCACTAGATATTGCTACACATTAAATCGACAAGCTGTGGGGCTTATGGCTACAGCCACTTCAGAGAAGATTTTTAAAGTTTTTCCCATTACATTGTATAAGTCTATCGGAGCTTGATGTTGCCCATGGCAGCCTTTCCCTAGCTACCGTATGTGTTTTACATTAAATTTGATCAGAACTGATATATACTCCTTTGAAAATGGAAGCAGACAACAGACCATCAATATACTCATTATCATATCTAACTTGAGCCTTTAACTCAGGTGAGTTAAAACAATGTGACCAAAAAATAGGTTTAGATTATAATAACAGTTCATAGCCAAGATATATATACATATATTAGAACAACTGTATTGCATTTTATATTCACCCTAACACTATTAAAGTCATCATCTCATATTTGTTTGTTTAATTTTTGAGGGGTAACCAAACATGATTTTAAAATTCCCTGACTTTTGAAGATTTTCTAATTTCCCTGACCATTTTACAGAATTCCCTGACTTTTCCCTGACCTTGAAGAAAAACTAAATTTCCCTGACTTTTCCCTGACGGGTGGGCACCCTGTAGAACCATCGCATTGCGTTTAACAGTCATTAAAGAAGAACTTTCACAGTGCTTTAATATTGAATTTGCTGAAACCACTCTTTTCAGTGTTTCATGTGCTTCAAGCTCTGGGTATTTTTTTGTTTTAGTTAACGATTTGTACATAGGTGATACATTGGCAGCGAATAAATAAAGGAAATATGCATATTCCAGTAAGACTGCTCATAAACACACAGATTAGTAGTAGAGTTAACCCCCTCCCCAGCAGTATATATTAGGCCATTTAACCGTATTCCTCAATCGTAGTCAATGCACATAATGCCTAGGGGCATATTGAAACTGACCCATCTACATCTAGTTATTTCGTCACACTTAGTCTAGAATATCAATGCACATAATGCCTAGGGGGCATATTGAAACTGACCCATCTACATCTAGTTATTTCGTCACACGTTGTCTAGAATATCCGAAGGGTCCATGTTTGATCGGGATTCTAGCTCAGTGGAAAGGTCTCTAGTAGGCCTTTTCGCATTTAGAAGCAATCCGGTATCCAAAGTATATGAACAACGCCCACGCAATGTTGGAATTTTGGAAGTAGCTCGGTCGACAGGGACTTTGAGAAAGAACAGTAAACGACACTGCTGCTGGGGAGTTAACACCCGATCCATTTCTGCAACTTGCTAATGGAACAGGCCCAAATCGAACACGCGCCCAATGGAAGTTTATTAACGTATATCACCATCGCTGACGCGATGGTGAATAACTGCCATCCTTCGAGACGATGGCTACAAATCACGTTGGTATAGAATACGTGTCTTGGACATCAACTTGGTATAAAACACGTGTACAGGTACTACTTTCACGTGTACAGGTACTCGCTAAAGCTCGTGGATTATCTCCTCATACAGGCAGGCAAACCATGGTATTATTACAGTAAAACCTGTCTTAAGCAGCCACTCAAAAAGAACACCAAAATTGGTTTTCAATACAGATTATCGCTTAATGCAGGTCAAAAGTATTACAGAAAGCCCCCCTTGGAGCTTTGGAGCATTCTGCAATACTTTTGATCTTCATTAAGCTACACTTTTCCATTAAGACCTTTGATTTTAAGTGGCCGCTTTAGACAGGTTCTACTGTATAACGTCAGTCATAAACGTCCTATGAGCCAGTGCACGAGATTTCGGATATACTAATATATGCGTAAATGCCTCTAATAAACGCCCATGCTGATGTATCCAGGGAAGATGGAGCTTTTCAGCAGGCTAATCATGGCGCTCAGTTCATTGGTATTATGATTCCCTTAGATGGTCAAATCTATTGCGTCCAAACTTACGTGAACAACCGAAAAACGATATTTATTTCTAGGTTAATGATTCTTAAACGATTTAAAGGTTTTATTTTGTTTATGTTTAAAGGATATTGATGGCTTTAAAACGTGGGAAAACACTTGATGTACTATTTTCCGAGATAACTGAAAAGCAATAACATTTCATTTCAAATAGATAACATTTCATTTCAAATACATATAGTCTTTAGTTGGGCCAGCACAGGAGATCTTGGTACTTATTGCGTCTGCGAGCCGAGTCATCTCGCCATAGTCTTCGTTTCTCGCAAGGGGCAGATCCCGGATTTCTGGAAAGGGGGTTCGTAAGTATAGAGGTATATGGGGGTTCGCTTTGCTGATTTTATCTCATTTTTTCTAAAATATCCCATGCAAAATGAAATAATTTGGTTAAAAAAACGGGGGGGGGGGGGGGGCGGGGAGGAGGCTCGAGCCACTGTTCGCAGTTGAGGAAATCTCCGGCCAAATAAAAGGTGGAAAAGTCAGCAATTGTTTGTTTGATTTGATTCTTTACGTCCCATCAACAATCTTTCAGTTAAACAGGGACGGGTCTTCCAGGGTTGAACTAGTACTAAGCTAGGATAAAAGTGTCTCGCTCAAGGACCACAACGCAGTGACGCCGGTGAGGCTCGAACCCGCGGCCCCTCGGTATTTTGAGACTGACTTTCCCCTTTTCTGTGGAAAGTCAGTCTCAAAATCCAGAAATCAGAAATAATCCTGAATAGTTTCGCCGATGTATCGCCGCGATTAATATCAAAATCTCGTGTGTTCGACTTCATATATATACTGACGGGCAACGGAAACGCTACATTTAAAATTTGCGATAAATTACGAAGAAGGAAAATCATAGTGACGGCAGTTTAAATATATATAACATATGTGGTAAACAAAATCAACAATGGTAAACTTGTGCAGCTCGAGTTTGTGAGCCATATGCAATACATGACAAAATTTTACTGTAGCGTTTCTTTTGCCCGTCAGTATATGTATACAGAACTATCAAACACTGTCGGAAAACCTAAGCTAGATTTTCTCGAGGCGTAGCACAGAGTATTGGGACAATTAATGAGTACCTGGGCTTGTAAACGTAACATTTCGAAATATATTTGACCGAATTTTCTGACCACAAAGTCAACATATCTAGGTCACTCCGACCATCAAACGGAAATCCATGCCCGCTCCTATCTCAAAAACAAAACTGCAGGGGATTTTGTGGTTGACTTTAGATAATGCAAAATCTGATTTTTGTTTAAAAAAATGCCCAATATCACGTCACATTTAAATCGATCTCGACGGTTTAAACCTAGGATTATCCAATAAACCGTAATGCGCACGACGTGAAAGTATACCTTGGCGCAAAAAAATTGCCCGAAAATGGCAAATGCCATTTACATGTATTTGTTCACAAATTACCGCAAATAAATACAGCGCGACCCCAGCACGTGCTAGAATTCCGAGATTCTGGCATGACCAGATTCTGTGAATATGCAGAGTGGGTATTTTCCTGGCCCCGCGAATATACAACTTGCTTCATGCTTAATTAAACTGAGCAGGAAACTTCAACTGCTCATAAACATTAAAACGCTGAAAAATAAAGATTTGATTACTTTAATACTCTCGGATGTTGTATTTATCATGCTCATAAATGTTAAAATGCCAACAATTGTTGGCATTTTAACATTTAACAATTGTTGGCATTTTAACATTTATGAGCATGATACAGTTCATCCTCAGTTGAGTTGAACATGAAAAAAATGTATAACCTAGGGGCCAGGCTTGTTTAAAAGTACCTTTCCTGTGACGTGTCTTATGTTGTTCAAACTTAAGCGTCAACTTGCACATTGACCTATCCGTGATCTTGCATATTGAATTCTATGAATAAATAATCATTAAACCCGTACGTAAGTGTTGCTATTGTATACTTATTGCTTTTGTATACTTATTCGGACAAATGGTTTAAGTAGATACTTATAAAACTGGTCAAAAAGTCAGAACATTCGGTAAACAGCAAGATAATACAACTGTCTGCCCCACGCCGATGGCCACTGAGTTGGCCAAGCAATCCCTTAAGGTCTCATTGTACAAATGCATTGTCCTATATAGTTTAATACTCAAAATACACGCGTGATTTCTACAGGACACCTCCTTGATCATTAATCAACACTTTTTCCTGATCAAAATCTCAAAAGAACAAAAAACAAACAGTGAAAGCCCAGGATTCGCGCGATTGATTTTCTAATATATTTTCGAGTTTGTGGAGACCCTACTTTTGCTGCTTCGGCCCAAGAATACACTGACTTGGAAAAAGTATCCGAAAGTGGAAACAATACAGAATTAACTGTAATTTACAGGAGCTGTCTGACTATAGGAGAGCTTCTAGTATGTAAAATAAATCATGACCAGCAAAAATTTGGGCTGACCAAAGTAAGCCCGGACTTGTTTCTAATATTTACGGTGCCTAATGGTACAGTGATACCTTGAAGAATACATTTAACATTCTTATTTCAAAACCTACCTATTTGCATAATAAAACAAAATAGCACAAGAAAGGTCACATTGGGGAGCACCCAAACTCACGGTGCCTAATGGTACAGCGATACCTTAAACGTCAAAAAGAAACGACGATTCTTAATCCCGATTGATTAAGTGAAAGCATGGGAAAAATTATTTATTAGGGGGTTTAACCATTTCATTATTACATGTATGGAATTAAGTATTATTTGTTTTGAGGGATGTCGGTCAAATTTTTTATAAAATTATGTATTTCCGCCCCTGAAGATTGTTTTATCATAAAACAGTTTCTATTTCACAATCAAGTGATATCACGTAATTTTTCGCTTTTCAGTATACTGTATATTGAGCCAGTGCATGAGATTTCCAACAATGTGGTATGTGCGATCAGCAAAGCCTCAGATCAGCCTGCGCATACGCGCAGCTGATCAGAGCCTTTGCTAGTCGCTTGAGTATTCTATGATTGTTAAGCTACTGGCTGAACACCATTTGGAGTTTCTAAGCTTAAAAGGAGGCTGCAGAGGATCGCCCCAGTCTACACATGTCAAAATGCCACATTGTTGGGAATCTCATGCACTGGTTCATTAATTATACTCTCATCTGGTGCTGAATGTCAATGCCAAGTATACTGGCAGTTAGGCTGTGTTCGGAGCGCTCGGAATGAAGAATGGGAAAGTTGTGACTATATGCTCATCGCAATACATGAATTGATAACAATCTCATGGCGGATAAATCCCACAATGAATTCCATTATCCAATCCAATACACGTATACAATGGAATACCGTAGTTGACCTGATAAACGCACAATGAACACTGTATAACCAGGCAAGCCAGCTTTTCATTCATTACTTCCGCTTTGCCTACTGGGAATGTTAATGTTTTTTGTCGTCAGCTGATTTTTTTTCAAAATCAACTTTTTCGAAAAATTCTTTTATGAATACCATCAGAGTGGCAAACAGATTGGATCCAGATCAGGCCCGACCCGAAGTTTTGTCGGGCCTGATCTGGGTCCAAACTATTTTGGCCGGGCTTGATCTGATCCAAATTGTTTGCAAGGGTTATAAGCAGTGTGTAGAACCTGATTATCTGGCTTCTGATGGTGTCAGCCGATCTAGGCCTGCACTCTTTTCAAATGTAAGTATATCGTTTTAAAAAAAAGTCATGCGTATAGTGCGCGATCCAAAAGTAGATCTAAATAATACCAATAGTAAACTGTAAAACGAAGGCCAAACCCTTACCAGACTACTCAGCTTACCTAACAATCGAGTAAGCCATTCGGATTTTTTGTAATTGCCGATGCCAGGTAAAATATTTTGATACTTGTTTCGAAAAAAGCAAAGTCCGACACTTGGTCGATTTTTTTCGACCAGGTGTCGTACTTCAGATAAAAATAAAATCGACAAAGTGTCGGACTTGGCCGGTTTTTTCGACCAGCAGTCGTATTCGACGAGTTGTCATGTTCGACGAAAGGGTTTTCGACGAGAAGTCGTGCATCGGTTACATGTATACATGTACCATGTAATGTGCAGAATGTTGAAAATAAGAAGCGTTAATTACAGAAAGCGAGCATCCACCATTATATGTCGTATCATGTGTAATATGAGTATGTGAAATGTTTGTTAGCTTTTGTTTGGGATGCAGTCCGTCATATTCATTCAGCCATACAAAATCCGCAAGCGGCTATTTGCCTGACTACAACAATAAATGATATGACAGACATGTAATAAATACTTTAAATCCATTTATTGTTTAAGATAGTTTACTTACTTATAGCCCTTGTCATTAAACATGGAGATAGTGTGGAAAAAGACAAACTAATGATCAAGATACATACTTTTTTCCTATCTAACCCGAAAATTCGCGAGGAATTTTGTAATGAAAACCTTGGTGGCTAAAACAAACACGTTATATAGACAATATGCGTGTATGACCACAAAATGCCACAACTACACACTGTAGATCATACCCACTGCACCACCACGAAGGGGGCACACAGAACACTAGGAAGAAGACAATTAAAGTAATCAGCTCTCTCTTCCTTAGCAGGTCAAGGGTTAAAACGTGTGTTAGTATTGCATGTCTTCTGCAGAATGCAGTAGCCCAAACCGGGAGCCCAAACCACATGTATTCGTGACAGAACAGCTTACATGGGATTTCTGTACTCATAGCATAGGCGAGCAAAGAAGCCTCAGTAGAGCCTGCGCAGACGCGCAGTCTCGTCAGAGCCTTAACTGCTTGCATAACCAAAGTATAATTATAGATGACGGCTCCAGACAAAATTCAGACTTGCAGCCTTTCTAGAAACATTTTCACGCACGCTTAGATTTTAGCTTCACACATATACAATGTACTACAAACAGAAGGTATTGTATGGTTTTGCGTATGTACGGCTGATAATCCACTCGCTTAAGCGAGTTTGTCTGTTCGGTAAGATAATTCACTCGCTTTAGCGATAATCCACTCGATAAGGATAATCCACTCGATAAGGCGAGTTTGTGCGTCTGTACGGCAAGATAATCCACTCGCTTTATCGAGTGGATTATCGCCCAGTATTTATGGTTTTGCATATGTACGGGTGATAATCCACTTAAAAGTGAGCTAGTGCGTATGTATGGTAAGATAATCCACTCGCTTTATCGAGTGGATTATCGCCAAACCATTATTGATTTGCGTATGTACGGGTGATAATCCACTCGCTAAAGCGAGTTTGTGCGTCTGTACGGTAAGATAATCCACTAGCTTTAGCGATAATCCACTCGATAAAGCGAGTTTGTGCGTCTGTACGCTAAGATAATCCACTAGCTTAATCGTGGTTCAGCGTATGTACGGGTGATAATCCACTCGTTAAAGTGAGTTAGTGCGTCCGTACGCTAAGATACATGTAACCCACTCGCTTTAGCGATAATCCACTCGATAAAGCGAGTTTGTGCGTCTAGTACGGTAAGATAACCCACCCGCTTTAGCGAGTGGATTATCGGCCGTACTTATGCAAACCCAAACTCTTGCTTATTGCACCTGCATGCATTTGTACTTTGTGCTTTGCTAGATATTTGATGTTAAACATTGAAATATCAATGACAGGTGCAATTGTACCAAGATCTCTTAAACTGGCCCAGTATTTATCTGCAATGCACATATTCGTTCACTTGCATGTTTTAGTGATTTTGCGAATAACTATGATACAAGCAAGTGTCGCATACTAATGAACTGGTTGCATTATGCATATAAAATTGCATATTAATTATTAGCGGATTAACTGCACGTCATGCTGATACGAAACCACGCATGTCGACAACACAAACTGAATGTTTATACATTGACATGGTGAACTGGTTTGTCAAATTAATCGAATATATCTCACAGAACTCCGTTTACCAATGAAGAAATACTTCAACGAAAAGTTTATTATCAAACAAGAACAGAGGGTACGATCACTACTGAACCAACGCGCATGCATCTTTTTGTTATTCATGTGTCTAATCTTTGTACCTCTTATGCCATATTATGTATGGATTGAGTGAAAAATAAAGAGATACATAGCATATTATCTACATGCGCGGATCCAGAAAGTTTTTTAGTTGATGAGGAGAGAGAAGATCCAAATACCAATAAAAGGGGGCCATCATCGACCCGCCAGCGAAACGCCATTAAAATGGCGTTTCGCTGGCGGGCCGATCATGGCCCAACATTGAATGCTGGCTTGGTACCTTTGTGAATTTTAAAGGGATCAGTGCAAGTATAGCTAAGGAACCCCATAGCTTTTTGATTTTCCAGAGGGGTCCGGACCCCCTGTCCCTCCCTCTGCATCCGCGCAAATAAGCAGGCCTCCAGATAGGAGTCTGTAATTTTTAAATTATTTTTCTTATTTTTCAACGAAAACATATGTTATAGATATTCAGAGCAATCGTCTCATTGAACACCAACAACGTTTGTTATATGACTGCTATAAAAGACCTCCTCTAATTGGCTGAAACTAGCTTGCACTGGTTGTGACAGATCATGATGTCAAACAGTGATGAGCTAAAGACAGGTTAACAAGTGTTGTTAGTCTTGACAGAGAGCTAAAGATAGATTGAACTAAATCTAGCCCAGGTAACATTGCTGTTTGTCAGTCCTAACAGAGAGCTAAAAATAGACATTGAAACACTGACTGGTTTCTTATGTATATTTCACCTCGGTGAACATCACTGTTCTCGGGTTGACAAATCCTGATGTTAACCTCAAAAGAATGGATCAATTGTATAATGTCAATAGACTGATGGATAAGTAAATTATTAAAAATGTCTTGCCTATCTGAGCTTATGATTAATTAGAAAATTGCTGATGAAACGCGTCCATGACATTTCGTCGAAAGCCCTTTCGTCGAATGCGACTTTCCGTCGAATCTGACATCACGTCGAACGCGACCATTCGTCGAATTTTCGTCGAAAGACAACTCGTCGAATGGACATCTGTCGAAATTTTGTCGAAAATTCGTCGAAATTTGGTCGAAAAATGAGATAATGCGAAAATGAAAGTAACTTACCAATTTAATGCAATGCGCATGCGTCTAGAAATGACAGGAATGATTGTTTACACCACCAATATCATGTGGTGTTACAGATCACCGAAAAAAGGAAAAGATTGAATAGAACAAATTGACTTTTATTACATCAATTTGATGTTCTACACGCAAGCACAGATCTTATTGTTTTTATTGGTCTCAGTAGTAGATGTTGTATGCTATCCCCCTCAGGTACTCTTGCACCGTCCTCTGCGCATGGTGATGGCAGATTCTCTTGATTTTCTAAAAGAAGCCATTCGGATTTTTGTCATGGCCTATGCCAGGTAAAATATTTTGATACTTGTTTCGAAAAACGCAAAGTCCGACATTGGTCGATTTTTTTTCGACTAGGTGTCGTATTTCAGATAAAAATAAAATCGACCAAGTGTCGGACTTGGCCGTTTTTTTCGACCAACAGTCGTATTCGACGAGTTGTCATGTTCGACGAAAGGGTTTTCGACGAGAAGTCGTGCACCGGATGAAACAATGGACACTACGTATTAATAATTAACAGCTTAAGGCTATTTGTGAAAATGATATAAAACGGATAAATCATATGCCCTGCACCACTATATGCGGACATTATAGCGTACCAATCAATTTGACTGCTCGTGACTGCAAAATTATGATAGACTGCTTCAATCTTTATATGTGAAAATGTGATGAATCGACAGAAATTATATGTGAGTATGAGATTTATCACATGACCTCGCGTTTGAGAGTGAAAGAACGCCATTCAATAAAATCGATAAACCACTAGTGGTTTACAGATTTTCGGGAAACGTTACATGTATGAAATGACGTTCAAAACAACGTTGCGTACATGACGACTTTTTTCGCCAGAAACGAGATTTAAAAGGAATTTGAATGTCATATGATAAATAGGATCTAACATTTGTGCTCTTGTATTATTGAATTTATTAAACTCGTTGCAAAAAAGAGATAAAATGCCTCGCAATTTATCTCTTTTCCTCAACTCGTTTAATAAATTCAATAAATCATGAAATCTCATGTAAGATTCTCTGTATATATACGACACACATTATATACCAATTGTTGGCAATGAAATCACTGCTTACATACGTACAATGTTAATGTGCGACTGAAATGTAGATACTCAAGATTTTATTGCATGCAAATCTTTAATAATTGAAACAGAGATGTAGACGACATACACTACTGTCCTGCCAGCCAAGAATGTCAGTGACGTAATCTTTTGTTTACAATTGTTAAGTAAACATTAACTTATACAATCCACTTGAGCTAACGCGAATCCATAGATCACTTGTGTATTATTTCTATCCTGAGGATAGGATTGATATGTAAGTGATCTATTGATAAAAGTCCCTGGTTACTTTGTAAACGAAAGTCGACGTCACTGTCACTCTTGGCTGGCAGGACATTAAATACTAATAAAATGACTACTTGAACATCTAAATGTGTTTGTGATACTAAGATGTAGAGGACACGTATATGTATTGTATACTTGAGACTTGATAGATGGCACGCGATGTGTAAAACGGAGAAGAAGAGTCAAATTTTAGTATTATTCCCATTTGACACAATATGAGATGTAGTTGACACATATTTACCAATCAAATGATAATTGCCCATACTCAAAGCGGAATGGATTTTGTATAGCATTAATTGATCATCACAGCTTGTCTATATATGAGACTGATATGAAGAGGGCAAAATATATACCTGGTATCTATGAATTGACTGCTTATGTGTTTAAATGTTAAACTGAGATGTTGGCAGCAAACAATATATAAATGATTTGGCTGCTAATAAATCTATATGTGGACTGAGATAAAGGAACAACTATTATTTACCAATGAATTGGCTGCATACATGTCTAAATGTAAAAGCAAACGATATATAAATGATTTGACTGCTTGTATGACTATATGTAAAACTGAGTTGTAGACAGCAACCAATATATAAATGAATTGACTGCTTATATGTCTATATGTGGACTGAGATAAAGGAACAACTATTATATGCCAGTAAATTGGCTGCATACATGTATAAATGTAAAACTGAGATGTAGACTCACGCTTAGGGATGTCAGTTACAACGCAAGGTGGTTCTGGACGACAATTCGTTACAGGCCGATGACGACTGCTTACCTGTGCTGGACGACATGTAACGGGTTTTAGATGACAGATTTAGGGTTTTGGACGACAGTGGAGAGGGGCAACACACACAGACGTCGCAGAAAATGATAATATAGTGTGTTTGGCTATTTTAAATAATTCCTGCCATATTAGTGTTTGTAAGTTTGACATTTGAAGTACAAATACCATAGATATTTGTAGTTAAATTGTAAAACTCTGGTCTGGAAAAGAAACTTCAGAAATGTGTAATTTGTGATTAATTACTTGCGTTCTCATGACCAAATAAGCATAAATGGTCAGACAATAGATCTCACATGATTTTTCAGTCAATTGTAACATGTCCTTCTTAAAAGAAAACTGAAAACGTCAAAATTTCATTTTTCTAATGTTACTGGTTAGAGGCGACTGTGTAACAGGCAATAGACGACGTCAGTTTTTCTGTAACAGATGTGAGACGACATTTTTCTTCCTTTCATGAACATTTGAGTAGATGTAAATACTGCTCTGAAGCCTATTCAACGCCTGACCAAGTAGTTCAGTATTGTGTGACCTCCAATTGAATGCGCATACCAAGGTAATCAGAAGAATTTATGTTAATACCGTATATGGGATTGGTGGCATTTTAGTCTTCTGGTTCCAGAGAAGATTTAAAAGGGGTTTTACCTTATTTGAGCATGGCGACATCTTGGTCACAAGACCAAGAAGTTAGTGAGTATGATCAGGAAATACAACAATCATAAACTCCAGACCAACCCACTACATCATGAGGAAAAGCCACTGAACATTTACAGTAACAAGATATCCATAAGACAATAAAAGCAAAGCTACCAGCTCTCTCTCTCTCTCTCTCTCTCTCTCTCTCTCTCTCTCTCTCTCTCTTCAAGATGATTGCAAAACTAGGAAGGGCGCAAAGTAATGCATATCAAAACAAAGACAAACACAGAACCCCCATAATAAGAAGTACATTAAACAATTGATCAACAACAAGAGAATCACCGCCTTAGAACAGACAACAGCCTAACCAACGGGGGTGGGAGCTTAGATGCATTTTAAGATCATTCGAATAACTTTCATCCCTCCATCCTAAGGAGTATCCATATGAAATTCGATTGACAATGTGGTTTCAAAGATGTTTGAAAATGTTGACGAACAGACAGACGAATGGAGGCTGGAGGCATTTGTATATTATTAGCTCACCTTGGAGCCTCAGCTTTGGTATGCTTAAAACGTTATTTTACTCAACCATGTATGATTTGTGACTTACACTTTGTCAGACCTGGAGCTTTTTAAGGGCAATTGCAGGAAATACTTCCCACATTAAAATCTTTTTAATTGTTTGCATACAGTTTGTTTTATGTATGGACTGAAAATTTATGAAATAAAAAGGATATGTCACCACACTCAATTTTTCATAATATCACATGGAAGTTTTCAGCATTTTACAAATTTTCTGAAAAATCCAAGTCCTTAATATTAAGCTAAAATATTTGTAATCACCATCCAGCTTCTTTATTTTAATTACTGTTCATGACCTCAAGCTTTCTATACAATGTGAAAATATATATGTTTTCCCAAGACATGTCAAGATACTGCATGATATGTTTTGTTTATTCCACCATAAAAGGATTTCGATTTTTGTAATAAATTATATATAAAGAATCTGACATAAAAATCTTATTTATTGTTATTATTTCATGGACTATCATTTGACATTTAAGGAAAAAAAATGGGGTCACCAGACTAATCATCTTGCAGGCGGGCCAAAGTAATCCACACCCCACAAATTTCGAGGACAATTCAATCTAAAAATTTAAGGAGTGTAATTTTTGTCATTTGTATAATTCCATATTTCTTGTATGAATTAATTTTGCATTACAAGAGGAAAAAAAGAAAAAAGAAGAAAAAACAATTTGTTATAAGTGCCCACCCTTGAAACGACCCTGGTCCTCTGGTTCCAAAGTCTGACACGCTAAGCACAAGCCCACGATGTCAAGTCATGTGTGTCTTGAAATAACAGTACATAATCCGAGTTTTTGGCCATATTCGTATTCTCATACAGGATAAATGACATTTCACCCTTGGTCAAAACAGAAGATTCTTCAGTGAAAGATATATTTAATAGATCCATCACTGTCGTCTCCACCTGCTACACTGTCGACAATAACCTGTAACAAAATTTTTGCAGTCGTTACACATCTGTAACATGGAAAAATGACTGCAGTACATTCGTTTTGGTTTAAAAAACGTGTTCGTCTAAAGTAAGCAGATTTATAAGAACGTTCTTTCTTGGTCTATGTGATGGACAATGCAATGTTTAATCACATCAAGTCATAAAATGTTCAAAGAAAACGAAAGTGAAAGTACTAAATAAAGATATGAGGACATGTGTAGTAATAAAATACAGTTTAAAGAATAATAATGTATCATATACGCGTTAACTGGATACAGTTGCATGTTCTACATGATTGATTAAGTTTAGATAAGTGTCGTGGACAAATATACAAAGACAAAATAAGATGCTTGCAGGTTATTGTGTCTTAAGTCTCCGGAAAACGATACACATTCAATAGCACAAACCTGTATTTAGAAATATTTCGTCTGGAACCCGTAACGTACTGTCGTCCAGAACCACCTTGCGTTGTAACCGACATTCCTAAGCGTGAGACTGCAAACAGTATATAAATGAGTTGATGGTTTCACGCGTGTATGTCTATATATGTGGGCTGAGATAAAAGAACCCGAATTATATACCAGTAATTTGGCTGCATATGTGTATACATGTATATGTAAGACTTAGATGTAGACAGCAAACAATATATAAATGAATCTACTGTTTTTTATGTCTATTTGTAAAACCGAGATGTAGACAGCAAACAATATATAAATGAATCGACTGTTTGTATGGAGATGGCCACAATCATATACCAGTGAAATGGATGCGTGCATGAGTGCTCATATTTTATTGAATTTATTAAAAAAGTTCAGGAAAAGTGTTAAAATGCGAGGTTAGCATCGAGTCTAATAAATTCAATACAAGAGCACAAATGTTAGAGTCTATTCAGTTACTTTGAAATCTTATTTCTGGACGTAAAAAGTCGTCACATGCATTGTTATGGACGTCATTTCATACATGTAACGTTGCCTGAAAATCTGTAAACCACTAGTGGTTATCGATTTTAATGTATGGCGTTATTTCAGATTATTTTAGAAGCACTATAGATTATAGGTGATACAAGAGACAAAGCTAAGAAGAAACCACTTTTGCCAGGTTTACAATATCTATTTGTATGACACTAATGTACTTCAACTGCTACAACATTCTTAATGACAGCCAGCTATGTCAAATTGGTATAATGTTTAATCTCAATTGTTTATATTATATAATTTATGTACTTAGATAAAATAAATATGTTTTCTGATTATGTGTTATACAAAAATAATATGTGTATATATTTGTACATAAAAGGCATGCAAGAAACCCAACAGAACCATAATTTTTATGAAGCATCGCTATTAACTGTTAATATGCCAGAGTTGTTTACTGAAAAGGGAAGTAATCGTATTTTATTCCTGTTATTATGTTATATAGGGTACCTTTACAGTCTGGTGTATTCCACGAGTGATCGCATGTTCCCCATGGTAACGTAGGAAATACAGAACTATATAGGAAGTACATTGTCCAAGCAAGGACGAAGATGTTGTACCAAATGACGATGGCCGACAATAGTACCTGTAGCAGGCCAGTCCCTGAATATATGTACCTCTTTAAATAAGAATATTGTCAACACGTTTTAAGGTTGAGCGCTGGATAAAGATACAGAGCTCTAACATTTAAATTAAGATTTTTTATGAAAGTACGTCGTCTTCTTTGGTCACTTGGGATAAAGCTGAAAACATTTAGGCCAAAAAAAGTGTGGTTCGGGTACCAGCTCTGAAAATTTTAAGTAGGGTAGGCATACATATTTTTTTCATTATTTTTATGTCTGGAAAAAAAATAATTTTATGCATTTTGAAAGGCATTTCGCCTTTCAAAATGCATAAAATTATATTTTTCCAGAAAACCTGAAAGAGATTCAGGTCTTCGCCAGAAAATTTAGGTGGGGATCGGTTACCCTAAACACAAGTATTTTTATTTGGCCTTACATGGAAAGATTAAATCGCCCCTTTGAGTCGGGTCACAATATGCCTTAAACACATGGGCATCAGATTCAAGCATCGCCATTGGTAAGTATTGGTATTTTACATTTGAAATGAACCCAAAACACAGCTAGACGGTGGTATTGACCTCTAAAGTTTTAATGAGGGTTTTCATACTAGTTCTAAAATGCTTTAGACATCTTTTTTAATTATGCTGACACCTAAAGAAATCAAACAAAGTCTTTTCGAAAAGAAGAAAATGTCTCAAAATCTGACATATGCTTCAGCAGTGAATGAAGCTTAAAGGCTGAAGTATCATGTGAGATACAATGTAGGATCTGAAATCCTACTCATTCACACTCAAATGTAAGGATTTTCAAATTTCTGCTGATGCTTAGTATATTGTGACACGTCTCACTTAAACTTCATTATCACGTGACTAGTATCATCAGTTATCTACCTTGGCAGTGGTCTGTATTCCACCAGTTTCCACAGGTCGTCCATGGCAACGTTGGAAAAACGGAATTGTAGAGAAAATAGAACGTCCAGGATAGAATAAATATAAGGTACCATATAACTATTAATGACAGGATAACTTGGAGAAAGCCCACACCTGAAGATGACATAGAAATCTTTAAAATTAATACAAATACAAATTAATACAAATACAAGTTTACAGTTGGATTCTATGGAAGCCTCTGGACAAACAGGAGTTGAGATCCTGGTGTGACGTCGATATGACGTAATGTGAAGAGCTTGTTGCGTTGAGCTACCTATGGATAGAAATAGAGGTGTACTCAGCTGTACTGACCAATTAGGTATATAAGGAAACAGTCTATAGGAGCAGTCTGATCTGGGTCCACACTGTTTGCCATAGAGGCTTCTTAAACATTTCAGCAGATGAGAAAAGCAGACGACTTTTGTTGCGATTTGCGCATTAAGGGTTAACGGTTGAACGTTTTGTAATCTGGATCAAAGAATCTACCAGTATACAAATGGTTATGACATTAAACAGCTTCAAAGTACCTGTGAAAGAAATTTGCCACTAGGCAGAGCCAAGCAATAATTAGTCATATCCATGGAAACCAAATCAATAAACTATAAAAGGAAGGTAACATATGGAGCAGAGCCAAGAAAAGAATACATGTGAATGGATTCATTAAAGACTCTAATCAGACAAGGTACATGAGCATTCAAATCAACACTCCCATCGACCTCATGTGATATCCTTCGATCCTTGATGTTCAAGGATCCAAGGATAACTCACGAGGGCGATGAAGAGTGTGACTTGGATTGGTGACCTTATGTTGCGTCAGGCTCACTTTCGCCAGCTAATTTAACAAGATGTCACATCTATGAGGCCACATTGTGTTAAAAGTGTCCTTCTTGCAAATGCCCAGCTACCAAGGCCTTATTCTGCTAGGAGCCATCAGCCCCCTGTTTTATGCTTATATATTCAATATGTTAACCCATTTAAGCCGAATGGACTTACCCTCTCTTATCAATTGGACCAGTCCATTTCCATTTAAAGGGTTGGTGTGTGCAATTTTCTCTCTTTTTTCAAATTTTAATAACACATATATACTGTAAGCTAACAGTGAAGATCCTGAGCAGATGCCGCATTATGCGGCGTCTGATCTGGATCTACACTATTTTCCTATGTCCCACAAAAAGGACGCTATGCTTATATGCGTTAAACGAGAACCACGCTGCGTAGTCTGGCCTGCACACTGAGAAAGTTTTGGTAATGGTATACAGCTAAATCGAACTATACAAGTTTCTAGATAGTCTGATTGGCTTAGTACTTCGAGCTGCTTTTACGCCAGATAGGGTTTTCTCTTGAGACGTTGGCATACTTGGCAATATTTCCAATTTGTTACAAAATATTGTATTTCGTATCGCTTATACATTTGTACAATCAGCTGGGAGAAAAAAATCGAATAGTGAGTTTGACATTATACATTATAGTCCGAAAGCGTCAGCTGTGCATCCTTTAAACAAAAAAGTTAGCCACTGGTATTATGTTCAATGCAACCATCAAAGCCGCTGATCAGCCTGCACCTCCGCGCAGACTGATGAGCGCCTTTGATAATCGCTGCCACATCCATTTTTTCTTCAACAATATAGCTAGTTTCTGTACTTAAGCAGATTTGTCACATTAGGCAGAGAGTCACGATTTGACATTATACATTATAGTACGAAAACGTCAGCTATTGCATCCTTTCAACAAACAAGTTAGCCCCTGATTATGTTTAATGTCATTATCAAAAACGCTGATCAGTCTGCGCCTCCGCATAGACTGATCAGCGCCTTTGATAATCGCTACCACATCCAATTTTTCAAGAATATAGCTAGTCTCTGTAGTTAAGCAGATTTGTCACATTGTCGCAAATCCCTAAGACAGGGTTTCTCGCAATTTAGCCTCTGACAGTAAAAAAACTGCGTAGATTCTTGATGTAACAGCTTTTCCCGACAATCATGATTGTTACTCATACTACAGAGTATTGATTAAATAATTATAAGGTTCTTAGCAATTTATATACAAAACTTGCATAGGGCCAGTTAAGCAAAAACGTTTACCCTAAAATTGCGATTAATTTCTTATCCATCAGTTTAAACATGTGTTTTGGATGCTCAAATGAACCGCCTCACCGAGACGGTTCTTTTGAGTACCCACAACATATTTGTATGGCCATTTCAGTTCAACAGTTCACCTTAAAGTTTATATGTACCATACTGTATATTGAACTTTGTCATAAAATACACAAAACTGTTGAATTGGTGGAATTTCAAGTCAATTTTCACACCAAATAGGGGTCTAGAGACAATCGAAAAATGTTGTTTCTAAGTGGTCCGCGTTTGTCGACTCTCGTCATAGTTTTAGATTGCTGCTTTTATACATGCTTGTACATGTACACTTACATGTACTATACACCACAGATACTCAAAATACCTCCTATGGAACCTGTTATGTACGTTTATTTATTAGTTTTAAACTACATGAGGCTAATCGTGTTACTGATCCTACAAAACAAACATACCTTTTAAGGAAGGAAAACAGCAGAAATGCTTCTTAAAATGCTATTGAATGAAAGTATGGCACGTTTAACAAGAACTCAGAAATGCCTTGTATTGATATTTTGAAGACTGTCTAATCAATAAGCATTTAACTAATGCTTATTTAGTATTTGTCATTTGTGAGACGAGTGGTATGCTTTCAATGAAGTAATATTCGACAAACATAACAGGGCATTAGATCATTTTGGCTCGAAATGGATAAAATATTAATAAAATGATTGATATGCAATATCATGGTTTATTTGGTGCCAGTCTCAAGAGAGGCCAGGAGATACTTCTATGAGACATGAACCTGCATTACGTGATTATCAACTAATTTGAAAGTCTGTTTTCGGTATTTTCGAACAGAACACCAAAATCTAACAGCTCAACTACAGAAACTTACTAGAATTTTTCAAGTTTGGGTAAGACGGAACTATACGAGCTGTGACAATTTGCGTCACGGGAAGATTAAAATCAGCCTAGACATTAGCTCAGTCTGATCAGAGTCTTCGCTGCCAGCATGAAGAAAACCTGGGTCCTTATTTACCCACTGAGGACACAGCAAAGATTCTGATCAGACTGGGCGGAAGCCCAGGCTGATCTGAGTCTTCGCTTTGTGTTCACTAATTTTGTTAATTTATCGTATCATAGCTGATATACATGTACTATCTAACAAATTGAATGCTTGTCAGACCGTGTGGATACGCAGGTTGATCTGCACCTTTGTTGCTTGCATAACACTAAACTTGATATTAGCCACGTCAATGAGAAAATCGGGGCCCAGATTTTCTCATTAACACGGCCAATATCAAAGACAGTTATATTGGCCCGACTTTCAAAATGACTTACCTTTAAGTAAAGGACAGAACTCAAAAGCCAGTCCTGCGCTTTTCCCTGTAAATTGTCCGAGACAGACTTCCATATAGTAGAGTGGTCCACCAGACGTGATGAGAAAGAAGAAAAACGGAATCAGGAACGCCCCACCTCCATTTCTACTACAAATGATAGGGAATCTCCACACGGACCCTATCCCAACCGTGTAACCCATGATGGCGAGGAAGAACTCTATCTTATTGCCCCATTCTCCCCGTTCTTCGTTCACCGCCACGTACTCGTCATCTGATGTACTGTTACTACTGCTGATACTGCTCCTTCGTCTCTTCGGGGGATAGAAGTCCACCATATCTCCCGCCTCGTGGCGCTCCTCGCCACTACGCAGGGGATACATCTCTTCCGCTTTAGTCATCGTGACTGAAAAGAAACGGGGTCTATATATCGCACATGTACATGTATAATTATTTGTCTGTGACGCAACAAAACCTGTCTTCCGGGTTTCAGACAAAGCGGGATTCAAACCAGCCTCCTCAGCTACAGTCTTACAGAGACTAGCTATAAAAATTGAAATTTCACTTGTAGCAAGTTAACATATTATACTATCCAACAAACGAATAACAAAGGTGCTGATCAGACTGTGAGGATGCCCAGGCTGGTCTGTGCCTTTGTTATTCGCAACAACCCCGAAGACAGGTTCTCAGTCACTGACATGAACAATTTCAACCAAATTAGACAGTTTTCTTGAGCTTTCGTGAAAGCATTTGCTATGTATACTCATTGTAACACTATACATGTATTAAAATATTTAGTGATAGGCCATAAACGACGATGTATGTTGGCTCACCAAGTAAGAAAATATCTTAAATTCACACGAAGCATTTACATTTAATCACATCTTATTTCAAAAAAGTATGAACTTTTAAAGAATTTGAGTATGACACCAGAAAACCTGTCTTTGGTGTTTACGAACAACAAATGAGTAGACCAGCCTGCGCATCCGGACAGTCTAATCAGTGTCTTTGTTATTTGCTTTTTGGAATATATCATATCTAAACTTGCTACAGGTGAAATTGCAATTTTCTATCTAGTCTGGGTAATCATTGTAGCTCAGGAGACTGGCTTGAGTCTCGCTACGACGGAAATCCAGGAGACAGGGTTTCTTGCAACATGGCCCACTTTACAGTGCAAAAAGACAGGGCTCTAGATAAGAGTGCATATTGGAAAACTATTTTCTTTATTTCTCACCCAAAACGTATGTTGTGGGTACTCAAAAGAACAGTCTCAACGAGACGGTTCTTTTGAGCACCCGAAACACATGTTTAATTTGATGGGTAAGAAAATAATTGCAATTTTACGCTCATACAATTTACTTATCTGGACCTATGAAAAGAGCCCTAAGAGAAACTGCAATGCCAATGGCCTGAAGAGACAGATTGATCAGTAAAGTCAAATAACTTAAAAACACAAGTACTCAATACTTTTGTCCAATCCGTTGACATTTTCATGATTTTTCGAGACGTTCCGTTGATATTTTTCTGCATATACATTTGCGTTCAAATAGCAAGTATGTTCCGATGACAAACTGTAAAAAAATATTTTTAAACAAACAATTGGTTAAGAGATTTGAACACGGTTTGCTGGGTGTAAGGCCACATTGAATTGCACGTCGCATCCAAAATAAATATAAATAAGGAAATATAAATGAAGTTTCAAGAATTGCCGAGAATGTGGGATATCGTTTAAAAGTATCTGCACAATAACCGACCTTTCAATGTGCTGTGTATATTTTTCCACCACATAACTTCCTGTTTTAAATGAGGAAGTCCGTTCTCCAATCGTTTCTATCGGCCATAAAGTAAAATAAGAGGGATATAAGGTCCTGAAGCGCTCACCTGACACTGTTCACAAGAATGTAGATGGCCTTACCACTGGTTTAGTTAACAAAAAAAAATCAGCGTAAAATGTATATATTTTCTTACCCATCAGTTTTAACATGTGTTTTGTGTGCTCAAAAGAACCGTCTCATTGAGACGGTTCTTTTGAGTATCCACAACATATGTTTTGGTTGAGAAATAAGAAAATTAAATTTTCGATACGCAATCTTAAAGAAAGTTCAGCAAGTTACTATATAAGGCTTTACAATTACCAGACCAACCTTGTCCTGAACAAGCTTTGTGGAGCCCAGACCCAATGCTACATACCAAATGCCCAGGGTCGTTGACCCTTTGGTTCCCCAGCCCCATATGACTGACATTGGCTGAAAAGTTAAATGTCAACATTGACCTTAGTTACTCGTACGTACTTATATATAGTAATAAATAACCGTATCGTTTAATAAATTTGGTTTCACCAGTAACTGGAAAACAACTTTTCAAGATTCCCATTGAAATGGCTTAGGAAACAAATTTGACCTTGCCATAAACAAGGTCAATGTCAACTCAGGATTGTCATTTGAACAACTTGGTTCGACCCACATCCTCAATGCTACCGATTCTGGTATATATGATTTTTAAATGATTTTACCATATATGGGCATGGATGCCATCTTGGTCATGTGACCAAAACTATTTGTATAAATGTTCTCACAATAAAGAGTTCCATTATGAAAGTTGAGTTTAATTGCCCTTAGTAATGGTTTCTGTATATTGAGGGAAATCCAATATGGTTGACCTAGCTGAAAAGTCAAAGGTCGACATTAACCTATGGGACTTATTTATAGTCTAGTTAAAAGGTGTGAGTAGCTTAATTTTGCACTAAAGGGTTGTGTATTAAAACTATTCATGGCCGCTGTAATACTTCCTGGATATTTTTTATTTCCCTTTTATAATATTTGAAGAATGTGCCCATTTAGGAACCTTAAGGAGGACCCTTTGATACTTTGAGACCAACACAAGGTTCATACATGCAAGTTCGTGTTAAATTCAAGGACTTTTCAAGGACTTCTAAAAGACTTTCCTAATATTTTCAAGGACTGAAAACTTATGAAAAATACTGTTTTACACGTTAAAATTCGAGTTCAGGAATGCTAGAGTGAATTACTTAAGATATTAGTTTTAGAAAATGAATATAAAATTGCGGTGCCTTTATTTGGTGCAGCATATGCTGCAACAAATAACGGCAATTTTATACTGATTTAGGTCTCCAAAGCCAGTGTGGAATTCTCCTGTAAACGGTATAATTCAAGGAATTTTCAAGGCTTTTGAATGTTTTCAAGTACTTCCAAGACAAGTGTAATTTTCAAGGACTTTTCAAGACAGTCCTGTTTATTCAAGTACTTTTCAAGCATGTGCAAGCCCTGCAACAGACTCAGGGCAGGGTTATTGTTAGGCTTTTGCAATTAATCGCCGAGGGAAATCTTGTTCGTGCCTTCTTCAAGGTCAATCTTCATAAAACGGTCGACAAAAGAAAAACGGATTATAGACGCAATTTTGTTTTAAATCATTTTATTTGTTTAATAGGTTAATCTCCCAGTGGCACTCCCATTGGTCTTTTTAAAGTTTGTTTATCTGCCAGATGATAACACCGTTGTCGCCCAGATTTAACCTTTCAAAGATCTAAATATATTGTTCTCGCAAATCCTCGTAATACCACCCGTGTTAGACGAAGTCTTATAATTTCATTGTTGGTCAAAATTTGACTTGATCTCTGTATGGAAGAAAGTACATGCCATGAAATGGTTATTTATCTATCGCAGAGATTTAGTAGTATGCTATGTTTTTTTGTTTGTGTTTTTTTGTGTGTGTGTTTTTTTTGTGTGTGTTTTTTTTTACTTTTCACTTTTACACTTTTGCACTTTTTCATTAGTCTTAAATATGATTTTCATGTTGACGCTAAAAGAATGATAGTTATAACACTAGAAAAGTAAAGAAATATCTGCGTCGATGGTTTAAAAAAATAATGTATGGCACGATACCTCTTCCGTAGGAAAGGATTGCCGATACATGTATTTGTAGGGTACGGTCAACTACACTAATATTTGTAGGTTACGTTCAAACTAAATACTACTATTGTTTTAGATTTTTGAACCAGGTATGTATGACACTAGCTATTAAAAGGCATGTATGACACTAGCTATTTTAAAAAAAATATGCAGCATTTGTGCGCAGGGCATATTTCTGTTTCGTTCTGACTCTAGTTTTCGCGAGATTCCAGCAATCCTGCACGCTAGAAGCATCACTACAGATATTTTGGAATAGCTTAGGTTCCTTAAGCCAAACGCTTTCCTGAGCTCAGCTGACCGAAGACATAACAAAGTGTAAACATCCCCCATTTTTTCTTCTCAATTTCTTTAAAAATTCTCACGTGACTCATATAAAATATGTCTTCTGTCACTTCGTCGTATATCTTTTTTAAAGATATTTCTTGTTTGCAATGTTTGCACTGATATGGGCGGCATAAAATAGCTAGACAATGAATGTCGAGACTACTGCTAAAGCTCGTGAATTATCTCCACGTCCTGGCAGTCAAACCATGATCACGAAATATATAGAGGATATTTACTTTTTTGAAGTGAATACCAAATATATTTCATCGAGTGTGTTGAAAACATCAGAATTTTCATGAGTGCGCAGCACGAATGAAAATTTCGATGTTTTCAACTCACGAGATGAAATATATTTGGTATTTACTAAAAAAGGTAAATTTTCTTTTTATTTTATACTTTTTTTTAAAGATTTACAGTTAATCAATTTGTTAACCATGCTTCAAGCCGAATCACAATAATGTAAAAGAAGACAAAGGAGTATTTGTGACAGAATACCTGGATCAATCTACATGATCTATAGTCATTAGGACTAACAGATAAAAATAAATTTATTCAGCGTCAAAGTGTGAGACAAGTGACGTCATAAGCGACGTCATAATTTGTTGATGACGTTGCGCAGCATAGGTTACATGCATTGCCTCACTCACTGAAGCGGGAGATGTTGAAAATTCAAAATCGAAAAATTTCAGCAAATCTGAATTATTTTGGTACCAAAATGTTCCTCATGTTCTAACTAAGAAAATGACTACCAACACTTGATGTTTTTGTTCACAAATAAGAAAGTTATAGGCGTTTAAACTTTCGAAGTGAGCTGTATTAAGTGAATGGAAAAGTCAGAGGTGATCCAAAAAACGCTACAGTGAAAATATAGGCTGATATCAATCACTAGTGATTGATATCAGCCTATATTTTCACTGTAGCGTTAGTGATTGATATCACTTTTATTTGTTTTTGATATGCATTGATTTCACTGCTAAGTATAAAATAAATAGGCACTCTAGTCCCATTTTACTTTACTTTTCCCTTAATTTTAGTTTGAAAATTAAAATATCAGCAGTGTATGATCAGATCTTATCTGAATGGTGACGTCACAACATCTAATATGGGTATCGTACACCAGTAAGCATATGAAATCATATGAGTGGGGCAATATTGGCCCCGAAGAAGGTGATAGCCATATTAAACAGATACTCGTCTCAGTGTTCAATATTAGGTCATCGGATAGGTTCAAATTCTTTCATATTCTGACGTCACACCCTCTAATAATGTATGGTCACCTTGGCCAAATTTCAGACCTTTTCTCTTAATTCGCTAATCGGATTAGGATTAGGCTATAATTTCATTAGGAACATCGATCGGGTCATAGGGTATGTTCAGATTTGTGCAAATGCTGACATCGCGACATCCAACTTGAAAAAAATGACCAAGCCTCGACTGAAAACTGCACAGAATACAATGGCTGGAGGAAAAATTGAAAATCTACCCCGATATTAACGTACTCGCTACGCAAGCGAGTGGTTCTGTCCCTCGGAGTGTTTTTTTTTTTTTCAGTTAAAATATCTTAACAATGATAGGCCCGTCGAAATCCGATTTTAACGGAAAATAGTGTACTATACTAGGTGATAGATTGGGACGTGTACCATAGCATTAGTTGAGTCTATTTTTTTATAGTACAATAGCTCATCTGAATGCAGGTAATCAGGCCTCCAGATAAGAGTGCGTAAGAAAACATAATGTTAATATTAAAAAACCCATACATATGTGTTGTGAGTACGCAAAAAAAACCATCTCAACCGCTCTTTTGGGCACCTAAAACACATGCTAACTTTTAGTTTGCTAAAATAAGTATATAATAAAATATTCATATTTTAACGCTCAAAAAATGTTTATCTTGACTAGAATACAATTCAAACTTTTAAAACCCTTTGTTTACTCCTTTTACACACTGAAACTCGAGCGGACATTACGCTGGACTGCTCAATTTAATTAAAGTAAAATAATACGCGTTTATGTGAAACCCAAGACCCTACCCCACGTCGCAAGCTCGTACTCCGTGTCTTTTAAACATACAAAATTGCAGATAACCTTTGTCCTGTTAAACCTGAATTTGTTCATTTTTGAAAACACTGTAGATCCAAATCAGCTGGCTTCTAACGATGCTTGTAAACACATGCTTATATCTGAAATGCTGCAGGTTAACAGGATAAAAATTATTGCATAAAAATAAGCATTACTAGCAGTGTTTCATTTACCTGCTACATTTTCACTTTTGGGACATTACTTATTTTTCAGATTTCAGAGTACCAGGCCCGAGGTTATAAAACTTTTTTTCATGCTCAACTCAGCTGAGCACGAATTTATCCTGCTCATAAGTGTGAAAATAATTGTTGGAATTTTAACATTTATTAGCATGATAAATACAACATCTGAGAGACTTAAAGCAAGAAACTCCATTTCAGTTTTTAAGAGCAGTTGAGATTTCGTACTCAGTCGAGTCGAAGTCAGTGAGTCAAACAAAAGCCTTGTACAGTTATATTTTTATGTAAGGGCCACAACCTCTGCTGTAGCTACAAACGCTTAAAGTGTCCTGTGTTTTTGAAGATTTGCATAAAAATAATTTGTTATGCCAGAACGCTGAAAAGTTACGCAAATCAAAGGGAGACTACTGGATCAAGCAGTGTTTCTCTTCAATTGCTTCCCTTTTCAAATTGGGATCTTCTCAGTAAGAAAATAATTTGCTCCGGGGGGAGAGAATTCTTTCCTTTAAGGACATATGCTACTAAATACTTCCCATATTGAAATATTTTCAATACTTTGCATACAGTTTGTTTTATGCATGGGCTATCCATTTATGAAATAAAAAGGATATGTCACCGTGCTTATTTTTTCAGAATCTTATATTGAAATTTACAGCTTTTGACCAATTTTCTAGAAATATAAAATAATAACACAAGTCCTAATTATCGAGCTAAAACGATTGTAATCTTCAGTCAGCTTCTTTCTTTTAACTTAATTTACTGCCCATGACCTCAAACTTTTAAGAAAATGTGCATGTTTACTTGTTATCCCATGCTGTGACAACATACTGCATGATATATTTTGGCAATTCGGCGCAAAAATGGAATTTGTTTTTAGAATAAATCATGTATTAAAAAATCTGATATTGAAAATCTTGAAAATTTATTTTTAATTCATGGACTATTATAATACCTTTCAGAAAAAAGAATAAAAAGCTGGGGTCACCGAACTAATTCTCTTTCTAGAGGGCCAAATTTAACCCCACCCCCATAGGTTTCATGCGTAATTCAATATAAAAAGTTCGGGGATGACCGTTTCGGTCGTTTTGATGATGCCATTTTACTAGTATATGAAGTAATTTAGCATTAAAATGTTAAAAAAGAAAGAAAAAACACACTGAAAATATGTGCGCATCCGGGAATCGAGCCTGGTCCTCTGGCTTTGTAGCCAGACACGCTAACCACTAAGCCACGAGGTCGGGTCGTGCGCCGCTCAAAATAACCTTACAAATAGTATAGACTCGGCCACTATCGTATTCGTAACCAGGGTTATTGTGTACGTCGTTTGATTTCAACTGAGCTACATTTATCTGTCTTTAGTGCTGAGACGATCAGTTCTGAAAAGATGTCAATAGATATTTCGAACACACTTTTATTAGTTATTTTGTAAAGAAAATGTCGGAACACCGATATGACATAAGAATATCGGAAGCTGTGTTGATCCGAATTCGTTAAGGGTCGAAAGACAGGACCCAGACAACTTTCCCCGTTTGCAGACGCGGGAAAGATGCGCATTGGAAATAGCCGCATATGTCTTTAAGGGCAGTTCCTTATTAAATGGTAAATCACTTTTACCACATTAGGTGACCTCCCTTATCTGTTACTATTTTTATTACGCATGTGCGTAATAGCGTAATGGGGGCTACGCAAATGATTAACATTTGGTTGGTTATGGGCAGGTACTTTAAGGTTGTCAGATCAGTTGTGGTGGGATAAGTGTATTTTTCACAAAAGAAAAGATGGTGGGTGGGGAAATAATAAACACTCTACTGGCATCTAGTGTTGAACGTAAGGCTTTAGTTATACATTGCCAGGTTATGACACTTCTCTGGAGCGATACAAGGAAGGTTCTGTGTTGGTGTATCTTTTTTGAGAAATTGTATTTTAAAAATGCGGCCGCGCTAAAAAACATAGTGTCCCGTGATGCCTTTGAGACAGGAATCAAATGGTAGTTAATGGTTCAGACAAGCTTCAGCTACGTCCGATCTCTATCATGTCTTAAGAGCAACATGTGCGGAGCCAGAGGGGAGCAGGGGGGTCCGGACCCCCCTCTTGAAAATCACGAAAATATAAGGTTTCTTAGCAATACTGGCCTGGACCCCCTGAAAAATCAAGCCAACATTCGATGTTGGGCCATCATCGGTCCACCAGCGAAACGCAATTTCAATGGCGTTTCGCTTGAGGGCCGATGGTGGCCGCTTTTAGTGGTATTTTTATCCTCTCTCCCTTCATCAACTAAAAAAACAAAAACAAAAAGTGTGAGTTGGACCCCCTCTAACAAAATTTTCTGGATCCGCGCATGAGCAATCCCACAAACAGTGCAAATCCTGATGTAATGCCGCGGAATCTGGGTCTTTACCCGTTTACTGATTTCCAGAACCAATAGGGTTACATTTGTGTAAACAATGAATAAGATTATTATCTTTTTATCTATCAAGATCATCAATAGATGATGTTCCGGTACATCTTGACTTTCAAGAATAATTGGAGTGTTGAATGGGTTCGTTGAGCTAAAAGACGTACAAAGTGAGAGTATGTTTGTTGTGTAGGGAGCATTTCAAATGTTAGTATATGCTGAGTTTGTGCAACTGACAGCGAACGGACTGTCGAAATTTTGTTGTGTGACCATCTTCAAAGCTAAGATGAAACTATATTAAACCATAGCAGTAAATGTTTTTTGCTTCTTTGATTTGATTTTAATACTTTAAATAATGTAAGATGAAACGAATGCTACTACAAGTTTGAAAATGTTATATGTTTATGTTTAATATGTTTATATAGGCCCTAAAAGTAGTGTGGACCGGTATTTCATCAGTGTGTGATTGGCAAACATTTGGCACGCCATTCCTCGGTTATTTTAGATAATGTAAATCAGGAAAACCCACATAACTGAGGAACCTGCAAAGTGTGTTTATTTGGTAGGCCAAATAAAAAAATAAGTTTGATTCGGGTAACGGGTCTGAAAATTAAGACAGGATAGGAACACATATATTTTTTTATCATTGTGGCATGAAGACGATGGAATGTACAGTGGATCATTGATGGTTTGTGGGCAAACCTGAAACTGAGGCTGGGCATATGAGGGGCCATTACTCAAAATAAATCATTTTTGAGAGTATATTGTGAATTTGTTCTTGTCCGTGTTTTGGGTGCCCAAAAGAACCGTCGCGTTGAGACGGTTCTTTTGAGTACCCACAAAATACGTTTTATATTATATTTTTAATGATACGCACTCGTAAATGGGACTTCCGTATATATTGGTTTTGGACAATGGCTGCTCACCATGTTACAAATTTTGTGTAAATTTCAACTTTATGGCCATTAACCTGAATAGCTACATGTTAAACAACCATCCCAAATAATTGATATATTTGCTATGGAAATTGTTTACTATGGGCTTTGACCACTTCAAAAACACAATGACACCACTTGCGTCAACCGCGTCTACGGCAGACGACACTTTATGAGTTTAGCATTTCAAGTGATTCGTCTAATAGACAACTCGCATTACAAATGTAAATGTCGTGAGAAAAATCATTTAAGATACATTGTATCACAAAATGTTTCATCGATAAATTTGTCAATATAGAACATGTATGCCAATAAAAAAATGGTGTTTGTTAGTAGTTTCTTTCTCTATTGTTATGTTCATGGCTAGTCTATAAATCATGCTATAAATGTACTTTTGTCTGAGTACAGTATGATCGTAGCCAACACTAGCCTACAGACTAGCTGCAACATGCGAAAATTGTATTTCATATGAAACTATGAACGACAACAATGCGCGGATCCAGAGTTTTGTCAGAAGGGGTCAAATTTTGATAACGTTTTCTTTAGTTGATGATGGGGATAACCGGGGCCATCATCGGCCCGCCAGGGAAACGCCATTTAAATGGCGTTTCGCTGGCGTGCCCATGATTACTTCACATTAATATAATACTGGCTTGGTAGCTTTGTGAATTTTCAGGAGATACAGACCGCCCTTTATTTTTGTGATTTTTCAGGGGGGGGGGGTGGAGTCCAGACCCCCTGCCCCCCTCATCCCCCTCTCTGCGGGATCCGCGCATGAAAACATTATTTGTAAATCTAGGCCTCGGAAAAGGCCAGGTCAATGACACTATTGTTTGTCAACAAGGTCTATATTATGATTCAAAACGCACAGACAGCGTGCTTTATCACGCCTGTTGGACGGTTTACCGAATTTACTGTAAATATTGCGACATCTCGGTGGACTTCTAATACCATAGGACAGGATCAACGTATGGTGATTTTGTGGTCCAGTCCCCCTTTTTCCATTTAAATTGGTTGGATGGGTGTTTTCTGTTTCATATGTATACGGCCTAGTGCACGATGTGGTGACTATAACACATTTGCAAAGACATCATCTTGAAATATCGACTGAGAAAAGAGTGCTGCCCGGAAAACTGCATATTGCAGTTTTCCGGGCTGCACTCATATTTCAGAAACGCAATTTCCATTTTTTTTGTAAGCGTTATATTCAAAATCCTACAATAGGTCAATAACACTTTTTAAAGGACATATTCGAATAAGGGCACTAAAACACAATGCGTTATACCCCGTGAAAAGTTATCCAAGATTGTGCCTTTGTCCGTTTGACTGATGAAATGTGTAAATATGTATTTCAAAAAGTGGGTTTAGAATCATGACAGTGGAAACACCGATCAGATTGCTCTACCAGGAACAGACTGATCTGAGTTTTACGCCGTTTTACCACGTACTGTATATTTTACTGCAGTCGAACCGATCAAATACATTCTAACGCCGTGCACATCATGGGTCGAAAACCCCATGGGAATCGGGGGACTTTGGGATGTACAAACACGAGGGACATTTGATTATTAGGGAAATAGAAAATCAAGTTTTGAATTAAGAGAAACATTAATTTATTTCCGTCATTTCAGTGGTGGATAACTTTGCTGAGGTTATCATCGTTTTACTTGCCATGGAAACAAAACGGAATGCTGAAAATGTCGGCAGTGCAATAGACGTCAGTTTTGATAGAAAAAATACCACATGATTTAGGTGAACCCGGCTATTCTTTATAACAAAATACTGCAAGCACACGCTCTTAGGCGCATACTTTGTTCACACACTCAAAGTCAATCACGAATCATTAATATGGACCCATCGTTCGGATGCAACAAAAGTGAAGATCATGATCAGCTGGCCTCTGATAAATACAGTAAAATTAGGCTAACGGTGCGCATACTAGATCTACTACGATATGTACGCTATTAGGACCAGCAAAGCAGGCTCCGACGAGTCTCGTCAGAGCCTCGCTTTTCGTATTAAAACACAAAGTGCATGGGAGTAAAGCCCAGGGGGTACTCTAATTTTTTCCGCATACGTAGGCTCGGACCCAGCATCTACCGTTCAACCAAAAAAAAAATATCAGGAATTTCAAGCACCCCCAAAAAATATTTGAAATTTTTGCAACCCCAAAAAATATCCCAATTCTGTTCCTTGACCTTAAAAAAGACCCTAAATTGCATAGAAATGACCCTCAAACTAGCCCAATTTTGTAATGACCCCAAAAAATATCCACAAAATCTTCATACACCAAAAATATATTCATTTTTCTGAAAACCCAAAAAAATATTGAAATTCAGAATTTTGAACCCAAAAAAATGGACCGAGCCTACGTATGTATGAAAATATCAGAGTACCCCCCCCCCCCCCCCCCCCCCCCCCCGGGAATAAAGTACCAAATTTCCGTATACTTTGCTAGTCGCTTGAATATTCTATGAATGTTAAGCTACTGACTGAACACCATTTGGAGTTCCCCAGCTTAAAAAGGGGCTCGTCTGAGTCTACGCGTGTCAAAATGCCACATTGTTGGAAACCACGTATCGCGGCTCAATGAAGAACACAGGATACCAAGACTTGTGTACGTCATTTTATTCTAATACATTACAAATGATATTTCAGAAAGCATCGCAGTGTTTAGAATATAGCCACATGACTATCCCTATGTATGTTTTTATAATTATTTTCATAAGGAAATTTCATTAAAAAATAAGTTTCGCTGAAATGCTTTGTTGCTGGTGTGGTTGTTCGGGCCTCGTCTAGCTGGCTCTTAAAAGTTTAATATTTTTCACTTTATAATTATTTATTTATTTTATTTTTTATTTATAAAAAATGAATAATGGTTTCACACAATAATGTTATTAATTATAAAGCAAAACATAACGAGGAAAGCATTGGTAAATATGACTTACTGCAAATAAATCTATTCCAAATAATAGAAAAATATGAGGGATTGGTTGTTAAGCCAGCACACTGTGTTGTTATTAAAGCGCGGGAAGAGCTAATGCGCTAAGCAGTGCTTAACATCCGTTTTCAATACAACGACACACAACAAAAGGTATAGTGCAGTTCATCTTAATAATAAAAGCGAATTTGTGTTATTGCGTCTGTGTGTATCGTCGATACCCTCCCACGAGTTTGGGGGACCGGAGACCAAGGTCTTCTGGGCGAGTCCATGTGTCCGAGATTAGCTGAATATATACTCAGTTTTACAATGGGTCGAGACTCTTCTACAGAAGTGAAACGTTTTTGGGGTTTTTGCGGTCAGTTGCTGTCATACGCGATTTTATGCTGGTTACATCGTCTTGTAACCTCGACTCAAAAATGGGGGGGGGGGGGGGGGGGGGGGGCAGGGATGGGATGGGATACTCTGATATTTTCATATATACGTAAGCTCGGGTAATTTTTTTGGGGTTCAAAATTTTAAATTTCAATATTTTTGTTTGGCTTTCAGAAAATAAATATTTTTTTGGGGGGTATGAAGATTTTGTGGATATTTTTGGGGGGTCATCATAAAATTTGACTATATGTAGGGGTCATTTCTATACATTTTAGAGTCTTTTTTTAAGGTCAGGGTACAGAATGGGGGATATTTCATTGGGTTGCTAAAATGTCAAATATTTTTTTGGGGTGCTTGAAATTCCTGATATTTTTGGGGTGAAGGGTAGATGCTGGGCCCGAGCCTACGTATGAAGAAAAAACGAGAGAACCCCCCCCCCCCCATGGGGGGGAAGGGCATGCCCAGAAACTGAAAATTGCTTTTACGGGGTATCACTCACACATCATAGCTGTTCGCTGTTAACAAAATGCTAGATTAACATGTACATGAATGTCACGTAGTCCCCATGATATTATCATATTATCATGATTATGACAATTATATTTTCTTTCCCGTTTAATAGAAAAGCAATATATTTACGTTGTTTACCCACACGTCATCAGAGGAATTTTATCCGACCTTGCTGTTATAAAATGTTCCCTTAACCTATTGAGGACTGGAAACTATGGCTCACAGTATTAGTGAAGACCCAGATAAGGCGGTATTTCATCACGGTCTGCACTGTTTGTGAAGATAAAACAAATCTTCAGAGAAAGAAACACAATATATTTTATTGGGGAAATTATAACCTCTGACACCTCATTATATACAATGGATGATCCTGACTTAAGTGTGTGAAGCTTTATCAAACATTTCATGATTGGTCTGGAAATGGTTAAACAAACAACGCATATTCATCACAAAGCTACTGTCCTGACAGCCAAGAGTGACAGTGACAGTGACGTCATGTTTTGTTTACCAAGTTATCAGGACTTCTAATCGATATATCACTTGCGTATTAATCTTATCCACAGGATAGGATTAATACACAAGTGATCCATCGATTCGAATTAGCTCAAGTGGAGTGTACAAGTTTATGTGTTACTTAACAATTGTAAACAAAACACGACGTCACTGTCACTCTTGGCTGACAGGACAGCAGATTACATGTAAGAATGTGTCCTTGGCACCATCTGAATGCACTTTTATACTCTTGTTTGATGTTAACGTTTTATTAAGTATAACAAGTATAAGTTTTCAACAACAAAAATAGCAACTTATTCTGTTGGACAACATATATTGGTACACCTAGCCTTTTGCTCACGTTTTGGGTCGTCAATACGTTGAAACAAAGTTCTGAAAATGAAGGGTTTTGCTTGGAACAGGAAATGCATACTGTTAGGGGCTAGGCGATCAGCTAGGATGTGTGGTTTCAGAATTTAGTGATACATTAAGTGTCCGTGTCGGTCTATTTCTACCACTTGCAGATAATTTCTAATCAATTTTTCGAATATTTCTTGATCATCATATAGGTTACGGCCCAGTTGAAAAAGAACAATATTTACGGGTTTTTCAATCCGTCTGGTAAAAAATTTCCAATGGTACAGTCGATTAGAGTAACTTGTAAGCGTCACTTTTGTTCTGAAATTGGTGCAGATTTTTCATACGACATAATAAACGCACCAACCCAAAATTGTGCTATTATTTTCATTAAGCTTATTTCTAATGATGGTCTTAGTCTCAGGTCAGCTGAAACCTGTCACACCCACTGCTAAAGACAGTTTGACGACCTACACTAACATTTTAGCATCCCATAAGTCAGGGAACAAAATGTTCTGTTCTCAAATTTTTGATGATTTTGTATACAATTGACGGCATATTTCGTGGTACTGTTCACATAAAATGTGCCACAAGGCACTCCACACATTTTTATTTTAAATCAAAATTAGCAGACATTTCTTTTACAACTGATAAACATGAATCATCCTTATTCATATATAATATCACTGATTTTTGAATGATTTGGTTGACTTAAGAATCATCACATATTGCAGCGTACCTTTTTTGACAGTTAATTGGGGCCCTTCATTGTGTTATTTACGTTACATAGTTACATCAAACCCTGAAAAAGAGACAACAATGTCTTAAATAGTTCCTCCGGATTCTCTTAGCTTTATCAATTCAAAATTAGTCTGTACTTTGTATTTGACCTAAAAGAAAACTGATTTGTCTTCGACATACTGCAAAAAAGAATGTTTACGGCTAAGAGCCAAGATTGTGCTATTCCGGATACAAGCATGAAACTTTCCACACTTGTTAAGGTTAGTGAGCTGATGATTTTTAGATATAGAACCACTTCGACAAATTTCCACTGCGCATGCGCAAGGCAAAATTCACTTCTGTTATACACCATTTGGTCTTAATTGACTACACAGACCAATATTTGCGTTTAACATGGTAAAACATCGACCCACTATATCTCTTGATGTCCTTAAAGACATAAACAAATATATTTTAAAATAATTTCCATAATTACGTATGCGCAAACTAAGAAATACTTCCGGTTATCTCGTTTAATGATATCAAAACGGTGGAAACCATTGAATAAATGGAATATTTATATCTTCTGAGTGGGAAATAAATGTGTTTCTGCACAATAATTTATCCAAAAAATTTTGCTGCGCATGCATTTACGCTAGAGAGCCACTGTACTAGAACAGTGCAGTCATCGCGGGTCGGTTGCAGTCGATGAGGGCACACACTATATTACTTTGGTTAACTGCGATCAATTTTATAAGCTAGTTCTTTACAGCTATTTATATTCATGAAGATGTTTTCAGTTGCAATTATCACTCGGTATCGTAGTCCATTCTGGGACAATTGGAGCCTTTGAATTCTAAACTAGCTAAGTACCAGCCAATTTCTGGATAGCAATGGGTTTTTTATGTGTACTAAATGTGTTCATAAATTAATGAGACACTATTTTAGTCATTAGTTATGATTTAATGGCAAGATATAATGAAGAATACAAATAAGGGAATGAATGGAAGGTTTTGCATATTTCTGTTTATTTTTTGTGAAGTTGCAAACCATTTTGTAGCTGTACGCAAAATTTTAGTAGTCAAGGGCATTGTACTAGTAGTCAAGGGTCTAAATATAATCAATTTGTATGCAATCTATGATCCGGTCACTGGACTAGAACAGCCGATATATGTAGTACTATGCGTACAGTATGAAAGCCGATATATGTAGTACTATGCGTACAGTATGAAAGTAAGAAAGGGGGCAAAGATCAGGAATCGATACAATCAAGTACCACACCTGACCCAGGATACCATATGGGAAAGTAACAACCACACAATTTAACACCATGTGCAAATGATAGCCAAGGGGTCAGCCCTTTCCCAGCAGGTGACCACAAGGCAGCAATGAGCAGACGCGAAAGCATGACAAAACTAATACAGAAATAACACAAATGATCTACCAAAGAAGTACCCCCTTGGAACGGTCAGTTAAAGTATTTTACTGGAGGGCTTAAACCAGTTTCACTTGAATAACTTTCAAAATGCCCTGCCTCAGATTTCGAAAACTGATATATTGCATTTTATCTAAACTAACTAAAGTAAGCATATATTCCAGAACATAAACAAAAATGCCTTCCATCCTTTTTTCAGGAAAAAATATCACCACCTTTTTGGCAGAACTCGAGGTGCTGTATCACAGAAAAAGTAAATATTGACAAAGATAATACCCTTTTTAACAGCCAGGTACACTTAGGTTGTATATTTTGTGCCCCGGTCGACAGCAGCTAACCCGCAATGATCATGCTGTTCGAGTACAGTGGTTCTCTAGCACAGCATTTCATATGAATAAATTTCTCTTGTTATGCTGGGGACATGCATGGTTTACCCATTATATTCTTGAATGACTACTTACCGTAATGTAACTCCGAATGTAACTAATGTTATGGAGTTTACTGAAGAGAGTTTGACTGTCTTTTGGACTTATGTCCATGCATTGTTATGAGTTTATTATTGGTTACTTGGCACCTGGGCCAAGATGACAAGATCACGTTGATCTTATATACAAACGTATACATTTTCAAAGTGACATTTAACCAAGAGAGCTAGCAATATGTGCTATAATATGTATATGCTGATATGGCACAGCCTTTTCAAAGAATTTTCAGTTATTTATCATTACCTATTTTAAAAACAATCATCAATTTACAGAAATGTAGTGTTCAAAGTTGCCACAACAGACACAAAGGGTCGTACACTGGAAAGCTGCATTTTCTACTTCTGCAACCTTGAAGACAGCCATATCTCACAAGGTCAAGAGAAGATTTTGATGCTTGTGGTATGGTGGTCCACAGTGGACTGTACATTCCAGTGTCTAGTCGTACCAATCCCAGTTTGCTGGACTTGGTAATTATTACCCTGTTCTAGTACTGATCCTAACATATGAGCCTTGATATGCTGCCTTCAAAATGTGCTGGTACAAAGCCATATTTCGTAAGGGCTGTCATTTCATCAAACAAACCTTTTTGGTAAACAAATGTTATGTTCATGTAAGTGCTTGCTTGTTCTACCATACAGTACTGTGATGAATCGTTCATTGGTGCAGAGTTAATCTGTAGGTGGCTTTTCAGGGAGAGAGTTCATCTTTACAAAATACCCAAATACAGCTGGAAAGCTTACCCACCGTTTTCCATGACCAAGGAGAAAGGATGTTTTATTGCACCCTGTGAGTGAATGAAAAAAAAACAAGACAATTTAATTTCACACCAACGACAGCCGGCAATTCTTGCCAACCCCACAGTTCATCCACTCACAACTGTTGCACCACAGGAATGACCAGAACTGCTACATCAGTATGAACAGCGCAACTGCTTATTTTCTTGTTACGGCTTTTAGCTGCTTTCGTAGAACGAGTAAATATTCTTGTATCTGCCTCCTCGTGCAAACAAGGCGCAAATGAAGGCATATCGCAAGATGGACACACTTAAACCGAGCTTCTTCTCCCGTAAAGTGTAGGGTTCTCTCTAGAGTATTGTCGCACTTTTCCCGTGCAACACCTAATCTCAATCTGTGGTTATTGTTTCTTAGTTGGCCTAGCTTATGTCCAGAAAACACAGTAGTTGGAAAGATAATGAAACAGTTAATTGTCATCTTCTCACAAGAAATCTTGCCAGTTTTTTCGGTACGACAGTTATTTGATGGACTGGTCCGCCGGTGGATGTCGTCTCCTCGTTTTTCCCTTGTTGGTGCGTTTAAACATGCCTAACATGTGCCACACACTAAATCCACTCGACTAACTGCGCAAAAAGTGGTTATTACGTAACGTTTTAAAACATCGCTTGTATACTGCTCACTGAACAGTGCTAGCCCCTACACCTTTAAGTATATGAACAGCAGAGGCTCAATCCACACTGACTGCAAGTGCGATATCTTTAACAGGAGGACAAAATGCATCGAAGCCAGTCAGTAGCTTCACAACCAAAACGATGAAGCATATCAGGCACCCCCACCCCACCCACCACCCCCCCCCCCCCCCCCAAAAAAAAAAGAAAAAATGTAACGATATTACAATGTATACCCATATAAAATAGACTGGCGTAGACTAACTAGTGTTTGGTATGGTTCGTTTATGGGAAGTGAGACACTTGAAATATACATATACAGTTTACTGAAAGTTCCGAGACAGTCCATGGAAAGACAGTGATACGAGGGTTAGTCAAAAATAACTGAGCCCTACCTCATAACATTTGAATCAAGTAAAATGAACATATAATTAGATCATATTTTATTCAAGTCATATGTCATCTATTTAATCACCTAATTTATTTCTGTTGGTAGACTTTTTGTAACGGTTGCTAGGCAACAGAATATGTCCTGTAAATGTTAAAGCATGCCTTTATTCACTGTCGTCTGATATCTTTAACATGTACCTATTCAGTGCCACAGAACAGAAACCAACTGACCCCAGATTATAGATGCAGAATTTATCAAATTTTAACATGCCTGACGTCCTATAATTTACCCCACCCACATTCATATTTACACAATTTTAATTGAAAACATAAGATATTAGCCTAATATGCTTTAACAGTACTGCATACACAAACCAACCCTCAGACATATTAAGTTCCTTGATTTGAATTTACAAGTGAGTTTCCATGGCAACACAATTCTCGTGTATTTGCAATTTTGTGAAATTTAGGCATTTTTGTTGCTAGGCAACGTATACAAGCAATGTTCACCTAAACATTAATGAACTAAGTGTAATGAAAAGACAATATGAAATATGTTATTCAAATAAATGTCAAATATGTCTTTCACAAAAACTATCAAGCACGCAAGGTTTTTAAAGACATACTGTATATTCCTGGTTGCTGAGATCGTGAACGCAGCGCTCTGACTGACGATCTTCAGTTGCCTAGCAACCATAATAGAAGCTTCACTAGGGTCATTCTTTATAGTCAAAACATCGATGACATATGATACTTATAGAAAATTATCACATTTGTTGTTTACAATACCAAACTAAAATGTTATGAGGTAGGGCTCAGTTATTTTTGACTGACCCCCGTATGAGGTCTGTGAGCTCAAGCACCGCAGAATATATATGTCTGCTTACCTGTTTGCCTGTCTGTCTGTGAGTCTGTCTGTTTGTCTATCAAAACGGTATATTGCCCTTAGCCAGTGGCCTATATAAGGTACGTCACTGCCTTGGCTTTAAACATAACTTTATCAGAGATGTGCCAAAGTTTAAACAATCCAAATTGGTCAATACAATGAAAATGTGGTGGTAACTTTGGACTACCCTTGTAGTTCAGGTGGTGAGCGCGTCTGTCCAGTGTTCCAAGCGCTTTGAACTTGAGCAAAAAAAAAACTGATTGCATGTCTGTGTGTCTGCCACAAGCCTACTATCCTCTTTTTTTAAAACTGGACTTTTAAGTCTAATTACAATTTTATATACAGTGAGCCACTTTAGTTACGCACCATTTTTTCAGGGCCCACATTTTTTGACAAAAATGCTGGAATCGAACATTCTCTATGATAATTTATTTATTGACATTTTATCTGTTTGATAACATCGAAAAAAAATATTGGAATCACTCATGCGAAGCATTCTGCTACTCAAAGGCAATTTTGACAAATTTTGAAAAATTCACTTGCAAGCGGAACGTCTATATTTTCTATTTTTGTTTTGTGCTAGGCATTATCCATGGTGATCGTTGTGACAGAAAAACACCAAAAACAAGTTATTTATTCAAGTAAAACCCCTTTTTCGGTCGTTGAATTTAGAAACACCGTTACTTTTTGAAGAAATGCTCGTTTTAACGTCATATTAACGTCAGTTACAATAATCAAACTGGGTTTTCTTCGCAAGCTATTTTGTAATGAGTCACTTGTTGACATAGAAGTATCAAAACACTAAAATATCTTATCATTGACACGTCTTATAGCCTTGGTAGTAGTGACGTCATCACTAACGTCAACATCATGACGCCAATTAATCCATTATTTTCTTTACGAAAATAAACGGCGGATACATGTTTTTTTAAAATGAAATCATATAACAAGTGTTTTGATAACTAGTTTACTCAGAATCATACGAAATTTTAACTAACTTAAAAAAAGTACTAAAACCAACTTTTTTTAAACCTTGGTCAGCTGGGAACCAAAATAGTAAAGCCTTAAAAAAACTATGAAGTTAACAATCTCATTCCAGTTTTAGATATTGCCAAAAATAAATCGGCTCTTATATCTGGCATAGCAGAAATTCGACCCTGAAAAGTGCAATGTGATCTGAGTTTCAATTGAGATAATGCAATGTGAAATGGTGTTTTGAGGGTAGTGCACTTTAAAATCCATTTTCTCTTTTGTTTCTGATCTGATCATTATGAAATTTCAATGGCTAATGCAAATATAAATGCGCTTTACGTTGGTACTCTCAGAATAAAAATATCACATTTCTTTTCCGAGTTATTTTACATTTTATAAGTGGTGCGTAACTAAAGTGGCTCACTGTATGTTTAGCTTACACAGAGCTTTTTTGTGAAAGCTGTTACTTGTAAATAGATGGGGCTTTGTTTAGCGTCTAAACAACATCCGGTTAAAAGAATCCCACTGCGCATGCGCATCTAAACAGGCCTGTCGGGCCCTATATCATGTATATTGAAGACATGCTTTGGTCCTTTGATAGGGGCATCAGGTTTTGCGCAGTTTACAATAAAAGAGAAACAGAATACCATCTTTGTACAAAATTCAAATTTTATGCGCATGCGCAGCAATTAAAGAATGAAGAGGACTAAACTACAACCAATTAACATCATTTCTTCACATGTTTTTATTCTACAGGTAACATGACCCCTTCTTTAAAGTCAAACTGTATGAAAACTCCACGACAACAGCCTAAAAACAGAAAACGCTTTGCGCATGCGCAGTAGGCATTTCTTAATGTGGTTCTATATCCTATTCTGCTTAGTTAGTCATGGTCTACAACTGTGCCAAATTTCATGCTTGTATCCGGAATAGCACAATCTGGCCAAATGTTGGCTCTTAACCGCCAAGCTATAATGCGCACTTTAGATAATGAACAAACTTGGAAGCCCAATGTAAAAAACTGCATACCAGAAGGGCCACTTTAAAATACTCAAACATTACAAATGTTTGTCTCAGAAATTCCCAAATACTAAAGGCACATACATAACAATAGCACAAATTTGATTTAGTGGCACTTGGTTCCAACATGGGGATCTTTGTCAATCTTGAGCGTTTCAAAAATCTTTTTTTATAACACACTGATCAAAACACTATAAATGGATAAGTAAAAATACACATCAGCTTCATCAAATATATAACACACTGATCAAAACAGTATAAATTGATAAGTAAAAATACACATCAGCTTCATCAAATTGCTGCTTTATCAGTCAGATAATTTAGATTTTAACGCATATTTACTAACAAATCGAATAATGTAGATATTACTCAATAAATTTTGATGATTGTTTACCAGTTCTATCAACATTTTAAACGTTCTAACCATATAAACATGTCTTTCAGACAAACCTCAAAGGAACTAGAATTGCTCAATCCCTAACTTGCATATGTGGATAGGTTTATCCTATACTTTGTACTGGCTTAACCCAAGAAATCGTCTCTACATTACTGAAAACTGTTAACAGAGACAAATATCATCAACTCGAACAAACAAACATTTAAAACGGCTATTTGTAGAGGATATGTGCGATTTAGACGTGCTGTGAACGTATATGCATCTAACTTCACAGCGAAATTCCAAAATGCCCATCTGCTGCTACACCAGGACGATGTAAAATGTGTGAAATATTCTTCTGCACTATATCAAAAGCATGTACTTTAATACACTAAGTAAAAACACATAGCATTTATGGTGAATAAGAACTATTTATTAACCATTTAATGGTGGTTCTGATTATTTCGGGGTAACATTGTTAATTACATTTGTCTTTGTTTTAGTTACTGTTAGCGGTTTGATTTTTTGGATGGCGTAATAAATAAATGTTTGAGGTAGAATCTCATTTCTATTTAAAAAAGAGACACACATATGTATTAACCTTCACATTCGCATAAATTCATGGTAATTTATAAATTGTAAGTGAGTATGATCAGGAAATACCACAATCACAAACTGCAGACAAACCCATGGTACCGCGAGGAAGAGTCACACAACAATCACGAGACATCAGGAAGACAAACTAAGCAAAGCAACCAGCTCTCTCTTCCCCATCAAGATGATTGCTAAACTAGAAGGGACATAAAGTAACGTACAACAAAACATAGAACAATTACAGACTCCCACAATGGGAGTAACAATAAACAACAAGTCAACAACAAAAAACCACCGCCTTTGAACGGACAACAACCTAAGCCACTGAGGGGGGGGGGGCTTAAATGCATTTTACTGGTACCAAATATTCGGCCTAGATTCTGCTGTTGTTGAAGTACAAGAAATGTTCAGCTCGCATGGAAGCCTGCTAACTATTGCAATGTATCATCATCGAGAAACATTTTAATCATATTGACACACTTTGATGAAACAAAAAAGGGCTCACTATTCACAGATAGTCATAGCTAAAGAAAACCTCAAGTTGAGCCACGGTGGGTCCAGCTACAGATAAGCATCACGCACCAACCCACCGATTAAAGCTTTTCGTCAGAGCCGCCATAGAGTCTGAGGCCTGACCCACCGTCGTGCAATTAAAAAGGAAACCATATTTATAACCCCTGATTGAGTTTAAAACCAGGCATACAGACTCCAAGTTATACCCAACTTTAATATAACGTTTGATAATCTTTTTGAATTGATCACCAAAATAAGGTTTTCCATCAATTCGTTTGAATTTATAAACTAAATCACCATAAAATATAGGTTCTGATATGCCTTGTTGCAGAAGAGTTTTTAATCCAATGTTGTATTTAGCAATTAACTCTGAGTGTCTGTGGTAGAATTTTGAAAATGCTTTTCGAATTTTATGATATCTATAACCTTGTTTTAATAACTTAGCAGTTAAAAAAAATAAAAACGTATTTGCATATTCTGAGATACTTTCACCTGATTAAGATTTATCTATTTTATACCGAAAAGAATAAAGGAGGACACTCTACCTTTCTAGTCATAAATAACCGATGATTGATTACGTATGACCTTTGATGAAGTATAGTCAATTTGTATAATATATATCATGACTCTCGAAGGTAACGTTTGTAACAGCAAATATCCATATGTATCATAAAGATTAGAAGATCATGCCTACGTTCAATCTTTTAATAATTCCTTGCATGAAGACAAGTCAGTCGCATTGTAAAATTGTGAATTAGAATACTTTAATCTACAATGGTATCATTTTAAGCCATTTTAATGGTAATATACGTTACAAAGCTGTTACATGCTTTCACCACAACTGCAAGGGAACTAATGTCTGTCATTTTGAGGTTTATATAGTGTAGTTTTAGAAAACCAAAGTGCACGGAAATACCACTAGGGGAGGGGTCTATACAGCCAATCTAAGGACCAGTACTAAGTGTAACATATACATGTTGTCATGTATATGATGTTTTTATTTATTATTTTCCTGGTCATGTAGACAAAGTAATGGTTTTGTGGCCTTCTTATATTTGGTAATTGGTATGTATATATATATATAGACTGTAATTTATGCATAATTCATGTATAATCTCTTGTAAAATGAGTTAATTTCTTTTGTATAAAAAGCAATACTAGCAACTACATAAAATGCTTAAAGGCAGGGATTCTGTAACCCCGGCAGAGAGATTATTACCTGTATGAGATGGTCAGTGGGCGGAGTGGGCGGAACTTAGCTATTGACCAGGCCACTTTCCTAATCTGGTCTAGCAGATAACAGATAAGCCTCAGGCTACTACTGTTCTGTTTTCTTGTCTCAAAAATGACAATATTTTTGTAATAATTATTGTTATTTTTCTTTTTTGAAAAACAAGAAAAATAAGACCAAACAAGCCGATAAAAATTGAATGAAAACATGAATAATAATGCAGCTTTCTTCAATGAATATGATTGTCATCAATGTAATATTTGATTATATTCATTTTTATATTCATGACATATTTTTTTTTTCAATAATTATCATGCTTATACGTAGCGGACGAATTGTGCAGACAACAGCTACGGATGAACTATTGCAGACGCTTCAGGGTTGATAATGCCTCAAAATAGGCATACCTTGTAAATATGAGAAGAAAACACACATGTAACACTTACCACTACTTGAATGTAATCTCTTTTTTCCATGCTGATTTTATATTGCTTTGAACTTTAAGGGCTGTAGCTATATACGACATTTGATGTTTATTTTTGCGATCTAAACACTTCATACATTGTCGACTCAGACGAAATGCCACAAAAGTCGGTATTTCGTCTGAGTTTACACTGTCTGGTTTGGAAAGTATTATGCACACGGTATGAATGAAATTCCTTTGTGATCAATACACAATGAAGGCACGGGAATCTTGCACAGGTAAATGTGATTTTAAACGGGGCGGATCTAGAAGTGTTTTTCATTGCGCAAAATCTAAATATATTTTCACAGGTCAATATTCTGTTAAAACTTGAAGTCTTTAAAACAATATTTAGCCTTAGTCTCAGCTGACATCGTATTTATTTATTTATTTATTTATTTATTTATTTATTTATTTATTTATTTATTTATTTATTTATTTATTTATTTATTCATCTATCCAGAAAATGTTTATTGAAAAACATGTTGAATTATCCATGAATTATTGGAATAATAGGTGGTATCCTGAGATATTTTCTTGTATTTTACAAGATTGAATCTTGGGATTATAACTAATATCACTATATGTTATCCTTTGATCCCCTCTTGTATTTCGTTTCGTCAAGATCGGATCTAGGGATATACATACACTATTTTCTAAACAAAATAGGTATCCTATAACTACTTTATTCTTTTACATTTGAATTTATTTTTTTTTTACTTACTAAAATTCGATTTCACAAGTAGAACTGGACTCAGCCTCCAGTTAATACAGCTATAATGATTGAAAGTCTGACTGAACAATTAGTTTAGTAACGTTATCACTTAAAATAGTAAATTTAAAGTTAAGATTTATTTTCACAAAAATGCAACTTTTGAGCTATAATTGGAGCACAGACATCTTTTTGCTATATATTGTGAACATTTATAACTTTGTTGTCGAATCCATGTATACATCTATTGTGACCATGTAAGAATCTTTTGTAATATCAAAGTATGTATGACAAGAAACTGTAGAGTTTAAGTCAATAAAATATATGTTCTGTTCTGTTCTGTTCTTATTTTTGCACCTGATCCCTCCCAAATTTGATCAAAATAATTTTACCTAAGATGCAGTTTGAGTTCTGATCAACAAAGCTGATCTGGATCTTCGCCGTTTTCTAAATGAAACTTTGTAAGATATACCCTGAACAAATATTAATCCAAAATAAGAAAACAAAAGGTGACTGTGCAACCATGCGATTGATGCTAATTGCTGTATAAACAAACATTCACAGTCAACCGTTTTGTGATCTTTGGACAGTCTAGGACCACAGTAAGCTAAATGCCAATTATCTAGAGTAATTACAGAGTAATTATGAACCAGTGGACACATATCAAACATGACTCGCCTCATTTATTTTCACTGGCAGTAATTTATAAAGTTTCATTACATGTATGTGATTATCTTAGTTTGGATTAGTATAATAAGTAAGAAAAATGTAAATAAATGAGACTTTATAAATTAGATCTTTTTTTAAATAATTTGTCCATTTTGTCACAATAAACAACATTTTTAGTGATTTGAAAACAAGAATGTTATAAATCCTATAGTAAAAAAATATAATGAAAAAATAATTTATTATTTCTATTTTTTTTTTTTTTTTTTTTTGCTAAATGATTTATGATAAAAAAAAATAGTAGCAAATATTGATCTATTTTCTAAAATTTCAATATACAGAAAAATTTCCAAAATAAAATTCTTTCAAAATTCTTATTTTATGCTTAGGTTTTGACTAAATTCCTAATAAGTGATTGTGATTGCAGAATATCCCATATGACAAAACACGTGGCTACGGAGCTGATAACAGGTGTCAATCATTTTCAAAGTTTAATAGATAAGCCAATTAAGTTAGAGATAAGCCTCAAGAGCTCCTGGAGATCTTCACAGCTTGAGTGCAAAACAGAAAGTGCCATAATTGAGGCTTATTTTTCCTTATATACCCCACTCCTGCCTTTAATTATAATACTACCATGCCAATAAAATATCAAATGGTCAAACTATTCAAATATGAATTCAAAGCAACTATTGCAGAGAGTGTCACCTTCATACCTTATTTTTCCAGCTAGAGTAATCTGGGACTAATACTATGTTTCCAACCATGAAACAAACAATGTATAATGACAATATATTTGCATAGAGGAACTTGCATCCCCAAAATGGGTGGGCGATTGGATAAGCAAGACCATAGTGTTATATAGTACAGTTATCGGTTGCTACTGCCAGTGATTAGTTCGCATCATAATCCATAAACTTTAAGCTGAAACACAAAATTCATTAATGTGTCCATATTACGTACCAAACATGACATGAAAAATGGGTAGGTGGGGTAACACAAATGCACAAATGTAGTTTAACTTCATTTTTGACTGAATTTTATCATTATTTACGTGTTTACTTTCATTGGAATCCACGAGTAGTTAAAGCTGCATAGTCTGTAACTTTTGATATTCTAATTTTGGAAATAAAGTTTCTATTTTTCAAGAATACAGTAAAAATACTAAAATTCGGGTAAACATTTTACGATTTTCATAAATTTTAACAAATCATATCTATCAAAACAACAGCATTTATGTTAAAATCAACTGTCTAGAATTATTGGAGGGACGTAAATAATTCTGAACAAGACCAAAACACCTGTTTTTATTAGATAATTCACTGTTCCATGCAGCTTTCAGCTGTACTGAACATATTTATCGTGATAATATAACTTAAATGATTTTAAAAGAAAATATTTTTTTTTCGAAAAATGATCATAGTTACAGATATAGTCTCTTTAATATACTATTATACGTATTGAAACTGTGTTGAATGTTCAAACATTTATACTACAATACATTTTGAGTAGGTGTGGTAACGAAATGTCGCCTGAAAAAATCTGCACCACTTTTGTTTCTGGTCTCCGGCCTCCTTTGACTTCTAGATAGTTACATTATCACCTGGTACAAATGAAAGCTTTCTACCAGACCAATTGAGGAAAAATCCAATCCAGCTGGGCAGCCCTCAGACTATTATACGGCTACCAGTAGAATCGATCCGCAGGTGACCTCATCACCAAGGCGAAGAGGAATAAATGTTGTTTGCATGAGTGATAGAAAAAACAGAGACATGCCATAAAACAGACAACAAACCAAACAACGACATAACAAGGAAGAGACACAGAACACTCAGCCACACGACGAAAAGAATACAACTATAGTTAAGCAACAAGTTCTCCCTTCTTCAGCAAGATGATTGCAGAATATGACAGGACACAAAGAACTACATTTTAAAACATGGATCTTCAGGGGGGCATAATTTTTTTTTTCGGCCGAATCTTCGCACTAGACTATGCTGCTGTTAAAACACACAGAAATGTACAGCTCGCATAGAGGCCTCTTAACTTAAACATTGTATCATTACCAGGAAACAATGAAATAGAGTTAACACATACTATGATGAATCATAGAAAGGGGCTTATGGCTCATCGATAGTTGAGCTTGTGCCAAAGACAAGCATCAGGTACCAACCCGCCCATGATAGTTCGGGGTCGTCATTCAGTGTGAGGCCTGACCAACAACACCTGTCACAAACTAAAAAAAGTATGTTCTATTCCAAGAAGAAACTTTAACACAATATAGCGCCAGGTTAAAAATTTAAACAAGAACTATAGAAATAACTGGATTAGGGTCCTGATCTTACCCACAAACTCACTGAAAAAGTAAGTGGCACATTAATACAACGTAAGTTATCACTTTGAACATGGCATATAAATCATCAAATATTTGTTTATTACATTGTGTTGGAAATTCCATTTTCGAAAAAAGCTTTTGAAAATATATTGCTCATTTTCACCACGAATACGAGTATAACATATACGTGGCAAACATATTCCTTGATCAAGTTAGTAGTGGCATTAAAAGTGATATTGGTAGAATTGTTTGCTTGTTTGTTGTTGTTGCTGTTGTTGTTGCTGCAGTTATAAAAAGTTAAACATTATTTCGGTCATTGTAATTTCAGTATCAATACAATGGTTATGATTGGGAATTATTTATTGTTAGCAGATAATTGCAGATTAATTAACGATAAACCAAGTACTACTGAATGAAGATAGATAGGTGGTTTATTTGAAAATTCCATTATGCAATAAAGCCGATGAGGATACAACATTTATACAATACATATACATGGCAGAAACAGTGTAATGCAATACAGACGTGCTAAATCAAGGTTTCCAACAGAAATTTAAAAACACAATTCCATGATTTTTCCACGATTTTCCATGATCACCAATGTAATTTCCATGACTATTTAATGAATAGCCTCCAACCTCCCGTTTTAGCAACATCTTCACCATGCTGAGCATAAATGTGGAATGCAGCAACAGTAATGTCTTTAAATAAGCATGCTTGTAGGCCATGCATGCATTTTGAAATAATTAAAACTTGAAACCACCAGTAGCCGGAAAACTAGCTGTCAGACACACAATTTTGTGTGTCTGACAGCAGTTTTCTGGCTACTGGTGGATTCGTCAAATTATTTCACAAAATTCCATGATTTTTCCTGATTATTCAGTTTTTTTCCAAATTCCATGATTTTTGCATGGAACTTCTTTTAGTGGCTTTCCAGGCTTTCCATGATTTCCAGAGCTTGTGGGAACCCTGTAAATACAATTCATTATTCTACATTGAAAACTTGGTGCACGTCGCTCAGGTGACAGCAAAGAATCAAAACGAGCCTGGGCATATGCACAGTCTCGCTTGAGCCTTCAAATAGTATCCAATGCATATCTATCTGCATTTAGAAACAAATGTGCTTTATTGAGTACCATGTCACGACAAGCACCATTTCTCACATGTATTTAACAAATCAAAAATATACATGAATGGATAGTATCCATTGATGGAGAAGTTGTACACATTTGTTTTAGACAAACTTATATCTTGAAAAAAAAAACAATAAATCTAATGGCTGCATATATATACTTTTCCTTGTTGAAGAGGGTGTTAAATAGAGTCCTTCATTTTTGAAAAATGAAGGACATAGGTTTCTACGCCAAGTACGTTAAACGGATGATATTATGTGGAAACATTTACCCCCCACTGCTTAAGATGATAAGAAGATAATTAGGAAAAAACTAAATGTAAATGGAAGACTTTCAACAAGACAAAGACATATGTATAAAGAAAAGTATGTCTGCATTTACATGATGAATGCATAACAAAGCGGGCAAATACAAACAAACCTTTGATAGAGAGGGCTAACTTTGTTTATCTTATAACGATAATGTGTCTTTTTCACTTCTGAACAACAGAAAATTATAATCTTAGGTCATGACAGAACGTTTGTGATGCACACAATAAAATATTGGTCAATATAGACAAACTAGATCCAAACCAACCTCAACATTTTAAGCACTGGAAACGAATAGTGTCTACGACTCACGGTCTAAGGGGAGTCTTCTGCAATACTTTCGACCTTCATTTAGCTAACATTTATCATTAAGATCTTTGTTTTGTCTATATTAGAGTGGCCATTTTACACAGGTTTTACTGTACATCAAAGCGTAAATAAGGGACATTCACTTTACAACCCATACAACCAGAATTTAATTGTTTGTTTTTTTAGATAGTTGGCCTCTGACCTAAGAGCCATACTTGGAACACAAATAATTTCGTGTCATCCACTGACCTCAGACACATATTGTATCAAATATGAATAGGGTGCCACATCCTTCATCAAAAAGTAAGAAGAGTTGGTATTTGAAGCCAAACAGCCTGATTGTATATACATTTGACCTTGGCCTTTTACTGAAGGGTCATATTTGCAAGCAAGCATTGTACAAACTATGAAGCACCTCTGTCAAACAATTAAAAGGAGTTCTATAGACAGATATTCGACCTTGACAATTGCTCCAAGTTCATAGAAATGGTCTGTAATGTGAAATATACACACAAGAAGCAAAGCATCACCACCCTCTGTCAAAAAATGAAAAATGTGTTGGCGACTGATATTTTAGTATATTTAACTTTGGTTATTGACTCTCAAATGACAGATCGGTTAACAGAAACCTTTGTTGTAAACTACATATCATAGGCAATTATTGCGGTAAAAATATTAAAAAAAGTTCAGGTTACGAGTCGTTATGTAGATTTTTAGTGCATATTTGACATTGACCTTTGAATCCAATGTCATTTTGTGATTTGAAACTTTAATTGTCATTCACACATAATAGATTATTGGTGTTTCAAACATGTATATAGCAATTGGTCAAAAATTTAAAGACGAGTTTGCGGTATGAGTCACTAGGCAGATTTTTTAGTACATGTATGCTTGACCTTTAACTCCAAGGTCGCACTATAATTATTATGTGAGTCTGTCCGTTGTCAGTTACTGAAAATGCTCGTAACCCTTGAAACACATGGTTAGGCCTGTTAGGCCATTCAGCAATTTACCTATATACCCTATACCTGGGTTCGTCAGATTAAAATTGCATGACCCTTGCACGACCCTGGCATCGGATACTGATTAATCTACGTTCACCATGGGTTGTGCACATTACACTCAGTAGATTTTGTTGCAATTCTGAATTGACACGCACCTACCCACACTTATATAGTGAGTACCCCTGGGGGTTATTGAGATAGAAAACCCGTAATACATTTGTGTAAAAAAAGGTATGAATTACGGGTAAAGTCCCCAGCCAAGCAATTACCACTCATATAAGATTAATATTAGCCGTGACATGTGCTTTCCAACAATGTTGCATTTTGAGATCAGCTTCTACAGCCTTCTTTTAAGGTTAGAAACTCCAAATCATGTTCAGTCTGAAGTTTAACAGTCATAGGCTATTCCAGCGACTAGCAAAGGATCTGATCAGACTGCGCGTATGCGCAGGCCGATCTGAGTCTTTGCTGGCCGCACATACCACATTTTTGGAAATCTCATGTCGAGGCTCAGACATAAAAGCCACAGGAGCTCTTGTATGTGTTTATTACTCTATCTTGAATGTATAAGGATAGGTGGCTAATTTTGCATTTTATAGCCCACTCCTGCCTTTAACCCTTTGTAAACAAGTGACTCCTGAGTTTGTATTTTGGCAAATAGTGAGGACCCAGATAAAATGCCACATAGCTAGGCATGTAATTGGGGTCTACACTGTTTGCTAAGACCAAAACGATCTCCAGAAAAAGATTTTAGAAATTAATATCTGTGATCCCTGGACATATACAATTGATCATCACGAGTTTCTATCAGTACATAAAGTATCTATCTAATAGTACATAAAGGGTTGGTACATTCAAGGCTAGCAAAAGCGAGGTTTATGTTTGTTTGTTTGTTTGTTTGTTTGTTTGTTTGTTTGTTTGTTTGATTTGATTTGATTCTTTACGTCCCATCAACAATCTTTCAGTTAAACAGGGACGGGTTTTCCTGGGTTGACCCAGTACTAAGCTAGGATAAATGTGTCTTGCTCAAGGACCACAACGCAGTGACGCCGGTGAGGCTGGAACCCGCGACCCCTCGGTCTCGAGTCAAGCACTCTACCACTGAGCCACTGCGCTCCCTACCCTCGACATATACTGATCATCCCGGGTTTCTATCAGTACATTATTTATTTTCGTTAAGAGTGCGTACAAAAAAAGAAGTTTTTATTTCTCTACCAAAACATATGTTTTAGGTACTCAAAAGAACCGTCTCAATGAGACGGTTCTTTTGAGCACCCAAACATATGCTCAAACTGATGGGTAAGAAAATATTCACAATTTTGCGCTCAAAAATTCTGTTTATCTAAACCTATGCTGAGTGAGAGAGTGATACATGTAAGCATTCAAGGTTAGTTTCAGCGATTTTTATATAATTTTGCACTTGTCGCACTCTTAACATTAATATGGGCCAGCATTCTCGCGAGACCTGACGATACCTCATCTCGATCTCTCGCATTTCGCCCTTTGCATCATGGGTAACTAGCGATATTTGGTTAGTCCCGTTTAAATCTCGCACTCTTGTAGTGACAGAATTTAATGTTAAAAATGGCAAAAAGTTAAATTTTTGACAGTTACTCATTTCTCTTTTAGTCAATATTTTCTAAATGTAAAGCCCTGAGTCATGCAAGCAGTCATCGCATAATATATTTTTTTTAAAAATGGCGGCTCAATCCCAGTGTGCACCGAGCGAAAGGCGACAGGTCAGTGCGTGCTAGCGTGCTCCTGTTTGCGACAATGATGGGCCAGTACACACTAGACTGTGGTACTTATCTCGTCGCCCAGCATCAAAGGCTCTGATGAGCATGTGCAGACGCACAGACTCACCAGAACCTTCGCATCTCGCAAACGCAAAGAATGGAGGCAGAGGAAATCTCAGACCCCTAACCCCACCCCTCCTAAAAGAGACCTGCAGCACTGTATAATTTTGTATAGGCGTTTATTGGAATCTTTTGCGCACCCGACCAAAATGTCAGTTTATACAACGATGCCAAGATTATTGCACCAAACATTGAAACATCGTGTTGCATTATAATAACAATACAAATGGGTCAAATCATATGGGCATCTGACCTAAATCAATGCGAGATCAGCCTGCGTGTCTGCGCAGTCCGAACGGCGCATTTGTCATTCGATTATGTGAAGTGTCTTGACTTGCTTCATGCAAAATTTCAATAATTTGGTTTGAGTCTTTAATACTAAGTCAGAAATCCCAAAGACAGGCTTTCTCGCGACGAAGCCCATTACTATGACAAACAGAAAATATTGCATATACGACCACCGTAGATCCAGGCGAGTATGCGTAAATGCAATGATGAACGGAGATGAGTGCTATCTCAAGGATCATGATGGAAATAAGAAACCAATGCTTTAAAAATAGTCGAAGTGATGGATACTCGCATGTACATGTACATATAGGCCTTAACCAATTCAAGGAATAACAAATAAAACTAGAAGCAGGCACTCGAAGAGGGGCATGGCAAATATCCGCACTTATGTGAAATATCACAATCACATGGCAGTACGTAATTCCCTTTTTTTACCTTGAACTTTGCCTTCAGTGTCATACCATCATTTCTTATGTGGCGAACCAGTCTGGATCATACAGTCTTCGAGGCTTCTATGGCTTGTGTGGGTTTGCTGAACATCGCAGAAACACTCAAGTCCGTCAGTGGCTTTATGGCACGTGGTACATGACTAGGACCCACCATCTACTGCTTGGTTTGGGCGGATTTGCTAAACCTCTGCTCTTATTGGAGGCACTTATTGATTGGAGTCTGCCCATTCAGTTTGTTTTCTGCTTTACCAGAGATCAGTTCTTGCTTATGGGGATTCATATAATTTCATACAAATCATAATCATACAAATCATAATTATCAACTGGCAACCAACACCAGAATATTTCATTTTTAGGTTAGTAGCTACTTTCCAAGAATGTTGTCTAAAGGCATTGAGCTCTAGGGAAAGGTTCTTTAAGGTCATCAATGTTTTGGTCATAGAAAGGTCAGTTGATTGGAGGCTGCCCATTCAGTTTGTTTTCTGCTTTCCCAGAGATCAGCTCTTGCCTATGGGGAGTCATTTAGTTTCATACAAATCAATATACTTTTTCCCCAAAGGACTCATCAGCAAAATCCTTTATCTACCTTTTAACATGGCGAACCAGTCTGGATCATACAGTCATCGAGGCTTCTATGGCACGAGGTTCATCTACTGAACCCACTATACTGTCTCAGGAGTTCAGATTTGGATATGACACAGCACTGACTAAACTCATCAGTCAGTGGCGTATGGCACGTTGGCACATTACTGAGGCCCACCATATTCCACCTGGTATGTCTAGCCTGGATCAGTCATGCACCCGGATCAGTCAGCAGGGTAGATGTGTAGATGAAATATATTTAGAATAAATCATAATCAGAATTAGCTCTTTTCTTATTTGAGGCCTCATATAAAATTTCAGGCGGCGTTCCAAACAGTCAAGTTTCCATATGAGCCTGCACACATGATAATGGTATTATCGCATCGACGAGCAGGCTCATTCTCACCAGAGCCTTCACTCCTCTCACAAATAGCTTATGCACACCGGATAGGCAGCAATCGTCAGTGCTCTTAGCAATCGACGAACGCGGATCAAAAATAGCTAGAAACAGTGTTTTTGATTGCCATTAGTGGTTTCTTGAGATTTTTTTTACAGTATTAACGTTTTTACGATTGCCGCCTATCCGGTGTAATATGGAAGTTGAGGAAGGCTTTAACCAACTTTTATACCTCTACTGCACCCCCCCCCCACCCCCCCCCCCCCCCCCCACACACACACCCTCGTCTGCATTGGCGTTTATTTGCGGCTTCTACGCACAAGCGATAAGTACATGTACTAAACTCAGGCGGGGAGCGCAGTGGTTCAGTGGTATAGTGCTTGACTCGAGACCGAGGGGCCGCGGGTTCAAGTCTCACCGGTGTCACTGCGTTGTGGTCCTTGAGCAAGACATAAATCCTAGCTTAGTACTGGTTCAACCCAGGAAGACCCGTCCCTGTTTAACTGAAAGATTGGTGGGACGTAAAGAATCAAATCAAACAAACAAATGCCAAACTCAGACTTGATTATTCTTTTATATGGTTCGTTTGAACCTTGAACGTTGATACCATGCGAAAAAAAAATTATACTTGTGCATAACCTAACACGTACATGATTTCCATAAACCATGAAAAATAACCGTATAACAAAAAAAAATATGGCACTGTAAACAAGGTTTGCTATGTGGGCCCTTTGTTCCTACATTGTTTATCATATTTTGCATTTAAGAGATTATAACATGCATTACATAAGTGCTGTGCAAACATATATGCAGAATAATATAAACACATAGGAGCACCGTGAGAAAACGGCTTTACAAATGCATGATGGGACAAAAAACGCTTCAGCGAGATTTTTCTTAACAATTGGAAACGATGCACCGAGATATTACAACAGCACATTCGTTTCCTTGAGGCTCACCAGCCTACTGGTATGTTTGCATGCTGGTCTAAGAAGCACGTGCACAAAGAAAGGTTTTGTCGTGAAAATGCGCTCGAAGGTTGTTTGTTTTAACTCTATCCTTGCTAGCGGTGACTTGTGTCGTCTGCTGATAAACCTTTACAAACAGCATGCGCGGATCCAAAGGGGAGGGGCAGGGGATCCCACCGCTGTAAAATCACAAAAATATAGGATTTCTTAGCAATACTGGTCCGGATCCCCTGGAAAAAAAACAAAGCTACCAAACCAGCTTCAAATGTTGGGCCAACATCGGCCCGGTAGCGAAACGCCATTTAATTTAAATGGCGCTTCGCTGGCGGGCCGATGATGGCCCGCTTTTAGTGATATTTGGAAGTTCCCTCCCCTCATAAAAAAAAAACATTGTCAAAGTTGGATCTCCTCTGACAAAACTTTCTGGATCCGCGCATGAATAGTTTGGACCCAGATCAGGCCCGACCCAAACATTGACACACGGGTGTTATTCCTGAACGGATTTTTCGAAAAGGTGCATTTTGAAAAATAATCAGCAGATGACAAAAACATGAAAATTACCCGGCGTGCAAAGAGTTAAAGTGCATATTTACAGATGCCTGACTCAAAACAAAAGGCAATAGCAAAAAAAAATGTGGTGCATGGTCCATTTTTTCCACTGCGGATTTGATCACCTGGTTTGCCACACCAAATATGCGCGGATCCAGAGGGGGGGGGTAGGGGGTCCGGACCCCCCCCCCCCCCCCCCTGAAAAATCACCAAAATATAGTTGTTTTAGCAATATTGGTCCGGACCTCTGAAAAATCACAAAGCTACCAAGGACCAACATCGACACGCCAACGAAACGCCATTTAAATGTCGTTTCGATGTCGGGCCGAAGTTGGCACGCTTAGAGTAGTATTTGGATTCTCTCTCCCCTCATCAACTTAAAAAATAGTTGGACCCCCTCTGACAAGACTTTCTGGATCCGCGCATGCCGAATTTGGTGGCAGCTGAACTGTCACAGGTCTAAGTGTAATCTTTAAACTATTTTAGGTATAGACCCCCCAGGGGAATTTTGTACGCTATGACTTTCGGAAACTACATTATATAAGACACAAAATAAAAGATGTTAGCCCTCTGAGAGTGGCAGCGTTCACGTGTAACATCACGTTATATATGTTACCCCCAAAAATAGAATTAAACGTCCCTGATAATGTCTCAACCATGACATGTTCGTACATATTTGCATGCTGACACAGGTTCATGAACTTCTTATACAATGTATCACAGTTTCATAGTTTTAGTATTAATTTTATAAATATCTTGAGTTATTACCGATGTATACGTTACTTAGTGTTTCTTGCGTTATTTCCGAGTATCAGTATGGTATTTATTGACTATACGTGTATTACATCTGTCACAGAATATAACAAATCTATAAGGCTGCTACTTAAATGATTTAAAGTTCTTTATTATGGTCGCTTACACTTTTTTTCAGGCCCATGATATGTATGTTACCTTCAAAATAGCATACGTAATATGATATTACCCCCTAACGCTGCAACTCTCAGAGGGCTAACATATTTCATTTTGTGGCTTATATAATGTAGTATCTGGAAACCATAGTGTACAAAATTGCCCCTGGGGTCTGTAGCCAGCGCAAGGCTTAGAGAATTACATTTTACATTTTTGTGTGATATTGGGCTACCATGTTCAACATCTAATAACTAATAAAGTATATAAGATAGAAACGTAATACTTGCAGTTTTGAAATGGTAAATAAAAATTCTTTAATATAATACCAAGTTAATGAACATAAACTGGTTACAATAAAATTTAAGACAAACTATATTAGATTCATTTATCATTTAAAAGGGGGTTCAATGAAAAAATGTAACAAACACTACATCGGGGGTGGCTATATTTGTTTTCAAATGTCAATATCTGTGGCCCAGTAATACACAGGTTAAGCTTGCTTAGAAAATATTACCAATTTGGAAATCTTACCTTATCTTGTGCACTTTTCTGAAGTCTTAAAAAGAATGTTCATTATCAAATATTTTGTAGGGTAACGTATGTAACAGGCTGTTACAGCTTAACGCTGCCATTGACACAGGGCTAACATGTTGCAAAATCCTTGCACGACATTGGGCTTCAAGAAAAATATGGTCTACAAAATTCCCCCTGGGGGAGGTAAACCATATCCAGCCAGTGGCCTATCTGTTCGATTATATACTGAGGGAAAAAAGTTTAGCAATATACTTTGAGGATTCACAGTTTAGATGAAATATGACTTTAAATTGCATAGTGTCATTCATATATGTTTACAAACGTTCACGAGTGCGATGACAATTACAGTTCGACATTTCACATAATGTTAAGTCTGATTTTATGCCCCCTTGCTAAAACAGCTTATCTGGCAATAGTGCGAATAGGTTTCGACTAAAAGTTTCACTTTTCTGTCAAATGTTTAGATCCGAAAGCAAGAAAGTGAAAAACGGTTTAAAACTGAATGTTTTATTCACCCTTTTCGTACAGTTTTTAGTTGAAAATCGAATTTTACCAAATTACCTCCCTTTTAATTGAATAACGCTTGAAATTAAAATGCTCAGCAGATCAAATCATCACTATGAAGTTGGATTTTGTTTCTTTTGACCACTTGTAGGTAGCCATTAGGTCATTTTCAACCAACTGACATGTCTGCAAACTGCCAATTAAAAAGATAAAATGCTTCAAAGACCGCCTATGGGAAACCCCATTATAAATAATTGCTAAACTATTTTCCCTCAGTATATATATCCGGAGAATAATTTACCGGCATCAGGTTGTTTGTTTACTTACACTTAATTTTACAGTGCTAAATCTTGATACCAACTTTAGCACGAAAAAGGCCGTGCTGTGCAAGGTCTACTGACACTGATGTAGGTGGTATAAAATAGTTGCACCATGGGTTGTCCGCCTGTACGTGAAGATAGTCCATGGGTTGTCCGCCTGTACGTAAGATAATCCACTCGCTAAAGCTCGTGAATTATCTTCACGTACAGGCGGACAGCCCATGATATAACTTGTATTTAACTCCAAATAAAAACATGAATCATACTGAGTTATGAAAATAAACGTTAATTATAACAACACACTTTGTTGTTTCGTGCATGTAAACAAAGCCACATCCCTTATAAAAATGGCCCCTTTTATGCCTAAAAGACACCTTTTTAAAAGTTTATCACCTCAACCATCATTTTCATGAAATAATACAATTTTTCTGCAGACACACTTCAGAGGAATAAGTATATCAGCAATTCATCATCAATCACCCGCTTTGATTAGCACACCTCTGCGACCTTAATGCACCAATATCATCAAGGTAATTCGGTTCCCATTGAAAAAGTAGAGCATATACTGTTCAGTCCAATATGGTTTAATTCTAATATAACCCAAGGACAAAATCTTTTCATAAAAGAATGACACAGAAAAGGCATAAGAAATATTATAGATTTGCTTGATTTAAATGGACAATTTTATCATTTTGGGGACCTGAAACATAATTATAATATACAAGGTACCTTTTTAGACTATTTATCAGTTTTGAGACGAATACCTGCCATTTAGAAAACAAAGATTAATCAGAACCTTCAAGTATGTCAATCGTTAAAATATAATGTTGCCCAAAATTATTACATTCAAATTTTATGCTCTGATAAAAAAGGTTGTAGAAAACTCTATGATATCCTTATTGGAAACAATATCCCAACTACACCTCCTCCAAAATGGATGATCACCATCGGTATAACACCAGAGGAAGGGAATTTCTTAAATGGTATTGTAAGAAATACACAGGAGGTAAAACTAAATGATTTCCAGTTTAAAATCAATAATCATATCTTAGTAACAAAATCATTTCTTTATAAAATTAATAAAACAGATAATGACAGATGTTCCTTATGTGACCGAGATTCTGAAACAATTAGTCATTTGTTTTACCACTGTGATAAGGCTAAAGAATTCTGGTCAGCTCTTAAAAAGTGGTTACAAGTAAATGGAAATATAAATCTTGACTTGACAATTAAAACAGTTTTTTTTAAAACAAAGAAAATAAACTACTTAATCACTTACTTATACTAGCCAGGTATTTCATTTATAAAACAAAATTCATAACCAATTATATTACATTAGAAACCTTTCTCAGCTATCTAAGAAGAAAATATCAAACTGAAAAGTATATTTCAAGACTTCATAATAAGCATGAAAAATTCCAATGCAAGTGGTCAAAACTAAGCCATATATTAGATGTATAGATGCACAAACCTAAAATAGGAAGCCAAATTTAAAAAAAAAAATAATATTATCTTAAAATAATAGACATGATAAAAAAATACCCACTTTAATAATTAACACAAACATATAAGTGTATTTGCTTAGAAGACAGATGCCCACAATTTAAGTATTTTCTATATTTTGCTTGTTTAATTTTGCCTGTTTTACGGATTGGGAAGGCTTGCACATAAAGCAGTAAGAATAATGATAAAAAAAACTCCATCTATATATACTGTTCTGAATTTAGCTATACAATACTGCCTTCCTTTATACATGTTATATGTCTATATATAATGAAAACTAGTGTACGACGAGAAAAGGGAGAGAAAGTAGCAAGCTCATTATTTTGTGAAATTGTAAATATGTAATAATATGTTCTGTATTTGTATAATATAAAATAAAGATGGAGAAACTTAAAAAAAATATATATATATACCATCAAGGCAAAAATGGAGAGCCACTAAAAATTCACAAGAGTTTCAATGTACTTCAGGTCCAGTGACACTGACAAGATACAGTTTTTCTCACTGCTGACTATACCCATAAGACAGAGACAAATTACCTTACTAGGCTCTAGTAAGTCAATTAACATTAAGTCCATCTCCACAGCAGCAACTGTTTATTTAATGTCAACGCTCTTCAAAATTGCAAGATTAAGTGTTTATACAGTGTGCTCCCTGGGAAACTGGAAGTTATAATGCTTATCACATTACTAAAATAAAAGCTATATGTTTTATGCCATTGTCTCAGTATAGATCACAGCAACAATAATAACAGGTAGAGATGTTAAGGATTATTCACTGTTTTTTTTTTATCTCAGCTTTAACTTACGAAAATAAGTGTAAGTTTATACCAAAAGGGATGGCAGTTCAGCTGCTACCTTATAACTAGACTAGAAACCGCCCAAAGTGTTGATATGTGCCTATACTCAGCCAATACCTCATACTAACAAGAAATTATCCTCTCTAATAGCACTTTAACTCTTTCAAACTGTTTGAGTTACAGTTTTAGCTTTCATTCAGTCTAGGGACAAGATGCCCCTGTACTTTAAAACAAGCACTGCTGAGTAAAATTACATATATCAACACTCTGTCAGATTTGCTTTCAAAATAAACAGCCTAGATAAAATCGTTAGCTTGTCGTATCTCCATGCATGTAAAACTTGAGGCCATTGATTAGCTTTGGATACAAGTAAACTTCATTTAACAGTGAAGACCCAGATGAAATGCTACATCTGGCAACATTCGATCAGCGTCTGCACTGTTACCCATTGAAGGGCCAGCAAAACACATCTGAAAATGTCGTCTGCTAAAATTGTTTGCTGTAACATCCCATGTAGATGGAAGATTCCATTGGAAAATGAAGGGTCAATAGACTTACCTCTTTTATGTATGTGGCTGTTTGTCGCATACTTTGCTGTTTTTATACAGTTGGAACTTATTAAAATTAAGTTAATTTCTGGAACAGTCTAGTCTGGGTTTTGATAGATAAAATGAATTCAACAGAAACAAGGCAATGATGTATATATTATGTTTTGCTGTGTGCATGGGGCTATCTTATAACAGAGTAATTTCTAAATTCAGATGCTGAGCCCAGTTAAATAAACAATTAATCTCAAAGTGTTGATAACACAATTACTGGCAAATTTATGAACTCGGATCCGAGTTCCTCAAAAGCGCTTGTCTCTAGATTGTGCATTGGGGTATTAGAGAAGAGACTGCACAAGTCTACCTTATAACAGGTATATATTTGTACTAAAACAATAAGAGGTTAAAAAATTTCCGACAATAAGTCCTTCACATTCCTACCTACTATTAGGTGGCAGCTGAACTTCCATCCTTATTGGAATAAACTTACCAATATAACCATACTAAAACAATATGAGTTTAAATATTTTCCGGCGATGAATCCTTAAAGTTTCTACCTGCTATTAGGTGGCAGCTGAACTGCCACCCCTTTTGGTATAAACTTCCACTTATTTTAATACTAAAACAGTATGAGGTAAACATTTTCAGGGGATAAATCCTAAACATTTCTACCTGTTATTAGGTGGCAGCTGAACTGCCATCCCTTTTGGTATAAACTTACACTTATTTTCGTACTAAACAATACGAGGCAAACATTTTCAGGCGATAAATCCTTAACATTTCTACCTGTTATTAGGTGGCAGCTGAACTGCCATCCCTTTTCTTGGAATGCGTCATTAGCATTGCTGAATCCCTGCATTGCTGAATCCCTCCAACATGATATCTTGCCGTTTCCTGACAATGAACCAGATATTATCAGCACCAGAAAGTGCATATATATCAGATCAGAACCCTGGCTATGGAATCACCAATGGCATCGCGAACGGCTGATAAATTGCCATCTTAAATAAGCAATCTTCGAAAAATGAGTGGTATATAAACAAGACTGTTCAAGAAAATTTAAAATATCCACACGCTGCAACAAAAGCAAAATTAGCTCTTCTGTAAAACTGGGGGTAGGGCTGTGCATTGCTTTTTTGTATTCATCAATTGGATATATGTTTGTAAAACCTTACCAAAAACGAGTTGAAACCAACACAAAGCAGTTGTTAAACTAGATGACCATAGCCAGAATTACCGTTTTTTAATTATAATTAAGTTCATGTTACGCACATAATACAACAAGTAGTCGCATTAATGTTAAACAGTTTTCATATGTAGTAAAGACATCCAGTATGCAGGCTATTAGAATATCAATTGAATAGCTAGTTTTAATGCATTCCGTCTGTAGCTCAAACATTCATTTTTCTTATTCTCAAATTGATATAGTAACATATATAACAAGCTGTTACAGGCTAATTCCCAGGCTAACAGTATGCAAACTCCTGTCATTAGATGTACATTGGAAAAAGTAAGTGAGTATGATCAGGAAATACCATAATTACAAACTGCAGACAAACTCATGGCACCGCGAGGAAGAGCCACACAACAATCACTAGACAGCGCGAAGACAAACTAAGCAAAGCAACCAGGTCTTTCTTCCCCATCAAGGTGATTGCAAAACTAGAGTGGACAAAAAGATACGTACAACAAAACATAGAACAATTACAGACTCCCACAATGTGAGTAACAATAAACAACAAGCCAACAACAACATAACCACTGCCTTAGAATGGACAGCAGCCTAAGCAACTGGGGAGGGGGGGCTTAAATGCATTAACTGGTACCAAATCTTCGCTCTACATTCTGCTGTTGATGAAGTACAAGAAAGAAGTTTTATCTTTATGTCTGTTGAATTCCAAAGAGGTTTGGGTTGGAGCGGGTCCTTACTCACTTTGCAGTCAAATTACTGTATGTTTATTCAACTGGTTTTGTTTGTTTGTAATTTGATTCTTTACGTCCCATCAATAATCTTTCAGTTATGTAGGGACGGGTCTTCCTGGGTTGAACCATTACTAAGCTATGATAAATGTGTCTTGCTCAAGGACATAACGCAGTGACCCCGATGAGGCTCGAACCCGCGGCACCGCGGTCTAGAGTCGTTCACTCTGCCGCTGAGCTACTGCACTCCCTCTACTGATTTTGATGAGATGAGGTGGACAATTATTCAACCAGAAAAGCAGAAATCATGTATATTGTATATGATTTGGATAAGGATTAGTTCAGAATATTACATTAGATAGGAACATTTACTAAATTGTCCTGTTTAAATGTGAAGGTATTAGTATATATGTCCCTCTAAGCTCCACCTTCATCTTTGTATTTTACATATTAGGAACTATTGAAAAAGATTATTATAACATCTTCAATAAAGGTACAGGGGCCAAATAACCACCAATGAACTAATGCCTAAGATTTAGGCACCAGAGGCTAAATAATTTTCATGTTTTGTCATCTGCAGAGGCTAAAAACTTATAAGAAAACATGCAAAATATATTCAATGTTTTTCCTGAAATGTCATCTCTTACATCAACTCAATGTCCTTGCTCATTTATAATGGCATGTAACATATGTTACAGCCTTTAACAATTTTCTTCGATCTTGTTGTTAAACCTGCAAAATCTTTATTATATTATATCAAAATATTTCGAAAACATTCTCAGATCAGCTATAAAAATAAATGTTATTGGTCACAATTTTCATTTTTAAAGGGTAATCTAATTAAAGTAACACGCATTACACAGCATGAAGCTGTAAGTTTGGTCTAAAGCTTTTATATGTAGCTAAAGTAGCCAGCATGCTGACTTTATGAGTAATTGAAATAATTAGACAGTTTAAAGCATTATTTCTGTAGCTTTAACTTTTAAGTTTCGTTTTTCTAAATTTAATAGGCCAATGGTAACATGTGTAACAGGCTGTCTGAGACTATCGCCCAGGCATACAGAATGCAAAAAATCTTAAAAGACGCAGCTTGAAATTTTCTTTAAGATGGAATAAGTTTGCAAAATTCCCTAGTGGGGAGCAAAATCAGTATCAACCATCAGTCTAAAGGTGGTCCCTGACAAAGTTAAACATTTCAAAACCTATACGCTGGAAAATGTTGGTTGGGTCGTGACCCCAACACCTTGAGATCTGCGAATATGATACAAACAGGGAAATAAACATGCATCAATGAAGAATAAAATTCGTTGTGAAAAGAATTGATTCATATTAGTATTGTCTTGATATAAATTATCATGAATCAACGTCTTGTTCGTCCTGTTGATAGCGTAGATACCAACAGTAGGACAGTTTACAAATGTAGCTGCATATTTGATGATAATTATAGGATATTTCTTTTTATTATTTCTCAATTAGGCGGTTCTAATGAACACCATAAGCTTAAGTTTTACGGAGAACTGACCAATTATGTGTTTTGGTTATCAGAAATATACACACCTTTTTTGGTCTACTGATAAGCTGGGTATTTATCATGTTTATAGGAAATATACGAAAATACCATTTTTGAGAAAAAAAAATATTATCAAAGTCATAAGATACCTTGACTTAACCATAATGTGACTAAAATATATGATATTGTGTGAAAAAAGAATTTTGGTTTGTTTAAAACGACTATACCAATACAAACTATAGCTTTCATTAACGAACCGTTTCTATTTATGGTCGCCATATTGATGACGTCATAACTAGCCTCAGACGCGGATTTGAGATGGGTGACCACCTTCAAATTAAAAGTAAGACTCCATTGAAGATTTTTATATAGGTCACCATAAATCGGCACACACTTTGCACGGGACCTGTTTTTGTCCCTAAGGGCCCTGACTACTATATAAAACACATGACCGCGGGAAGGGGTCATTTTAGCCACATGGACATAATTTGAACAAACATGATAGACGTCAACTAGATGATGATATATATCAAATATCAAGGCTCTATGACTTATTAAAGAGGGCCATAAAAGGATCATTCCTGCCAAGTATGGTTATAATCTAGATGGCATGACGACGGACATTCAATAGTTGAGCCTATGGTAAGGTCAGCTAAAACATACACATAAAGTACTCAGTGGGTGCCAGTGCGAGTTCATACGTTTAATTAGTCATGTATGGTAAAAACAACTATAACTGTTTGAGGTTGTGGCGAGGTATACTATTGTGTTTAAGTCTGGACTTTTTTGTCGAGATGGTTTATATTTTTGAGTGCAAGAACCTCATACAATATCTCTGTCCATCCGTTAGCAGTTAATGAAAATGATCATAGCTCTTACACCATACGGTATATTTTGATAAAATTTGAATACGTATGCATGTCAACATTCCATAAACACTGACTGATGCGTAACAGCATTTTTTTTTATTAACGAGGTTTGCTGAGCATCAGTCAGGCCAGTCGTGGTCAGTTAGTAAAATGCTCATAACCTTTGAACCACATGCTATATATTGGATGACCTTTTGCATACTGCTAATTATTTTAACATTGTCCAGCCACTGGTATGGAAAGCCGGGGAAATTTAAATCGTAGAAGACTGCCAAAAATCACAAAATCTATGTTGAATTGAAAAATATGAAAATCAAAATTATCAATAACAACATTTTTTAAAAAAAAACTTTGTATCAAAATTTTGCTCGACCCACAGGTGAGTACTATAAAATCATTGTGTGGGTCCGTCTGTCCGTTCAATGTGCTTTCCACACATTTCTTCTGCCATCAGGCACTGATAAATCTACATTAACCACGGGTCGTGCACGTTACAGTCAGCTGATATAATCCAATGCATCAGCCTGAATATTCCATTGATTAAAAATAATTGATATTAATTGGCCGCGACGTGAGAAAACCTGTCTTCGCGGGTTTGCGAACAACAAAGGCGCAGACCAGCCTGCGCATCCGCGCAGACTGATCAGCGCCTTTGTTATTCGCTTATTGGAAAGTATAATATCTAAACTTGCTGTAAGCGAAATTTCAATTTTCTAGCTAGTCTCTGTAGCTGAGGAAACTGGTTTGAGTCTCGCTTTGTCGGACACCCCGAAGACAGATTTTGTCGCGGCGGGGCCCAATTTTGTCAGTGCATCTCTTCTCGCTGTTATAAACATTTACAGAAGCCCTCCCTCGCAACTGCAAAAATGAAAGCATTTATTATAACACCGTTTGAATGAACTATTTTCTTTTCTTTTCTTTTCAATATTTAAGTCAGTGTCCTTGAATAAATTTAACATTAACTGTTGGCAAACACGGTGATAATCCTATGCGTAAAATAGACGTATTACAGTGCGTATGTAGAAAACACAACTAAGCAGGGTGCAGAATATTTCCATCATAATAAAATGCAGCAATGAAAATCGTATCAATAACAACAAGCAAACTGTTTGTTAAATGTGTATACCTGCGGGAAAATTGTTAGATTTTTCTAACAACTCATTTTTGAATGGAGTATACTAACATGTATGTGAAATATACTATTAGGATTATTCTCCCTTGTCTAGCTCACAACTATTCGTAATTCAACTGTGACCATAATGTCACATGATTCCTTGATTGTATGACGTGTTCCATCTCAATACCTCAGTCTCCCCTTCTAGCGACAGAAGGCCTCTCCATCAGGACGGGAAGATGCTGAGGGGAGGTGGGAAGGGAACCACATACACAAAGTAAACCCCATTCATAAAATTATGATTTGTTAGACAAATCTAACAATTTCATTTCATTCCGTATACTTACCTGTATGTGAAATATACTATTATGATATTACTGATTGTTTTATTTGTTTTGTTGCTTTACGTCCCAAGTCAACAGCTATGATCACGGCGGGACGGTTAGTTCACCTAACACACTTTTTCCTGGGCAAGCTTGAACAAGCAGTTAACCAATACTTCGTGCGCATACTTTCGCTTGTAACTGACAACAACCCTTCTTGAATGATTCAGCGGAAGGGAGAAGAATGACCTGAGAAATTATTTCATGATCAATCTCCACGAAAGTATGGAACCGGGCCAGGATCGAACTCGCGACCCTATTACTGATTGTTAAGCAATCATGCATACCTTTGTATGCAGAGCTGTGGTTCTGTATCTTTCCGGACTTGTAGTATTATATTCATTCTGGAACCACTCTTTGATTCTCCAGATGCCCATCAGATATTTACAACATGTACAATATCCCCTAAATACTAATTCTTCTTCCTCTAAGCATATGTACACATGTGCAACCTTAATTGATTATATTTTCTTATTTTAAATATATATCACAACTGATCACTTGGGCTTATTCATTTCCATAATGTAAGTTCACTGCTTACTAACTTCCAAATAGTTAAAATCATCTCAAATAATCATAATTGAACTGACTTTTCATCCAGCAACTCGCAGTAGAAGAAATAACTATCCTGAATCTCATTCCTCTCAGCTTGTACTGAACAAACTATGATTACCAAAATAACCAAGAAACCAAGAATTTAATACATCACTTCCTTCTGCACAGTTAAAATTCCTTTATGTACAAATTAAATAGAGGATCTTACATGAGTGCTCATGTTTTATTGAATTTATTAAACGAGTTGGGAAAAAGAGATAAAATGCGAGGCTTGCCGAGCATTTTATCTCTTTTTCGCAACGAGTTTAATAAATTCAATAATACAAGAGCACGAATGTTAGATTCTATTTATCATATGACGTTAAGAATACTTTGAAATCTCATTTCTGGCGTAAAAACGTTATAATTTTGTCATTATATACGCAACGTTGTTATGGAAGTCATAACTTTTCCCGTAAATCGATAAACCACTAGTGGTTTACAGATTTTATTGCATGGCGTTATTTCACTCCCAGACGCGACGTCATATGATAAAACTTTTAAGCGTTCAGTGCTACGAAGGTATAACCTGACAAATGTTGATTCATTAGACCAGTCAGCCGCATTGAGAATACTTTTAACAGAAGCACTATTGAATAGTGCCCAAGAAGAAATTTATTGCTCTCGTTGAGTGACCTTTCACTTTCATTTTAGGTTCTTCAGTAAACTTACAAACTTTTTAGAAATAGTCTGAGACGTCACAGGTTTTAGACTTCGAGCTAAAAAAGGTCCTGCTCCCCCCCCTAGGGAATTTTGCAGACATATCCTATCTTGAAGAAAATTTCAAGCCGCATCTTTTAAGAGATGTTTGCACTCTGTGCTCCGGGGCGTTAGTCTCTGAAAGCCTGTTACATATGTTACTGTAACAAACTAAGGAAAAAATCAAAATGAAAGTTAGAGCTACAGAAAGAAGACATTAAACCATCTAATTATTCAAATTTCTTATGTAGTTTGCAAGCTGGATGCTTAAGCTACATAAAAGCAGCATATTTTAACAAAATTACAGCCTTCAATGGTGTTATATGCGTTACATAGATTAAATTTCCCTTTGAAAGTTGAAATCGTGACTAACATCATTTATTTTACAGACGATTTGTGCATTTTTACAAGTGTTTTTAATCTTAGTTTACTAAAATACTCATTTGACTAATAGAAAAAACAAAGTTTGCTTTTCTATCTCAAATACATTGTTTTATACGAGCTATTAAACAACCCTACCCCCAATTTTAAGTATCCAATTTTGGTATCTATTATTGAAGAAAAATATATGAAAATATTTGACGCTTGTGGATATCTTACATTTTTGGCACTGTCTTGCTAATGCAATAAAGAATCATACATTTGCAAGTTTGACATCAGGATCAGAGCACTTATTAAAGTATGTAACGTATGTTACATGGCATAATGAATGAGCTAGAAAATTTTCTTGGAAGTAAGAGATGATATTTCAGAAAAATACCGTTTTTCACATGTTTTCCTATTAATCTCTAGCCTCTGGTGCCTTAGTCTTAGTAATTACAGTCATTGCTGATAACAAGCCCTTGGAATTGTGCTACATATGTTATATATAACCTTTTTAATCACATATTTCCTGATGCCTATAATATTAAAATATATAGACATATAGATAGAAAAAAATAGTTCTCATTTAAATGACACAACTTAATGAATATTTTCCTATTAAATTAAATTATTCAAAAACAATCTTTATTCAAGTCACCCTCACAATGTCTATCATTGTGTCTCCTTTATTGCATCATAATCACCCATTTCATCACAACCAGTAGAATCATGGCATTGTATTAGAACTGCAAACTGAGTACAACCCTGTTCCTCTCCACCCCTTTGGGAATTGTGCAGACATATCCTACCTTAAAGAACAATTTAAGCTGCATCAAATAAGAGATGTTTGCACTCTATTAACTAGGGGGTTAGCCTGTACTGATATGAAACGTATATTACCATATCAATTTAAGAATAAATGAATTGACAGTCTGAGAAACAGAAAGAAGACATAAAACTATCTATTTATTTGAATTATTCATGTAGTTTGCATGCTGAATACCTTTGATACATAAGAAAAGATTTTTTAACAAATACACAGCTTCCTGTTATATGTGTTACATTAATTAAGATTACTTTTTAAAATTGGTAATTGTGACAAACATCACTTATAAGCATCTCGTGTGATCCTCCTCTTTAGCCACCAAAAGACTTAATTTTCTTTGTATGTGTGGCCAGTGCCAGCGTCAAACAACTTGACTCAGCCAAACTTGAATCCTTAGCATTCTTCAAAAGCAGAAACAGCATATCAGTGTCATGGGATCAAACACGTGATTAAATATGGGTTTAATGCCATTTCACATGTATGCATACAATGGAGTACGACTCTGGTATATATCTCTTCCTGTGAAGTGGCAAGAGCAATCTAACTGCAGCTGCCTCTGCATCCATGCTGGTCAAATGATAACTTTGCTCTGATTTTGCAAAATCTATGTCTCTACTGTGTACCTCTAAGAATACTTTAAGATTTCTGACATTGGTCATACAGAAATTTGATAGGCTGCTTTTTTGCATCATTTGCCATGGAACCTATCCAGTCTTCTGGTGCTTAAGTCCTCAGGTCTTAGATCAATAGTATTTTGCTGCGCCCAAAGAACTTTATAGGTTTTCTTTAGTTACAATGTTGACTCTTGATGGTTTTGGCAGACCGTCTGAAGCAATTTTTGTTACACCTTGAAAGTTATCTGGTATAAGAGAAAGAATATGAAGTTGGACATTGCCATCATTATGTTTGCAGTTGGTTGTTTTTGATGTCAGTACATTGAAGCATGTCTTAAAATAATGTAAAACCTATGATTTCTCAGTTTTTGCAGCCATATCATTAGCTGTTGCATTCAAAAGAAGGAAAGTGGACTATAGGTAGAATGGGATAACAAGTAGTTCTATATTATGCTCTATGAAAGATTTATACAAAGTAAACAAGTTGATAAGGTGCCTCATTTCATGATCCATTTAAAACACTGAAATTGAAAACACTTGCCTCTGACTGTGTGATAAAAAAGGATGTCACGACAATGCCCTTGCTCATTTATTATGACGAGTTATATATGTTACATCCTTTAATAAGCGCTCTTATCTTAGAAACTTAGTGATTAATTGAATTGAAAGGGTCTAATTTGGGCTCTGTTCATCCTGCATTTCATTGCTTTACCTGCTGTTATACATCTAGTTCGTTTATCTGAAGGGAAATAGTTACCTCGGTTTCAGCACTTCAGAAGTACTAAGACTTCAAATAAGTTTTTGAATGCTTGGGAAAAGATAATAAGTGTAGAGACATTATTAGATGAAAATATGTGGGTTGCATGTATGGAAAGGTTACATTTATAAAAGTTAACCAACTAAGATATGATTCTTTATCACAGAAATATCAAGGTACATCAGTCCAGGTACTCATTGCTCTTAATGGCATAGTTTTCCTCCTTGTAAAGCTTATGTCTTTCTCCTACTTGCAGAGTATCACTTGAAACACATATTCAAAGAGCCAGCTATTAGGAATCCATATTCATATCAGTTTCCGAATGTTCCAAGCCATAAATGGCAAAATTGGAAAGTAGAAGATGGCTCATCAATTTTGAGTGGACTGGTGGCAAAATTGAATAACTTGAAATATTGTGTGACTATTCTACTAGTTGCAAGGAGGCGTGTGATAATAATGATTACCACAGAAGCAGACAACGACAAACGTTTAACATGAGTGTTAAATCGATGAGAAATAGTTTGGACCATTTTATTTATTGTATTTTCTTGTAAAAATGTAAAACTATCTTTTCTATTTGTGGCTCTATATTTAGCATTATATGCACAGTATTAGGAAATGAGTCCAAAAGGTCATTGATAACATCTGTAACACCAGTCCATGGGCTTGATAATCAGAAATGAATATAATTTCTAGTGTTTTGGCACCAAAGTCTTATAAGTACACATTAAGTGTTCTGATCTTTAACTTAATGGCATCTTGTAGATATATGAGCAAGACAGACTAAGGAAATGAAAAATATCCACACGCTGTAATCGCTTTCATTTGTTTTACTTAAACGGTAATAACAAAATTCGCTTCTCTGAAAACCTGGGAGTAGGGCTGTGTATTAGCTCCTATAAGACAATATATTTAAGATAGAAAAGCAAACTTTGTTTTTCCTATTCATCAATTGAGTATATGTTTGTAAAATCTAATAAAACAGTTAGAAACCAAGCCATAGTAGTTGTTTAACTACATGACAATAGCCACGATTACAGCTTTTAAATTATAATTAGCAGGGCTCGAAAATTGTACACGTCCGCTCGTATTTACGAGTGGAAGTTCGGTAAGGGCGAGTGGAAATTGCCATTTGCTAGCCCGACAGGACGAGTAGATTTTTTTGGTTTTGTAATTATTTTTGAGGGAAAAAAGAACTAACTAGCATGTTTTACAGCCTGCAAAAGCAACGCAAACACAGTGAAGAAAGATCGTACGGTAGGTTTAAAATGTCACTAAAATGTGACCGGATGTTTACACTAGTCAGCAGTAAATGCAACCCGGTAAAATCTGGTTGATCTTTGAACTAAATACCAGGACACATTGGAAAATCAATTCGTCCTAAGGGTTTTAAAAGTATAAAGCCGACATTCCGGATTTTATCTCTGTATACGAAAACGGGGGTCAGTCTGATTACCGCAGGATACCGCAGGCTACCACAGCTTTTCATTGAAGAAAATTAATTATATAGTATACCGCAGGATCCCTCAAACTATATAGTAGCACTTTAAGGGATCCTGCGGTAGCCTACCTGTGCTGCATAATGCTGGTTTGAACTCATTAAAACCTTTAAAATACCAGACTTAAGGACGAGTTCAACTGGAGAAAGGACTAGTGAAAAATTTAGACCACTTGCCCCACAGGACGAGTAGGTCCAAAAAAAAATTTCGAGCCCTGATTAGGTTCTTGTAACGCACATAACACCACAGTTAGCCGTATTAATGTAAAACAGCTTCCATATGTAGTAAAGACATCCAGTATAAAGACTATTAGAATGTCAATTGATTAGATAAATTTAATGTCTTCTTTTGGTAGCTCTAACATTCAAATTTCTTATTCTCAAATTGATATAGTAACATATGTAACAAGCTGTTACAGGCTAACGCCCTGACTTACAGAGTGCAAACATTTCTTATCAAATGCACCTTGAATGGTTACATAAGATGTAGTTTGTCTGCAGAATTCCAAAGGGGATTAGGATGGAGCAGGCCCTTACTCAGCTTGATGTCAAAATACTGTTTGATGATTTTACTTATCACGCTAACATATGTAACGCTCTCTGATCTTTAAAACTTGATGACAACTAGCAGATCTATAAGTCTTTATCATAGGAGCCAGTTTAAAATCCCTAAACAAATGTAAGATATCCAACAGCTGCGAGTTTTTTCACAATTTTAGCTCAAACTTTCAAACTACATTTCCTTTATTTTATATAGTAACGCATGTAACAAGCTGTTTCAGACTAACGCCCCAACATAGAGAGTGCAAACATCCCTTATTCGATGCAGCTTGAGTTGTACTATAAGAAGGAATATGTCTGCAAAATTCCCTCGAGGGGATTAAAACATTTTTAGGCATATCTTAGGCATCTGACAATGAGCTTGCCCATTTATTACATCAGGTAACATATGTTACAGCCTCTGATATTAGAAATTTTGCAACAAACTTGCAGATTTATGAGTCTTTTCATATAAGCAAATAAATCCCAAACAATGAAACACATTCATCAACTGCAAATATTTTTTAACTATTTTTACTTTAGTTTTAATACCAAACATTTCACCTTAAAACTGGGTAGGGGTAGGGTTGTTCAATTGCTTATTTCAGAAAAAATATTTAAGCTAGGGAAACAAACTTTAATTTTTCTGTTAGCCAATTGCATAAGCTTGTCAGACATGGTTAAAAACATTTTGCAAAACACACAGAGAGAATGTGAATGTAAATGATGTTAGCCACAGTTGCAAATTTTAATGGGTTATCTAATTTATGTAACGCATATGACACCTTAGGAAGCCGCAATTTTGTTCAAATGGCTGTCATACGTAGTTAAGATATCCAGTATGCAGACTATATGAATGATTTTTAAAAATAAATATTTTAATGTCTTTAATTTGTAGCCCATACTTTCAATTTACTTTTTCTTTGTTTGATTAAGTAACGTATGTTACAGGCTCTTACAGACTAACGCCCCGGAGCACAGAGTGCAAACATCTCTTAAAAGACTCGGCATTCAATTCTCTACAAGATAGGATATGTCTGCAAAATTCCCTAGGGGGGGGGGGGAGCAAACCCATTCTCAGCCATCCGTCTATTTATGCGGCTCAACCACTGACAAGAACAGCGAAAATTTTGCTTGGTCCTGTCCAAACTTCCTGAACTTATTAGTTTGTTGTTTTTTTTCAAGTAAAATTTAAAGACCCTTATTGAATCTAGCAAGCTGTCTTGACTAAAAGAAGGCACACAAATCTTGTTATTTACATGATTCTGTATGTCAGATTTCGACAATCCTTGTCAGATAAAAGATATCCCTCTAATCTGTATAGATATATTCCCAGATCCCAAGTTAAATGTCTGGAAATCGCTCGCCGTGCGGAACGTTGTGATGGCTACAAGAAAGAGAGATTTCCATGTAAGATATTTCAAAGGGGCTAAAGATAATGGCTCAAAATGTGGCCTCTTTATTAAATCTCGAATGAGAGGTAGTTCCCATTCTGGAAGCAATTTAGTAGTTGGTGGCCTGGAATAAAAAATCCTTTTATCAACCGAACAATATGAGGATGTTATAGTGTTAACCGGTTGCAGTACCTATGATAACTTGGAGCGATAGCCAGCTATGGTTCTGTACTGCAAACCGTTATGGAACAAAAATGAAAGAAATTCTACGCAATCTGTCAAAGATGCTGAATATGTATCAATTTGCTTCTCACGACACCAACTACTGAACTGCTAGAATTTACCAGAATAGACTTTTTGAGTGCCTGCTCTCCAAGATGCGGAAATAAGTTTCTAACTTCCTGTGAAAAGCTGTTTGCAAATAGTTGTCTGTTGATAGCAACCATGCATTCGGGATCCGGATGACATATAACCGTGTTTGGTTGACTCAAGAGTTTGAGCATTACTGGTAACTTGATTGGATTTGCAATGCACAACTGCAGTAGATCCGAATACCAATGTCTTCTTGGCCATTGTGGGGCTATCAGAATTACCTGACAATGTCCCTGCTTCATGTGTTCCAAAACTTTGAGAATCAGGCAAATTGGTGGAAATGCATACACAAACATTTGATTCCATATTAACAAAAAAGTATCAACAGCGTAAGCCAGAGGATGATGGTCCCAAGTGCAAAAGGTGGCCATCTTCTTGTTGAGATACAATGCAAAGAGATCTATCATTGGAACCCCCCAAATTTGAATAAAATTGCCTCAACACTGTATCCTTCAAGGTCCACTCTGTCGACTGTATAACTACTCTGCTCAACTTGTCGGGTAGGTTGTTCAATTTTCCCGCTATATTGGCTGCTTTCAAAATGATTTTTTATAGCCAACTGCCAAGATCCCAAGTTTTGTAACACAGCTGAGGTGACTGAGTTCCTCCCTGACTACAAATGTATTGAATTCCTGTTGTGTTATTGGAACAGAACACATTGATTTCTCAACTGAGGAAGGAAGTTTTTCATAATCAAGACTACCGCCTCCAACTCCAGACAATTTATGTGCAGTTCTTTTTGTTCTTCAGGCCAAAAATCTTGTATGATCTGATGACCCAGATTCCTGCTCCACATCTGAGTAGATGCATCTGTGGCAATTATTTTGCTGCTTGAATTTGACACAAAGATATGCCCTTGACAATGTTGGCTTCCTATAACCACCAACTCAGATGCTCTCTAAAATGATGTGACTTGGGAATGATCATTTCTAAGGTCTCTGGATACCGCTTTCCACCAACACAACAGGTGTAGTTGTATTGGTATCATTTGTACATGTAACCTTGCATTCCATATAATTTCTATGCAAGAAGCCATCAGGCCGTGTTTGTAAGTACTGCCTTGCTGTCACTTTTTCTCCCAGCAGAGCTATAATTGCACTTCTTAATTTCACAATTCTCTCTGGAGTAGGCATGATAATGCCCTTGTCTAAGTAAAACTTCCCTTCTATGTATATTATATCTTGGGTAGGTACCAAATTTGATTTTTTCCTTGTTTATCAAGAAGCCTAGTTGAGAAAGAAGACTGAAAATAGCTTCCCTGTTCTTGAGGAGAAATCTTCTCCTTGCATTCTGAGATAACCAGTCGTCCAGGTATACAGCCAATTTTATGCTTTGCATTCTTAGATGAGCTGCAGCCACTGCCATTATCTTGGTAAATACCCTCGGCGAGGTTTTTGGACCAAAAGCCAGTGCTCGGAACTGAAATGCTCTGCCCTGAATGCAAAAAAACGAAGATATGAGCCGTGGCATGTGATTTCCAACAATGTGGAGTTTTTAACAGGTGTAGACACAGACGAGCCTCTGCAGCCCCTTTTAAGCTTAGAAACTCCAAATGTTGTGCAGTCAGTAGCTTAACAATCCAAGAATGCTCAAGGCAATAGCGAAGGCTCTGATCAGACTGCGCGTATGCGCAGGCTGATCTGAGGCTTTGCTGGTCTCACATACCACATTGTTGGAAATTTCATGCCGCGGCTCGTATGTCTTGTGCTTTGGGTGAATTAACACGTGGAAATACGCATCTTTCAAGTCTATTGATATTGCCTAGTCTCTTTTCTTGACTAGAACAGTCTTCAGGGCATCCATCTTGAAATGTTGAGTTTTGAGATACTGATTTAGGGGTCTCAAATTTATCACAGTCCGAGTTATTTTCTTTCGGTTCCTACTGATACTCAAAAGGAACTTACACCTTTTTCTGTTTATTATAGTGCGTCCAGCTAATAGAGACTGGGCGTGTCAGACAGAGCACTGTCATACACTGTCAAATAAGACTAGTCTACAGTAAATTGGGTGTAATAGCCTATGTACACTTTACTCTTGCAACCAACTGAAGCGCAGACGACAAAGGTGACCAACTTTATACGTTAGCATGCTTGGTAAACGTTTGCTGGGGACCTGCTGCAGTTCATTTTCCGGGATGGATATGTGTGAAAGTTTGTTTGTTTGTTTTTTTTTTGGGGAGGGGGGGGAGGGTAGGTTTGCACTTTCTTCAAATTCTGTCTGTATGGCAAAACTGGTTTGATTTTTAAGCCTGATACAATAATAATAAATCACCAATTAGAATTCAGCGGAACCAGGGTCAAGTATCTTGATCATGAGAAAAGGGCATACAAACATCAGATTTGGTCTCATCGCATATCCGAAAAAGCCTCTTATATTCGCTTTCTGGTGTGTCCAGAGAGACTAGATGTCTAAAAGTTGTTCGGAGTCTTCTTCAACTTGCACACTTTGTTTATGCGAGAAGCAAAAGCCCTGACGAGGTCATGCGTACATGCAGACTTGTCAGAGCCTTCGCCACACGCCGATGTAATAAGAACCATCATCTCGTGTGCTGACCAATTTATAGTATTAATTTTTCATTGCGGACCATTATTTTATTTTATCATTCAGTATTATGATTTGAATAGTTAGAATTTCGAAACATTATCAGAGTGCATATATCTAGACTAGTCAGTCTGCTTGTTATCCAAATTAATTCGAGATGCCTTTTTTCTCACAATGGGCTCAAAACTACAACAGGTATATACATGTATACAGCTGTAAAGCGCTTCACGGGTGAATAAATATACTCTGTCTTACCGAATTTTAAATGGAAATGGCCACGGGTGTGTCTTTGCTAAGAACCGCCCAGTCTCTCTTAACTGGTGGGACTATACTCAATCTCTGCACCATAAGACCCTACTGACTTGTAGCTGTTACCATAACGAGGAGCAGAATATTCAGGCCTGTTCTGCCAATAGCTTATGTAGTTCCTGTTATTGTCAAAGCGCATCTGCTTCTGCTCATGTGTATTTGTTGTATATGTAGCTTTCCCCTTTGGAGCCAAACTCTGCTTCACAGAAACATCTGGAATCAAATCTTTATAATCTTTGTTTTACTTCGTTCTCTCTTTGAGTTTGTTCTTGAAATCAATTCCTAAGACCCTGTCTCGCATAAGGGGTAAAGAGTTTGCATGTCCAGCAACATCTTTAATATTATCCAGGCCTATTTTTTTGATGGTGACTTTCCGTCTTATGAAATGGTGAAAAGTACCTGTTGTGCCTATCTGGCTAAAGCTTGCTGAATGTACAAAGTAATAATCATTACCACCTGAGCCGCTTACTGACCCTTGACTAACCGATTTCTCAATATTCTTCCAATTATAGAAATTCTCCATGACTGACTCAATATATCTGACTGTGTCTTGTCCAATACAATATCTGTAGACGAACCAGCCTTCCCAGCACAGGCATCATCGCCAAACAAGTCTCATAGCATTTGACGTGTTTCTTCTAAGACATTTTCATCAGATTTGTATTTCAAAAAACGATCTCGAGTATCGTCTGTAGCTCTCTGAATTTCAGAAACATTGCCGTGCTTGATTTTATAAACTTGAGATCCAGACTGATATCAAGGCCAGTGCAGTACTTTTGCTGCAGTCTACATATATTTATTGCAACATCCTGTGTGGTAACACCAGTGGAGAAATGCTGTCTTCGTTTTTGGTCGTTGCTTAGATCTTTATATACTTAAACGCAAAAGAAACGCAACCGATTTAAGTCCACATTCTCTTCCTCATGGACCACATGAGGCTAATTTCTTAATTATATCCTGTGTTTCTGCGCGTTGAGTAATGATTTGCAGTAAAATGGTTTTGCTCACGATTTCCATTCTGACGTTATAATGACGTCAGTTTATTTCAACAAATGGAGTCTAAAAAGTGATGTCTCATTCGATTTGAAAACAAGCAGCTTGATCTGATAGCCAGATGTCTTAACTAAAGGAAAACACTTAAACCGTTTGGAAGCTATTGATTATCAACGCTACCAGTCGCTGCGTTGCTGCGTTTCTGTATTGACGTCAACCTACTTTTTTTTAAAACAGTCATTACAGACGCATTTTGTTCGATCTTGTCGCTATACTTATGTCTTCTATGCAATGTATTGAGGGCTATATGGCGACATTAAAAGTATTCGATTATTAATGTTCGTTTGGATAAAAATGGCCAATTACGCAACAAAAATTAAAGACGTCATTTTGGCAAAGTTAACGTTGACAGAAACATTTAAATACCGGATATGATTTTGTCTACCCTTTTGCTTTCAAAAGCCAATATTGGTTTAAAACGTTTTTTCGCAAAATAGGCATATTTTTTTAACTCTGTGACTTTAAAAATGGGGGTTGCCTTACATTTCTCGTTGCAGCTCGCCAACCTTAAAACGCAGCGGTCTGATTTTGGTGTCGTATGCAAGGCAAAAAACGGTACTTAAGCGACTTTATTATCGCTGACTGATTTTTTTTACGAAAAAGAAGAAACTACCATTTTAGAAAGAGTTGCGTTTCGTTTGCGTTTAAGTATATTTTTTTCTATTTACAAAAGGTTAAGTAATTATCAGCATGATCAAACCCACTTCCATTTAACCTGAGCCAATTATATTTTTTAAAGATATTTCTTGTTGCTTTTTTTTCCGACAGAACTACTGGCTTAAGAGTAAATGAAAAAAAATTAGCCGTGACACGGGATTTCCAACAATGTGGTATGTGCGACCAGCAAAGGTTCAGACCAGCCTGCGCATATGCGCAGTCTGATCAGGGCCATTGCTAGCCGCTTGGAAATTCTATGACTGTTAAGCTACTGACGCTACACCATTTGGAGTTTGTAAGCTTAACACGAGGCTGCACAGGCTCGTCTGAGTCTATTCATGTCAAAATACCCCATTGTTGGAAATCATATGTCACGGGTCATATGTACACGTATTTAAAATTGTTCCTGGTGTAATACAAATAAAAAATTATAAGTGAGCCACAACATGTGATTTCCAACAATGTGGTATTTTGACAAGTGTAGACTCAGACGAGCTTGTGCAGCATCCTTTTAGGCTTAGAAACTCCAAATTATGGTCAGTCAGAAGCTTAACACTCATAGAATATGCAAGCATCTAGCAAAACCTCTGATCAGACTTAGCGTATGCGCAGGCTGGTATGAGGTTATGCAGGTCGCACATACCACCTTGTTGGAAATCCCATGTCGCGGCTCAAATGGAAATTATATGTTATAATTTAGTATGACATCCGATTTTTTCAGCAAATCCATCCTCTAAACATTTCCAAAAAATGGGCCAAAACTGTATAATGCGAATGGAGAATATAGTTTTGGTTTGGTCTGTGCATGCATCCGTCGGGAACCCTATCTGAGTACCTATTTTTTCAGATTTAATTTATTCTTGGTATTAATGATCAGTACCATGAACATTCGATATCCTATGAGTTCAGCCAAAATTGACTTATTAACACATGAGATATTGCCCTTGACTTAGTATAGGCAATTATAACGCAATAGCTTTATTTGCCTTTTTTGTGTATGAACTGCACATTTCCCCAAATATCTGACAACATATCACTATAGGCCATGCTTTGCCCAGTGCCTTTAGATAAGCATAGCAATGTCAATATTTTAACAATTATCAGTTACCTCTTATATTAACTGCATTGTTGCACGTTGCCTGATAAACATTGTCTATCTCACGGCATGTTGCCTTTATCAGGTCATGATGACATTGCACTTTTTGAGCGACGTCGCTAATGACGCTGAATCAACACAAAAAACAAAAATTACGCCATAATCGCTAGTTTGAAGAGTGAAACAGTGGGTAAACTGATAAATAGAATACCAGGTTCGCATCTTTTGATATCAAGTTTACCAGGCTCGGCTTTGAGAACGCATGTTGAGTCGCTCGGCAAGCCTCGCGATGTCAACAAGCGTTCTCAAAGCCTTGCCTGGTAAACTTGATATCAAAAGACACTCACATAGCATTCTCTATTTACTGATCTGGATCACCTGGAAAAATACAAAGCTATCAAGCCAGCATTTAATGTAGGGTCACCATTGGTACGTGACATTGATGGCTCAGTTCATCAACTAAAAACCAGAAAAAAAAAGTTGCGAGAGAGTTGAGTTGGACACCTCAGAAAAAACTTTCTGGATACCCGCATAGTTGTCAATAATAGTTTTACTGATTTTTTTTCATGCATGCAGAGGAAGAACAGATATGACACATATCAAACGAGATTTGATTTAAAGCTGCATAGTCTGTAACTTTTGATCTTCTAATCTTAAAAATAATGTTTTTATTTTTCAAGAACACAGTAAAAATATTCAAATTCAAGTAAAAATGTTACCATTTTCGTAAATCTTAACAAGTTATCACTATCAAAACAACTGCATTTATGTTAAAATTCAACGGTTTAGAATTATTGGAGGGACGCAAATAATTACCAACAAGAGAAAAAAACACCTATTTGATAAGATAATTCACTTTTCCATACAGTTTTCAGCTGTACTGAACATTTTTATGTGAAAACATAGCTTAATTCTACTTTTACAAATGATTTAAAAAGAAAAGAAAATTTTTCGAAAAATGTTCATAGTTACAGAGTATGCAGCTTTAAAGGTCTGGGTCCGATCCACTTTATTCTAGCGATAAGGTGTGTATTCTCCCTAGTCGGCCACGATGACAAATACAAGTTTTCCGAATTGCCCAAATTCTTATAACATCCAAGGATAATGAAAGTAAAAAATATTCACTTACTAGTAATAATAAAATATGTTTCAAAACCCTTTAATATTTTAAAGCCTCAAAGTCTTGCGATTTTCTCTGACACTTCCCATTTTTACACTTTCATACTGGGTACCGTTCTAATCAGATTAATTGTCATCATTTCATATTCAAAACTTTAAAGTGCTGGAATATTTAGGACAGAATTGACTTTCAATTCCAAAGTTTAGTTCATTCTACTTGCGCATGCGTACGTAATAAGCATGAAAATATGACGTTTGTCACTGGGATGTTGATTTTTTTGTCATAATTTTTTTTTAATGCCCCCCCCCTTAGATCCAAGAAGCCATTTGGACTGAGAAATGTCACTACATACTTACACATTATACGTAAAGGGCATCTTGTGTCTTGGGTGGGGGGACATGGTTGTATAAGCTAAAATGTCATCTAATAACTGACAAACATCAACTGCTTTGCAAAACGTACAGTTTTTATCATATATTAGGCATCGACTGTACAAACAAATATAATCGACGGTTTCATGCTTGGTTGGACAATAGTTTACTTTACTTTGAGTTGCCGATAGTTTTCCACGTATATAACAGTGTGGTCAAATGAACTTTCATTCTAACAAAGCAGGGTAATGAAAAAGAGGAAAAGTAAACCCCTTTTAGATTTAAAAATTCAGGCTAGAGTGCAATGACGACTGGTCTATATGTCTTTGGTGAATATATGCAACGTCCACAAAATAAATTAAACATCTAATTTAAGGGAAAAGTCCGCTTTATCGCTAGAAACCCTTCAACTTTTTGAAATATGGTTTTATTGTATATTAAATTTAAGGGATTGACGCATGCAGCAACATGGTAGCAAATATTCTGCCCGCGGACACATAAGGTCAAAAAATCATCGCAAATACCCGCTTTTTTACCTTTAACCTTTCCTTGGGGTCAAGGTCACATAAAATGTTGCCCAGTACCCTCTATATCATGTGACCTATGCACATTCAAAGTTTGAAGTTGCTATATCCAATGGTTTAGGAGATGCATTCACACAAAATGTTACTCAGTATCCTCCACATCATGTGACATATACACCTGTAACGTTTGAAGCTTCTGCCTCCAACAGTTTAAGAAGAGATGCATTTACAAGAATACACATTGTTTGAAGGTCACACAAATTGTTGCCCATTTGTATCATGTGACATATGCACCTGCAAAGTGCAATGCTGCCGTTTCTGTAATATTGCGTGTATTGTCCCTACACTATCTTGATGGATAGGCAGTAGCTTGAAGATGTATTGTTTTCTATTCATTTTACTGAAATGAGTTAGTTTTAAACGGAATTCCCGTGAATATGGCACTGGAAAGCACTTGTCCTACAACTTGAATTTGCACGTTTAAGTGACTGGGGTGTGAAAATTTTGGAAATATTCCCCTTTACATGCCCGAATGAACATTACATAAGCCACAAAAAAAATATTTGTTAGCTCATGCGCGGATGTGGGATTGCCCTGCAATATCAAAGTTTACTATGTTACCCTAAAACATAGGAACTTCCATAGTGAAATAGGAACTCCTATAGTGATAATATAAATTACTTCTTATTCTTATATGTAAATACTTTAGCAGTATAGCTTTAACTAATAAAGGCACCTATTTTTACAGTTATATATGTTATTTTCTTTTATATGAATAATGTAAGTGTAATAAAAGCTATATATGAGTTTAAACTAATCGTGGATATGGATATAAATAGCTGCCATTTAAGGGCTCAATCATGAGAAAAATGATGACTATTGTCTTTATTTATATAATGTACATTACTGAAAAAAATGATTGAAACATGAGTGATGAAGAGGAAGATACTTGAACTTAAAGCACATAAAACACCATAGAAGTTTTTTTTTATCAAATAAGCAATCAGCATTTAAAGAACTGTTAATTAATGGTCAAACTATTTCTTAAAAGGTTAAATGATATCGTTTATCTGAATCGTATTAATTCAGTGCACATATGGCACTTTTCATACCTATTCATATAGTTATCACCTATTTGAATCTAATGAAAGCCACCTCATATACCCGCCACGATGGCGGAAGGCCACTGATAAAATCGGCAAGCTTCGCGATGTCAAAACAAGCTTACCTGGAAAACTTGATATCAAAAGACACTCGCCTAGTATTCTCTATGTTCTTTCAAACTATTTTATTCAAAAACAGTCTCTAACCAGTTGGCGACGCTGACGTTCGCCGATTACTCTAAATTAGTCGCCGACCAGTCGCTGACCCATCGCCGATCTCTCGCCCACTAATCGCCGACTAAATGCAAAACGATCGCTTAAAGTGCAGCGACTGATCAGAGACTGGTCGGCGACTCATCGGTAACTGGTCGGCGACCATACCAGTAGTGAGAAATAGTTGCAATGGTCGCAAACAAGAATCAGCTGCACAGCGGTCGCAAGCTCTGTGGGTCCGAGGCTTTACGACTGAAGTGGTATACACTTTCAGTATTTGACTGGTATAAAGTGCATTTCGCCTGAATGCCGTTTGTTTCAGAGTGCTTTGTGGTAGTTTTGGACATAAAAATCCAGGCAGCAAACAATGTTTGGAGTACTGACAAGCCTCAAGCAAAAAGGTCATTACTATTGCTTTTGATAGTGGCACACTTGTATATGCTTATTGGAAGCATTTATCAGAAAAACACAACAACCAATATAATTTAAGTAATGGTATTCCAGCCAGCAAGTGCGGATACAGAGGGGGGACAGGGGGTCCGGACCCCCCCCCCCCCCTGGAAAATAACAAATATTTAGGGTTCCTTAGCAATACTGGTCCGGATCCCCTTAAAATCACAAAGCTACCAATCCAGCATTCACTGATGGGCCATCATCGGTCCGCCAGCGAAACGCCATTTAAATGACGTTTCGCTGGCGGGCCATTGATGGCTCGTTAATAGTGATATTTGGATACGTCCTCCCCTCATCAAACTAAAAAAACGAAAAAAAAAAAGTCAAAGTTGGACCCCCTCTGACAAAACGTTTTGGATCCGGGCATGGCCAGCATTCAGTGTTGGGCCATCATCGGCCTGCCAACAAAACGTCATTTAAATGTTTATTCACTGGCCTGCTTTTAGACGTTTATAAAACAGCTTATATATGTCTTACGACTTGTGACCCATCAAATCACATTATGGTCTAATTCAAATATTACTTTTCCAGCTGGATAGAATATCTCTTCCGGTGAAAATGAATCATACATTGGACACATTTATAAGAAGAAAGGGATTTATTCCGAAGATATCATAAAACGTGAATTAAAGGTAACTAGATTATTTCACAGAAGCTAAATCGAGAAGAAATTTGCAAAATTTCAGCGCAGTAGGTTTCAGTGCATAACCGTTGTCTTCAAACACAAGATGAGCTTTCATAGATTTCTCTAATACAGCCTCTAATAATGCAGTAGGAAGATCATCTGGTAAATCATCTAGTAGAATTGTTGCTATAGGTTTATCTTTATCACAAGCAATATTGATTTCTCTCCTACATCTTAGACATTCACAGGAAGCATTACTGCACACAAATACAACAACTGATGATTGCCTTATACATCGTTCTGTCTCACTGACTATAGTTAAGCCTAGACGGTACTCATTAACACCATCACACATCACTTTATCTTCTACACCAAGTAGTTTTTGAAAGCTGTCTGTTAGCACAGGATATACATAATTTCGTATTAACTCTTCATTTTTCGTACAAAAAACTAAAAATACTGCATATTTTATCAAGATTCTGTCATTAAGGAATACTGCAATATACTCTTGTCTTTTCTCTTGTTGAAGCTTCCCTTTTAGAAATCGTTTCAGTAACACACCAAGAGCAACAATGACTCCTAACAACGTAAAGGAGAGTAGAGCTGATACTAGACTAATGCTGTTTCTTTCACAACTGTGTTGACTAGCTAGAAGAGCTTGATTGTCTATTGGTACGTTTTCGCCACCCAGTATACACCTTATAGGAGTATTCTGTGGAACACGTGGTAGAAGATATACATACATCCACTTTATAAATCGAGATGATTCACAGTCACAAGTAAATGTATTTCCACTTAAGTGTAATGCAAATCTATAGTTTCTTGGGTCTAGAAGTGTCGAAAAGTATGCAAAATCTTGTTGTCTCAAAACATGAATTCTATTATTACTGATGTCGAGATTTTTCAATTTGTAAAGATGCGTTAAAGACAGTTCAAGTGAAGTGAGTAAATTATTTGACAGATCAATGTCCTCTAATTTAATGTTGTTTTTAAAAATGTTCATTGGCATATAAGCAAGACGATTTAATGACAATTTTAAAACACGCAATCGAGTAAATGTTGTAAAAAAATTTTAAAATCTGTAAAATGTTCCATAACATACAGTTTGTTGTCATTAAAATTGATACTCTCTAAAGTTGTTATAGTTCTGAAGAATCCAGGATTTATATATTCTAGTCCGTTTCCAGATATATCCATTGATTCCAGTTTAAGCTTGTAACAATCATCACACGTAGCATTGAACCATTGCAGTTTGTTTCGTCTCAAGTATAACTTTTTTAAGTTTTCAAGATTTCTACAGCGCGAGCAATTATAGTAACACCCAGTTTCTGTTTTTGCAAATCCAGTTATATCCATTAAGAGGTTGTCAGCATACAGATTAGTCAGAGATGGATATGCTTTCAAGTCAAAATTTATATGTCTGACTTTTCTGCCTATGTATAAATTAAGAACATGACATGACCAATCCCATCTTGGAGTTCCACTTATATCTAATGTTGTAAGCCTGGAAAAACTGGTGTTAGCATCAACATAATTTTCCTCGTCCTGTTTGGACAAATAAAAAGCGTATGATAGATTGAGATTTACCAAGGAATTGCTCAATGGAAGTAAATTTAATTTGGAAGCTTTGACAAGAGCTATTCCCTGCAAATCTAGAGTCTCAATTGGTCTTTGTCCTAAGTTGTAAGAGAACTCATTATCTATCCTTAAAGGGAAACTGTTTATAAAACCTAACCTAAGCGTTATTAATCTTGGTAAAGAGGAATTCAGCACAAACACCTTTTTCACTTCGTCACATTTGAGATTTTTGCTGCAAGACAAATCTAATGATACCAGATTTGGTAGACCAAGGAAAGTTTCTTCTTGCAGATAATCCAAATTAACACAATGAAGACCGAGGCTGATTAGATAGTGCGTTAAAAACAGGCTTATGCAGTTCTTTAAAATGATTGCCATACATAGATTTTATATCTAACAGCGTAATATTTTTCCAAACATAAGAGTCAAATGTGAGTGTGTCAGTTTGTATGTTTATATCTTGTAAGAATATTTCCTGAACAGTTCTAGGTATTTGGCTTGGTACACCATAACATGTAATTCTCCTGTCTGTTCCAAAACATTGATCCACTGTGACAGCAGCGGTCACCATGTAGCAAGCAAGTTGAGTAATGGTGTAAATCCATATATGTAGCCTCATAATTCTGAAAACAAATGGAAATGAGCCATGACATGTGATTTCCATCAATGTGGTACTTTGACAAGTGTAGACTCAGACGAGCCTGTACAACCTCATTTTAAGTTTAGAAACTCAAAATGATGTTCAGTCAGTAGCTTAACACTAATAGAATGTGCAAGCGACAAGCAAAGGCTCTGATCAGACTGCGCGAATGCGCAGGCTCATATGAGGCTTTGCTGGTCGCACATACCACATTGTTGAAAATCTCATGTCACGGCTCAAATAGAGATACGTTTATAAAAATGCAGGAAATCTTTATGAGTTCATTTTGGTGACCTAGTACTTGTTGAAAATACAAACGTTGAAGCCTCCGCCAAGCACCCACATCGTCACATGCACAGAGTATTGAAGTCGATATGGAGTACCAAAACTAGTTAGTGAGTATGATCAGGAAACACCACAATCACTAACTGCAGACAAACCCATGACACCGCGAGGAAGAGCCACATAACAATCACGAGACACCAGGGAGACAAGCTAAGCAAAGCAACCAGCTCTCTCTCTTCCCTATCAAGATGATTGCAAAACAAGAATGGCCATAAAGTAACGTACAACAAAACATAGAACAATTACAGAATTCCTCAAAGGGAGTAATAATCAACAACTAATCAACAGCAACAAAACAACCGCCTAACCCCACTGGATATATTCACTGTTATATAGCCATGTTGTCTGCTTCAATTTTGTTGAAAATATCTTTCAAAGTAAGAAGAGGGCAAAAATCAGGAATCGAAACAATCAAGCACCACACTTGACCCAGGATACCAATGGGAAAGTGACAACTTCACAATTAGACATCAAAAACGAGAGCCAAGAGGAGTCAGCCCTTTCCAAGCAGGTGACCACAAGGCATCAATAAACAGACGCGCACGAAAGCATAACAAAAACAAGACAGAAATAACATAAATGATCCACAAAAGTTGCACCGCCTTGGAATGGTCAGTAAAAATATTTAACTGGAGGGTTTTAAACCGCTTTCACGGCGCTCCAACCTCACTCTTAGTACAGATGTTGATCAAGACACATAGTTGTTTGGTTTGCATGAAATACGCCTAATTTATCAATATCATCTAGAACATATAAATCAAGATATCAAAAAGATAAGGACTCAACAGTAAAAAAGGTAAGCCCCTGCATGAGCGGATCCAGAAAGTGTTTTCAGGGGGGTCCAACTTTGAGAACGTTTTTTTCTTAGTTGATGTGTGGATCCAAAAACCACTAAAATCTGGCCATCATCTGCCCGCCAGCAAAATGCCATTTAAATGGCGTTTCGCTGGCGGGCCGATGATGACCCAATATTGAATGCTGGCTTGGTAGCTTTGTGATTTTTCAGGGGATCCGGCCAAGTTTTGCTAAAAAACCCTTTATTTTTTATGATTTTTCAGCGGAGGGGGGTCCGGACCCCCTGTCCCCCATTCTCGATCCGCACATGCATGTTTTTACTCCCTAACTATACTCTATTGGATGTTTTTGGTGTAAGTTCAAAACAAGATTCAAGTCCATTTTAATGAGTCATTACAGTCTGCGTTAAAGACAATATTATATATGTGACAGCAATGAACATTGATTGCAAAATATTTTCATTTTCAAAACAAGCCTTTAATGAATCTCTAGATTTTTGCAACCATTCATAGCCTCATGAATGACAGATATTTTGATTGACAGCTGCCAAGCTCACTTGCCCATGCAATTCGCTTCGAACATCGAATTCGTTCGCCAAAAGTGACGCTGGTGTTGTGATTGACAGAGAGCCACACCTGAGTCGCACGTGAAAGTTTGCTCCATTGTCCAAGTTCACACTGGCTGTTTTGCTTTTCCGTTTTACACTCCAACAAAACCGTTAATACAATTACATATTAATAACAAAACTGTTTTGTTTCTTAAATTATAAATAATTTCTATATTTTAGATATTTATAATAAAATGTAAATATAAGCAATAAATTCAATTTTTTGAATGTTCATGGAGTCATGAATACTTTGGGTCTCTTACAAAGTAAACGTGAAGCCACTTACTTTGCAATAGACCCGAAGTCATAATTCCATAAACATTTCAAAAATCAAATTCATTTCTTCAATGTCCCTTCAGAATAAAAGTTACAGAAATAAAATTTGCTAAACAACAAGAAGTGCACACATCAATCTACTCCCATCTGTCCATCAGCAACACGTTTGGGGTGCCTAGTTTGTGTAAACTTAACTTCAAAAATTTTCATATTCAAACTTTTCATTGTTTATGTTCATACATTGAAAATGTCCACCTTCTATTTTGTGCACATTTTATAAATATTTTCTCATTTTTGAGGGGTGTTGAACTTTTTCATCAGAAATGCTTATGGAGTGTCTGGTTTGTGTAACTTGTTAGACCTTCAGTCTCCATTCCTTTATATTCAATCTTCGCATAGTAAGTGTATACACATTGAAGATGAGCACCTCCTATTTTGTGCATATTTGATTATATTTTATTGTATATTTTTGGGAGTGTTGAACTTAGACAGTATTACTTCTACACCACTTTTGGAGGTGTTTGCATTGTGTTATCTGAAACTCCAACAGTTTTCATTCCTTTTAATTCAAAGCTTGCATACTGATTCCTGACATATTGAAAATTTTCACCCCTTATTTTGTGCAATTTTGATATTTTCTGATATTTTTCTTGGATGTTGAACTTAAACATGTTGTTGCACCCACAAAACTTATGGGGTGCCTGATTTGTGTATTCTGTATTGCCAATAGCTTCCATTTATTTTATACAACCTTTGCATACATACATAGGGGCTCTTACATGGTATGGGAATTTAACATGGGAATCTGCCCACGCTTGGAATTTGATAATATTATATTTATTGTCTGGAGTATGACTTTTTTTTATTTATGATGCATTTGAGTTTTTATGCAATTCCATTGCTAATTTATGACGCCATGTATGATATCGCTACAATACCTTAGGGTATTCAGTTATAATCATTTCTTAAGTAATTGACGTATCATATAACGGGCGCTGAAATGTTTTATCAAATAACTATGTCATTGATAAGTTCGTTGATGCTATAAATGGCTTTGTATGTATTAGGATAGCGGGTGGGCATTTATTTTTATGAGATGGTACCCCAATTTTCAACTGTATATTTTGTATTCAGTCAAATTTGGAATTAAAATATTTACACGTTGTGGTTTTTTTTAAAGATACCATTTCAAAATATAAACTATCCATATATATTAAGAAGATGTAGACCGAATCTCATGAAATTCAAGGACCGGTAACAAATTTTTTCGACTTGATGTAAACACATGGCCCAAATTCATCGAAATGTAAAAATATTACAATAATTATGTTTCAGTGTAAAACGTACCTTAATACTTGCTTAGTTTGAATCAGCATGCTAGTACGTTTAAGAGTAGAAGCTGATATGTTCAGTGTTTTCCCCTATTATGGATTAAAAAAAGAAAAAAAAAAACAATATATTTTGATCTTAAGTGCCATGATTCTTATCTATTGAAGTGCTTACACGATAATATTACCCGAAACGGTACAATATGGTGACATCGGACTTACCACATCTAGTTTCTAACATTTAAACTACACCCAACCAATGTTACACTTAATATGTAACATTATTAAGAATTTTAATTCATACAGAAGATAAACCTTATGGCAAGTCAGTTCATACAGAAGAAGTACCTTATATCTATGGTTTTATATTTGTAAGCCTCATTAATAAACCTGGTTCACAAAAATAATCCCCTGTCAAACCTCTTGGTTAAAATTAACCATTTCGTCACAGAGAACTCTTCGCTTCAAAGGTATTGCTATTTTGATGTTTAAATATTCTCTGTTCATTCTGTTTTGTAAAACTGATGCTGATTTCCATCAAATAGCAACATTTATACTTCAGCTGGCTGTATATTCCAGGCATACAGTTTCGTTTCTGGACCTCACTTATTCATGTAGAACACTGTTCTATGATACCTTTGATAAGAATCTGTTACACTTTATCCTGGTCACGGAAACCAAAGTGTGGTTACTCTCGTTCATTTGGGATGTAAAGGAAATATTTGGTCTTCTTTTGTTCGCAGGTTTTTGATAGGATATTATGTTTCTTAAACAATATCATGCAGGACTTGAGGAAGTGATACACATTGTCTTGGCCCCATAGTGCCATGACATGGGGCCATGACCTTTGGCATTTCAGGCCAGTGAATCATTTGAAATTGTCTAAACATGTCTTTCTTTAGGAAAAGGGAAAGTTGATTTAAAAACAACATCCTTCTGTCGAGTTATTGATTCCTTTCAACTAAATAATTAATTTTGCTAAAACTGACCTATACTCTTAAGAGGTGAGAAATGACAAATTTACCGGTTTTGGATTTTCATGAAATTTGGCTCAGATCAGCAAGATATATATGGCATGTTTTTGTGATTATATGATATCTTGACAAAGACTGGAACATATCTATCTTTGGAATTAAATGTTGAATGTTTTGTAAATTTTTGAAAAAAATATTGAAATTTTATGATCACTTCAATCTTCAAAAAGCGTAAACCATAATTCATCCAAAAGGTTTCCTGGTATTAATATAATCAACATGGTATTTTGGATTCAATCTAGATGACAAATCATAGAAATAAACAAAACTATAGATTTAGGACATGGACATTTAGAGACAGGTACCACCTCAAAGGTGGAGTACGTCAGGGTTGCTTCTTAAGCCTAATTCTTAACTATCTAATTCGATAAATACATTTTCATAGTTTGTATATAATGAATCATTAATATGCAAAGTTCAAAGAAAAATCCATGCGTGTGCACAGACGTAAGTACCCCTTTCATCAAAATTACTTGGCAGGTGTGAGTTGGGGATAGTCAATTAATTAACATAGTTTTCCTTAAATGTATGTCAATATACAATCAGTATTTTGATGGCACAGGTCCAAGGCAGAGTTTGGTCTTTTTGTATGAAATGAGCCGTGACATGTGATTTCCAACGATGTGGCATTTTGACAAGTTTAGACTCAGACGAGCCTGTGCAGACTCCTTTTAAGCTTAGAAACTCCAAATGATGTCGAGTCAGTAGCTTAACACTCATAGAATATTCAAGCAACTAGCAAAGGCTCTGATCAGACTGCGCGTATGCGCAGGCTGGTCTGAGCCTTTGCCGGTCGCACATACCACATTGTTGGAAATCTCAAATTCCGGCTCAAATAAAGGTATAGCTTATTCCGAATTAGAAACCAGTGAATCAATACAGATTTTCACAAGAAATTTGGTAGAGAAATGGAACTACATCAACAAATAAAGGTAGGGAAATATAAAAAAATGATGACTTTGCAAATATAGATCCTGAATGCAACCAAAGGGTTATTACTATGTGTTTCTTTTGAAATAGCATGTAGGAGTGATATTTTGATTATTTAGTAAACACATCAAAGTTTTAGATAAAATGAGATCATTTGTAATTAGGGGCAATGAAATCAGTAGAAAGTCAACATTTATGTTGAATGAGGAGTAACTATGTATTTTTTTTTTCATTGTGACACAGGTGAACTGATGCACAAGATACATGTTATTGTTCATAAGCTATCTAGAGAAAAATAGAGAAATAGCCCTTAATATATAGCGTGGTGGTCTCATGGACAGGGTTTTATATTGGCTTGGCATTGTCGTTGATGTTGCTAAGTTCTGTAGAATTTGTCCTCAGTGCCAGAGAAGCAAATTCAACGGTAAACCTATCAATGCAAATTTTATATCAATACCATCTATGACTGAACCTTTTTACTGGAGTCGCAATATATATTATTAGACCTCTATTTTGAATAAAGCTAAGATGTTTTGTAGAAAATGAGAAAGGTGGTTGGGACAAGAATTTACCATGTGTTTTCTTATAGGAAAGTGTCATAAGACACGACAGTTTTCCCCATTTGACTTATATATATGGGATTCATGTAATAGATCCATTAACTATTATCAAAGAATCATTGTAAGAACCAAAATGTGAGTATCACTGTGAAATGCCATAATCACCCACAGAAGACAAACCCACGGCATTAAAAATAACAGTATAAAATAATATTCTATTGCACTTGCTTTTGTAACGCGACTTCTGATTGGATAACGTCAAGAATTTGCGACAGTATATCCTGCGATTTACTGCAGGAAATATTTTGACGTCATTAATTACGTCACATTTCGTTGGATGACATGCGGCATTATTCAGCTTGCAACGCTCCAATTTGAGGCGAAACTGCAGAAGAGCATTAGAATGGGGATAACTTTATTCAACATTTTCATTTGGGGAGGTGATATACCTCGGAAATCACGTTCGGAAATCACGATTTACGGCTCTGCTCGCGCGTCGCCATAAAACTAAATTTCCGACCGTATATCCGAATATATACCTCCCCGAATGAAAATTTTGAATACAGATATTCCCTAACTATAAAAGCATCTATGGTAAGTTAATTATTAAATAAAAGAGAATGCTTCTAAAATAAATGACTTGAATGATTTGCTTTCACAAAAAGTAAAGAGATGAGTCAGGGTATACCACGAATCACACAATGCAGACCAAACCAAAGAACGCTAACAGTCGCAAGATATCAGCAGGTCAATTAAAGTAAAGTACCCCTCTCTTGTGCAAGTAAAACAGCATTTAGTTTTCAATTCCAGGGGGAGGGTCCAAAAACGTCTGTCCATCCGTTTGTTAATTATGCTAACTCCTCACAAAGCTTTGATGAGTGGTGCATGCAGGATGACATATATTGAAGCACCCTCCCTACCAACACACACACACACACACACACACTTACACACACACACACACACACACACACACACACACACACACACACACACACAGAGATGTTTTGGAGACAGGTCAAAAGCTAAATTCATAAAATCGACTCGGCGATGCTAGTTTTATCTTCGTTTTATTCACAATAGTGCTCTAATACAACCCTCTAGTCATATGTAATCTTTATTTTTTGTGGTTAGGTCTAGCATCAAACTACTTATGCAGTCGATATAACACACTTGCAAATACCTTTTTTTTACTTTTGACCTTGACCTTGGGTTAAACAAAATGCTGCCCAGTACCCTCTACATAATATGACCTATGCATATACAGAGTTTGAAACTGCTTCATTTAACTGTTTAGAGAGTTGATGCATTACCAAGAAAATACATTTTTACCTTGACCTTTTGGGTCACAGGAAATGTTTCCAAATACCCTCTACTTTATATGACCTGTGCATCTGCAACATTTGAAGTGACTACGTCCAGCGGATTAGGAGAGGTACATTTCCTACAAGTAAATACATTATTCAACTTTGACTTGATCTTGGCATCAAGGTCACACAAAATATTGCCAAGTACCCTCTACATTATTGGACCTATGGAACCGCGTAGCGCAGTCAGTAACATGTCTGACTGCAGATATGTATCTGACTGCAGATCCAGGGGTCACGAGTTTCATCTCAACCTGGTCCCTTACTTTCGTGGAGATTGATCATGAAATAATTTCCATGGCCATTCTCCTCCCTTCCGTTGATTTGAGAAGGGTTGCTGTCAGTTACAAGCGAGCGCATGTACACCATGTAGTTGTTAACCGCTTAGTCATGCTTGCCCATGAAAAAAGTTTTTGGTTAGGTGAACTGATTGTCCCTACATGACCATATCTGTTGACTGGGACGTTAAGCATCTAACCAAATAAAACGGCAAAAATTTGAAGCTGCAATGTCAAACGATGTAGGAGGAAATACATTTACAAGACAACACACTATTTTATCTTTGACCTTGAGATCAAGATCACACGAAATGTTGCCAAGTTCCCTCTACATCATGTGATCTATGCAGCTGCAAGGTTTGAAGTTGCTACGTCCAACTGCTTAAGAAGCGATGCATTAACAAGAAAATACAGTTTTGACATTGACTTTGGGATCAAGGTCACACAAGAAAGGGTTTCTAGCGATAAGGCGGACTGTTTGCCTAAATGAATCATTTAATTTATTTTGTTGAATAACATCTGTAGGCGCTGCACATATACACTAAAGACATATAGACCAGTCGTCATTGCACCCCAGCCCGGATGTTTGAAACAAAAAAGGGGGTTTACTTTCTTCTTTATCATCACCAAGCTTTGTTAGAATGAAAATTCATTTTGATCACGTACTGTGCATGTTATTATAAGTTTTATACATGGGAAAAATATCGACAACTCCAGGTAAACTATTGTCAAACCAAGCAGGAGACCGTCGATTGTATGATGCCTAATATATACTGACGGGCTTTAAAAACGCAACACTAACTTACTGTTATATCTTTCAAAAGACAGTTGAATAGAAACTTCCTTTGCTTCGATAATGTCATCATGAAATGGCTTCTTCAGTCAACACTTAAGTTTTAATTGTACAACTAAGCTCGACGACGTTACTGCTTCGTAAAGTTTTAGTCACTGAAGCATTACTTAAAGCTGCATAGTCTGTAACTTTTGCTCTTCTAATTTTAGAATAAAGTTTCTATTTTTCAAGAATACAGTAAAAATACTCAAATTCAGGTAAACATTTTACCATTTTTGTAAATCTTAACAAATTATCACTATCAAAACAACAGCATTTATGTTAAAAAATAAACTGTCTAGAATTATTGGAGGGACGTGAATAATTACAAACAAGAGAAAAACACCTGTTTTTATAAGATAATTCACTTTTCCATGCAGTTTTCAGCAGTACTGAACATGTTTATTGTGAAAACATAACTTAATTCTATTTTTACAAATGATTTAAAAAGAAAAGATTTTTTTCGAAAAATGTTCACAGTTACAGATCTAGTCTCTTTAAGTAGCGGGAGTTTAAAGTCATCGAATGAACGGGTATACACATATATACGTCCAAAAAGCAAACCTGCTGTATCGCAGACCTGCCAGTCAATGAAAGCTATTCCTCGATGGCTAACTAAGTTCATGACATACAGTTGATGCCTGTCGTGTTTCTTGATTTAAAGAAGTAGGGGATCTTTCACTGATAAAATTTTGTCAAATGAAACAGTTGACCCTTATCTCAAATATATTACATTTTCAATGCTTTAAATTAATTTGAAGTGGACAAGTTTTTCATGTGTTAGCAACCTCAAACCCTGCAGGTGAATATGAATAATGTAATTTCTTGTAAATGCATCTCCATTCTAACGTTGAACGAAGCTACCTCAAACCTTGCAGGTGAATAGGCCTCATAATGTCAAGGGTACTGAGCAATATTTAGTGTGACCTTGGCCCCAAGGTCATGGTCAGAGGTCGAATAATGTATTTTCTTGTAAATGCATCTCCTCTTTAACGGTTGAAAGTAGCAACCTCAAACCTCGCAGGTGAATAGGCCACATGATGTAGATGGTACTAAGCAATTTGTGTGACCTTGACTCCAGACCAAGATCAAATAATGTACTTTCTTGTAAATGCATCTCCTAAAATGTTGGGCGTAGCAACTTCAAATTTTGCAGGTATATAGGTCATATGATTTGGAGAGTACTGGACACATTTTGTATGACCTTTACCCCAAGGTCAAGGTCATATAATGTATTTTCTTTGCATCTTCTCCTTAACCATTGGACATAACAACTTCAAACTTCACAGGTACATAGGTCATATTATGTAGAAGGTACTGAGCTACATGTTGTGTGACCTTGACCCCAAAGTAATGGTTATAGGTAAAAAAGTGGGTATTTGCGATGGTGTACCAACGACTTCTACTCTAGTTCTTTATATAAATGCCCAGACTGACCCAGAATTATCCTTATTACAGATATCATTGTTCGTTTGAAAGATCAGCTTGTCGCAGTTTTTTCACTGCAGATTTGTATTATGAAACAGCTGAGCGATCTTTCATTGCGCATGCCACCAATCCTTTATAAGTATATACTTTGATATTGCACCTATATAAAAAGCATTGGGGAAAGTGGCAATAGCATTGGTAAGGAGTCTTACTGAACCTTTAACGATTTGGATTACGTGGCGCAATCTTTCCTTGACTTTTTTCCAGTTCGTTAGTCGTTAGATTCGTTTCACATAATGTTCACTGGACGTAAGTTTTAATATTCTGTCGAATCCACTCTAAATAAATTTTAAAACTGTTGATGATATTAGCTTCTGCTCATATGAACTGAAACTAAAAGATGCCGTGGTACAACTCTCTTAAGGACTAGTAAACTGCTTGATCAAGGGGTCCAGTGACTCACTCAAATCATACTCTTTCGTTGTGATTTCAGACATGGACGATTATCACCAATATAGATTGAATTTAAATAGACCTGTAATTGTAAAAGGGCAGTGATTGGCTCAAAAGATGGGTGGAAACTCAGCACAATATTTAAGTTGTAAAGTGTTTCCTGATTGGTCAATAATAAAAAATATGGGAAATAAATCATATTTATTTGACTTGTATATATTTGCTGCAATTTTTGAAACAACATCTCACTGCTTTTGTTGATTAAGCTTACTAGTGGGGTTTAGAATAGAGGACCTTGCATTTAATATTTTCAAATGAAATTTTCCTCCCAGAGGTCAAACAGTGGAAAAACATGGTGGTCACCGGGGTATCTCATTCTTGTATATTGATTGAACTAGAGCCAATCTGTAATTTTATGTCAGCCTCATTGTGGTTTAAGAGTTGTGAGGACCACAACTTACTTAAAAGCTATAACGGAGGTCTATGGAAAAACAGTTACAGGGCTGGGCTCAGATAAAAAAAAGTTGAAAGATACAATGTGTTTGTGTTAGCGTAATATATATTCAGATGATATCAAATAAGTAAATTGTTACATGTGACAAGTATAAAATAAAAAAAGTTATTGGATTTGTATGACACCCTAATTTTAGGGGACTCATTTTTGTGGACTACTCGCAAGCTTGTTGAGTACAGAATCAATTCATCCCCTCTGAATAGATATCCATAAAAATCAAATAACCTGTATTTATTATAGAAGCCTTTTACAATTTCGACTTATATAATTGTCAATTTTTATCATAACAGTAAACTTCATAGGTCTAGATAAGAAATTGTTTAGTGTAAATAGTTAAAATCTATCAATTGTAAAAAGTTTGGAGGTGCTATAAAGAATCGTCTCAAGGAAAATGTTCTTGCGCGTACCCAAAACACATGGTTCAGAAATGATAGAATTAAATCTTTATTACTCACACTTATATAGAGGCATGTATTGTAATAATCTAATCCAGAAGGCACAGGAACAAACCCTTTCTTATAAATCTATGATTCTGCAAAAAAAGTTTGAAAACCAACCTTTCATGTACGACTAAAGCCAACGATCCGAGCCGTAATATTCTAATAGAGAGAGAGAGAGAGAGAGAGAGAGAGAGAGAGAAAGAGAGACCACAGGAACAGCTCTATCTTTAATATGAATCCATGATTATGCTGCAAAAAGCATTGTCTTATGGTGCTGTCACATATTAACGGATAAGGATTACGGACGCCGTACGGACAGAAAATATGCAAAAATATGTTTATCCAGTGTCCATCCGGTGATAAAAGTCGTCTCGGTGGCGATGAGGGTATTCGCGGAACGTGTAAGGAGCGGATAAAACGCATGAGTAGCGCATATGTAACGGACAAGTAACGGACAAAGGACAGACAACTAACGTACTTTGTCGTATTAGTAACGGATGTATAACGGACAAAACAAATATGTACCGTATATGCAACGGACAAAACGAATGTGTACCATATATGCAACGGACAAATTTTTCGTTGAACGATCACAGAACGCACTTGACCAGTCTGGTGACGGATTGTATATCTTTCGTCAGTTGAGTCAAAAATGTGGTTCATAAATTCATGATGCCACCCAAAGGAAAGTCAACAAACGCTGCAAGGGCAGGGGAAGGGAGCGTAAGCCCAGGAGGTTTTGGGGAGGGTACTCTGATACTTCCATATATACGTAGGCTCAGGCCATTTTTAGGGGTTCAAATTTTGAATTTTAATACCTTTGGGAGTTTAAAGAAAGATGGATTTTTGTTGGTTGGAGGATGGGGTGGGGGTGATAAAACTGTGGATATATGGGGGGGAGGGCGGTGGGAAATTTCAAAACTTGAATATTTTTTGGAGTTATTTCTAAACATTCTAGGGTTTTTTCTTCAGGTCAGGGTACATCACTGGAATATTTGGGGGCTGCTAACTTTTAATTATATTGGGGGTATGCCAGATACTTCTGATTGTTTTGGGGGTAGACAGTAGATGCTTGGTCCAAGTCTACGTAGCAAGAAAAATTGAGAGTACCCCGTCCCGCCCCTGGGGGCGTAAGAAGACTGTGTGTAAGATCCCCATCTCCTCCTCCTCTCAATCAAGGCCGACTCTCACACGACAGACTATGATTTTGTGTTTCTGTTATGAATCTCCTTTATTCTAAAACATCCCCTCATGTGAAGTTAAGAAATGAAATGAGTATGTGATATTGGGTGGTGGTGGGTGCGGGTTAGGGGATGGAATCGAATTTTGTCCTATAGAAAGAAAAACGTCATTGTTTTGATCTCATGAACCACCGCTTCGCATCCGTTATATGCATTTCTTGTCCGTTTAACACGCGGTACTCGTCCGTTTTAACCGTTACATGTCCTGAGGTTGACCGACCCACAACTCAGGTCGAACGGCCATCGACGGATACATACAGGATACCTACAGGATGCCTACAGGATGCCTGACGCACGAGAACCGGTCAAACCGCATACTAATGCACAAGAAACGTTCAGCCACCATGTCCACCGAACATAATAAGCTGACACCGCACGCATTCACAGTATGAGGAACTGACAAGAAACGCATGTGAACGAACACGAACGGACATAGAATTTTACTGTCCGTTACGCGTCCGTTAACGCTATCCGGTAAGGTGTGACAGTCACTTTATAAACGGCTTCTACCTATCATCTAAATAGCAATTACAAACTATTATAAAAAAAAAATACATGTATTATCTTATCCAGGGAGCACTGCAACAAATATGATCTTATAAATCCATGATTATGAAGTGTTTGATATTATAAAGAGTTATTATAAAGAGTTTGATAAACCAACCTGGTATTATATGCGACTATAACAAATGATCCATATAGTAACAATCTTATCTAGGAAGCACTGTTACAACTACGTGATCATGAAGAGCTTGATATTATAAAGAATTATTATAAAAAAAGTTGATAACCAACCTGATCTTATATGCGATTATAACGGATGATCCATATAGTAATAATCTAATCCAGGGAGCACTGCAACATCTATGATCTTATAAATACATGATTATAAAAAGTTTGATAGTTTAAAGAGTTATTATTATAAAGAGTTTGATAACCAACCTGGTTTTATATGCGACTATAACCAATGACCATATAGTAATAATCTTATCCAGGGAGTACTACAACCTCGTCTTACAAAGTTGATTTTATAATGCTAACATTTGGCAGTCATACAAGGAACTTACAAGCCTAACCCATTCGGCGAGTTGTTTATAATGCTTGCAGAACGAGAGCCTATCAACCTTCCAAACCTTATTTTAGTGTGGTATGTCAGCGGAAACAGGGATATTTTACGCACAATACAGTTGATATTTGAGACCCAAGTTCTCATTTTACTGTAACTGCATGACCATACATTTGAATTTTCCTTTTTAATGACCAGTAACAAAATCAAACATTCTGACCTGTCAGACAGGACTCAAAATGACCTGACCAACTATACAGGGTAGGCAGTCTGAGTGATCTGCTTTTTGTCATTAGATTAGCTAATTTTGCAGATCTTCAATGGTTTTGCACCATACGTTGGTTTTCACGTGGAGTAACAGTAACCGGTATATGGATATCTGTTTTCATGGTGATTTGGTGTTGGTTACGATGAACGAATAAAATGAGAAGCTAAAATAATTCAAAAATACAAATGACTCATATATTGTATCGATGAACCATCATTGTTTTTAAGATATACATTTTAAAAATATCGCTTCTCACAGAACAGCCAAATTATTTTATTAATTTATAGTTTGTTCAAATATGTTAATATGAGGACTATAGTATAGTCATTCTTGGTTTAAGTGGGAAATGCTGAGACGACGCCTTTCCTCCCAAATTCGCAACAAAAATGTAATGTTCAAAATTGGCTTTCGCTGTATTAGTTATATGGCTGTTTTGCCACTCTGTAGTTAAAATCTAGATACAATTTGAACATGTTGCAGATATTTTCAAGAACTAGAGCTGTCTGACTCCGACAAAAGGCTCCGCATTATGTCTTATATAGCAATTTTGTCGGTCATCTCATTCATTACTCGTATATTTATTATAGGCGATCGGCATAACAGCTAAAACCCCGCTAAATTTTGAGCTTAATGCATCCCTGGCGGATTAGGTTGTTAAACACGATTTTCAAGCTGAATGTCTCTAGAGTCAAATGAGACATGATGTAGAATTCTCATGTTGCCATGGAAACCGTTTGGAAGTAGCTCACTATGTATCAAAATAAAAAAAATAATATCAAAATTAAGGGCTGTAAGAGTAGTACTTAAACTATTCAAATTGGCTAAACACTCATGTAATATTAAAGTTACTGCAGATAATGGTGATCGTTAGAGCGATTTAGGCCCATCAAGATGTCACTTACATTCGATTTTCAACTACACCTGGTTAAGTAAAAAAATATACCATGGGTTGTCCGCCTGTATGTGGAGATAATCCACGAGCTTTAGCGAGTGGATTATCTTACGTACCGGTGGACAAACATGGTATACCTATTTTATACCACATACATCAGTGTAGACCCTGCACATCACGAGATATTTCGTGCTAAAGTTGGTAAAAGTGGTATAAACCATTGATATTTTTATATAAAGTTTCATTTTGTAATCCTTTCATCACACATTTTAAATTTAAAAAAATGCATGTCTATAAAAGACGATTCACTGACCATTTCAAAACTGCAAACAGCTTGTTCATATCACAAAAACCTTAAGAGTTATATGCTGTTGAATATACGAGGGTCATTTGGAAAGTTCTTAGCATGTCACCATAACGCCACAACGCGTTGTTAAAATGCTATCAAATAATACATTTTTTGAAACTATAATTCAACGGCTACTTGATGGTTTAATTTTTGTCGAAAAAGGACTTGGTGTGCACGTGCAGCGCATGCTCAAAATGAGTAGGGGTTTATATACTGGCGGAAATTTTAAGCAAAGTACTTGGAAAAAAGCGAAGGAAAATCGGGGACCTTATTTGCGATCATGATTTGACAAATTAACGATTTGGTTCAACTTATTTTTTATTAAAATATATTATGCGATCACTGCTTGCACAACTACCACCTTTACATTTGGTAAATGTTGACTAATAGAGAAATGATAAACTATCAAAAATGACCCTTTTTTGCTGTTTTTTTTTACTTTAATTATAAATTATGTCACTACAGGAGCACGAAAAAAAGCCTATTGAGTATATGGTTTGCTTTATTTATAGCCAACAATGCATAACAATCATTTGGTCGCGCAAAATGTGTGGCTATATTAGTTCTGTATTCAAGAATATTATTCCTAATAAAACTACCCCTACTTTTAAGAAGTGGGTGGGGTAACTCAACCAAGCATATTTTGTTGATGGCGTAACACTATCTCATGATATCGCGTTAACCATTTCAAAATTGATTGATTTCTACTCTCAATGTGTTTTTACTTTTTGTTTGCCACTGTTTTCATTTGAAATGAACCAGAACGTCAGCTCATAGCAAAACTCATTTTGCCCATGAGAAAATTTTAAGAGTTATCTTCCCTTTGTTCTGGTTAACAAAATTTCCTATGGTTTCATTACAAAGAGCATTAAGTGTGCTTAATAAATATACCAACATACGGCATTTTTAAACAACTGTCGTTTATACATCTTCAAAATATGTCCATTGTGACATGAGATTTTCAGACCTAAAAATAGGCGCATTGTTTTGCTTTCTTTAAACGGTTTTGGTATTGCTGTTCCGGTTTTTATTTATTAGAAGCATCGAACTCGGTTATCAATTATGTAATCATTGTACCAGATTGTGGCCTACCAAATGTTACAAAATTATTTATTTTCATGATCGAACTATTCTTAATGTTCTGCACACTTTTCCAAGGTAAAAATTATATTTTCCACTGAAATTTTGCGTTTTCCAATATGCAAACAGTACATGTATTCACAATAATGTTTTTGGTGTTTTCATGATAACATCCTTAGGAATTTTGTGCTATAACAAAGAAGAAAGATAGCTCTTTAAAATGATACCAAGCATGATAGGGTTTGTAAATTGGTTACTGAGATAAAGACCATGCTAAGAACTTTCCAAATGCCCCTCGTATCAACCATGAAGAAAACGTTTAGCATCATTTATGAGCATTCTGTTGATAAACAAGAGTTAAAGGGGATAATAAACATTTTTGGCGTAAAGTATCATTTATATTGTTTGGCAATATGTAACGTATAGTACAAACGTTAAGGTGCTCCAAGTATTGCCTAATCCAATTAATGATACATCATAGGATATTATATTTAATTTCAAAAACAAATTTCGTGTTGAATAGACATAACTAGTTAGTTCGAAATAGAATTTATCATTTCTTATTAAGAGACTCGTGATTACAAATTCTGATCATTAAAACAAGACGTTTCTATGTGATTTTTACATATTCGATAAAACACTCTTAACAAAAATAGGAGTGTATGTGCTTTGAGTTAAAGTTTCTTTCTTTTCATCACTTGTGTTTATGTCAAGAGTTTATCTCACTTATATTTTATGCTATAAAAGACATTATTATATAACCTATAAATAGACATCTTTTGATTGGCCCAGATGCCTATCCACTCGAGTCCATAAAACTACATACCACATGGGCTGCTGGTTTTCCCATTCAATATTAGTTACTAAAAATAGAATTCAAAGAAACTTTCCATAACAGGTTAGCTTTCAGCATGAAACTTGCATGATTTGCTGTAAATACAATTCAGTGAGTGACGGCAGCACGAAATTCACAAGATTTGGTGTTTCATCATATACATGTAATTCAGACTTTGCTGTTGAATATAGTAATTAGCAGAACTCTTAAATGAACTTATGAATTCTTCCTTCTGGATTGATGCAATAAACTTGACATGGTCCATTGTGGTCCATTGTAAAATTCAATGGGTCACAGGTTTTAATTTCTTAACAAAATTGCAGTTTTTTCCCTGAAGATCATTTTTGTCTTAGCAAACAGTGTAGATCCTGATGAAATGCCACATTATGCAGCATTTAATCTGGATCTTCTCTGTCTGCAGTTGTAATTACAAATAAATTATGCATTCATTCCTCTTTTAACTGAATGAAATCAGTTAGTCATCATGTAAAAAAAAATCCAAGACATAGTCCATAGCCAGATTTTGTTGTTGTTGCTTTTTTGTTTAGAGAATTTATATAATAAAACAATTGTTGACTATTGAGGCATTGGACATGATGTGATATTGGCCTGAGAATACCAAAATTGACCTCGGCTCCGCCTCGGTCAATATTGGTACTCTCAGGTCGATATCACATCATGTCCAATGCCTCAATAGTCAATAATTATATAATATTCGTTAATTTTCTCACAATAGTGGTTAATTTTCTCATTATTGAGCCCTCACATGGCAGTAATTTACACCCATTAGCAGTTTAAAAAGTAAGTGAGTATGGTGATATAACTCATATAATGGTATAACTGAACAAGATCAATGTATTAAAAAAATAACGTATGTAACAGTTATAATGAGTTAAGATTATAATTAAAAGGTAGTAAAGTGACAGAGGGCCAACATGTGTACTTTTGCATCTTCTATAATGTAGATGCAGAAAATCATAGTGTACAATAATTCAATCTGGGATGTAGATGGTCTATTAGCATCCCACGGTCTATATACTTTAGCACTTTGGCAGAACTCTCGTACCTGTAATGCTTTACAACGGAACCTTTTCCCCTGTAATATAAGTACTATTTCTTGTGTTATTATCATTATTTTGTGCCACGCAAATGACAAATACCCCACTACTTTTGTTCAGTGAAACGTTGCATTATTCAAGAAAGAAGAAATCATTTTCAAGAGTGTTGATTAGTAATACTAGAAGCAATTCATATTTTACTAGGTTTTCAGTATGGTCGATAAGGTCCCTTTTCAGGCATTTGAACCATTTCTGATGCCAACATTATACCCTATCATAACGAGGACATACATTGTATCAGGCTTCATTTTGAGTTATGGTGTACAAATCCGTCATGGGGTGGATTAAGTCATATTTTGACCCCTCTCTGCCGATCGCATATAAGGGATCTCTATTGTTTTCTTACAAATTGATTGCTTCCATCAAACTCTGGTTCATGTTCGAATATGGGTTTTGACGGATGAACGACAACCAAGATGGCCGACAAAATAGCTGCCGCCTATCAGTTTGCACTTATGGACACTCTACCTTAGTCATTTATTGCCCGATTGCTTCCAAATTTCATATTATGGATTACTTTTATCAAACCCTCGCACAAGTTTGAATATGGACTGTGTCGGATAACCAAGATGGCCATCACAATGGCCGCCACCTGTCGTCCGCTGTTGTGGTCACTCTCACTTAGTCATTTTTAATCCAAATTTCATATGCGGATTCCTTCCATCATCTCTAGTTCAGGTTGGAATTTTTTTTACGACGAAGGATATCCAAGATGGCCGATAAAATGGTCATCGCTTATCAGATTACACTTGTGGACACTCTACCTTAGTCATTTATCACCCGATTGCTTCCGAATTTCATATATGTGACCCGTCACGCAAAAAGGTACGAGTTGGGTGAACGACGTCATTTTGAGAAAATACGTCTTAAAGTTAATGTCGCGTATCGCAAAAATAGCACACCTTCGCGTGTTTCAAAGAGAAGTTTAACTTATTATAAAACCGGATCAAAAGCGTTTTTCATTTTGAGGTTTTCTGCCGACAGACTGTAAAACATTTTGTACGATTTTAAATGTCCCTTTTGAATGTTCGTAAGTGAAATTTGGGTCGAGAATCGTCCACGCAGTTCAGTTTATGATTTAGATCTATTTCTCATCTGGTTGACATGGTTTAGGCCTGCTAATTTAAGGGCAGTTGCGGGTAATACTTCCCATGTTAAAATCTTTTTAATTCTTTGCATACAGTTTGTTTTATGTATGGACTGTCAATTTATGAAATAAAAAGGATATGTCACCACTCTTGATTTTTCATAATCTCACATGGAAGTTTTCAGCATTTAACAAATTTTCTGGAAAAAAACGATGTCTTTTTTCTTTAACGAATAGTCAAGTGTATTATGAGTACAGCAGAAGCATAAGAAGTTTTTTGTGAAAAAATCAAAATGGCTTTTGGGGACTTAAAGAAAAATTAAAAAAAAAACACAATGAAAAAAATATTTCATGATTATGCCATATAGTTTGAAATAATTATAAGTAAATTCTTTAAAATTTCTGCAATGGTGTAGGGGCTACGATACCTGACTCTCACGCGAACGGCCCAAGTTCGGTTCCGAGCGTCGGTTTTCCAATTTAATTTTTGCTTCTTTTTAGGCTTTTTTATGTTTTTTATTTTTGCTATAGACAAAAGAATATTGACATACCAATAGTATCTGCATCTTCCAAGCAAAATATTTAATCCACCCTCCGTCATAAATAAGAAAAAAACTACCGTTATGCATCCTTCATTAGGTACTTCGGCACCTGTGGGACTAAGGGTAACGGGACTATAATTTTACAGCAGCGCCGTTTACTTTCCTTCCCAAAACTGATTGACGCTTTTAGCATTGAAGAACGTGAAACAGTCCCGAAGAGCTGCGCATACATATGTATATACATGTATCAGCGACGATCTTTGCCTGGACAGACCTGGGACCTTTCAAACTGTTAAACGGGCGGTTTTGCAGCTGTGTGCGGAGGCGCCATTCAACCCATCGTATGTAACCATGCCCATCATGTATCCATGCCCCAATCGGCAGGAACACGATTCTAGTCAAGCGTGTTTGCTGCCTTAGTTCATTCTTGTTAGTTTAGTGTACAACCGAATACACCATCTTCACAAGTCCTATTTCCCGGCTGTTTAGTTTTGAATGACAGTGCATTTGTTAGGTTGGACACGGTAATTTTATATTTTAAGCATCATAAAGAAACTCCATAACATATTGCCAAGCTACAACAATCCTTCAAATAAATAAAATCGAGGAAGAGGCTGACATGGTACGCATGCTTGTAAGTTTCTACACACCAAACAGCTGAACGGCTGCTACGTGGTTGTGCACAACTGTTGCGAAAACGATGTCCATAAAGCATGATTTGTTAGGCATGCAGAGGGATGGTCCTCTCCTGGGGAGAATAAAGTGTTAATAAAAAAGAGGGGGGGGGGGTGAATGACAAGGAAATTTTGAAATATTTACATGTTATGGCCATAGCTACTACACTTGCCAAAGCTTTGCAAATCTCTTCTGGTTGAACCACGGCACCAAAAGGAAATGAGCCAGCAATTTTAACTAAAAAACAATTGTTAAATTGACAATCCTTATATGCCCAGTATGTGTTTAAGTTTACTAGGAATAATGTAAGCACTTTCGAAAAGCATACTTTTTATGCAAATTAATAACAAAGCATCTTTTCTGATGTTTAACACGTGTTAACAAAAGAAAAAAATGGAGCGTGTGACTATTTATTTTAGTATATCCTTAGTGTACATGCTAAAAGAAATGCCGCCATAGTGACAAAATGTCTTAGAATTCAGCATGTGCCCTCCAATTTGAGGAATTGTGCAAGTAATTCAAAAGTGCATGATGGTTGCGTTTCTTTATGTACTGAGGATATATGCAATACAAAGTCAGCATTACACAATGCATGCATGTACCAGGACGTCAAAAGTCACGGGACATAATTATCGCCTACTTGTGACGTCGCCGTTTAAAACGGTGCACTTCCAGATTTTTTGCAAAAATTATTATGACGATGTTATTGGGTGCATTTTTACAAAACTTACACGGATGAAAAGCATATAGAAAATAGCAATACACAATTAAATATTAAAATAATTACGCCTTGGGTTCTCAAGGAGAACGCGTTTAAAGTGGACGTAAATTTTCAAATATCACGATTCCCATTGACGCTGACATTAACGTCGCCGAAAAAATGAAATTTTAATTTGTCTTTGTTTTTAAATGACAACCATGCGAAAACAATAGACACCAGGAAGCTTCAATAAATATGTTTATTGCGTAGATCAATTTGCTTTCATTTAGTACTTTTTTCATGACTGAAGCTTGTATAGTATTGCGACAATAATGTTTGCAAAATATCTGGAGTTACACTAATTTAAACGGCGACGTCACAAGTAGACGAACACTTACATGTCCCATGACTGTACATGCAAAGTTTCAAACAATCAGTATAAATCGTATAGGTGAAGTTTTTTTTATAAACACTTACCACATGCTTATAGTATGCAAGTTCAAACTTGTGTTAAAGTGCAAAACATAAAATAGTGACAAAATAAATTTGAGAATCATATTAAAATCCCATGCACATACCAACTATCAATATCATGAGACATTTGTAGCAGTCGATGGTCACGACGAAAATAAGTGACTGAAATCAATGTGACTGAGTATTGTATATGAACCACTTGCGCATCTGTATGATCTGTAAGCAATGGCAAGTTTCAAACCTATCTATGCACTTCAACTGTAGAAAGAGCTGCACACACATGGCACCCGAGCAGAACCACGCACCACAAACAACACACCACTAATACTATGCTCATCACTTTCTCTGAGAGCGGGCGACAATAAACAAAATACTAGAAGAAAGCTGGTGGAAATAGCATAACAATGTATACACATTCTAATATTTGCTAAATTCAACTGATAATGTAGTAAATGTACACATGTTTGAGAAAACACAATTTTCTTTTGCGTCATGGCTCTCCGACGTTCCCGTTGACGTCAACGAAAATCAGTTTTTCAGTATTTTGCAGTTTTACTATAATCATTTTTTTCAGGAAGTAAGATACCTTGGCTAATGAATGAATTTTGTTTATTGCGTTTTTCAATTTCCTTTCCAATGGTATCCTTTTTATCAAGTTTGATGCATTAACAGCGAGGAAAATAATTTTTAAACAACACATGAACTATGTCAGTGTAAAGCGCTTCTTTTTAAAGTTGACTAAGTTTAGACACTATAGTGTTGTTGAAGGCTAGAAAAATATCTGGTGCGAAATTTGAAGAAGAAATAGAGGCGGAAGAATGAGAGAAATAATAAATAGAAAAAGAGAAAAGAAAATTGATAACAACAAATACATTGTAACGTTTCAAACAAGTTGTAATATTTTATAACCGCGTGTTAATCTTACAATAACGTCAATAGAAAGTTTGAAACGCTTCAGGGCGGTACCCAGCTTCTTTGGACATTTTGAGACCCAAAATGATCAAGAACCCACCAACATATTAATATTTCTTGATTCGTCATAAAATTCTCTATTCAAAAAGCGGAAAATGTGAAATTCGCTATATGACACCCAACTCGTCCCTTTTCGCGTGACGGGTCACATATTGATTACTTTTATTAAACTCTCGCCAAAGTTTGAATATGGGCTGTGTCGGATAACCAAGATGTCCACCAAAATGGCCGCCACCTGGAGGTTTGCACTTGTGGACACTCTAACTTAGTCATTTACCACCAGATTTCTTCCAAATATCATATTACTAATTACTTTTATCAAATTCTGTCTCAGGTTCGAATATGGGTTTTGTCCCGTGAACGATAACCAAGATGGCCGCAAAAACATTGCCGCCTATGGTCAGTTTGCACTTGTGGATACTCTAAATTAGTCATTTATTACCCGATTTCTTCCAAATTTCAAGTATGGATTACTTTTATCAAACCCAAGTTCGAATATTAGTGTTGTACGATGGCAGCCAAAACGTTTGCACTTGTGGACACTCTAATTTAGTTATTTGTTATGGACTACTTTCACCAACTATTGCTCATACATGTATCTGAATATGGGTTTTGTCCGATGACCAATTATCAATATTGTCGCCAAAACGGAAATCCCCTTTTCACTGCAGGGCATTATGCGGGGCCCTTTGTCGGAGTCTGACTGTTCTAGTTTTCATCAGTGATGCTGTCCCTTCCACTAGATTTCACTGTATTTTTTATCTGATTCTCTCACAATTATTCCATCGCGCCCCCTCACACACACACACACACACACACACATGCGCGCGCATGCACTATTTTAACATTTCATACTTCCTCAACCACAGGTCCCCTCCCGCTCACAGTCTTCTTCCCTTTATCCTCTTACAGCGTATTCTTTCCCAATCTCCCCCATCTCCGTACATTCCTTTGATCCCATCATAATGAATAATACCTCAAAGCGTGCCACCATCGGCGTGTTTCGCTGACGGACCGATGGTTGCCCGATACTGTGTGCTGACTGGGCAGTTAGTCTCATTGATAATATTTGAGCCGTGACATGTGATTTTCAACAATGTGGCATTTTGACAATTGAAGAGTCAGACGAGCCTGCACTGTCTCATTTTAAGAATAGAAACTCAAAATGATATTCAGTCAGTAGCTTAAAACTCATAGAATATTCAAGCGACAAGCAAAGGCTCTGATCAGACTGCGCGTATGCGCAGGCTGGTCTGAGCCTTTATTGGTCGCACATACCACATTGTTGGAAATCTCATGTCGCGGCTCAATTTTCTCTACCACCGATTTCCAGTTTGCCACATTCATATTTTACCATCTCTCTCTCTCCCTCTCTCTCTCTCTCTCTCTCTCTCTCTCTCTCTTGCGCGCGCGCGCACATTTCTTCCATCTTGTTTCTTCATTCGCTCACTTAATGTATCAGTGGGTCAATCGATCAATCCATCGAGCTTATCATAATGCGCGGTGTTGCAGCACGTTTTGAAAAACCGTGCGGTCTCAGAATAACCCTCCCATATTCCATTGATTCTCGACTTTTAAACTCTGAATTACTCGCACCAATTTCGTTTCTTGCCTCAATATAACTGACCTACGCACTTCTTCCCGTCCTAATACACTCATTATCAGTCTATCATCGAGCTCCTTACAACTCAACCTCTTAATAGGGTAAAGTCGGGTAAATTCGGACAGTCGTCTAAGTTCGGACAGCGACCTTGTTTCTTTTATTTTTGAATGATTGGAACAAAAATTAAATAAACTAAGCAAACAGTGAAACCCTGATAAGACGGCTCATAAGGAGCCGTCTCATCTGGATTTACACTGTTTGCAAATGTGTGTCCGAATTTACCTTATGTCCGAATTTACCCGACTTTACCCTTCCTCCTTCCCTTCCAGCTATCTTCATCTCCTTTTTAAGTTATTCGATCAATTCAGCGAGCTCATCATAATGGGCGGTCTCAGAATAACCCTCCCATATTCCATTGATTCTCGACTTTTAGACTCTGAATTACTCGCATCAATTTCGTTTCTTGCCTCAATACCACTGACCTACCCACTTCCTCCCCGTCTCAACCCATCTCATTTTTACCCAACTCAGTCTGTCATCGAGCTCCCTCCAACTCGTCCTCTTAATCATTAACTCATAGAGACGTCTTTTAACACTTTTTCAAACAAAGCAGACCCAGACCAGACAGCTCTTGTAGAGCTGCCTAATCGTGGTCTACTCTGTTTGTTTATGGGAATATGATATATCTGATTTTGAAAAGTAATTTCTTTGTTCAATGTGAGAGTTTATTTATATAGTTCTTCATAGTGGGTGGAGCTTAGCATGAATATTCATGAAGGAAAGGTTTAATACCTCCTTCCCTTCCACCTATCTTCACCTCCTTTTACCTCCTCAAACTAACTTTCACTGCACTAACCTTTCATTACACACATCTCCCACATTTCATTCCATCACTCTTATTTGGGCCTTGTCGCGAGAAAACCTGTCTTCAGGGTCATCGACAAGGTGAGACTCAAACCAGTCTCCACAGCTACAGAGACAATCCAGAAAATCGAAATTCGCTCATAACAAGCTTAGATATGGTGCTATCCAAACAGAGAATAACAAAGGCGCTGATCAGACTGCGCGGATGCGCAGACTGGTCTGCGCCTTTGTTGTTCGCAAACCACCGAAGACAGGGTTTCTCGCGTTGAGGCTCATTTGTCGTCATTGCTATTGTTTCTAATGTACCCATGTTTCATCTTCTTTGCCACTTCCTTGGCTTCCGTCAGCTTCATACGCCATCTGGGTAAGGTGAAGTAGCTTGTACCTTACGTGACTTTCTAGTACTTACTTCCACGCATGTCATTATTATCAAGCGCAGGTGGCATCTTAGCCTATCACTCTAGATCTTCCAACCTATTTGGTCGGTCTATTGTTTCATCTTAAAGGGCTGCAGATAATAATTGAATACGTTGAAATCCGATTTGAGCCGCGACATGAGATTTCCAACAGTGTGGTATGTGCGACCAGCAAAGCCTCAGATCAGCCTGCGCATACGCGCAGTCTGATCAGAGCCTTTGCTTATCGCTTGACTATTCTATGATTGTTAAGCTACTGACCGAACAGCATTTGGCGTTTCTAAGCTTAAGAGGATCGAGGCTGTACAGGCTCGTCTCAGTCTATACTTGTCAAAATACCACATTGTTGGAAAGCACATGTCGCGGCTCATTTTATAAAAAAAACTGTACAGATTAAGACGAAACTGATATGTACGGAAGCCTATATGTGACATTGTGTTTTGTGTTATGTCATTTTGATTTCGGTGTTTTTACTTTTGTATGTTGAGTTCTCTGTTGCACATTTTAAAGGCGCAATTCACGAGGTAGGGCCAAGATGGAGAAGAAACGAGGAAAGAAAGGCGAGAGTATAAGTTTTTTAATGCATCCGTCGTAATGTTAGTTTGAAATCGATGCATCCGGTAACTATCACAGTCGAAAATCTATCTGATTATGCTGCATACTGGGTTCAGTCACATATACCCAGTACTATTCGATATAATGCAATTCGACTCATTATTATAGTTCGACCCATTTAAATTGTAACAGAAATTGATTCTGAGATTTTATTCTGTAGGTCTGGATCTAATGAAGTGCGAATGAAAATAAGATGGCATTAAAGGCAAAACGTATCTATCTATCTATCTATCTATCTATCTATCTATCTATCTATCTATCTATCTATCTATCTATCTATCTATCTATCTATCTATCTTTCTATCTATCTATCTATCTGTCTGTCTGTCTGTCTGTCTGTCTGTCTGTCTGTCTGTCTGTCTGTCTGTCTGTCTGTCAGTCTGTCAGTCAGTATAAATGCTATTTCAAACATCACGCCCACTACGATATAAACTTCTTGGGTTTTATTTACCTTTCTGTCTGCCTAAATGCACTTTTCTACCGTCTATCCCATATCCACAGCCCCCACCCACCCCAAAAAATAAAAAATATAATAATCCTTGAGTTCATTCACCTGTCGGTCTGTTTGTGTGTCTGTCTAACCATCTGTCTGTCTGCTGCTCCTGTCTGCATGTCTCAACGTCTGTCTGTATGTCCGCTTGTATGTCTGTTTTCTGTCTGCGTAAGAAAACAAGTAAGTATTACCTGGAAATTCCCCACTCACTGTGAGGATGAGACACAGAACAAGCACAGCCACACGACAGCAAAACTGCATTCAAAGTTAAGCAATCATTTTTCCGTTTCTTTTCCTCAGCAAAATGAATTTTAAACTACATGTATAAAATCACTATAAACTTCACCAAAGAATTAGAAGCCAATACAACCCCCACCACACACACACACAATGGGGGCAACAAGGAATAATGAATTAACAAATTAACAACAACTTAATCAACGCCTTAGAACGCCGTAGAACGGACATTAGTCGAGATCACCAGGGAGGGGCCTTAAATATATTTCACCTTCCAAATCTTCACCCTAGATTCTGTTGTTGTACATAAAGCTGTTTTCCACTGCCTCCCCCATACACACCCATCATCCCATAAGTTTCTTGGAGTTAACTACATGTCTGCCTGTCTGTCTTTCTAACTGTCTCTCCCTCTGTCTGTCTGTCTAATACATACATAGGCTCAGACCATTTTTGGGGTTCAAAATTTTGAATTTCAATATTTTTTTGGGGGTTAGAAAAAGGAATATTTCTTTAGGTATGACAAATTGGACTAGTTTTAGGGGTCGTTTTTAGTCATTTTAGGGTCTTCTCTTAAGATCAAGGTACAGAATGGGGATATTTTTGGGGGCTGCTAAAATTTCAAATATTTTTTGGAGTGCTGATATTCCTGATATTTTTTTTTTTTTTTGGGGGGGGGGGGGGTGAACAGTAGATGCTGGTCCAAGCCTACGTATGAAGAAAAAATGAGTGTACCCCTGGGGGCTATATATGTACTTATATACTTTTTGTTGTTTTGACTTTTATATTTGGCATGTTTACTTCATCTTTTGTGTTTTACCTTTTGTGCTTAAAATTTTGTCTTCAGGAAGATTTCTTTCCTTTATTGTCTTTTGCCTTTTGCGTTTTAACTTTCCGCTCTTTACTTTTGTCTTTTGTGTTTAAGCTTTTGTATATTGTATTTTGGCTTTGGGTTTTCGCATGCTATTTCTTAGGCAAAGGCATCTCAGTAACCCTACAAATTTTGGAAGCAGACAGACATACAGACAGACAATTGATAGTGTATCAGATATGGGAAGGCGGTGGAAATAGATTGATATATAGATACGTTTTGAATTTAATGTCATCTAATTTTTGATTGCACTGTATTCGACCTACGTAATAAATACTCATAATAAATACTGTTTTTACTATTAAAATGGGTCAAACTGTCATGTACAGAATTGTTCTGGATCTATTTGAATACTTACACAGATAGTGTGATTGGACAGAAGATTTTTTGGACTGAGATATTTACCTGCTGCATCGATTTCAAATGTTAAAGAAGTTTCACAGGATGCATGAAAATACTTGCACCCTTGTCTTTCTTCCCTCTTCCCTTTACATCTTGGTTCTACCCCAAGAATTATGTTGTTTAAAATGATGCACAATATCATACACAAAACTTACATATGTATGAAAAATCATATATGAGCCACATCTTAAGAAAACCTGCATTTTGAAATGTGAGAACAAAAGGGCACTTATTAGATGTGTCCTTACATGTTGGTCAACACATTTGCTGCCCACTAGCGTTAAATGTAAATATCTTTTTTCAAGATTATAGCTAGCTTTTGTAGCTTAGAAGGTCAATTTCAGTCCGACATAAAAAATAGGAAAATTCGAAATTCGAAAACGAGTTGTTTAGCGATAAGGCTAATTGTCGCTGTTTCAATGCTTTATCAGTTTCTTAGTGGATGCACAGCTGATCTGCACCTTTGTTTTCTGTATGTTTAAAAATAAAACTCAGTGTTTATTGGACATCGCTTTGATCAGTTCATTTTTATATAAACATTTATTTGTCTATAGGTAGTCCCTGTAGCTACACAGCCAAGTTTGTGTTGGACCTGTTAGAACTCCCCAAAGGCAGGTTTTCTCATGATGAGGCTCATATGTCAAAGATTATACAATACAACTACTCATATAGGGCATAAAAACTACTGGACACAATTTACAGAATTTACTTTTGTTTTACAAGAGTAACTTAATTTATGCAGGCACACTGAACGACTAACGAAACCTGGCACTTTTCGTTTGTCTCTAACTTGTAAAGAACAAGTTCTAAGGCTAAAAGTAAATGTTTATTTTAATAAAATAGTATAAAATGTGATTTTCATAAAAGCAACATTTATCAAATATATAAACGCGACGTTATAATGTGTTACTTTATGCCTGAAGGCTTTGTATGAAGACATTTTCAAATTAATTTCATATTTGTCAAATCAATACTACTCTTTACAGACGAAATTGCAACAACAACGGTAACGTCTGGAAAAGCTGCTTTTTGTCACACCTGCTGGCACTGGCATGGTGTGACATAGAAATCCACAGTTCTGTCCAGTCCTGCGTGATTTTGTCAACCAACAAGTATGTTGACATTCGCGACCTGGTAAATTTAAATGCATACCACCATCAAACTGCCCTTAAGTATCTGCTCGACATGCTAATCTGGCTAGAACATTAAACCAGTGACCTTGACCTATATTTTACATGCTCCAGTGACTGGTATGTTTATATTTGTATGTCAACCCTTATGCTCTCATCAACTATAATGCCTAACACCATCAAACATTGCATAAGGCATCCCCTCAACATCTCCAGTAAGCACACACCTTAATCCTATGACTTTGACTTAAATTTCAAGCTCCATTGACTTTGCCATTTTTGTGTCCTCCTTCAGGATCTCATAAAATGTTGTGTCTACAACCACCAAAGCGTGCATAAGCCATCTCCTCAAGATCCTGTCTTAATCCGGAGACCTTGACTTAAACTGAAACCAAGTTCTAATAGGTCAACACCTTGACCCCGTAACCTATATTTTATGTTCCATTAATAAAAGTCTGATGACTTTGTCTCCCTTTCCCAAAAAGATGCGACACCAACTTCCATGGAATTCTTATTCCTTGTCGAAACACATCGCAGTTTCATGTATGATAATTACTTTGTTGTGGCTGTGTAGCCAAAGTACATCGGGTCAAAATCGGAATGCAAAGAAAAGCATTTCTATCCATCCATCTATTTTTTTTTCTTAATTTACATAGAAATCACACGTTCATCTCAATGAAAATCACACGTTCATCTCATCAGAATGTCAAGCAATGTAGATTGAACCTAGACAAAATTTTGTATTCACTTAATTCAGAATGAAGATTTCATACATCTAAATAAAACAATTATTCATTTACTGGAAAATTCAGAAAAGCAATGTCAGGAACTGTAACAATTATATTCTAAACCCTGCCCATAGAACCACAAGGGTTAATAGTCACAACAAGATTGATGCAAGTAAACAAATGACATATGATGAGCTGAGTAAGCAGCTCTTTTCCAAACAGGTGGTGACTCAGAATTCAAACGTAACTGAATACAAATTACACCCTAAATAGGACAATGAAATAATAACACAGAACAGCAAGGAACCACAACAAAGCATCAACTTGGAACGGTCAGTAATGCGTAACTAGTTCAATTTACGTGGGTTAAGTCCTAATCCTTGCTTTCGATTTGGTTCTTAAACATGTATCTGATTGGCCAACTAGGAGGTTTCCAACTCATCAATAAATCAACATGGGCAACAAAGGAATCACAGGTAAAATCATAGTGGTTCAAGGATGAAGGGTTAGCATAAACAACTCGTATTCTGACATTTCACATCACCACTGGGACACTGGATGAAATGAAAGCCAAAAGTTGAATCCTGGTGAGCCAACAAACAGAGAACGTGTAACCGTTAATATGTGCGACAACCTTTGCTTACTTCATATGTTAAGCAAATACAAGTTTTTAAAAATACAATTATTAAGGATTACATTTCATTGCTCTTCTATGGATGGTGCAAAAACTTCCACGTTTCATGTGTGTTTGTTTGATTTGATTCTTTACGTCCCAGTCAACACTTTTTCAGTTATGTCAGGACAGGTCTTCCTAGGTTGAACCAGAACTAAGCAAGAATAAACGTGTCTTGCTCAAGGACACAACACAGTGACACTAATGAGACTTGGAGCCGTGGCCCCGCTGAGCCACTCTGCTCACCAATGTTTCATGTGTCTGACATGTGTATGCAATGCAAAGTAGGGAAGGAGGCAAAGATCTTGAATCGATACAATCAAGTACCACACCTGACCCAGGATATCTTATGGGAAAGTGACAAATACACAAAAAATATCAGGTACAGTAGAACCAAAAGTCAGCTCTTTCCAAGCAGGTAACCACAAGGCTGCATGACACAGACAAGACAATATAGCAAAGACAAACACAATATAAAGAAGATCCACAAGAGAAGTACCACCTTGGAACGGCCAGTAAGAAAATTACTGGAGGGCTTAAACTAGTTTCACGGTACCAACCCCACCCTTAATTCTGATGTGGATCAAGACACATAGATGTTTGGTTCGCATGTAGGATTCCTAACTTATCCATGAATTATCTCCAAGTACATATAAATCAAGATATAAAAAAGAGACAAAACAAATATAAGGATTCAACAGTACATACAACTGAATACTGGAGCATAAGAAACCAAAGAGTTAAATCCTGGTGGGCCCAACAACAGACACAGTATCAGACTCAAACTCTCTCATCTATAGATAAGCCTATAAGTGGGAACCGTCAAAGCAAACCTCTTAATTTCCTACACCACTGTCATCATATTAAGCAAATCTACTGCAGGTGAAAGTAGTTAATAGAATTTGTGATCACTGGTACATGTATAAAAAGCAAAACGTGATGGTTTTAGAGTTTTTTCCAGTAGGTCTCTAAGTCCAATGAACAACACGTTTCAAAATCAGTACTTGGGTACTGCGGCTTAATATCACAAGAAATTCATTTAACACGTCATCTTATTTGAGCTATACACTTCTTTACATGTTGTTACATGAACTTGATCTACCAATGTTCCAAACTCTATGTGACTATTGAGTATAGTATATCAGCTTATCCTTCTGGTATATCAACATTTTCTCTGCACTCTTATTGAATGAAGATTTCAGTTTTGCACAAGCTAAGAAGCCACGATGCGAGCTAAACAATATCTATGTTTTAACAACGGCACCAGCTAGGGCACAGACTTGGCCAGTCAAATATATCAAAGCCTCGTCTACCCCAGTAGCCTTGTCTGCTGTCTGTTCTGATGAGGTGATTCTGTTGTTGATGATTTATTGTTTGTTGTTACTCCCATTGTGTTGGTTTCTTGTTTTATAGTTTACTTATTTTTGTCCTTTCTAGTTTTGTTATCATCTTGCTGAGGTACCGAGAGCTGGTTGCTTTACTTTAATAATGTCGTCATGTGGCAGTCAGTGTTCTATGTATCTTTCCCTCTGGTGTCATGGGTTGGTCTTTGGTATATGAGTGTAGCATTCCATGGTCATACGCGTCTGTTTTGGTCGTTTCTATCTAGTTCTGCTTAATGAGATCAATAAAACCGAATCGGACACATTCAACATAAAATAGGGTTAGTGTCTTGAAATTGCCCTGTATCTCTCAGGTCTTTAAAAAGCCTATCAAGCAACGTAATTCCTGATGCCCCAGCGTTCCCCGCCATGGCTCTATTCGCTGATTGGAAGCACAGTTTCCGTACATGAAGATGTGAATTCCAACAACTGGGTCTGCAGCTGTGTGTCTGAAGAGGGTTGCAGAAGCACACGTCGTTGTACCTAGGTCACACCGTAGAACATCTGGTGCCATCTAGAATCGTTCAAAACATCCAAAGTTGAGACGGGTTCTGAATGCTGAAACCGCTGTCGTGATTTGTTTTTGTTGTTTTGTGTGTGTTTTAAGATACATAAACACTGTCTTCTACATAATGTAAACCAATGATACACGAACAAAATCATTTGTCAAAATGTACCAGAATTAATTGTACTCTTGATAGGCCATTCGTTTTAGGGAGGTATGATGGAACAAAATCAACAACTCCAAACTGTGCAGCAAGATAACCACATTAATCTTGCAGAGACATGATTTAACCTGAAAATAAAAAATGATAAATTATGAATAGTTATTAATAGTAAAACATCTTCGGATGCACAAATATATGTTTTTCTGCGTTGTGTTTGCTGACTGGCTTCAGATAATATTCATGTATTAAAACAACTAATAACATTATTTTTATAGTAAAGAACAACTGATTTGATATCAGTAAAAGTACAAAATTTTAAGGTTCTCATAGGTACTATTATTGCATTTTTATAGTAAACCCAAAGGTCTCCAGTGGAAAACACTGTGCTCACAACTAGTGATAGAGGTCAATTCAGTTATTTCACGACCCGCAGAAAGACAGATATTCTCATAGATAGATAGATTAATATATGGATGGATAGATAGATATATACAGTAAATATACACGTAGATAGATAGATAGATAGATAGATAAATAGATAGATAGATAGATAGATTGATAGATAGATAGATAGATAGATAGATAGATAGATAGATAGATAGATAGATAGATAGATAGATAGATAGATAGATAGATAGATAGATAGATAGATAGATAGATAGATAGGTAGGTAGGTAGGTAGGTAGTTAGGTAGGTAGGTAGGTAGGTAGATAGATAGATAGATAGATAGATAGATAGATAGATAGATAGATAGATAGATAGATAGATAGATAGATAGATAGATAGATAGATAGATGCGATTTGTCTTTCATGTCATCTTATTTTCGATTGCACTGCATCAGACCTACAAAATAAAATCTTAGAATAAATTTCCGTTACAATTTCAATTGGTCAAACTGTTATGAGCGACTAAAATTGTCCTGGATCTATTTAAATGATTTCACAGAGAGAAAACCCACTTTGTAGCATGGCCTGTACATTTTTATCCTCACGCTTTTTTTAAAAAAAGCAAAGGAGATATTGTAATCGCCTCTGTCTGCCCGTCTGTCCGTTATGCTTTCACCTCCTAAACCATTGGACAAAATTCAACCAAATTTGGTGTGTGAGTTACTCACATGAATGGGGCGTGCAAAGGCAAATGCTTTTGGCCCCGCCCCCTAGGGCCCTGGGGAGGGGTCAAAAGGTCAACTATCTTTAATTTCAATTACAAAGTTAATTTTAAAGATTTTTGTTACAAACTTTGTGTGTATTCTCACAATGAAAGAGACCAAACATATCAGACGGGATTTTCATTCTGTCGCCTGGGTCATGCCCTAGGGGTGGGACTTTAGGGCGCTGGAGGTGCCCAGGGGGTAATTTTGATTTTCCAAACATAGTAATGTGGCACATCAAATCGACGGAGATGACGAGCAGAACAATATGCAAGTAAAATTTCCATCCTAGGGTCAAACTAGTGATCTTGGGTGAGATCAAAAGGTCAAATATCAGTTACAATGTCAATTTCAAAGATTTTAATATCAAACTTTGTGTGTGTTCTCACCAATGAAAGATACAAAACATATCAGACTGGATTTTGTTTCTGCCATCTGGGTCAGGGGTGGGACTTTTGGGCTCTGGGGTGCCCAGGGGGGTCAATTTTTTCAAACATGGTCATGTGGCATACTAAACCGAGGGGGATGACGAGCAGAATAGAATGCAAGTAAACTTGTCATTCTAGGGTCAACTTTGGTAACCTTGGGGTGAGGTCAAAAGGTCATGTAACATGTACACTGTAATTACGGTTTCCATGTCAATTTCAAACATTTTTTTTTACCAAACTTTGTGTGTGTTCTCACAAATGAAAGATAGAAAACATATTGAACATTATTTTCATTCTGTTGCTGGGGTCATGCCCCAGGGGCAGAACTTGGGGTGCTGAGGGGGACCAAAAACTTTAGCGTGGGGATTTGCGATGGCGCCCCATCGACTAGTGTTCTAGTTGACTTTGTGATAGTTACTGGCTGCATGGATTTCAAATGTAAACTACCCACTAACATTACATGTACAATGAATGCATTAAAATACTTACAACTTCGTTTTTCGCCCGTCTTTTCGTCTATATCTTGTCTCTACCTCGTGAATTGCGCCGTTTAAAGCCAACAACATCGAAAACAGAACACAAAACAAGAAACTCAAAATACGAAAGTAAAAAGTCAAAACACCGAAATCAAAACGACGTAGTTCAAAACACAATGTCACATATAGGCTTCCGTAGATATGCACGTGCTATTTTCCACTTTCCCCTTTTCTTATCTTTTTATGGTAACTGAGATGATAACTTTGGGCAATGTCCTGTTTTAACGCATTGTCTGTCAATGTCGCCTATCGGCAACTTTTGCAAACAGTTTTGGCCCAGATCAGGCCCGACAAACTGTCGGGCCTGAGTTTGTCGGGCCTGGTCTGGATCCAAACTGCTTGACACCCTGAAGATATTTCCTAAAGAGTTTTTTAAGAAAGAGTGGATTTTGAAAATAATCAGCATATGGCGAAAATTCATGAAAAATAACCCAGCATGCTGGAGTTAAACTAGATACATGTAATTAATAGTTATAGTACTGGCCAGATCTGCAAACGGTCATTGCATCTATTACCTCTCACGTAATGAAATAAAAACGTATATTTTGACAATAAGGGACAATTAAAGCTATTAATGATATAAACGAGCGATTAATGATTACTGCGGTCATGTCTACAACCGATGTCCATTTCCGTCTTCATTCACACTCTCTTGTCGGGAAGGGGAGGGTTTCAGAGCCCAGGGATTTAGGGCGTTCTGTTTACGACCGGTAATGGCGCGATATTGCAATGCCTCATGGATTACTTGTACGTGGATTTTGTGTCTTTCTGGGTTGTGTTTGATTGAATTGTCGTCTGCAACGGATAGACATTTTTTCATAGCAGCCGTCGAGGTGATCTGGGATTATGCTCCGTCAGGACAAAACAAAGTGGGCCTAGATGACGAGTAAGTATTAACGCTTTACATACTAGTGTCGTCTGCTGATAACCTATGCAAAAGGTTTCGGCCCTGGATCCTTACTGTTTAACTCTCTGATGGTTTTCCTGAAATAATTTTTCGAAAAGGTTGAATTTGAAAAAGTCAGCAGACGACAAAAAAGCATGCAAAGTTACCCAAAGCTTGATATTTTGATACTTATCATACGGGCGAGCGGCGAAGCCTCAGACGAACCGGCGTATGAATCCAGTCTTGCCTGAGACGTCGATCCTTGCATTCACCAAGTAATATACTAATGACATAAAATTAAGTAAATTTTTATTGTGTAGTATTTTTTTTTCAGAACATCATTCTTTTACAAAATTATCTATTGCTCATTAAAAAGTACTGTTATTCTACTATGCAAAAGTCAATAATATAGAACTCCTGATGAAGACATAGGAACGTGAGAACTGTACCTACTAAAGCACTTCCAGTTGATTTTCTCCAAAATTCGGGAATGGTTTTGCTGACTATCTGTCAAAGTTTGCAGATAATCAACCACACTGAATCACACCGGCATAGCTGTATGGCTCTGGCAATTTCGAATGGGTTTAAATAATGACGATTTTTTGCCCTTTGAGACTCGGCTGCATTTAGGATAATGGTTAGGAATCCTGTTTCCTGGATCTTATCGTCTGTAAGTGCCACAATGATTCTTCTCACATCACCAAGCAATACTTTGCAGCAAATGGGGACAGATTAAACAGTCAAATAACAAAATTATTGCGTGAATTGCATTTCACTAGCACATTTCATGACCTAAATTTGTACATTTTTGCTCTCAAAATGCTCCTTACCAGATCGTCTGATATGTCAACTTTGCTGTAACATCTTAGAAGGAGCATTAGTCTAAAAAGTCTGAAAAATTTAGCCCTTTCCTATCCGTTGTTTGTAAACAGCATCGAAGTTTGGCATTTTGCATACTGAGAGTTGACCCAGAAAACCCGTTATTTCGGGTCAATGAATATGTTTCGAAAACCAAATCGGGTTTCGACTCAAAATAAGTATGTTAGACAAATGTAAAAAGCATTTTATGTGAGACCATCAGAATTGATTATTTTTGGTCATTGGAAACTTTATGTCAATGATATATATCAAGGCACAACTCGAACAGTTGAGCACCAAACACCAAAAAACAACAACTATCTACTTCTTATTTATATGCCCACTTCTAGAACATGCCGACGTTGTGTGGATGTCGACGTCTCAGGCGAGACTGGATTCATACGCCGGTTCGTCCGAGGCTTCGCCGCTCGCCCATATGATAAGTATCAAAAGATCTCGACAAGACAAAATGAAGCTGCTAGAATAGTCACTGGTGCAACTAAGTAAGCCTCCATTAATTCTCTCCTTTCAGACAATGGGATCAAGAAGATAAACTCATAAGCTAATCATGTTTTATAACATGCACGTAAATTTTAGTTGATGAGGAGAGAGAGGATCCGCATACCACTTAAGCGGGCCATCATTGGCCCACCAGCGAAACGCCATTTAAATGGCGTTTCGCTGGAGTGCCGATGATGGACGGCCCAACATTGAATGCTGGCTTAGTAGCTTTGTGATTTTTCAGGGGATCCAGACCAGTATCCTAAGAAACCCTATTTTTTCAGGGGGGAGGGGGTACGGACCCCTAGTCCCCCCTCTGGATCCGCCCATGTTTATAAGATGCAAAATGGATCTTACTTCACTTGTGTCTGCTACTGTTAGCAGTGCGTCAACATACCCTTTACGTAACTCTTCAGATCTATAAACATTACATTCAATTTCTTGTCTCTACTATACATCCTTCTTGCCTTCTGTTGTCCGTAATTGAAATGAACTTAATGAATAGATGGTAGGGGCCTGATGCTTTGGCTGTTTGTCGGGCCCACCGGGGTTTACCTGTTGGATTTCTTTTGCTCCGGTATTCAGTTTTATTTACTGTTGAGTCCTTATCTTTGTTTTATCTCCTTGTTATATCTTGATTTATATGTTTTAGGAGATGATGCATTGATAAGTTAGGGGTCTTTCATGCAAACCAAATATCTATGTGTCTTGATCCACATCTGAATTAAGGGTGAGGTTGGCGCCGTTAAACTGGTTTAAGCCCTCCAGTAAAATATTTTACTCACCGTTCCAAGGCGGTACTTCTTTTGTGGATCGTTTATGTTTTTGTTCTGTCTTGTGTTTGTTATGTCTTTGCGCGCGTCTGTTTATATGTGCTTTGTGGTCACCTGCTGGGAAAGGGCTGACCTCTTGGCTCTCGTTTGTGGTGTCTAACTGTGAGTTTATCACTTTCCCATTGGTATCCTGGGTCAGGTGTGGTACTTGATTGTATCAGTTCCTGATCTTTGCACCCTTACTAGAGCTAACTCATAATTCTTCAAGCATTAACAGCTTTAAAATAGACTAAATCTCAACTTGAGTACACCACCCTGTTACTAAAACACAAGTAAAAGACTCGGCCAAATATATCATACTAGACAAAGAATCGCATGCAGTCCTCTCCGACAACACTTGTATTAAAATATAGTTGATAGTCCCTAGTATAGTGTCCCTGTGGTGATATAGAAGATTCTCACCATTTCTTAAATTCAGTGTCAGATATCTGTCAACCTAATCTTAACGTACTACTTTGTGGTGATATATCATCATTTTTTGATCAAAATAAGTATATATCTAAAACATTACAGGAATTTGTAATTAAATCAAAACGTTTTAAATACACATTTTTATGTTCCAATATCAAACTACATCTGTATGAAAATATTATTATTTAAGGTCACTACCGACACCAATAACCATTACTATTGCATGACTAAACACATTTTGTCTTATAACTTATAATGTTTGTTACTGTATTTACCTGAAACTTACTGAGATAAATGGAATTGGCATCCCAGACGCAAATATGATGCATTAAACTATCTACATATTTCATCAAGAGTTACTGCCCCTGTTTATTATTTTATCATTGTTGTGTATGGGAAAACTGCAGTAAAGTAAAATAAAGCTTTATTTTCTAAATTGGATGAAAGCTGTTCTGAATATACTATGTCAAACTGTAGATTAAAAGTTTCTTCTGCCACATAATTGTTTTTCAGACATGGGTTATTGCCCCTTAATATTAATAGTTACATAGAAAAATGGGTCAAAAATCTTATTTTCTCCAACAGCTTGCTCAGTAAGGATCAGATTGCAGTAAAAGCATATACAACATATTTGGTTTGCCAAATCTTTACGTCTGTTAACATAATGATCTAAATTTTGCCATCAAACATGAGTTACTGTCCTTGTTTTTGCACGTTGAGGTAAAAAAAATCAATAAAATATGCCTTACGAATGCACCAATAACCCCAAAACAGTGAACGAATATTAAATTACTCTACAATTTTGATATATTACGATGACTTCTTCAATTGTCTTACTTTAGCAACAACACAAAAAATGTGCATTTTCAATTGTTTGAAACATTTAACACCTTCATTGTGCCAGAGTTGATTATCATTGAAAAAAGTGGGCGGGGTAAATAATATACTTAAAGCCAAAAGTAACTTTACACTGTTATTATATATACCTTTTCTGGGTATTGGTGAGTGGTATTTTAAATGTGTTTAATTCATATTAAACTTCAATCAATTATTCATATGACAGTTGAATTTCATGTTTTTTCTGTCATAAACGCAACCACAATGCCCCCAATGAAAGAAGCAAGGGGGCAAAATAAACTTTTCCAAAGTGCATCACTTTTGGATGTGTTACTGTAGTTTTGCGATTGGACATTTTTGTAATTTTAAAGAACCAGTCTGAAAGACAGGCTATTAAATTGTTGTTTAAAGTTCAAATCAGCCCGGATCACCCTTCGAGTAACTCAAATTAGAGTTGTGTTTTTACGTACATACCCCCTTTTGTGAACTTTACAGTGCTTTAAATGGAATTTCCCATAAGAAATTGTTTGCCGTTTTTCTTGCAAACTGAAGGGAATTTTCATCAGATTATCTTGTCACATACTCAGGGCAGAAGTCCCAACAAATCGCTGATAAAAAATCCAAATGTCATCAGAGATAAAGCTTTTAGCAGGGACTAAAGTTTAGCATTGTTTTAATTCAAAGGGAGATACTTTCAAAGTAAAAGAACTTTAAGATGCTGCCAAAACAAACTATACGTCAGAGGCAAATTGTCTTGCAGTATTTTTAAATGGGCGATCGATGGCCCTTAAAAACGTGTTCAAATCCTAGGTTTGCTTTGGATTTTGTTAGGAAATGCTGATTTTGTGATTTTAATGAAAGCACAGATAACTCGAAAGAAGATTAATTTGCCTAAGTTGTTTTTTTATGAATTAGGTTTAGGGCGGGTACCAGCAACTCATTGCAATATTTAAGTTGGTTAAATCAAAAACAGTAAAAATATATTCAGTATCTCAAAGTGTAAAGTTACTTTTGGCTTTAAGTATATATATTTACTTGTCATGGAAAACTTTCTTTTATTAGTTAATCGTCTAAGAAATAGTTTCTACACATACGGATATCATCAAATCATTATAAAAAAAATGTTGGTATGTTGAAAGTAAATGTATTCCTTGTTATGCAGTTAAATAACTGTGCATTACAGGGGTTAGGGGTAATTATTAAAAAAGACATCTCATTTTCTATACGTCGAAAATTGCTCATTTCACACAGATTCAGCTTACATGTACTAATATTTATGATATACAAGTTTCACAGAAATCTTTTTTATATGAATATGTATGGATCGAACATAAAAATTGCAATAATTTTGACTATTCTTTTTAATGTAAAAGTTGGTCAGTAAATATGTAATAGCTAGATTCACATCAAATAACCATTCATTTATTTCATGTAAACATAAGCTGTTCTGCAATATGCCATAATCATCAGCTATAATATATATCATAGACCTGTTTATCTCTTACTCTCTTACTTCAACCCTGAACATTTATGGAGAAAAACAGCCATGAACAGAATATTATCGTTTTCAATTTTCCTGTTATCATTGCCAAAGAGAATCAAATTAATGCTCAGGGGCTGTAAACTCTAACAGTATCATTGAAAGCCTGCCTTTCAATTGTGAATTTTCTACAATGAAAGAAGTAGTGAATGTCTTCCTCTAGCACGCCACACAAATCACATAAAGGATTATCACAGATATAATTTCTAAAAAAAGTCATTATTAAAGGTTTGTAATGTTGATAATTTTTAAGTCATCTTCAAGGGAGTGCCGTAGCCTAAAGAAAAATGGAATACAATATTTTTGTGAGATACCAGTTCTATTGAAGGGCACTGAGATATTTCTGTCATTTTTCAAGGGGGTAATCTGAAATTCTACTAACTAGAGGAGGAATTAAATATTGATTATATGAAGGCACCATGCCAGTATTAACATAGTACATAAAAGAGAGCTGCCTTCTTTGTGATGAAGATGTGCATCTACATTCTTTGTACAGGTTCACTAATGCTACAGATCTAGTTAATCTTGTAACAAGGCGGCTGCTTTATTTTGGACCTTTGTGAGTCCTGTTCGGAGCATTATCCCATACAACTGACGCATAACAGATAGGACATATACATCTGGTTGAAAGCATTTCTACTAATAGAATATTTAAGTTTACGCATTTTCCCAGAATTTTAGTTGCTGAAAAGACAATGTTTTCAATATGTGAGTACTACTTAAGGTAACGCCCAGATGATCTTTGTGGTTATTTGCAAAAAAACTAATTGGAATATTATCAAAATAAAGTTGTGGTAGGAAACAAAGGTTTTTAAAATAGATAAACAGCCTCAGTGTTCAATGGATCAAATTAAACTAGCCACCACCCAGGTGAACCGCATGTCTAGATCTCGGAGGGTGTTGGCTACCGGAGGTAAACAAAGGATTTTGGGGTTGGACATGGTCTGTATTAAGACGATTTTATTTCATTTACTTCGTTTTGAGGGATACGAACAACATATGGGTCGATAGTGTATAGAATGATGATAACTCTGAAAACATTACATGTTTTGGAACTTAATCTGTTCGAGTTTAAATCGCATTTGAATTCGGAAATGCAGTAATTTTGACGAATATTTCGAATTCATCAGTTAATATTCATATCTATTATTTTATTTTTACTTGATTCACAGCCACCGCTGGAATGTATAACCTCTCTTTGGAATGAATCAGTCAAATACAATTCAAAAATACATGTAAAACACTTATTTATTTGCAATTTTATGACGGTGGTATCATGTTTATAGGTAGCTTTCCGTTCGGAGGTATGTTGGGTAGCTGTCGGAGGGAAGGCATATGCATGTTAACATTGAATTCGGAGAAGGGCGAAATGATTATGCTCATTAAACAAGCTCTTGCATACGGAAACAAAAGTGTAACACTCAAGCACTTTCAAAAACCAATGGTTCGATTGGCAGGGAATATATCAAAGGAGAAACAAGCTTAAATAAACCAATTTGTTAGAGCTTTAGTTCAACATTGAATGGGTGTTGTTGTGCATTAGTTTGTATTGTTTGTTTTGGCCTACCATATCTATTTAGCCCTTTGCATCACATTAAAGAAACGATCTGGCGGTAACATAACATGCCAAATCATGATACTATGAAATGGATACATACCTTTTTGTGAAGGTGACGGATCAAGTAGCAATGCAATTAGTATACCAGATGTTTAGACGAGCACCTGTACGGTCTAATCAGTCTTCACTTCATTGTAGATGCATAAATTTGACTAGGTGTTTTCGCATTTACACAACATAAGTTAGCCCACTTAAAGAACGGCTTTTGGGTTAAAACAAGTGTAAATGACCAGGAAATGCCACAATCTACTCGCACTCCTTCTCTACTCACACCCCTTCTCTACTCGCACTCCTTCTCTACTCGCACTCCTCTACTCTCTCTTTCTCTACTCGCACTCCTTCTCTACTCTCTCTTTCTCTACTCGCACTACTTCTCTACTCTCTCTTTCTCTACTCGCACTCCTCTACTCTCTCTCTTTCTCTACTCTCTCTTTCTCTACTCGCACTCCTTCTCTACACTCTCTTTTCCTACTAGCACTCCTTCTCTACCCTCTCTTTCTCTACTCGCACTCCTTCTCTACTCTCAACTAGCACTCCTTCTCTACTATCTCTACTCGCACTCCCTCTCTTCTCTCCCTTTCCTTCCCCATTCTCCTTCTCTACTCTCTCTACTAGCACTCCCTCTCTACTCTCTCTACTAACACTCATTCTCTACTCTCTCTTTCTCTACTCACACTCCTTCTCTACTCACACTCCTTCTATACTCTCGCTTTCTCTACTCACACTCCTTCTCTACTAGCACTCCTTCTCTACTCTCCCTTTCTCTGCTCGCATCCATATTCTACTCGCACTTCTTCTCTACTCTCTCTTTCTCTACTCGCGCTCCTTCTCTACTCTCTCTACTAGCACCCCTTCTCTACTCTCTCTACTCGCACTCCTCTTCTGCTCTCTCTTTCTCTACTATCTCTTTCTCTACTCGCACTCCTTCTCTACTCGCACTCCTTCTCTACACTCTCTTTCTCTACTCGCACCTCTTCTCTTCTCGCACTCTTTCTCTACTCTCTCTTTCTCTACTCGCACGCCTTCCCTACACTATATTTCTCTACTAGCACTCCTTCTCTACTCTCTCTTTCTCTACTCTCTCTTATCTACTCGCATGCCTTCTCTACACTAAATTTCTCTACTAGCGCTCCTTCTCTACTCTCTTTCTCTACTCGCACTCATTCTCTACTCATTCTTCTCTACTCGCACTCCTTCTCTACTCTCTCTTTCTCTACCCGCACTCCTTCTCTATTCTCTCTACTAGCACCCTTCTCTGCTCTATTTTTCTCTACTCGCACTCCTTCTCTACTCTCTCTTTCTCTACTCGCACTCCTTCTCTACTCTCTCTTTCTCTACTCGCACTCCTTCTCTACTCTCTCTTTCTCTATTCTCTCTCTACTCGCACTTCTTCTCTACTTTCTCTACTCGCACTCATATGCTCTCTCTTTCTCTACTCGCACTTCTTCTCTACTCTCTCTCTCTCTCTCTCTTTCTCTACTCGCACTCCTTCTCTACTCGCACTCCTTCTCTACTCTGTCTTTCTCTACTCACACTCCTTCTATACTCTTTCTTTTTCTACTCGCACTCCTTATCTACTCGCACTCCTTCTCTACTCGCACTCCCTCTACTCGCTCTTTCTCTACTCGCACTCCCTCTACTCGCTCTTTCTCTACTCACACTCCCTCTACTCGCGCTTTCTCTCCTCGCACTCCCTCTACTCGCTCTTTCTCTACTCGCACTCCCTCTACTCGCACTCCCTCTACTGACTCTTTCTCTACTCGCACTCCCTCTACTCGCTCTTTCTCTACTCGCACTCCCTCTACTTGCTCTTTCTCTACTCGCACTCCCTCTACTCGCTCTTTCTCTACTCGCACTCCCTCTACTCGCTCTTTCTCTACTCGCACTCCCTCTACTCGCTCTTTCTCTACTCGCACTCCCTCTACTCGCTCTTTCTCTACTCGCACTCCCTCTACTCCCTCTATCTCTACTCGCACTCCCTTTACTCGCTCTTTCTCTACTCGCACTCCCTCTACTTGCTCTTTCTCTACTCGCACTCCCTCTACGCGCTCTTTCTCTACTCGCACTCCCTCTACTCGCTCTTTCTCTACTCGCACTCCCTCTACTCGCTCTTTCTCTACTCGCACTCCCTCTACTCGCTCTTTCTCTACTCGCACTCCCTCTACTCACTCTTTCTCTACTCGCACTCCCTCTACTCGCTCTTTCTCTACTATCTCTTCCTCTTCTCTCTCTTTATCTGTCTCTCTCTGTCTCTGTCTCTCTCTGCCTCTGTCTGTCTGTCTGTATGTCTGTATGTCTGTCTGTCTGTCTCTCTCTCTCTCTCTCTCTCTCATCTCACTCTACTCTCTCTCCAATGTGTTTGGTAGTTAACTTAAAATATCAATAAAATGAAATGAGTGTTTGACTCCCGTGTTCAGTCCTCCTCTGTCAAATTCCAAGTACGTCATCCGATGGTTAAGAACTGTAATAAGATGCTAGCAGGGAACATTTTATCATGGAATTGAGAGAGGAGTTCTCTGTATGCCTTAACAATGAAGCCCTCTCACAAGTAAGGGTGCATTTGTACAAGCCATTTTAATCTAGGGAAAGGGAAAATGCCAAATTGAGGGGTACACATTGTCAGAGAGAGGAAAATAAATAAAACATGAAACATGGAGACAAGTCAATATTTAAGAAGAACAAAGGAACAGGTACCTCCTGGGAGGGCCTCTATTATAAATAATAGAACAAACATCACAATTTTAACTACTAAACTTGATCTGTTAAAAAAAATATTGTACCCAAACTCTAAACGAGTAACAGATAGTTTACAATCCGATTGAAAAGGACGTCACCCATGTACATTTATTGAACTAAAGAAAATTTAAAGACGTACTGCAAATAGTTACAGAAAGATCTTATTAAACATTCGATTTTACAGAAATGGGAAGCTATCTGCTTTTATAAGTACAAAAATGTAGCATGTTACAAATACATGGTGTTTTATGCATATAAAAATCACTAGAAACACTGTTTTGATTGCCATTAGTCGCCCGACTGGCGACAAATGGCAATCGAAAAATCGGGCGACAAATGACAATCGAAAACCCTGTTTCCAACGATTTTTGATCTACGTTCGTCGATAGTATTAAAGTTTCGGATTGCCGCTTATCCGGTGTACAACTTTTAAAAATATCTTAAAGATATACAACTCATCTTTATTGCATCTTATAGAATGACAAATGAGCCGCGACCTGTGATTTCCAACAATGTGGCATTTTGGCATGAATAGACTCAGACGAGCCTGTGTAGCCTTCTTTTAAGCTTAGAAACTCCAAATTATGTTCGTTCCGTAGCTTAATATTCATATAATATTCAAGCGACAAGCAAAGGCTCTGATCAGACTGCGCATATGCGCAGGCTGGTTTGAGCCTTTGCTGGTCACACAAACCACATTGTTGGAAATCTCATGTCGCGGCTCAAACAATATTGTTTAAAAAGATGTCATTGTGAGGCTTGGGCTGCTGTTACCGGAATATGAGGACCTGGGCCCGGAATTACACTGCCTCCTTAAAGTTAAGGAAGACTTACTGAGTTATACCCCTATTTCACCAAGGATTATTTTGGTACCTATAGAACCCGATCAAAATTTATGTTGATCGGCCGCATATCTGCGAAACAATCGGGAACTTGCGGACAATCACCTGGGAAGGTCTGGAAAGGTCTGGCGCAATCGCCTCAGTCCTACGAGAATCGGGTACTGAAAAAGTGATCGGCTACTGTTTTTAAACATGTTCAAAAACAGTAGCCGATCAAAACCCGTCGGCCGCTGGTCGTCTTGGTCGTCCCACGATCCTCTGAAGGTCGCCTTGTCTCGCCTACCCCTGGAGCTTTCGTATACCCTCTGCAGTTCTCTGCCGAGGATCTTGCGAAGGGTGTCACAAAGAATCGATAGTTACTAAATACAACAACAAGATATGGTTCTATATTTACTCAAAATCACTTTTTAAAAATTAATACCAATACCAGAGAATTATAAACCAAATATAATTTTAAAAAAGTGGACACTTTTCTAAAATAAACAAGGGTACTTTAAAGACTCGCAAATGTACTTCTTTTTGGCAAAACGGATTATTGGTACATGGCTTTCCCTATAGTAGGCAAAACAGTCGACTTGATTCGTTAATATAGTCGGGACTCAATCAGGTCATAAAAAAGCTGGGCGATAGGAGGCGATTCAGGACGACCATCGCGCAGATCAAAAGATTGATTGATCGGGGACAATCTGTCCAGATCGGGCCGATAAGAAAAAACAATCCTTGGTGAACATTGATTTTTCAGGATGCAAAAAATAACATATTAAACTGATTAAAATCAAAATGGTTTCATTTTTCTGTAGATCACAATGATATCTTTGACCACAAGTACTGCAACTATCCAGGCAAATTATTTAGCATAATGAAATATCAATACTTAACTTAAGTCTTCCTTAACTTTAAGGAGGCATTGTAATCCCGGGCCCCGTACTACTATGTAAAGTTTAAAAACGTTAAAAGATAATTACCACCGAAACTGCAATATCTTCAATATTTTTACGGGTATTTGTTATACAATGTATGGATTATTTTGTCCACCTATACAAATATGCAGTGAAAATCCAGATAAGCTTACAAGTATACTAATACTTTTAAGAATGAACTGACAACAGACCAAAAAGGTAAATTGCTTTTAAATACATGTGGTATTTTATTTTACTGTCACAATGGCGCAAAGAGAACAGCTATTAAACGTATGCAAACTGTACAGGGTTCATTATTATTGTTTTTATTTTGTTTGATTTTATTCTTAACATCCCAGTCAACAAAATTTCAGTTATGTCGGCGCATTAAACTAAAATAAAGATGCGCGGATCCAGAGCGGGGGTGGCAGAGGTTCCTGACCCCCTCCCTGGAAAATCGGAAACCTTTGGGGCTCTTTAGCAATACTGATCCAGATCCCCTGGAAAATCAAAAGCTACCAAACCAGCATTCTATATTGGGTAATTATCGCCCCGCCAGCGTTTTGCTGTTAGGCTGATGATGGTCCGCTTTTAGTGGTATTTCGATTCCTCACTCCATCCATCTATAAAAGTGTGTCAGAGTTAAGTTGGACTTCATCTGACAAAATCTCTGGATTCGCGCATGATTAAGCGATAATAACAACATCGCATGAGATGTTTTGTTGTATAATTATGTGCATTTTTCTCACTAATGTTTTACAAAACCTAAGAAAGCGTATCAGTGCAAAGCTACTAGATGGCGGTACAAGACATGGACATACCCTATCCCAGCCAGCACACAATGTCGAGCAACCATCGACCCGCCAGCGAAATGCCATTCAAATGTTTTAGATGTGGCTTAGCAAAAAAGGAAGAAAGGAATACGGAGAGAGGGGTAGTGTGGCGGTAGGGGGGGGGGCGACCGGCTAGAGAGCCACGTTGAAACCCATTCAAATTTTGTGGGTTTTTTTGTTTGTTTTTTTTGCATGTGTTGTTGTTTTTGTACGGTTTGAGGGGGAAAGTAAACTTTTGATATAGTTGGTTTCATTGAATAAAATCCTAAAGGGCGGTGCAACAGAAGGGTGTTTCAGTGGACTAGGTGAGTTGCATGTTTCAATGGATTTGATCAGGGTATTTAAGTGAACTGAGCGGTCTGAGTGCTTCCCTGGGCTGGGCGGTTTGGGTGTACTAGTTGCCTAGGGAGTTTGGGAGTTTTAATGGGTTGGCTGGTTTGTGTATTTCAGTGTACTGTGTGCGTTTGGGTGTTCTGTGGCGATTCAGTAGACTGGTGATTATGGGTGTTTCAATTGTCTGGGTGGAATACATGTATATATTTTGGGATCAAAGGTTTACTAATCATGTACACGTGGCATCTTAACCAACAGTTTCCTCGCATGTTGACACTCCATTTACACAACAAAATGCGCCTCAATGTGAACCTGCATTTTGTAACCCTGTTCATGTTGTTAATATGAGTATAGATATGGCACATGTTCTTGCCTGATTTCAGGGACCATATCCTCGCCCCCACCCCACCCAGCCATCATATCCCCTTCCTATATCAAGCATACTGGTTTCACCAAAAAATTAGCAGTGCAGAATTTAAATAAATATGTTTTCACAGATTCACTGGACAAAAACATTCATAATGACGCCGACTGAAGATGAGCGCTTTTCACAACACATCACAACTGTAAAACATCTCAAATTCCCTTCTGTACTTCGCCCCCTGGTAGTCTTCCATTTGTAGCATTACATATTGTTTTTTGTATCATGGCATGCTTGAAATATATCAGATTCAGGCACTAATTGTGTGGCAGTTTGTATCAATCTCCGAAATCAAAACCACTGTCACTCCGACAGCAAGCATGTCAGCTGTCAAGTTTACTCTGAACATTTTGCTAACCATCAAAACGATACCAACGTAAGCAAATTTCAAATATTGATGCTTTAATAGCATTTTGAGACACGACTCTTATAAATTATGCAGGAGAATGATATAGAATTGTGGCGACACAAGCAAATTGTGCCAAAGGTTGATGTAAATCCAGCTATGATCAAACAAATAGCATTTTTTCATTGAAAATTTTACAATCGTCGTTTGAAAAGTCGCCCACTGTCCTACGGATATGGGTCAAACGCATTTAACACACTCGGAGTCTTTATCATTCAATATAGAAGCAACCTGTTTGCTGCTTTTGTCTCCAAGAAACTTTCTATAGGGAATAAAAAATGGATAAATACAGACCCTGTCCATCCATAATCGCAATGTTTACCTCCGATAGCCAACACCCTCCGAGATCTAGACATGCGGTTTACCTGGGTGGCCACTGTTTAGCCCATTTTGTCAACAACTGCAAATCATGGTTTATTATACCAGCTATGTCAGTAATATGTGCTGCAGAATATAAAAGTGAGCATACATCTGCAAACTGCCTTGTAAAACTAAGAAGGTGTTTAGCTATGTCATGAATGTAAACTAAAATAAAAGAGGTCCAAAAAAAGATCCCTGTGGCACCCTAGCAAAGATTGATTTTAAGCCTGAGAAACAGGACTTTGGATCAACTTTCTGCTTTCTTGACTTAAATAACTGTTTAGCCATTCTTAAGGTTTCCCCTCAATGTCATTTTGCCCTATCTTAAACAAAGACCCTTATGCCAGACCCTATCAAATGCTTTTGAGAAGTCACAGAAATCAATGCAATGGCGCATATCATTATCGAAAGCTTGGCATATTTTATGAAAGATGTCAATTAACTGAAACACTGTTGAGTGGTGAGGTGAGAAACCAGGTTGATACTTGTGTAATAGAGTATTGTCTAGTAGAAAATTATACAAAAAATCTTTTAAAGACAATCTTTTCTTGAAGTTTCAATACAGCTCATGAGATTTATCATACTTTTTAAAGATGGAAATAACATCATTTGCAAGCTTCCAAATGTCAGGAAATGTTCCCCTCATCAAAGGATCTATTCATCAAAATACATAATGGCTTTGAAACATGTTTGGAGACACCCTCGAACATTTTATGACTTGTACCATCATCACCACTTGCTTTGTTAGGGTTGAGAATTTCAATACTAAGCTCTATTTCATGTTCAGTGCAGTGATGGTTGCAGTGCAGATATTGTATGGTTGAATTTTCGTCGTACGTCGCCATCAATTGCTTCAAAGGATATCTCCTAAACTATGTGCTTGATATTGACCAAACTTGGCAGGAAATATTCTATATGGCCCTCTTTAACAATTATTTAAAAAGTGTCGGTCGCTTGCATATCTAGGTCACACAGGCTAAAACTAGATTTCCGAGATGAAAAGTTTAAAGTTTGTTCAAATTATGGCCCTTGTGTAATGTAATGTAGAATGGAAAAAAGCATTGCAGTGAAGGACACATCGATACTCAAGTAACTCTTCTTCCGTCATTTGTCACTAATTTTTAATAAAATATGAAAATAAAATGGAGCTACAGCTTTCTTGGAAATTCTGTTTATTACTAGCTACTACAATCGGCTACATCATATCATTTACCTGGTACTTCTTCATTTGATCTAAATGCATATGTATGTTTTTACTAATATTTGAAATTTGACGAGATTTTTTTAAGATTCAGTTGTGAGAAGAATATATTTACATTGATTTCGAGTAATAATTATATAATATTAATTGTCATTTATGTTACACATTTCACAATTAGGAAATCTAAATTTTCATACGGTTGAGTCATGTTTATAGATGTGTCTATGGGGCTACAGTAAAACCTGTCTTAAGCGGCCACTCAAAAATAGACAAAACAAATGTCTTCAAGAAAAATGGCAGCTTAATGAAGGTCGAATGTATTGCAGATCTGCAATACTTTTGACCTGCATTAAGCGATAATCGGTCTTGAAAACCAATTTTTTGTCTTTTTTTTCGACAGGTTTTACATTGAATTAACTTGTGTGCAGTCCTGAACGAATAATTTAATTTAAAAAAAATCAGAAAGTTTTAGCATATATTTTGTATATTACTTCGTTTTTTTTAAGTATGGCTTTACTTAAACATCTAAAATATTGCATCCAAAGTTCGAAAAGAGCATCAATTTGATAAGGGTGCTGTGAATTCTTATGTTGGACATCGGTGCATGATGGGGGTTCTGATTAGTTCAAATGGTGGCATCAGGAAAACGGATATCGCAGCTACGTTGGGCACCCAGTGCAGAAGAAAAATGTTTTCGTGGCTATTTGTCGATACTTTACGAATATGGCATTTCTTTATTAAGACATACGCATATTATTGTTCATAGACACGAAATATAAAGTAAAAACTCGAAAATTCGAACGCCGAATTTTCGAAATACTCGCTTATTCGAAATAAATTTGGAACACATTAGATTCAGATAAGATTACCTATTTATTGACTATTTGAATATTTGTCAATAGAACATGTATTTTGGGTGCGTAAACCTAACGTTTCTTTTAAGTAAAACACTTATAATAATCGTTTTCTGGGGTTATATAATAGTTTTATGTCTACCTCCCTATAAATCGACTTTTCAATTATTTGAAATAAACCTCTAGTCCCTAGGACTTTGAATTTACGAGATTCGACTGTATACACAATTGTATATAGTTTATATCACCATTATTTGTCGCATGATTGGGTTCGCAAATCAAGTTGTCAGCATAATCATTAATATTATAGCAATAATAATTAATGTCTCCATAAAATCTTATGAATGTTCGGTATTTAGGTTTTCCTTCTATATATGTATTTATAACAGTATTTGTGGCATATTGTCCCACTTTTGGGCCATTTGGTTGAGCTTCAATGGTCGCATTAAGTTCATTGCTTTCTCTGGACGGTTCACTTAGAGTTCTTTTTTGTCGATATGCCATTTTATAAGATGCGAGAACATGTAATATTCAATGCATTTCAATAATATTTTATGTATCAAAATGCTATTACGGTATGTTAACAAAGATTACTGTGCCCATAATCAGAGAAAGGGAATCCTGTGTTGGTCGATATTTCAGTAACGAAATCAGGCACAATCATGCGCGGATCCAAAAACTTTTGTCAGAGACAACGGTTTTTTTAAATAAGTAGATGAGACGAGAGTGGATCCAAAACAACTTAAAGCGGACCATCATGGGTCCGCCAGCAAAACGCCATTAAAATGGCGTTTCGCTGGCGGGCCTATGATGGCCCAACATTGAATGCTGGTTTGGTAGCTTTGTGATTTTTCATTGGATAAGGACCAGTAAAGCTAAGAAACCATATGGCTTTGTGATTTTTCAGGGGGGGGATCCGGACCCCCTGCCCCCCTCTAGATCCGCACATGCAAATATTTAATTAATTACATACCTCTTACTGCAAAAAGGTACAGTAGTGATTGGCTCGAACAGGTTCATGGAAAACTATGAACACATTTTGAAACACAGTATTCCGCGATTGGCCAGTTATGATCAAACAAGAAAATAACTCATATTTATTAGACGAAAATGATTTTGCTGTAAAGGTCTTTGAGACATTTTATCTGCCCTATGGTTGTGTTCTGCAGATAAAGCTAAGATTATACGAATCTATAATAAGTGTGAGGGTGGGATAGAAAAATCCGTCTCGACGATCACCGTTTGGCATCAGGAACCTTGCCGAGAGATGGCAAACGGTGGTCGAGAGGGACATATTTTTCTATCCCATCCATACACAAATACTAGATTATTTTTCTTGCTCACCATTACATTTCACATTTTTATTGTTTAAAAAAGCGCCCAGAAGTTCCTGATTCCATAATTTGATTACGTCACTTTAACACGGATGCCCGTCGTCAGTCGCGTGTCGTATGTCGTCCGTCGTGAGTCGTCAACAATTGCTTCAAAGGACATCTCCTCCAAAAGTACTGGCTGGATTTTGACCAAACTTCGCAGGAATGCGCCTTTATGACCCTTTTTGATAATTGTTTAAATCATTCTGGTCCGTTGCATATCTAGGTCATACAGGCTAAAAATATATTTTTGAGATAAATATTTTTGTCTGAAACCACAAGGCATAGAGCCTTGGTATTTGGTAAGTAGCATCATCTAGTAGTCCTCTACCAAATTTGTTCAAATTATACCCCTGTGGCCAAAAATTGGTTCACCCCGGGGGTCACACGTTTTACATAGACTTATATAGGGAAACATGAAAAAAAAAATCTTTTTTCTGAATCACAAGGCATAGAGCCTTGATATGTACCATTACCTAGTGGACCGCTACCAAGTATCTTCAAATAATGCCCCTAAGACCAAAAATGGAATTAGTCTTATATGGGGAAAACATGAATCATTCTTCTTGTCTAAAACCACAAGGCTTAAAGCCTTGATATTTTGTAAGTAGCATCTCCTATCGCTCCTTGGAGCAAGGATATTTTCCCACATGTTGGAAGTATGGAAATGTTACCCCTATTTACAAGAAAAATGACAAGTCGCAACCCTCGAATTACAGGCCAATTACTCTGCTTAGTTCAATAGGAAAGGTTATGGAACGATGTGTACACAAATATTTATATAATTATATAATAGACCACCAAATTCTTACTCCATTTCAGTCTGGCTTTACATCAGGCGCCTCAACTACATATCAGTTGTTGCTTACATACCATACATTTTGTAATGCGGTAGATTGTGGCAAAGAGTCAGGACAGTCTTTTGTGACATCAGTAAGGCATTCGACAGAGTGTGGCACAAGGGCCTCATTCATAAACTAGCAGGAATTGGAAGTTTCAGAAATGATAACTCTGTGGTTCTCCAGCTATTTGACTGGACGAAAGCAACGCATTGTCATTAACGGACAGGTCTCTGAGTGGCTTTCCCTGTTGGTTGGTGTCCCCCAGGGTTCGATCCTCGGTCCAATTTTCTTTCTTATTTACATAAACGATATAGTAAAAAATTTAGGCTGTTCAATAAGGCTATTTGCAGACGATACCAGCTTATACATCATTGTTGATTCCCCAGATGGGGCGGCCTACCATCTTAACGTTGACTGGAATTCTATTAGTACTTGGGCAGACGCATGGTTGGTTGCTTTTTATACAGGAAAAGTACTATCCATGATATTTTCTCGTAAATTGCACCGTCCACACCACCCACCATTACTCATGAATAACACCATGCTGACAGAGACAGACACACATAGACACCTAGGACTTACACTTTCAAATACATGCACTTGGTCAGAACATATACAAACAATAGCTACAAAAGCTTGGGCACGACTAAATCTACTACGCACACTTAAGTTTAGAGTCAGCAGAAAATCTTTGGAAAAATGTACATATCTTTCGTACGTCCCTTGCTAGAGTATTGTGACTCGGTTTGGGACAATGCTACTACTGAATCAAAAAAGCAACTCGATGCTATTCACATTGAAGCAGCAAGGATTATTACAGGGGCTACTAAACTGTGTAGCGTCACACTTTTATTATCAGACCTAGGATGGGAATCACTTCAAGATCGTCACAATAAGCATAAACTCATCATCTTTTACAAAATCATTCATGGTCTTACACCCACATATCTCACTGATGTTCTCCCTCCATTGATTCAGGAAACTACTGACTATACCTTAGAAACGCAAACGACTTTCGTACACTCCACGCCAACACAAATTTATATTTTAACACATTTTTTCCTTCGACGATTCGGGCATGGAATAGCCTGCCCGAAGAAGCAAAGCAAGCTCCATCCGTCGCGTCTTTTAAACATCGTCTGAACAGAGGCCTTAACAAACCACCAATAAACTTCAATGCAGGCACGCGTAAAGGTCAAATACTACATACACACTTGAGATTAGAATGCAGCTCTCTTAATTCACACTTGTTTAGAAAGAGCCTTGTTCCTGAACCTACATGCCAATGCGGAGCTTTTGAGAGTTCATATCATTACCTGTTCGTCTTCCCAAGATAAGCAAACGTAAGAGAAAGATATTTGCCAGAAAATCTTAACAACTATACAAATAGGGATCTTTTGCAAGGGGTACAAACCAATACAGTCCAAGAAAATGAAACACTGTTAGAAAACGTTTAAAGATTTATTATCAAAACTGGAAGGTTAGACAGATGAAGCGATGCAATACCATATTACAAGCTGACATATTACGGAGTCACAGCATAAATTCTCTCTCTCTCTCTCTCTCTCTCTCTCTCTCTCTCTCTCTCTCTCTCTCCATAAAACTAACTCTTAGTAACACAAACATACCAACTAGCAGATGAAGCTTAAGCTTTGAGCTTACTTTGTCATTATTTATTCGTGTTCTCAAGCTTGTATTTATCACATATATTTGTTGACACCGCCATTCTTACGTACTATTGTATGATCTAACTTGTAGCAGGAGATGACTTATAATTTAAGCGCTTGCTTACTGTCAGATCCTGTACCACGATATTTCTGTGCTGTAATATACATGTCTAGTTAGAAATAAAATATTGTTTAAACCAAGTAGCATCACCAAGTGGATCTCTACCGAGTTTGTTCAAATTATGCTCCTGTTACAAAAATGGCCAATCAAGTGGTTACATGTTTTACATAGGCTTATATAGGGAAAACATGAAAAAATATTCTTGTCTGAAACCACAAGGCCTAGAGCCTTGGTATTGGTATATATAATCACCTAATGGACCTTTATCGAGTTTGTTCAAATTGTGCCCCGTCGGGAGGGGTCACATATTTTACATAGGCTTATACAGGGAAACCATGAGAAATCTTCTTGTCTGAAACCACAAGGCCTAGAGCCTTGGTATTTAGTATGTAGGATCACCTAGTGGATCTCTACCGACTGTGTGCATATTATGCCTCTGTGGCCAAAAATGACCCCGCCCCAGTGGTCACGCTTTACACAGGCTTATGTAGGGTAAACATGAAAGATTATTCTTGGCTTAGAGCCTTGAAATTTGGTATGTAGCATTACCTAGTGGACCTCTACCAAGTTTGTTCAAATTATGCCCTGCCTGGGGGTTACATGTTTTACATAGGCTTGTAAGGAAAACATGAAAAACCTTCTTGTTTAAAACCACAGGGCCTAGAGCATTGACGTTTGGTATGTAGCATCACATAGTTGACCTTTGCCAAGTTTGTTCAAATTATGCCACTGGGGTAGAAAATGGGCCCACCCCAGGGTCCCATGTTTTACAAAGGCTTACTAAGGGAAACATGAAAAGAATCTTCTTGACTGAAGCCTAAAGGCCTAGAAAAATACTATTTGGTATGTAGCATCACCTTGTGGACCTCTATCAAGTTTGTTTAAATCATGGCCCTGGGTTAAAAAATGAAAAAGGTGTCACAAGGGGGGAGTGGCCAACTTTCAACAGATAAGCTTTAAACAAAACTCAGGTGAGCGATTCTTGGCCACTTTGCCTTCTCGTTTATCCTTCTTACGCATTGGTGCGAGGTGTGTGAGATAGAATTTTCGCATATAGGTAAAACCAGTCTGGTGTGCAAGGAATACCTTTTGGTAGAGCAAAAAACTGGCAAAAAGTCGCTTATTTAAGGCGGAACCCCTCCCCATCTGTAAAATGGAAAACGATTGCATGAATGATATGGCAAGATTTTGAAGTTTCTTGGATCACCGGAATTACTTTTTCAAAGAGGGGCAGTAGTGTCAAAATTTGGCGAAAACTTCATTTTTAGAAGTGAAATTGCGAATTTCTGATATCTATTTGAAGCAACTGATACGCTACACCAGCAAAGAAAGACTGAAAAATGATCATTGATTTTTATATAATCCTAACCTGATTTTATTATTAAGTCAAAGTCAGAAATGAAATGTCTTTATTTTTGGGTGAAAATCAGTATTTTTATAAAAAATAATCCAATTTTTTGTAATCCGACAGATAAAGTTTTTAAAATTTATAGGTTTTATTTATCTTCTTTTTAATTTGATGCTGCCTTATTGAACTTACATGTATCCTGTCGTATTTACTTATAAACCCTGCCAAAATATTTTCATTTTTCGCCTTGAAAACTGACATTTTTATATTCAGGTATATTTTGGGAAATGCATGTTTTGCTATTTCATAGATACCTCGGCATTGTCATATTATGAAAATGACGTACATAAAGTATACATATCAAATGGAAACAGCATTCATCATATTCTGTAATGTCATATCAAGAATTGACACGCACTTAAAGAGGGCCAAGTGACACTGGATCGCTCACCTGAGTTTTTGTTTAAAACTTCTTATCTCTATGTATCTATTTAAAACTTACCATGCTCCTGGGGAACCATTGGTGGGGCCATTTTGTCCCCAGAGCTCTATTTGGAGCAAATTTAAATATGGTCCACTGGGTGATATCAGGGATCTAGACCTAGTGGTTTCAAACCAGGAGATTTTGCATGTTTCAATTTATAAGTCAATGTTAACTCTGTGACATCAAGGATGAGGCCATTTTGACCACATTACCACAATTTGAGCTAACTCGGTAGAGTACCACTAGGTGATGTTACATACCAAATATCAAAACTTTGGGGCATTTTGTTTTCTGGCAAGAATATTTTTTAATGTTTACTCAAAATAACCTACGGATCGAGGAAAAATCTGGCAAATTATAAGACGCTCAGTTCAAGTGGAACCTCTCCCTACTTGTAAAATAGGATTGTGATATACCAATGGAAAGTTTTATAACTGTACATTATGTAACGACTGGTATTACTTTACAAAACAGGGGCAGTGACTCTTTATTAGGCTTCGAAGAAGGGCACCCTCATTCAAAGAATCATATATAGCACCTAAGATAAGCAAACGTTGGCTGGGTGAAAAGAAATACAATATGCAAATAATTGTAAAACTTTAAAGCAGTAGGGGTGTATATTTAACCAAATAAGCTAACAGTTAGGCCTATTTTAATGTAATACATAAGAACTCGGAACTAACAAAAGGGACCTTAAGGCATCCAAGCAATTATTACATAAAAGGCATTTGAAAAAAATACATAAGATAACATGAAATAGCATGCCTGCCTTTATATTTCCATGAAAATGCTTTTAAATTTTGATACCATCAAAATAGCAAAAGTTTCTGATTATACTTTTTTAAGTTTTCTATAAAGGTTGTTACCATGTGAACACTCAGATCACAACACCTAGAAGTGGGTCATTGTGAATGCCTATAATACGACCTAGAAGATATTAATTCATGTAACTTCATTATCATTTTCATCAGCACATTTATAAGACATGAGAAAACTTTATATTTGCTAGATTTTTATGCTGAGCATGCAAAAATCAACAAACTAATATAGACCAACACTCTGACGTCATCATACGGTTAACGCCATTCTTGACATCACATTCCAAACCTGATTACATAAGTTGTTTTTAACATCCATATAATCACCAGTTTCGAGGATTATCACTTCAAATTTTCAGAAAATGCTCTAAACATGTAATACAAAACAGATGTAACATTAGCTTGATTTTGATAATCGCGACCATAAGGTACCTTTCATCATATCCTGACCCATATATAATGCAGAATGGAAGTACCTGATTTATCATTTTGACATCATTATTTAGTACCATGATTACATTTGTTTTAATCTATTGTCTTCATTTTACACATAGTGTCAGTGGGTACGATCATGTATGGTCTTTTATCTATCAGCTTATAAAATATATAGTAGGTTTTGCCTTTTGGTATTAGTAGCAGCATGGAGTTTGTGCATCACCAATTGTCCCCCTTAATTTGTTTTAAAGAGAAACTATGTAAGTGATATAACAAGAACTTGCCATTTACCTTTATGCCTCGATGTTCATATTTGCCTTTGGTGTGTATTTCAAATTATCAATATAATCTTGGAGTTAAAGGTCAAGGTCAAATTAAGACAAAATCTGTAATACGACTCATAACATTAACTCTTTCATTTCTACGACCGAGGGTGATCATATATGGTACAATGATTGTCTATGGGGTGTAGATTACAACATAGGTTTCTTATCATCGCTTTGCCATTGGTGTCAAAAGACAAGGTCAAATATACTTACAATCAGTTTATGGCTTGTTACGCGATCCCTCCTTCATTTTTTGACCAAGGGTGTTCATACTTAGCACAATTATTGCTTATGGTGTGTAAATTACAAAATATGTTACATATTACCGCTATGGCCCTGGAGTCAAATGTTAATTAGAATCTGTCTTACAGTGGTATGTTTTGACAGATGTGCTTCATATTTTGTAGAATAATTGCCAAATTGAAAATGACAATTTGAAGCTGGTTGTATGGATTGTAAAGCAATATCTCTAACATGTTTTATTGTAGATAATTCATATTTTGTCACACTGATTGTCTAAGGTGTTCTTTTGTCAATAATAACTTCTGACTGCTGATATAACCTTTGTATCAAAGTTTAAGACCAAACTGCTCAAAACCTAAATTTTAAACCCTCAAAGTGGTACTAATCATTAATGTGTTTATGACTCTCCTAGGTTCTATGCAAGGCAGACCAAATAGTGGATCATGTATTTCCTGCATTGGGTATAAAGAGGTCCTTAAAGGGCTTATTTATTTTCTGATGAAAAAAATAGATATTTATCTTAGTGAACCTATATGGGCGGTATTAAAATACACTTACATAAAATAATCTTTCCCTAAGCAGTTAATCTGCTGATGACAACTCATAAACTATAATGTAGACCTTTAAACTCTGCATATATGGCATGTAACGCATTCTGTTTTGGAAGAGATGAATAAATGATCATATTTAGGACACTGGCTGTCTATGATTTTGTGATGGAATAATCTCCTCCTAAACTACTAGCTAGATTTTAACCAAACTTTGCAGGAATTATTCTTATATGACTCTCTTAAATAATTGTCAAAATAGTTTAGTCCATTGCATATCTAGGTCACATGGGCTAAAATAGATTTTCAAAATGAAAAATTTCTTGTTTGAAACAACAATGCCTAGAGTCTTAATATTTGGTATGTAGCATAACCTAGCAGACCTCCACCAAGTGTGTTCTAATTATAGCCCAGTGGTTTAAAGGGCACATTCCTGGAGGTGGCATATTTTACATAGGCATGTGATCACCTGCTGGGAAAGGGCTGATCTCTTGGCTCTCTTGTGAGCAGGTTTTTTCTCGTGTTTAGTCATCAGTTGTGGTACTTAATTGTATCGATTTCTGGGCTTTGTCCTCTGCTTTACTTTTATATTGGGAAATCATAAAACGAATCTTCTTGTCTGAAACGACATCGCCTAGTACCTTGATATTTGGTATGCTACATCACCTAGTACCCTCTACCAACTTTATTCAATTTGGGGCACAGGGACTATTAAGTGGACCCACCTGCGAGCTCACACGTTCACTCACTATAGGAGTATATTGGGCAAATCTTCTTGTCTGACACCACAAGGCATAGGGCATTGATATTTGTTATGTAGCATCACCTAGTACACCTCTACTAAGTTTGTTCACACTATTGCCCTTGTACCAAAACTGGTCCCACCCTGGGGTCACATGTTTTACATAGGCTATAATGAAACACTTAAAATAGTCTAGTCTGAAACCACAGAACATACAGTTTACATTTGGCATGTAGCATCATCTAGTAGACTTACTAAGTTTGTTGAAAATATTGGCTCTGTGGCCGAAAATGAGGCCGCCTCGCGGATCAATGTTTTATATATAGAGAGAACATATTAAAACCCATTCTTGTCAGATACGAGACCTGCTTCATGTTTATTTGAACAAATTTGAATTTCGCTTTTTGCAGTTACATATGAATAAAACAAACCAATTTTGCTTTCTCATTAAGAACGGATGTGTCCCTGCTATGGCCTAAAACACAAAACAGATATTTAAAGCATAAACATAACACGGCGGCCATAAATACAAACCCACCCCCATTTACATGATTTTAAGAGCTAAAACGGTTGTATTTTCCGCGAAAATGCGTATTTAAGTGTGCAAACATTCAGTCTACTATTCGAATGAAAAACAGCTTCTATGCGCTTGTTTTTGCTTGATAACTGGGTTTAATAAGTTTCGCCATAAAAGTGTCCAAATGGATATTCCATGTATAAAATGTGTCCTGGAAGAAACTTCAAACACAAGTTTTCAAAACTAACAGTCCGCTCAAGTTTTTAGATAATTTAAGTATATATCACCAATAAAACTGATCATGTAGCATTGCATTTATGAATTTTGCATACAATGTTGTTTTGGAAACTGTAATCGCTTAAATTGTGTGATCTAATTGCTTCAAAAAAGTAAATATCCAACTGAAATAACTAATTCCCTAACAGAACACGCTTCAATTATTTATGTACAATTTATAATATGTTCCAGGAGAAAACATTTACCTGTTTAGGAAAAATCGTTCGGGAACGAATTAGAAGATTTCGTTTCAGACAGCATTTTTAAACGCTTAAATTTTGACTACTTATCTTCAGAGACTGTTTCAAACCAGTGAGTAAAGCTAAGAGCTATGTTCTTAGTGACTGCGTATTCCTGGAGATCAGACTAATCTATGTAAATCAGTTATTACAAAATATAACGAGAAATGAATGAAAAACGGCAATTTCAAATTTGTTCAAATAAACATTTAACACCTCTTGTACTAAAAGGCTTGATATTTGATATGTAGCATCACCAAGTGGTACTTTATCAAGTTTGTTCAAATTATAGTTCTGTGGTCAAAATGGCATCGTCCTGGAGGCCACAGAGTTTATGAGGCTGTTATTGTTCTTTGGCTCTTCCTTATGGTGCCATGGGTTTGTATGCAGTGTGTGAGTGTGGCATTTCCTGGTCATACTTTCTTTTTTACATTGACTTACATATAGTGAAAACATTAAAAAAAATCTTCTAGTCTGAAACCAACAGGCCTAGAGCCCTGATATTTGGTATGTAGCATCTGCTGGTAGACAACATTTAAATATGTTCCAATTATGACTCTAGGACGGAACATGGATTACAAGGCAGGTCATCAGGAGCGTGGCCAGTTTCCAATAGATGCCTAGATAAGACGTTTAAAACAAAACTCAGGTGAGCGATCCAGGGTCACTTGGTCATCTTTATAGTATGCCATTACTTGATATGATATCATAGTACATGATAATGCTATTTCCATTTGAAATGTTTACTATATAGTCGTCTTTTTCTCAATATGGCAATGTCCAGATATACAAGTAATAGCAATACATGCATTTCACAAAATATACCTGAATATCAAAATGCCGGATTTGGGGCAAAAAAGAAAATATTTTGGTGGTTTTTTTTAAGTATACACAACAGAGATATATGTAAGTTGAATAATTCAGCATCAAATTTGAAACAAGTTATATAACAACTCTACATTTTAAAACTTTATCAGCCAGATTACAAAAATTCGTGATTAAATTTATAAAAATACCGATTTTCACCCAAAAATCAAGACATTTAACTTCCGGTTTTGACACCACAATAAAATCAGGGTGGACTTATATAAGACTCAATAATCATTTTTCAGTCTTTCTTTGCTGGTGTCATGTATCTGTTGCTGCAAATGGATTTTAGAAATTCGCAATTTCACTTCTAAAAACAAAGTTTTTGCCAAATTTTAACATCACTGCCCCTCTTTGAAAAAGTAATTCCAGCAATCCAAGAAACCTCAACATCTTGTCACATCATTCATACAATCATTTTCCATTTTACTGGTGGGGAGGGGTTATCGGTCAATTTTCGCTAGTTTTTGCTCTACCATTTAGACACCTTCGATATTTATTCATTAAATACACTTAACAAAATTTCTAATTTGTCACCTTTCAGACTCATTATTTCTGACCAAGCGCTAATATCATTGAAATTATTTTTTCATAAATATGTACAGTTTAATGGGCAAAAGTTTAGTGGTCTTTCAGAAAAGTTGTCTTTCAATCCACAGTTTTTTTGGGATAAAATGCAAAAATCTGCTTTTTTGAAGAAAAATGTGATTTTGAGTGAAGTTATTTTCAAATTAAAGTGCAGTTGGTAATTAACTGGTCAAGTCGACTTTAACAAACACAGAATACTTGAGATTTTGATTAAAGTAGATTTTTTATGATTTTTTTTAAAATATCTCATTTTTCACGATTTTTGAAATTCATCAGTAGCACGTGCTAACATTGTTCAATGAATTTTATTTTATCTGAACATGATAAGACAAAGAGAACAGAACTTGTTTCTTCCATTTTATGATGAAACACATTCACTGCTGTTGCGCACTTCCGATTTGTATGTGAAACTTAAAAAATTCAATTTGACGGCACTTTGCTTTTCACTATTTCCAAACTAGAACAGTGACGTCTAGTAGTAATGAATAATCGCTGAAACATTCAATGCTGTGTCACAGATAATGAGGCGTACAGAGTAGTGCGAATTTCATACGTAAAATTGCATAAACACGATTTAGCTGCTTGTAGTGTTTGTCTTCATGTCATTACGTAAAAGAAACGAGGAGTCCGAGTGAAGCAAAACATTTGAAGCGTGTTCGTCTTAAATCACGGCAGCCAGTAACATCTTCAGACAAACAAACCACAAATTGATAACGTCTCTGTGGAATAATTTATATTGTTACGTAGAAAAGATGTGACTTTTTGGATTGAGGATACCTTTACTTTAGCATCGTCTGTGCAAGAAGTATCAGTCATTATTAAATGACCTACAGAGTATCGGCAAAGCCTTGGTTTATTTATAGAAGCATGCATTTTGTATAACCGTTTCTTACTTTCAAAACTAGCGTAAAAATGTAAGGTGACCAATTAGACATTTTGTTAAGTGTATGTACCAGACGTCATTGCACTTTAGTCCCGATGCTTAAAACAGATAAGGTTTTTCTGGTCTTGTAAATAACACTGTTTCGTTTAAAATGAATACTATTTTTTATCATATTATTATTACATGTCCTATACATAGAGAAATGGTTAATAATTGTCTTTTCAAGAATGAAACCATCGATTGATCACTATTTGTATAGTTGATGCCAACTGAGCATTTTGCAGTACACACAGCTAAATAGAGCGGTTGGGAGAGTTTGGAAGCTGGCTTTAATTCGCGGTATTCTGATGACGTCATGCAGGCCCAACATAATCATAGCGGCATAATCATAGCGGCACTTATGATTTCAATATGGTTTTGCACGTTTTACTAATCCTGTTTAAATTTTGGATAAAATTTTTGAACAAGTATGCTTGCGAGTAATATCTATACATGTATAAAACTATCGCGTCATATTTAAGGCAAAATGTATGGTCTGTTGTTGAAACTTTTCAACGTTATTGTTTAAGCTTAAGTTTTTACTGACGTCAGTATAGCAGTGCGTTCAAAACGGTAGTCAGTATGAAGACGTAAAATGGGTGTCGCAAAGCCACTGGACAAAACGGACTTAATAAGTGTGTACTTAGAGAATTATCTGTAGTAATTTCTAAGCCCCTCTGTTCCCTTTCATGTGTCCCTTAGTATAGGAAATGTTAGTCCTATACTTAAAAAGATGATCCGTCTCTTCCTAGCAATTATAGACCAATAACCCAGATAAGGTATTTGAACGTCTGCGAGGTAAAGAAGTCAGGGCAGTCTTCTGTGACATAAGCAAGGCGTTTGGTTGCGTCTGGCATGCTGATCTTGTTCATTAATTGAGCCGCGACATGTGATTTCCAACAATGTGGCATTTTGACAAGTGTATACTCAGACGAGCCTTTGCAGCCTCCCTTTAAGCTTAGAAACTCCAAGATAGTGTTCAGTCAGTAGCTTAACACTCATAGAATATTTAAGCGACTGGCAAAGGCTCTGATCAGACTGCGCGTATGCGCAGGCTGATCTAAGGCTTTGCTGGTCACACATACCACATTGTTGGAAATCCCATTCCATGGCTCAAATTATATTAGAGGCTGCCGACGTTCGAGGCGAACTTTTAAAATGTTTACGAATTAACAAACAGAAAATAACGCATTGTGCTTTCTGGTGCAGACCCTATCTGGCTGTATGTTTTAGCTGGTGTCTACCAGGGCTCAATATTAGGACCCTACTTTTTCTTCTATACATTAATGATTTTGTAAATGAAATAGGGGCAAACTTAAGAATTTTTTGCTGAAGACACTAGTCTTTTAATTGAGCCGAGGCATGAGATTTCCAACAATGTGGCATTTTGACATGTGTAGACTCAGACGACCCTGTAGAGCCTCCTTTCTAAGCTTAGGAACTTCAAATGATGTTCAGTCAGTAGCTTAACACTCATAGAATAGTCAAGCGACAACCAAAGGCTCTGATTAGACTGCGCGTATTCACAGGCTGATCTGAGGCTTTGCTGGTCGCACATACCACATTGTTGGAAATCTCATGCCACGGCTCAATTGTCGTAAAAACCCACTTACATCTTCACACTGTCTTAGACATATCTAAACTATTACGTTTGGCTGCTTCTTGGCTAGTCGCTTTATATCCTATAAAAACTGAGTCTATTCTATTTTCTCGCAAATTCTACAACCTTATCATCCTCCCCTATTCATGCAAAAATCAGCAAAATTCATAGGTAGAGCATCACAAACCTGTCAGATGATTGCAGTGACACAAAACATTGAGTATATTAAAGTTTTAGCATGGCATAGAATAAATATAATGATAAAATTTAAATTTTACTTTGACCGGAAAACATCAGAGATAATATAATCAACCATTTTTTGGCCTATTTTGGAGTACATGGCAACGTTGTTTGGGATAATAGTACAAACAAACAAAACGAGAATTAGAAAAAAAATCAACATGAGGCTGAGAGAACAGCAACTGGCACAACTAAATTAGTCTCTTTAAATACACTTTATGTCGATATATGTTGGGAATCTCTCGAAAAGAGAAGAATTTGACTAACATTATTCTCCAAATTGAAAGCTTACTTAACCCTCCTCATACCTCTGACCTAAATTATAATGCATATGCATAACGATAATTAGTGTAGCGAAAATAATATAGCTAACACAAAACTCTAAATTATTCTCTAAAGGCGAAATGTCTTGTAATATTCAAAATAATATTCAGCCTATAAATGGTTGACCTGGCCAACGTACGTCATTTAATTGTCTTTTAAATATCGATAAATGATTGTTATGTCATAATTGTCTAAACATGCATGTAATCTGTCATTAAAATTACATCAATTTTATTGTTTATTGATCATTATACTGTCCTGCCAACCAAGAGTGACAGTGACGTCATGTTTTACATAGTTATCAGGGACTTCAAGTGATATATCGATTCGCATTAGCTAAAGTGGAGTGTACCCGTTAATGTTTTACTGATAATTATAAACAAAATATGATGTCACTGCCACTCTTGGTTGGCACGACAGTAGATATGTAATAGTTATACAATAGGTTGTCCGCCTATACATTGAGATTATCCACGAGCTACAGCGAGTGGATTATCTTACGTACATGTGGACAAACATGGTATAACTATTTTACACCAGCTACACCAGTTTTGACCTTGCACATCACGGGATATTATATGCTAAAGTTGATATAAATCGGTATATCGGAATATTGAACTGTGAGCCCGGTTCGTCCGATAAATATGTAAGGCTTGATGCCTTGGAAAAGTCAGGTGGCGTGACATGTGGGTCAGTTTATTTTCAGCAACTTTATGATTGAGCAACTTAACTTTGGTATATTATGGAAAAATCTAGAGCTAGATATAACTGTTACAACCTGATTAACTATATATTTACACGAAAATCATAGTTCACATTTGGAGGGACGATCGACCTTGATAGCCTGTAATTGACATTTGAAGGGACGATTATCGACCACCCATGCGCCCAACTAATTGTTGTAAAACTTCAACTATAAAACCGACCGATTTTATGCCAGTTACACTTGTATATAACAAACTATCTTATGCCGAACGGAGTATCCATCCAGATTATGCGACCAGTACAAAATTCAGCGAGTAGAGAATGTAGATGATGTAATGGGTGGACATCATTTTGGCATAAGCGACGTTGTGAAAAACCCTATTTTGTTATATGGGCCTCGACGCGAGAATACCTGTCTTCCGGGGTTTGCGAACAACAAAGGCGCAGATCAGCGCCTTTGTTATTCGCTAGTTGGAAAGTATTATATCTAGACTTGCTACGAGCGAAAGTTCAAGCATCTAGCTTGTCTCTGTAGCCGAGCAGGCTGGTTTGAATCTCATTTTGTCGGAAACCCCGAGGACAGATTTTCTCTCGTCGCGGCCCAATTATGCAGACAGCAAAGGCACATACAAGCCTACGCCTCGTGCCGTCTGAAACTTTCCTTTGTTATTCGATTTGTTTTTCACGGAGATATGTTTGAGTGCTACTAAGTTAAAAAAAACGACTATAGGGTTTAGTTAAACAACCTAGATAACTCCCGGGGTATCTATTGGTATGAAAAATCCCAGGCGCCCTTACCAATTTTCCAAATTTTATAATCACATGAATTGTGTATTATAGCACGTGTAGAAAAATCATTTAGACCTAGAAAATGGTCCATTTTACATTTTATAATACACCTAACTTGTCAAAAACGAAGGAAAATCTCCGTTTCATGATTCATCAGCACAACTCCGCTGCACCTTCATCATTATTTGTGGTGGCATTAAATAACCTTTTGGGTGAACATGCGCTCGTTTTTGGCATTTAAAAGTATATCATGTATAAGTTGGCACGGAAGGGTAATACTTGTGATAATCTATTCCTGGAAAAGGGGCTATTCCAGCCGCACGTCTGTACCATGCTTTATATAGGGAGTCACCCCCCCCCCCAACACACACACCGGGAGAACCTAAAGTACATGTATGAACAGTATTATAGAGGGGGGGGGGATAATTATTCTTTTTGGATTCTTTTATGTTCGCATGACTGCCAAAATCTACAATTGTAACGTACATTGTGGGATACACCAAGCTGTCACAAGCTGACCACTTTGACATGTTTTATTTCATGAGGCGTTAGGAGACATCATTACAGACATTTATTAATTCTTTACCTGCTACTGCCGTCTGCTGGTCATTTTTTGCAAACAGTTGGACCCAGATCTGGCAAGACAACATGTCGGGCCTGATCTGGATCCATACCGTTTGACACTTTGATTGCATTTCTGAAACTTATTTTTGAAAAAATCAATATTGAAAAAATCAGCAGAAGACAAAAACATTCAAATTTCCCTAGCATGCAAAGAGATTAAAGAAACCAACGGTGAGCCCGAATAAGATAAAATGGACCTTCATCATCAAGATACAATCTCCAATAAAAATCAACATCCTGAGTAAATGTATGGGGTTTTAATAAGACATTCATTAAGCATAATTCTAATGATTCGACAGAATTCTTTGTTATAATAACATTTAACTACTAAAATAATTAATGATAATGCTCTGAACATCCCTGTTTGGATTCATTACGTCCGTTCACTGGATTAGACGTTGTTTTTTTTCTTGTTAAGATGACACATACGGAGACGTGAAAGAATTCTCGTGACCAAGGTGCGTACGTGACCTCGACGTCTGTATCGCCGACGTCCCAAATGACCTTTCGTTGTTGTGTCGTCGTCGGCCTTTTGTTGTCGTATTCACCATTAACCCTTAAAGCGCCGAGAAAAAAATGCATCTGTAAATGTCGTTTGCTGAAGTCGTCTGCTGCAAATAATTACTGGTGAATTAAGTATAGAAATAAACAGTGTGGACACAGAACAGACTGCTCCTATAGGTGCAGTCTGATCTGGGTCCACACTGTTTGCCATAGAGGCTTCTTAAACATTTCAGCAGACGAGAAAAGCAGACGACTTATGTTGCGATTGGCGCATTAAAAAGACTAGGTCTGTAACTATGAACATTTTTCGAAAACAAAAATCTTTTTAAATCATTTGTAAAAGTAGAATTAAGTTATGTTTTCACAATAAATATGTACAGTACAGCTGAAAACTGCAAGGAAAAGTGAATTATCTTATTAAAATAGGTGTTTTTCACTTATTGGTAATTATTTACGTCCCTCCAAAAATTCTAGACAGTTGATTTTTAATAATAAATGCTGTTGTTTTGATAGTGATAATGTGTAAAGATCTACGAAAATGGTAAAATGTTTACCAGAATTTGAGTATTTTTACGGTATTATTGAAAAATAGAAACTTTATTTTAAAAACTAAAAGATCAAAAGTTACAGACTATGCAGCTTTAAGGGTTAATGACAAACAAACTTTTGACGATATAAGTGTGCTCTTGAACAAGAAAATTGAATGTCAAGAAATCCGCATAGAGCCGTTAAGAGAACACTTTTTCGTCAAATGTTGTCAAAATTTTAACCAAACATGAATAAATGTATGTTCAACTATTATATTCAGTGGTGATGGAAGGGATCATTTTGGCATTGCGCCGTGGGTTATAAAGCTTTTATCATGCTCATCTCAACTGCGAATGAAATTTATCCTGGACATAAATGTTAATATACCAACAATTGTTGGCATTTTAACATTTACCAAGTTACCAAATAAATACATTATCTGAGAGTTGTAAAGCATGAAATATCTTTATTTATTAGCATTTTATCTATATAGGCAGATGAAATTACATGCTCAGTTGAGTTGAGCACGAAAAATAGTTTTATAACCTCGAAGCCAGAGCCTTTATTTAAGCACCGTCTATTAAACAGTGAAGGCTCTGGCAATAAGTATGCGCTGGCCCATTTATTTATATAAACCCATATAAGCCTAGGCTAGCGTCCTTTTTGTGTGACGTAGACAAACAGTGGAAACCAAGATCAGACGCCGCAGAGCGCGGCGTCTCATCAGGGTCTCCACTGTTTGCTTACAGAAAGTTCTATCGAAAATTAAATAAAAATGAAAAATACCACCCAACAACCATTAACATGGAAATGTAATGCTCCGATTGGTAAGAGCGGGAATTCCATTCGGCTAAAATGGTTAACTTAATAATTTTGTGTTTTTGTTCATTTTTCAGGAAATCTCACGAAAAAATCAATATCGGGTACAGTAGAATAGGAAGCCGCTACAAGAAAGCCATATTTAAGGCGTTTACTGATGCCTCATTCACCCAGGCCATTCCCTCGCCTCCCTGGGCGGGCCTTCTCGGACCAGTGATACGTGCAGAGGTGGGGGATACAGTATATGTTCACTTTAAAAACATGGCATCCGGGAGCAACTTCAGCGTTCACCCTCATGGGTTTCTCTATCGTAAAAATTCTGAAGGTAAGACCTTTTTTTCATGTGCGGATCCTGAAAGTTTTTCAGAGGGTGGGGGTCCAACTTTGAGAACGTTTTTTTTCTTATTTTATTTTATTATTTATAAATTTTTTATTTATTTTTTTTATTTATTTATTTATTTATTTATTTTTTTTTTTGATGCGTGGAACCAAATACCACTAAAATCTGGCCATCATCGACCCGCCAACGAAACGCCACTTAAATGGCGTTTCGCTGGCGGGCCGTTGATGACCCAATATTGAATGCTGGCTTGGTAGCTTTGTGATTTTTTCAGGGGATCCGGACCAGTATTGCTAACAAACCCTTATTTTTTGTGATTTTTCAGGGGGGGGGGGTCCGGACCCCCTGACCCCCCTGGGTCCGCACATGTTTTATCTAATTCTAGGAAAGCACCCATATATATGGAAAAAGTTCTGAGCTCGGCTGAGCATAGTATATGTCCTCATAAATATTAAAATGGGATCAATCGTTTCCATTTTAATATCTAACTGCAGGATAAATATTAACGAAATTCTGAAGGAGTCAATGGCCATAACTCTATTATAAATGATATACCTAACTATTTCTATTAACCTAGCTTTATATTTGACATAAGGCCAAAACGTCCCAGGGCCAAATCAACACCGGGCCGAAACAACCCATGTACTGTAACGCACTACTATAGTTCTAATCGAAGTCACTGTAGCGTGTGAAAACCCCATGTACTGCATTCTCGCGAGACCTGACGATACCTCATCTAGATAGTACGTGCTAGAGTGCTTCCTGTCTGTGGCAATGCCGCTACTATAGGCCATGTGTTTTGTCGGTTCTGATCTGGGTCCAAGCTGTTTGAAAGTTTCAGCAGACAACACTGGCTGATAACATGCGGGGGTCCAGAAAGCTTTGTCAGATGGGTCCAACTTTGACAACGTTTTTTTTTTCTTTTAGTTGGTGAGTTCGGGAGGATCTAAATACCACTATAAGCGGGCCATCATCGGCCTGCCAACGAAACATCATTTAAACGGCGTTTCGCGGGCGGGCCGATGATGGCCCAATATTGAATGCTGGCATGGTAGCCATGAGATTTTTCAGGGGTCCAGACCAGTATTGCTGAGAAACATTTAAATGGCGTTTCGCTGGCGGGCCGATGATGGCCCAACATTGAATGCTGGCTTGGTAGCCTTGTGATTTTTCAGAGGATCCGGACCAGTATTGCTAAGAAACCCTATATTTTTTTTATTTTTCAGGGGGGTGGGGGTCCGGATCCCCTCCCCCCCCCTCTGGATCCGCGCATGGTATATAGTTCCTGTTCTGTTGCAGGGGCTCTGTATTTGGATTTCACGGCGGGTTACGATAAACTGGAAGACGCCGTGCCACCTGGTGCTGAAATCACATACACTTGGTATATTGAAAAGAAACATGCGCCACTTCCGGATGATGATAACTGCGTGGCCTGGGCCTACCATTCGCACACCCTGGCTCCTCGAGATATTCATACAGGGCTACTAGGAATATTGCTGATTTGTAAGCCAGGTAGGTGAAAACATGAAGTTATCGCGTTTGCATATCATGTAAGCAAGAACAATTTGGAGATACAATAATACATGTAATACTAGAATGCGCAGTCGATGGGACGCCATCGCAAATCCCCACGCTAAAGTTTTTGACCCACCCAGCACTCCCAAGTCCCACCCCTGGGGCATGACCCCAGCAACAGAATGAAAATTCAGTTCAATATGCTTTCTATCTTTTATTTGTAAGAACGCACAGTAAGTTTGATATAAAAATCTAAGAAAGGACATTGTAGTCAAAATTTAATGATATTTGACCTTTTGACCTCAACCCAAGGTCACCAGTTTGACCCTAGGATAAAATTTTACTTGCATTCTGTTCTGCTTGTCATCCCCGTCGATTTGATATGCCACATGACCATGTTTGAAAAAAAAACTAATTTTTGACCCCTGGGCATCCCCAGCGCCCCAAAGTCCCACCCTTGGGGCATGACCCAAGAGACAGAATAAAAATCCCGTCTGATATGTTTTGTATCTTTCATTTGTGAGAACACACACAAAGTTTGGTATAAACAAATCTTTGAAATTGACTTTGTGATTGAAATTAAATGATATTTGACCTTTTGACCCCTCCCCAGGGCTCAAGGGGGCGGGGCCAAAAAATTTGACGTTGCACGCCCCATTCATGTGAGTAACTTACACACCAAATTTGGTTGGATTTCGGCCAATGGTTTAGGAGGATATAGCATAACGGACGGACGGACGGACAGACGGGCGGACGGAGGCGATAACAATATCCCCTTCGCTTTTTTAAAAAGCGTGGGGATAATAATAACCGAAGACGCTTCTTTAGACAACTCAATGACATTTTTAAAATATATGGAACAGACCAAAATCAAGTTTTTAAACCCGTGTTATTGTCCATACCTGAATAAAGATTCAATGCTTAATCACTGATTATCATTGTTGCTCTATGCGTCACACTTAATACATTTTGTTAACTAAAATGTTAGCCATTCAATATCCTTGCAGAACAGAACAGAACATATATGGAGCAAAATCATTGTGGCATGAACTATACTAGTTTGTTATATGACTGGAGAGAATCCTGTCTCCTAATTGGCCCAATTTGTTTTCATAAATCTCAATGTCTACCTGAAAACTGGCATAAACTGGCCTACGGGTTGATATGAGATGAAAATCAGCTCAAACTAGTTTCCAGAGGTTGATATATTTGACACTTTTCTTATATCACTCTCTTTGTTCTGAGGCCAATTGCCCTTTAATACTCAACATTTATCCTAAAATATTTTGCACTAAAACCTAATAATCTTTAAAAAAATGTCAAAATCACTGAACCATGAAATAGAGGTCACAGTTATCTATTTTCATTTTTGTCAAGCTGAAAAGTTATCTCAGACTGTCTTGCTCATAAGTTCATATATCAAAATATCTTCAAGATATAATACTACATCACTAGATTGTTTCTCCCTTGCAAGTCAATGGGAATCTTTATGCTCAAGGGCAAATAACTCAATAGTCGGTCGTCTGATTATGCCAGAAAAGCAAACGAGTATGATCAGGAAATATTACAATCACACACTGCAGACCAACCCACGGCACCGTGAGGAAGAGCCACAGTACATTGACTGTCACAAGACATCAGGAAGACAGTTAAAGTAAAGCAACCAGCTCTCTCTCTTCCCCATCAAGATGGCTGCAACACTAGAAGGACACAAAGAACTGAACAACAAAACAAGGACCAAACACAGAGCCCCCACAAACAATGGGAATAACACTAAACAGAGAATCAACAACAACAGAACCACCGCCTTAGAACGGACAGCAGCCTAGGCCACTGGGAGCGTTAAAATGCATTTTAATGGTTCCAAATATTCGCCCTTGATCCCGTTGTTGTTAAAACACAAAAGTTGTTTAGCTCGCACGGAGGCTACCTAAATATTGCAATGTATCATCACAGAGAAACAATCTAATAAAATAAGCGCACTAGGATGAAACAAAGAAAAGAACCCATGACTCACAGATAATCACCTCAAGTTGAACCACGGTGGGCCTAGCCAAAGACAGGCATCAGGCACCAATTAACCGATTAAAGCTTTACGCTAGGGCCGTCATTGAGTCTTGGGCCGGGCCCACCGTCGTGCAATTTAAGAGGAAATCATAGCTATAAACCGTGATTTGGTTTACAACCAGACATGCAGACTGTCGCATGATATCCGTGTTATATCCATTTTTATAACGTTTGATTTTTTTAAATGATCACCGAAATTAGGTTGTTAAACAATTATTTTGAATTTAAAGGCTAAACCACCATAAAATACTGGCTCAGATACGCCCTGTTGCAGAACAGTTTTAAACCAATATTGTATTTAACAATCAACTCTAAGCGTATCTGGTAGAATTTAGAAATTGCTTTATGAATTTTATGAAATCTATAACACTGCTTATAGGAAGGAGAGCGAGGAACATCTCCTTCAAGAAATGGGAAATTAATTATTTCAAAATTAAAATCATCTCTTTCTATCATAAAGTTTAGATGAAATGGCGCTTCAGTATCAAACGAATTTGCCTTATTTATCTAAGGATATATATGAATTTGCCTTATTTAACTGAAGATATATCTGACATTCAAGACATTATCTTTGGGAAATTTTATGAACCTGATCTTATACAGCATCGAACATAGGCAAGATGGCTTATTATTTGTGTTTTGTCACTTTTCCAAATGTGTCTTGATCCATATTATAACTATGGATGATGTTGGTTCCGTTAAACATGTTTAAGCCTTCCAATAATGTTTTTACTGACTGTTCCAGGGCAGAGTTTCTTTTCTGGATCCTTTTTGTTATGTATGTTTAATGTTTGTCTTTGTTATGCTGTCTTGTGTGTTCCTTGCAGCCTTGTGGTCACCTACTGGGGGAAAGGCTGGCCTCTTGGCTGACCCCTTGGCTCTCTTGTGCGTGCTGTTTTCTTGTGTTTTCGTCACTTTCCCATATGGTGTCCCGGGTCAGGTGTGGTACTTGATTGTATCGATTCCTGATCCTCCATTTTTCTTTACTTTTATGTCCATAATGTTCTTGATATAATAATTATTGTTTGGAGTTGATATCATTATAGTTTTTGTATAACCTCATCTAACTGGATATTTCATGTGAATACTCTGTTGACAGAATATTTACGTGAAATGTCGTCTTAAGTTTCATGAAAATGAGGAGAAACATCATTACATTTTCCTTTTGAGCCACGACACGTGATTTCCAACAATGTGGCATTTTGACAAGTGTAGACTCAGATGAGACTGTGCAGCCTCCTTTAAGCTTAGAAACTCCAAATGCTGTTCGGACAGTAGCTTAACAGTCATAGAATATTTAAGTGACAAGCAAAGGCTCTGATCAGACTGCGCGTATGCGCAGGCTAGTCTGAGGCTTTGCTAGTCGCACATACTACATTGGTGGAAATCTCATGTCACGGCTCAATTGTTAATGTACTTTAGTGTTTTAGGTAGATAAATCTGTCATGGCAGAGTATTTTATGCTGACAATAAATTTAAGCAAGACACATAATGAAAACCAACTGGCCTCATTTCTGGTGATTATGCAAATAAGATTTTTTATGGTCATCTGATAGCTCTCTATATAACTACAGATACCACCTACAACCACATGGACATGTTTGGCAGCATTCGGGAAAGTCCGCCACATTTCGAGAATCGAATCATGGCTTGGGTGTATGTAAGGCGCATTACGCGTAGCACTATGTACCAAAAAGCTCCATTTTGTTAGCCGGAACTGGCGTATGGAAAATTAGTTCTGTAGCATGTGGGTTCAGCTTTATCAAAATCGATTATTCTGAATCTCCGAAAAGTTTAATCAGCAGAATAAATGAAGTTTATGTTTTTTTCAATAAAATATTTTATTGAAAAAAACATAAGCTTCATTTAAACCATTTGTTTTGCTACATTCACACTTGTTATTGTGTTAACATGGTTTTCGTGACGTCAGCGTCATGTTATATAACGTCAGCACCATGTTATCACCTGCGTTATCAAAGTAGATCCTCGATGTACATCCGTGGTCTGATTCCACGGAAATCCGCGGAATTGGCCGAGGCAGTTCCGATTGGTTTGGCAGGGGCTCTCATTAATTCGTTCTAGCTTTTGATTAACGTAGATTTATTTAGGTAGGCATTCACTGATTCTTGATTGCGCTAAATTTCAATAATACTTTCGAAATCACCGTGCACAATAATATCCCAGTATGTTCCATTAAATTCGATTATGGTTTCCATTTCGACCCAGCAATGTACAGAAACATGTTTATTCTACCACTGTGTATGATTGCATTAGTAAGATTTGACAAAACTCTCAGATTCCATGTTACCATTCGTAGTTTCAGGGGCAGATCCATGATTTCTGGAAAAGGGGTTCATATGTATTAATGTTGGGGGTTCGCTTTGCTGATTTTATCTCATTTTCCTTAAATATCACATGAAAATGAAATAATTTGTTCTCACTGAGACCAAATTATTTCATTTTGATATGATTTTTTTTAAAATTGGGGTAGGGAGAGCCCCGGGGGTGGGGGGGGGGTACTCTGATATTTCCATACATACGTAGACTCAGGTCATTTTTTGGAGTTCAAAATTTTGAACCTCATCATTTTTTGGAATTTCAGAAAAATGAATATTATTTGAGTATGAAAATTTTGTGGATATTTTTTAGGGGTCATCACAAAATTGGACTATATTTAGGGGTTATTTCTATGCATTTTAGGATCTTTTTTAAGGTCAAGGTACACAATGGGGGATATTTTTTTGGGTTCGGTACTTGAAATTCCTGATTTTTTTTTTTTTTTTTTGTGAACGGTAGCTGCTAGGCCCGAGCCTACGTATGAAGAAAAAATGAGAGTACCTTCCCCCCCCCCCCCCCCCCCCCACTGGGGGAGGGGTCCCGTGAACCCCTCTTAAACCGCCACTATACTTTCCAGGTTCACTGACACTAGATGGGTTCAGGAAGGACTTGGATAGAGAGTTGTTTGTGTACACTGATATAACGGATGAAAATCTCAGCTGGTATTTCGAAGAAAACAAGAAGACCTGTCTAGATCCACTTCTCTGTCATTATCTACATAAGAAGAAAGACAAAAAGTTTGAAGAGAGTAGGTTGATACATTTTAGCCATTCTATAAAGTATATTGTGGAGAATTGAGGCCCTCCCAGGGGTTTGGGGGAACAGGGGAAAAGGGTATTTATTTCAGGGGAACAGGGGAACAAAGGCCAAATTTTGAGGGAACAGGGGAACAAAGACAATATTGGGGAACAGGGAACATAAGAAAACAAATTTTCTGTTTTGGGGGAATAGGGGAACAAGCCAATTTATTTCAGGGCAACAAGGGAACAGGTACCCCCTGGGAGGGCCTCAGTATTGTTTCTGTTGTCGCTCATTTGGTATGAATATAGGGATCACACATGCTTTTTCATGCATTAACATTTGCCGGGTCCCGAGGATGCTGTTTGAACACGAGGCCGATAGGCCGAGTGTTCAACATCATCCGAGGGACCCGGCAAGTGTTAATGCAATGAAACAAGCATGTGTGATCGTTATTCTTGCATATTTTACCTTATTCCAGCTCAATTCGAACTGAAAACGCTGCTAAAACATTAAATTATCCATTTTCTTACACTGGATTTCTCTAAACAAAATGGCGTCGGCTGTGTACTTTCGAACGTCATTACATCATAACCGTACGCAACGTTTTCGCGAACAAAAACATCGGCGAAATGATCAGTCTGGTCCGCAATGCGTTCCGTATAATACGTCATGCAAATAATGCAGGGCTCATTTTAAGTATTTTCAAGTTCAGACCCATGTTCAAACAGCACGTGAATCTCCTGATTTGAACATGGATTTTCGTTCATTTGACAACGGGTGTAAACAGCTATACGAATAGATATCTATGCAAGAATATAGGGATCACACATGCTTTTTCATGCATTAACATTTGCCGGGTCCCGAGGATGCTGTTTGAACACGAGGCCGATAGGCCGAGTGTTCAACATCATCCGAGGGACCCGGCAAGTGTTAATGCAATGAAACAAGCATGTGTGATCGTTATTCTTGCATATTTTACCTTATTCCAGCTCAATTCGCACTGAAAACGCTGCTAAAACATTAAATTATCCATTTTCTTACACTGGATTTCTCTAAACAAAATGGCGTCGGCTGTGTACTTTCGAACGTCATTACGTCATAACCGTACGCAACGTTTTCGCGAACAAAAACATCGGCGAAATGATCAGTCTGGTCCGCAATGTGTTCCGTATAATACGTCATGCAAATAATGCAGGGCTCATTTTAAGTATTTTCAAGTTCAGACCCATGTTCAAACAGCACGTGAATCTCCTGATTTGAACATGGATTTTCGTTCATTTGACAACGGGTGTAAACAGCTATACGAATAGATATCTATGCAAGAATTCCTGTTTTGCATCGCTAGATTTTACCTCCTTTATATTTTACCACGCATCTTTCAGCGATCTCGCGGAGGGAATTTGTGAGCTTGTGCTAACTGCCTGCTAATTTAAAGTTTTCTTGTCTTCTTCTCTTGTATCATTTCTATTATGGAAGAAGATTTCCGCCAATAGTCTATGCAACCCATGAAGGACAATACGTTTTTGATGAGAGTTGGTTGATACCTTTTATTTTAAAAGAAGATTTGATAATAGAGACATTAATGTTAGTGCATTTGTTTAAAATATATTTGTTTTGACAAAAATGCCAGTAGTATATAAATGCTTAAAATGCCTGCTCTATTTTGCCCTTAGAATTGCAGGAAATGTACAAAATATGAAACATGTGTACAAGTTTCATATGTTGTACATAGGTTTAGATAAACACAATTTTTGAGCGCAAATTGTAAATCAGTTTTAACATATGTTTTGGGTGCTCAAAAGACAGTTCTTTTGAGTACCCACAACATATGTTTTGGTTGAGAAATAAGAAAATTATTTTTGGTACGCACTTTTAATTAAGTCCTGGTTGTACAATTCACGAGGCTGAAGAGACTTTAAAAGCAAATATTAAATAAATGCTGTTCTGACTGATTTCTTATTGCTGTATTTACATGTCACCAGAAGTACCATGTGAATGGTTACATTTATGGTAGCCTTCCAGACTTCCCTTCTTGTGTATTATATCTCGTGCCATTGAATCTTGACCTTTGTTGATGTATTTATATGTAACCAGAAGTACCATGTGAATGAATTATTTTATGGTAACCTTCCAGACATCCCTGCTTGTGTATTATATACTAGAGGACTTTGAAAACGCATCACCATATTTTTGCACTTTTCTTGCAAACCGTATATGCGATTGAAAAAGTTACTCACAGGTTTTAATGTGCAACCCAGAATTGGTATGAATCAGTCGTTAATTTGACTGCACTATCACGCGACGCTGCTGATGATGTCACATGGGTACATACAGCATCTAGCACCTTTCTGCACAGTTAAATGAAGCTTTTTGATTATTTTTATGTTTAAACTGTGGCGTGTATGATACCAAATCACCAAAAGAGTTTATATACCTTTTCTAATTAAAAGTAATTGATAACTTCAATATTTCGAAAATAAACGTCAAGTTTGAACTTCAATTTATACACGGCTGACAATCTGTCGAATGCGAAACCGGCGGTTCAGCAAAAACATCCGGGTGATTAATTTCCGGTTTCGCAAAGAGGATCCGCAAAAGGTAGACAAAGTGTACCTGTTCCAATTTTAATGACAGATATTGACTTATTCAGAAAGTAAATCAAAAATTTTAGAATGCTATTTTGTCACTTAATAATTAGTGTTTTGACACGCCAAAGTAATTTATTTGATTTCGGCAAGTCTTTCAAGAAATTTATTCCCTCCTCCGAAACTCCTGTTTCAACACGGTCAAGGTCGCCAAAAATACAAAGGAAAATAAAGCATTTTGCCATTATAAGTGAGTCTCGATGAAAAAATTCACTGTCTAATTGTTTGAATTATATTTTCGTAAGTCGGCGATTGCGCCCCAACTAACATAGCGTTTAGCATATTTTAGAATATTGATTGAAAGGGAAGATTGTTCCTGGTTCGGCATGTAATCATTAAAATATGAAGGAATTATTTCAACCCTTATGGAACATTTACATGCGAAACCAAAAACTTGAGACCTAACTAGCCTACAAATCTGCAAAATGTAATGCCCTACGCCAATGTGGAGTAATTACAGACCCCCCGCATTATATACACACTCAGCATGGCGTCTTTTTCGTAGCCAAAAGGCAATAATTGTCAGAACTAGCAAAATATCGTCGTGTTTATCCCATATTTTCCTCATCTTAACAGGTGTTTCACGGGACGGAAGAAAAATCACAACAATGAGGAAACACCTAATCATATCCTTAGGTGCACGAAGAAACCGATATAAAACTGACAAAATAGCATTCTTTAATTTCAAAAATATTCATTTTAGTTCAAATTAACGGCTTTCAAACGCGAGCATTCGTTGTTTGTTAACCTTTTGCGGATCCTCTTTGCGAAACCGGAAATTAATCGCCTGGATGTCTTTGCTGAACCACCAGTTTCGCATTCGACAGATTGTCAGCCGTGTTTATAGCTCCTTTTTAGAAACATCTCCATAAGTTACCTTTATGCACGTTTTCATTACTGATATTGACTGCATACACTGGCAGTCATGTGGGAAAGACGTTTTGATGTAAATCATGCAGGGGATCTGCTGTCATGTGATCGAGAACGTCTTAAAAAATAACGTTAACGTCACTTGCACAATACAAAAGACACGTAATGCAAGCGTAATTTATGCATAATCTGTCATTTGTGTATGCCCTTAGCCTCTTCCAATAAAACCGGACGTGAAAAAATCAAAACTTTGAAAGGCCCAAGAAGTAGAATTTTATCACTGGACTATAGTAATCAGGGTGGGTGGAGTATGTCAGTATTTTTAAGCGGATGTAATTTTGAGAATACCGAACTGTCAATTCATTTCTAATCGTTCAATGATGAATGTGCAATTGTGAAAGAAGCAAAGGATGCAATTCTGTTGAGACAGGAATCAAAACTATTGCGTGATAACTTGTATGTGAATTTGTGTCCTTCAAAATCGACCACCCCTGTCTTAAAACGGATACTTTTTCAATACCTTAAACAGGGTGGGTAGTCACGTGGTTTTTGCTGGGATACACTGTTCGGATGTTCGAATACACTGTACGGACATTCAGATCGAATGTAGGTAGATTTCTCTTTGTTTTCTCATCTATACCCAGAAAGTTATACACCATTTTCCAGCCCACATTTCCCCTATCAAATGCTACCAGGATAGCATCTTTAAGCTTCTTACTTTGAGTACTAACTCTGTCACAAAAGTTGTCCATACAGCTTATTTCCAAATTCAGGCCCGATCTTTGCTGCTTAAAAATTTGTGACAGAGTCTGTACTTAAAGTAAGAAGCTTTATAAGGATATCCTGGCATCTTTAGATCGGGAAAAATGGGGGCTGGAAAATGGTGTATAACTTTCTGTGTAAAGATGAAAAAAACACACAGAAATATCTACTTACTTTTGCTTAAAACATCGGTGTGGAAAGAAGTCCGCCATTTTTCCGTACAGTGTATCCTAACAGAAACCACGTGACTACCCACCCTGTTAAAGTAAATTTACAACCATGAATTTTCTAGGACACATTACAAGCTGTTCAGACTATGATATGCATGTACAATAACAATCATCTCGCTGACATTATCAGGATTTGTGAAATAAAGGTTTTAATCTGAGTGATGCGTTTTCAAAGTCCTTAAGTATATTTCACGTCATTGAATCGTGACCTTTGTTTCTGTGTTTACAGGTAACCAGAAGTACCATGTGAATGGCTACATTCATGGTAGCCTTCAAGACTTCCCTGCTTGTGTATTATATCTCATTTCATTGAATCTTGACCTTTGCTGTTGTGTTTACATGTAACCAGAAGTACCATGTGAATGGCTCCATTTATGGCAATCTCCCTGACTTCCCTATTAGTGTAGGAGAAAAAGTAGTCTTATATTTCATAATATTGAATCTTGGTATCCACACAATGCATATTAATAAAAAAAAGTTTCTTATTTATCAATCAAAACGTATGTTGTAGGTACTCAAAAGAACCTGCTTAAGGAGACGGTTCTTCTGAGCACCCAAAACAAATGTTTAGCTTGACACAAAAGAAAATATTCACTATTTTACGTTCATTTGTTTTATCTTGACATTATATCGTTATATTTACAGGTAACAAGAAGTACCATGTGAATGGATACATTTATGGCAATCTCCCTGACTTCCCTGCTTGTGTAGGAGAAAAAATAGTCTTATATTTCATGTCATTGAATTTTGGTATACACACAATGCATATAAATAGATAATTTTCTTATATCTCAGCCAAAACATATGTTGTGGGTACTCAAAAGAACCGTCTCAAGGAGACGGTTCTTCTGAGCACCCAAAACAAATGTTTAGCTTGACAGATAAGAAAATATTCACTATTTTGCGTTCATTTGTTTTTATCTTGACATTATATCGTTATATTTACAGGTAACAAGAAGTACCATGTGAATGGCTACATTTATGGCAACCTCCCTGACTTCCCTGCTTGTGTAGGAGAAAAAATAGTCTTATATTTCATGTCATTGAATCTTGGTATACACACAATACATATTAATGGTCAAACGATGGTGTCTGAGAGACGAAGGTAAAAGCTTTAAATGTCTACTTTTTTTTGACGTAAAGAACACACATTATTTAAGAAATTAAAGAAAAATGAGTCGTTTCATGAGATTATGATTGATTATCACATAGGTTTAGATAAACAAAATTTTTTAACGTACAATTGTGAATATTTTCTTACCCATTATTTTTAACATATGTTTTGTGTGCTCAAAAGAACTGTCTCATTGAGACGGTTCTTTTGAGTACCCACAACATATGTTTCGGTTGAGAAATAAGAAAAATAACTTTTTGATACGCAATCTTAACTAAAGGACTGATTATCACATACAAACAGAGAATGCTCATACGAGCATGCGCAATCGCGCAGTCTCACCAGAGCCAGGCTTTATTGTCTGCACATACAACAAAGAGGCATCACCAAATGATCAGAAAAGCTGCCCATATATGTACAAAGAAAGCATAAACTTCTAAAATATTATGAACTGGCTCTGTTCATCTAACCAGAAACTTGACTATAAAGTTTACAATCGTTATTTTAAATATATCAGTAAGCTATTCATCTAAAGTATTTAGCTTATAGGGGATCTTACATGAGTGCTCATGTTTAATTGAATTTATTAAACGAATTGAGAAAAAGAGATAACATGCGAGGCTTGCCTCGAATTTTATCTCTTTTTCACAACGAGTTTAATAAATTTAATAATACAAGAGCACGAATGTTAGATTCTATTATCATATGACATTAAGAGAACTTTAAAATCTCATTTCTGTCGTGAAAACGTTTCTTTCCCCCCTCTCTTTGATCGTCCGAAAATAAATATTGTCTTTTCGAACATTCTAAAGGTTAGATCCTGCATTGCCAACCAGATTTAGAATTCAAAATACCGGGCAGCGTAGCGCAGTCGGTAACGTGTCTGGCTACAGATGCGTGTCAGAGGTCGCGAATTTGATCCCGGCCCGGTACCATACTTTCGTGGAGAGGTTGATCATGAAATAATTTCTACGGTCATTCTCCTCCCTTCCGCTGATTTATTCAAGAGGGGTTGTTGTCAGTTACAAGCGAAAGTAGGTGCACAAATTACTGGTTAACCGCTTGCTCAAGCCTGCCCAGGAAAAGGTGTGGTTAAGTGAACTGACCGTCCCGCAATGACCATAGCTGTTGACATGGGACGTAAAGCAACAAAAACAAACAAAACAATTCAAAAACTATTCTTTAGAGAAAAAGAAACAAAACACAGGTTTTGTTTGGAATGCCGCTTCTGCTTCAGATTTTCGACATTACTTTAATTTACTTATGATAAGTACAAAAACAAAATCCACATATACAAAAAATCTTCCCAATTCTTCTTGTTCGTCTTACCACAAAGTCTGTCAATAATACCAGCCTGAAAAACTTAGAAATCATGTTCAAAAACGCTGTTTTACATATCTCAACACTTCACAGAAGTATATCCCAATACGCCCTTGTATCTTTTTTAAGCTCATGCATGTGCTGTATTTTCCTTAATCTGCGAGCGGGCTACCCAACCCTTACTCCCTGTGGGAGGTAGGATTTTTCCATGCTCTGACCAGCAGGACGTTCACACAGAGGCATGTTCACAAGCTAGAATTGTAAACCTACAGAAAAGCTCCCTGAAAGCTCCCTAACTCTTCTGTACGTTCAAAAAAGCTTTTTATATAGAACCTTAACTCTATGTTCCCATCCCATGAGTGTTTACTCACTCTTTAAATTAAGTTTACCCTGTTCTGCAAAAAATAGAATTTATTCCACTTAGGTAAACTTCAGTGCTCTTAACAAAATTGTGTATAACTAAATTTCTCTTATTGCAAAGCACCTACACCCAATTTTTCACATGTTGAAACGTTTAAGGCCCTATAATACCGGATATACAAGTTCATTTAAGATATAAATTTTCCACTACTCTAAATATAAAAAAAGGTTTTAAGTTAATAATTGTCTGCAAAATTATTCTCGAAAACAACTTAGCCAGAACATTTCATGAAAATCTCACAGTCTACGATTATTCGAACTTTATACTATGCTTAAAAGTCTGAAATGGAGACATGAACTACATACTGAAGGTACAAACTGAGACCGATATACTTATAATATGCTGGTGGACTGAAACATTTGACAAGCAAATGGACTACATATACAGATTTACCAAATGCTTTGAAACGTGACTTTATTTACAATATTGATATGTTGTTCTCTAAAAAAAGGTTTCAGTCATTTATTTACATTTACTATAAAAGGCTTTGTCATACACAGGTGTTCCAGCCCAAATGGCTCATTTTACACATTCTGCATCAATCTTTAGAAATAGAAAGACCCAAAGGTCATTGGTCAGAGGTCGAGGTACATCTATACCTTCTACATCCTTTTGTTACCTGTTGGAGCAGTCTCATCTTTCCGACCAAGGAAGCAACCAGAACACTACCATCAATATACACATTATTAATTACCAGCCTGAAAAACTTGGAAATACTTTCAAGACCACTGTTATGACAAATTACAGTCAAAACTGAATTATAAATTAACATCAGGTTTTAAACTTACATTATAAATACGTTACTCTTGAAAGCAACTTTACTCAAAAATCAATCCCATGAATCAAAACCTGTCTAACAACCATCTCACAAAATGTAAAAATATTCAAGCTCCATATTAAGTTAAAAATTCCAGAGACATAGTCATGATCCATAAACTGAAACTGAATATGAAAATTTAGAATTAAACAAGGAGATTCCTACAGTGTGTCATTATATGTTTTGGTACTTAATTTAAGTATCCACTTGATTTCATACAGTCATTGAAAAGTATAGCGGTTTTGGGATTTATCTTACATTGAAAGATTTGACGAACAAAAAGAAATACTGTTACTTTTGTGAAGCAGAAACGTCGACTGAGTTAAAAAAAAATACCTGAAATTCCTTATATAGAATCTGCTTAAAGCTCACTGAGAAAAAGCGTGACTTAATACTATATTAAGACACTTACTCACATAATTCATGCTTAAAACATAACACTTCATGAAAAGTGCTTTAGCGTTAATAAATAACATTCGCAAGAAAGACCGACCGAAAAGAAATGAATATAATTTTGTCATTATGTACGCAACGTTGTTATGGACGTCATAACGTTTCCTGAATATCTGTAAACCACTAGTGTTTTATCGATTTTTATTACATGACGTTATATCATTCTTAGACTTGACGTCATATGATAAATTATATTATATCACTGGAGTTGTTTGTATTTTTCAGAACAGACACAATAAAGGCTGTGGCAGCGTCAGTATATTCTGGGTATATGAAACCAATGAACCCAGGAAGATGGCTCCTCTACTGCAGGAATCAGTTCCATTATGCTGGTATGTAACATTTGAGTTAATCATTCTTTGATCGTTCTGGTATTACAACCAGGCAACCACCAATTTAGCATTTTATTCCATTGAAACATCTAACAATTAGCTGTCAATAATATAAAATTGGCTATCTAATATTGTCATCAAAGTGCACGCTAAACTACACAAAATATTGTTCATTTCTACAAGCTCATTATACTGACACATAACCAAAATAGTTGAGAAGTTTGCGAGAAAAAAAGCTTATGGTGAAAAACACACATTTATTGACTTGACATATGTTGTATGTACACATTGGAATTGCCTCTATGAGGCAACTCAAATGTGTACCAACAACACATGTTACTGAAATTAAGGAAACCTGTTTTGAAATATACATTTATAAAAAATCATGTCCATTAGCTTTGCCCTTAAAACATCTCAATCCGCCAATCATGTATACATTTACATGGCAGCTATATCACCAAACTTGATTTCATAATCTATGTTTTTGCTGAGCTGGTACTTGCGTGGTTGTAAATCATAGTTTGAGTCAGAACACGAATTTATGTTACCTGTCGCATATGTGCAAAAGCCACCTTTAAACGTCAATGCTTACCTATACTGTCCAGAGGGGCTAAATATCTAAATTTTGGTCTGAGTCTTTATCTAGACCCATTCTTGGGCTATCGAGAGTTTGTGCAAGCTCGACTAAACCTTCGTTGCTTGAAAATGCAATAAGTACCATTCTAACACACCTTGTCTATAAAGGAAATGCGTGCTAGACGACGTCATTTGTAGCTGGAAAGTGACGTCATTCAGTGTGTTAGACGGTGTAACGTCGTTTTTTATGCTTGAAAGACGTTGCAAATATACGTAAACGAATGCGACGTAGTCTAAGTATTAGCGAGAGTTCTTCAGTGCAATGGCGGAGAGTTGGAAGAAGCTGAAGACTTCAAATGTATTTTCGTCGTTTATTGTGTGTTAGAATCGAAATAGATCAGCTCCAGTGTGTAAATTGTTGAGTAATAATTCACTGTTTGTCGGTCAATTGTACGAAGATGTATCACTCGTGCTACGCGCTGGTGAATTGTTCTTCTTTACAACTGACTCCAAACAGTGAATTATTACTCAACAATTCACTGCTAGAGCTGATCTATTTCATAAACATATCTAGTACAGTGGCTCTTGTAAACAACCACCCCAATGTATTTCCTGTAACTTTTTTATTTTGCTGGTATTAAATCATGGTGCTAAGAATGGCTAAAAGCGTCTTTCCTTTGGCTTGTATTACCCTTATCATATTGTCATCTACATCATCATAGTTTGATTTCAGTATTACATGTGCTCCACACAAATTGTCACTATGATGTATTCGTTTGCTAGCATCCAATTTTCAGACGATAATCAATATGTAGACGTTCATCAGCATTTATTTTCCAGATTCTAGTTTAAAACAAATTACGTGTATGAAATGAAAACATTTTCCTTCCTTTTTTTAATAGGTCACATTTATATCGAGTGTTCTATCGAGTGTTCTATTGTAATGATTCAAAGTATTACACCAGCTAATACTCATTTTTAAATGTGTATAGACTACATTCTTTCCTTATTAAAATAGTATGTGATTTCACTTTTATAAAAATCCATCAATTGGCCACCTTTTCTGATTTTAATTTTCTGTAAGGCTTAGTTATAGACTTATTTGACAAAGTAATATTAAATTCAAGGCGTGTAACTGTGTTTTGAAGGATATCAAAGCACACACACACACACACACACACACACACACACACACACACACACACACACGCGATAACATTCTGAATTTTTATACGTATTCACCCACACAAATGTTTAGTTATCAATTTTGTAAACGTATGTGCTTACTAATTTCATTTATTCGCAGATGGAATGCAAGCGTTTCTGAATGTGCAACAATGCAAGAAACAGCCGAGTTGGGGTCCAAAGATGAATGGTCCAGTTGCAACCAGGAGATACTATATTGCTATTGAAGAAGTCCTATGGAACTACATGCCCACCAGGAAAAACATAATTCCGTAAGTATAGTATTTCTATCTATAGATCATAACTATGTATTAAAGCTGCATAGTCTGTTACTTTTGATTTAATTTTAGAAATAATGTTCCTATTTTTCAAAAACACAGTAAAAGAAATAAAATTCAGGTATACATTTTACCAATTTCGTATTATCAGATCAAAACAGCAGCATTTATGTTAAAAATTAACTGTGTATAATCATTGAAGAAAAAAAACACCTGTTTTATAAGATAATTCACTTTTACATGCAGTTTTCGGCTATTGTGAACAGATTTATTGTGAAAACATAGCTAAATTCTACTTTTACAAATGATTTAAAAGAAAAGATTTTTTTTCGAAAGATGTTCATAGTTGCAGACTTAGTCTCTTTAATGTATAGTTGGATAACTTCAAACATGAAAATGGCAAACAGAATACTTACATATGAATCATTACATGACAATAACAACAAATTAACTGAGCCAACAGTAAGTCTCAGATCAGCCCTGGCATTCATTCAGTCTGAACAACATCTTCACAGATCACAAGAAGAAACAATTGATAATAATCTATCTATTGAGTGCAATCAGACGGCTAAAGCTTCCGCTGGTAAAGTTTTGTAAACAGTGATGTTTATGATCAAATCAGGATTTTGAGAACCTGTAGCATATACATTTAAGAAATAGATCAGCTCTAGCAGTGAATTGTTAAGTAATAATTCACTGTTTGGAGGTAAGTTGTTAAGAAGATCAAATCATGAGCGTGTAGCGTGAATGACTTAGCTTCTTACAACTGACAGACAAACAGTGAATTATTACTCAGCAATTCACGTACAAGAGCTGAACTATTTCTATTCTAACACACATTCTAACACACCTCGCCTATATAGACAATGCTAAAAAATGTGATATATTAAATAATAATTCACAGTTTTGAAAACGCGAGGAAAGTGTGTGCTAGCTGACGTCATTTGTTACTGATAAATGACGTCATTCATGGCGTTAGATGGTGTAACATCGTTTCTATGCTTGAAAGACGTTACAAATACAGTAAACAAATGCGACATAGTCTATGTACGAGGGTCAGTCAAAAATAACTGAGCCCTACCGCATAACATTTCAATTAAGTAAAATGGACATATATTTAAATGCTATTTCATTGTAGTTATATGTCATCTATTTAATCACCTATTTTTTCTATTGGTAGGCTTTTTTGTAATGTTTGCTAGGCAACAGAATATGACCTGTCAAAGGGATGCGTTCACGCTGTGATACATCTAAATCTAAGCGTTGCTATGGAAACAGTAGTGTAAAAGCAAGGCTTTATTCACTGTCGTCTGATATCTTAAACATGTACCCTAAAGTATAGCTGCTGTGGTAGTTTGATTTCAGAATTTATCAATTTTTAACATGCCCGAAGTCCTATAATTTACCCCACCCACATTCGTATTTACACAAGTTTAATAGAAAACATAAATTATTAGCTTAATAATGCTTCAACAGTTCTGCATACACAAACCAGCCCTTAGAAGTATTAAGTTCCTTGATATAAATGCACAATTTTGTTTCCATGGCAACACAATTCACATGTATTTGTAAAGTTGTGGAATTTTGACGTTTTTTGTTGCTAGGCAACGCATACAATAAATGTTCACCTAAATATAACCGAACTAAGTGTAATGAAAAGACAATATGATATATGTTATTTAGATAAATGTTAAATATGTCTTTCACAAAAACTATTAAGCACACACGCTTATTAAAGACATACTGTATATTCCTGGTGGTAGATCGTGAACGCATCGATCTGACTGAGGATCTTCAGTTGCCTAGCAACCATAATAGAAGCTTCACTAGGGTGCTTCTTTGGGGTTAAAGCATCTATGACATGTTATACTTATAGAACATATTCACATTTGTTGTCTACAATACCAAACTAAAATGTTATGAGGTAGGGCTCAGTTATTATTGACTAACCCTCGTATTAGCGGGATTTCTTCAGTTCAATGGCGGAAAGTTGGAAGAAGCTGAATACTTCAAATGTGTTTTCGTCGTTTATTGTGTGTTAGAATCGAAAAAGATCAGCTCCAGTCAGTGAGTTGTTGAGTAATAATTCACTGCTTGTCGTTCAGGTGTACGAAGATAAATCACTCGTGCTACGCGCTGGTGATTTGTTCTTCTTTAGAACTGACTCCAAACAGTGAATTATTACTCAACAATTCATTGCTAGAGCTGATCTATTTCTTAAATAAATGACGAAAACACATTTGAAGTCTTCAGCTTCTTCCAGTTTTACGCCATTGCACTGAAGAACTCCCGCCAATACTACGTCGCATACGTTTACATGTATTTGTAACGTCTTTCAAGCGTAAAAACGGCGTTACACCGTCTAACGCCATGAATGACGTCATTTTCCAGTCACAAATGACGTCAGCTAGCACGCACTTTCCTCGCGCCTTCAAAACTGTGAAATATTGTTTGATAGTTCAGCCTTGCATAAAAAAAATTAATTTATTTTTACTTCAGGTCAGAGGGCACTTTTATGAATAGAGGAAACAACAGAATTGGATCAACCTACAAAAAGGCGGTCTATAGGGAGTACACTGACAAAACATTTAAGATGCATAAACAAAGACCAGAGCATTATGGGTTGTCTGGTCCACCAATCAAAGCTCAAGTTGGAGAACACGTGGAGGTGGTTGTGTATAACAGAGCCTTTCGTCCATACTCATTCTTGGCTAATGGTGTTTCCATTACTAAAAAGAATGAAGGGGCTGTCTACAAAAATGATTACCATGGTAAGTTACAACCGCGCAACTAGCAGGTTAGCAAAGAGGTAGTTCATGAACTCGAATTTGGAGATAAAGCTGTCATGCAAATATAAACAATTTGCAGTAGAGTGACAGGAATTTTGTGACAGGAATTTTAATACTGATTGGCAGTTTGGGATATTTAAAAGAGGTAAAGACAATGGACATGATACTCGGAAAATAAATTTCTTCCTTATTTTCAGTTACATATAATGCAGGTACACATTGGAATTGCCTCTATGAGGCAATTTCTATGTGTACCTCCAATGTGTACCTACACCATATGCCTTTTCAATAACTGAGTTTTTCACCATAAGCTTTTTTTAAAACAAATTCTCAACCACTTTCATTTATTAAAAGTAATGAGCATGTAGAAATGAGCATCTTTTCATGTAGTTTGTCATGCATCTGGATGACAACAATAGACTGTCTATTTTATGCTTCTGGCAGCTTATCTTGAGATGTTTCATGGGAGTATTTTGCTAGATTGCTAGTTTTATGGTTGTAAAAGGCTATAATCAAGTTTGTTCTGCATGTACTTTGCAAACATGTTTAAGTGATGATTCATTTAAATTAGCTCATAACAAAGCCAACAGAATGAACTGAAAGCCTAGAGAAGATTTAGTTCAGTATAGGCACCTTCATTTGATCAGTCTAATCATAGTCTTCAATGACGCAAAATGTGATCATGAGGGATGGATATTTTTATGTAGCATTTCACACATAAAAATATCCATTTTGTATACATGATACAGCTTTGACACATTGACTTAAATTTTTAATTGGTGTGTCGGTGCCTTATGTTTGTCTAAGGCTTGACCCACCATGGCTCAACTGGAGGTTTTCTTTAGCACTGATAGCCTGTGCGTTGAGAGCCATTTTCTTTGCTTCGTCACAGTTTGTTGATTGATTTGGTTGTTTCCATGTGATGATGCATTGCATAAGGTAAAAAGCCTCCATGCGAGCTAAACGAATTTTTGTGTTTTATAACAGCAGTATCTAGGGTGAATATTTAGCCAGTAAAATTAGTTAAAGCCCCTCCCCCCTGTGGCTTCGGCTCCTGTCCGTTCTAAGGCGGTGGTACTGTTGTTGTTTATTGGCTCCTTGTTGTTGCTCCCATTTAGTGTAGGGGTTTAGTGTTATGTCTTTTTTGTTTTGCGGTGTTTTGTGTCATTTCTGGTTTTGCAATCATCTCGCTGGGGAAAAGAGAGCTGATTGCTTTACGTTGTTATGTTCTGAATGTCATGTCGTTGTTTTTATCGTTCTTTGGCTCTTCCTCGCGGTGCAACAGATTGGCCTGTGTTGTGTGATTATGGCAATTCCTGGTTATACTCACTTACTTTCAGTGTCTTTTATTTTGATTTTAAATAATTCGCCAGAAACTCTTGAATATGCTGAAATGTGACATCATGTGTTCAAACAATGACGTCATTTGATGATCATATATATGTCCTCCAATACAGCCATATTACTAACCAAGTATGACTGTGCTAACATGTGCGGATCCAAAAACTTTGTCAGAGGGGGTCAACATTTAACGTGTTTTTTTCGTGTGTTTTTTTTTTGTTTGTTTTTTTTAGTTGATGAGGGATGGGAGGATCCAAATACCACTATAGCGGGTCATCATTAGCCCGTCAGCGAAACGCCATTTAAATGGCGTTTCGCTGGCGTGCTGATGATGGCCCAACATTGAATGCTGTCACGGTAGCATCGTAATTTTTCAGGGGTTCTGGACCAGAGTTGCTAAGAAACCCTATATTTTTGTGATTTTTCAGGGTGAGTGTCGAGACCCCTGGTTCCCCTCTGGATCCGCACATGGCTAAGATATAAAAAATGAGATGATAATAATTAATTCCCCTTATAAAAACTCGGATGTTCTTTATACTCATGTGTAAGAATTTATAGTTTGTGCTACTTATCTTTCTTATCATTACAGACATTGTCCCAACAGGTGCAGTTGTGCAGCCTGGTACTGTTGAAGTGTACCGTTTTGACGTCACACCTGATGTAGGACCTACAAAATATGACACAAATTGTCTTACAAACATATACCATTCTGCTGTGGACTTATCCAAAGACATCTATTCTGGGCTCTTTGGTCCACTAGTTATTTGCAAACATGGATCATTAACACATGACGGGAAACAGGTCTGTATTTACTATTTTGCTCTTATAGCACCACTTATAAGCTTTTGAAGATAGCATTTTTAATGGTTGGGCTTTATAAAGTTACCAGATAATTATTGGTATTTATTGTGAACATTCTGCCTACAAACGTTGCAAGGTACTGGTTGATGCTTACAACGGCAGAAAATGCACAAACTAAAGAACCTGTGCACTTTGGCTTAGGTTTCATATTTTACAGATTTTCAGCGTAACAGCCAAGTAAAACTATCCAATGCGTTTTAGGAAGTTTTTCTTTCTAAAATGTCTGTTCATTTCTGAAAGTAGTGGAACATGCATCTGAATATTGACCGCACACTTCGTAAAAATGTCAAAAATACCTACGACTGATACCAGGGATATGATATTGTTGAACAATCGCAATTTTGGTTGGAATGGTAGCTCAAGATTTGAGTCTTTACAGGATTATTTTGCAGCATTACCCTAAATGACAGGTTCCCATACTGGTACCAAGTCTTAATTACTTTACCTCCTTATAATTCACAGATTTACTTGCTATTATGTGAGGCGTGATAGATTTAGTTTGTAGGGTAAAGTCGGGTATGTTCGGACAGACAGCTAAATTCGGACAGTGATCTTGTTTGTTTCATACTTCAATTATTGGAATAAAAAAATAACTAAGCAAACAGTGAAAATCCTGATGAGACGGCTATTAAGAACCGTCTCATCTGGGTTTCCACTGTTTGCTAATGTGTGTCCGAGCTTACCTGATGTCCGAATTTACCCTACTTTACCCTATATCAAATCTAATTTATAAGCAGGAAATCTAGCCTCAATGTAGAACAACGTATGTACATTAACGCTTTATATGCCATTGCTGATCGTCTGCTGATGACATTTTCAGACAAATTGGACCCATTCAGACCTAACAAAATGTCAGGTCTGATAACATACAAACTATTTGACACTCTGATGGAAGTCCTGATTGTTTTAGAAGAAAAAAAACAGCAAGCAAAACAGCATGTAAAATTACCCAGCAATGTGGAGTTAAAAGAGGCCTTTAATTTTAATCATATTATTATTCATTTTCATTTGCAGAAAGGTGTAGACCGAGAACTGTATGTAAACTGGCTGGTTATTGATGAGAATCTGTCCTGGTATATTGATCAGAATATTAACCTGTTTACTCAAGCGCCATTCACAGTTGACAAGAAGGACAGGGCTTTCAAATTATCCAACCAAATAAGAGGTATACTTTTTCCCCAGCCTAATGTAACATTGAGAATTTGTGTTTCTATCGACCTCTCTTAAGACAGAATTTGTGCATATACCGCCGTGTGATTCTTCTTCTTCAGGCATTACATACTAATACTATAATAATGAATCTTATACTTTCCAATTAACCCATATAAGACTACCGTCCTTTTTATTTTTTATAGGACATAGGCAAACAGGGCAGACCTAGATCAGACACTGCATAACACGGCGTCTGATCAGGGTCTCCATTGTTTACGTACAGAATGCTCTATGAAGATTTGAATAAAAATGAGAAACAGCATCCCATAACTCTCAAAATGGAAATAGACTTGTCCAATTGATAAAGCTGGGAACTTCTATTTGACATAAATTGGGTAAGATAAATGCAGAAACAAATATAAAAACCGAGAAGCTTATAATCATTGAATTACTATTTTAAAGGCACTACAATCAGTTGTTTGCACAGAAAATTTAAAGGACCTCGGACAACCTTAATGAAGGATGGCCAGAAAAAAAGTTTCAAAGAAAAGGATAGTTTTTTCATCAAAAAGATAGTAGGTTCAACTCTCGAATTATCCACAAAAAAGTTTTCTCATTGGACAAGTTCCTATTAAAAAAATATTGGTTGAAAACCTTGTTTTTGCTATTCAACATATAGAAAATAGAAAAGGGTTTACTGGAGTGTCCCCCCCCCCGCGACACAACTAATCCTTTTGCATACTGTTGTAGTTTAACATTTCATACATCATATAAAAAGGGCATGATTGGTCACGGGGGGGGGAACAATGTCAAAATGCTCAAAAACTATTTATTATAAAACCTTATAAGGAACTTATTTTGCACAAACCTGTAGGTAAATATCAATTTACAATGGCATGTATCAGGGCTTTAGTTATGATTGCGTACCAAGTAATTAATTAGGTGACCCAAAATAAAATCATACGGTTTGTTCTTAACATGGATTCAAGGGCACATGTAGGCTCTGAAGTTTTCAAGTCTCTTGGCTGGTTACCTGTTTCAAAAAGAGTTGACGAGATTATTTTGAACCATGTTTTTAAGGTCAAGTAGGGTCAATCTCCAGATTATATGGTCGAGCACTTAATTCCGGCAAGTTCCATAAACTCATGTGGAACTAGATTTAGGGAATCTTGTTGTTTTCTTTTCCAACAGTAAAATGTTTTGGAAAGAAATCCTTTGGATATAATGGTTGTGTTTCATGGAACGAACTTCCTGTTGATATTAGGAACTTACACAGGTATCCTAATTTTAAAGTAGCTGTTAAAAGTTCCTTTTAAGCAAGATTAATTGGTAATGTATGTTCTTACAGTTTCTTGATAAATTTTTACAGATCTTTACGGTTTTAAGGTATTTACGTCCATTCTTAGTTATTGTTTTAATTCTTGATACTTATTTACTTAGTGTTCAACTAGTGGTGTCTCACAATGACTTGCATCAGGTACAAAAGGACTAAAATGGAAATAAGAGAAATCATTTTCTCTTTTTTGCGTTATCCTTGGTATTGATTAGCAAGCATTAGAAAATTGCAATTTGTGTATTTCAAATGTATATTTTATGGGTATGTTTAACATCACTTTGTGCTGTTTTATTTAATTTGCTCATCTGTGATACTGAAATAAATCAATCAATCAATTGTCTTATTTCTCAACCAAACACATGTTGTGGGTACTCAAAAGAAACGTCGCAATGAGACGGTTCTTTTAAGCACCATATTATAGGTTAAATCTGGTGAGTAAGAAAATACTTATAATTTTAAGCTCAAAAAGTGTGTTTATCTAGACTCTGATGTATACAGTATGCAGGTATGATACACCTGAGTGAATATGTCACACTGGCTGAACTTGAAGCACAACAGGTGATTGTCAAAAGTTATGGACATCATACTTATAAAGACGAGTGATGAAATCTTCTCAACCTGAATTTTATGCAAACGCAACACTTTCGTCTCAAGTTTTATGCCCCAAACATTATATTTCCATGTATTTTGGTGAATACCCGACGAAACTTTGACTTTCTGTGAAATAAAATTTGGTCACAAAAATACCCCCACCCCCTAAACCCTAATGTCCTGGCATAATTATGCAATATTTTCAAAATATCTTTATTTTCCTAGGTACACCAAATGTAAGGGTTTGATTTAAGCACAAAAATATAGTCATCAAATATACATTATGCTAGCCTATAAGGCTTTCAGTAAATCAGTGAAGTGGCCAATGCGGCCATTTACAAAGGAGCAAGGAGAAAACTATAAGTAGGTCATAGATCATATATTGCAGTTATAAACTGCGCTCGTGCCCACTTAATTTCTTTATAATTGTAATATATAATATATAACCTATACTTGTAATTGTAATATATGATCTAAGGTGGGGCGTTCAATATGTAATGAAAACAGCCCAGTATATCCAAAAGTTTTATATTTACATACTTCATAATTACTTTTATTAAAAGGTCTGTTTCTTGGCTAAATAAATGTAAAATTGCAGTTGTCGAGTTCCTTATCTAATTTACTCAAGCCACTTTCAAGATAGGGCGCTGAAGTACACTGCGATATGAAATAAATGTGGTAAATATCCATATATTGGTGATTTATACCTGCAAAAACTTTTGGTATTGCTTTATATTCTATGAAATACTGAGTCTGCCATTTTGGTTAAAATCCTCCCTGATGCTACATTTTCTGGCATTCCAATGACAGCGTCGTTTTTGCGTGAGCGAATAAATAGCAAAAATTTATACGAAAATCATTTGTCACGTTTTTTTCTGGTCGCTTTGATGTTCATTTGCGTGTAATACAGCCGATTTTGAAATTTCCATATTTAATCTCACCCATAAAGTACCCCCAAATACGTCATTTGAAATAAGAAAATCACTTAAAAGAATGCCATCTCTGCCTTACACTGAAAATGATCAGACAAAGTACCGCGTTTCATCGATGTTTGCATTCGAATGCATTATTTGGACAGTGTTACACGTATTTACATGTACATACTCTGGCTGGCTAATTTCAGACAATAAAAGGTAGCGAAAATGGTATACCACTCAGATGAGATACCCATATATATTGGTTACAGTTTAACTGGTCTACTGCCAATGCACTGTGTGTATTGAAACTTTGATACAATCAAAATTGTCCTCTCCTGGTACAAAGCCAAATTTCCGATTTTTCAGAGCCGTGCATATTTTAGTGTTATGTCCATTGCTTTAAACGACGTCAACGTAAGAGGGGGTAACGTAATAAAACAGTTTGCACAAGAAATCGGTACCAGTCAAAAGTTTGTATCGTTATAGCAGATAAAGGGGAATGAGTCAGATAACTATGGATATGTAATTCATGCATGTTAAATGTTTGTTTTAGAAAATACAACATGCCTTTCTACCTTTGTTAAAATGAGTCTTGAGCCGTTAAACCGGTTTAAGCCCTCCAATAAAATATTTTACTGACCGTTCCAAGGCGGTACTTCTTTTGTGGATCTTTTATGTTTTTGTTGTGTCTTGTGTTTGCTATGTTTTGTGCACGTATGTTTATATGTGCTTTGTGGTCACCTGCTGGGAAAGGGCTGACCTCTTGGCTCTCGTTTGTGGTGTCTTCTGTGAGTTTGTCACTTTCCCATTGGTATCCTGGGTCAGGTGTGGTACTTGATTGTATCGATTCCTGATCTTTGCACCATTACTAACTTTTACAATTCAGAGGAAAATATATGCAGTGCATATTAGTGTGCTTTTTAAAAAGTCTGTAACTTATTAGATATGGAAGGATAAAATAATGTTTCTTGCACCATTATAACGGCGATGCTTTGATCTCTCGTTTGGCATATGGCATAAAATCTCAACGTGTTTGTGAATGGAGTTATGAATGGGTTTTCATTACATATTGAGCCCCCTCGTATGACCGCATTGACCACTTGCCAGATTTGTTTCATGATTTACTTAATATATATTACAAATATTGACAAAATATGTGTTAAAGTTGGCCAAAAATTCAAATTTCTGTGAAAACTGATTGGTTGTGAAGCACGGGAAGGGGCGGAGTACACTATAAATATCCATATAAAATTTGACACCATTTATATAATCATTCATTAAAACATTGATGGGTATAAAATAAGTTTATTGCTATCAAAAAATTTGTTCATAACTTGTTATTTTTTGTTTAGCTATAAATGGGCGTTCATATGGAACACTGGAGGGGCTACGAATGTGCATCGGGGATAAAGTTGCTTGGCACATGTACGCCCTGGGAGAGAGATTTGACCATCACCATTTTGCTTTCGACAGTAACAATTTTTACAGCGATGGTAGGATGATAGACACTGCCTCTGTCTTCCCTGGAACTGGCAAAACTGTGCTCATGGTTCCCGACCAAGCAGGTAACTTTACATTGTCATGTTATAGCCAATCGAAAACGATCTATAATATCTAACAGATGCTATTTTCTAACATAATTACATCTCTAACTTCAATTGTACATGTGCAGCCTCTACTAGTACACAAATCTAGCTAGCAGACAATTCTAATAAAATATCAAGCCTGCATGATACCCCCCCCCCCATCACAATCAACAACAAAAAATGCCACAAACGTATATCTGCTTCTGAAGCATGGTATTGGTATCTACTTACTGGAACAGGGACAGATGTAATCATGAGGGTCTGGATGGGGGGTCTGGTATTCACTATTAATTAAAAAATAGCCTATTATTCATCTAATTTAAATTTTGGGTTATTCATTAAAATAAGACCCATAGTTCATTAAAATCTGATTATTTACTGTTCATTAATTTTTTCTTCTATTCATTAAAAAATAGGATTATTCATTATTTCTAGGCACTCATTATTCACTATTTATTATTTTTTGACTCATTATTCACTATTCATTATAAAAAAGAGCCATTTTTCACTAATCATTATACCCCATCCAGACCCTCATTCATTGCTCATTTCTAAATTGGTAAGTTCACATTAAGGCATTTCATGGGCATCTATATTGCTTGCTAAAGAATAAAATGGGACTGAAATGTATCTTAATTTGGACTTCTATCATATGACCCCTTAATATCTACATAATACAATCCCAAGTTTATTTTATTAACCCAGATGAAATACCCATCAGAGTGAAGTGGTGAAGTAGATCATACCTTTAGGCTTCTGTACTGAACAGTTCCAAATGACCAGATGATCAAAAAACTAAAATTATACCAACATGCATGGAGGTATGCAGCTTTTTTATTACCTACATATGCAGGAAATCTACAAAAATATGAAACATGTGAAGTATGAAACCTGGGCAGTATGAAATGTGTGCAGTATGCATAGGTTTCATATGTTGTACATTTTCTGCGATTGTTATGCGCAGAACCAGGGGAGGGGACAAGGGGTCGGGACCTCCCATCCCCTGAAATAACAAAAATAGGGTTTCTTAGCAATACTGGTCCGGATTCCCTGAAAAATCACAAAGCCACCAAGCCAGCATTCAATGATGGACTATTATCGGCACGTCAGCGACACGCCATTTAAATGGCATTTCGTTAGCGAGCCGATGATGGCCCGCTTATAGTAGTGGTATTTGGATCCTTGCTCCCCTCATCAAACAAAAAAAATCTAAGTTGGACCCACTCTGATAAAACTTTCTGGATCCACGCATAATTGTGATGGCATTACTAAAATATCACTTGATTTTATCAGTCAGTGTTCTAAGCCAAGTTTCACATCGTTTTTGAAAATACTCGTTAAGAGCTTCTGGGTTGTCACTGCATAATTGCAAAGAAGGGCAAACTATACGCATAAAAATACCAGCTATTAGGCGATTTTGTACATTGTTTTTATTGTAGAAGAAAAAAAAACAATTTTGGTGGGAAATACGGTTTAGTTTCATATTGTTTTTAAGAGTTCATCTTTATCAAGAAAAACTTGGCATAATTTTTGCTTTTCATTGAGAAGCGATGTGTTCATGGTGTATCACTTTAGTATTCCAATATCACTTAAATCAACGCCAGCTGTTTTTTCTCATTGCAGGTCGGTTTAGCCTTAGAAATCAACAACTGGGTTACGAATTTGAAGGAATGTTTGCCTATTATGACGTCATGATTTGTACTGGACATAAGCTGCCCTCTATGATGTTACCACCACGTGTCATTCCGAAGGCCCGTGGTATTGTAAGACGCTATTTCATTGGTATACTTGAAGATAAGTGGGATTATTGTCCGGTGACGATTGACCCTATCAAGGGAGGTAATCTGTTGGATCCAGAATCGTAAGTTGGTAGTTTTGTTTGAATCTTATCATCTTTAGGCCTAAATTAAAAAATTGTTTATTTGTCCTTTAACTACCCATCATTTTAGTCTTGAGTAGGTAGGAAGGGAAATTATTATATTATATTTTGCTTTTTGTAGACAGATTTCAAAGATTTTAGCCTACTTGCATCTAGCCATTTATTTTGAATGCTTGATTATATTGCATTCATTGCCACAATGAAGCTTCTGGTAGATCATGATCGATGAACTTGCGAGTCCATTGAACTATCCAATTTCTTCGATAAAAACAAGAAACTAACTGGCATTGCTGCCACAAACAATATTTTTATACTTCATGAGTATGTTATATAATTTTTGAGTAGTGGGGTAAAGTGTGGGTAGGTAGGTATAGGGCCAACAAACAAAATCTTATTTCAGCCTTATTTGTACAAGAACTCTCATATAAAACTTAGAAATATAAATAAGATCAGAATCGAGCAAAGTTTAAGCTGTAATAGGTGTACAGCCACATGAAATTAACAGTAATATCTGTCTTAAGCGGCCACCCAAAAAGAACACCAAAATTTGGTTTTAAATACCAATTATCGCTTAATGCAGGTCAAAAGCATTGCAGAACGCTCCAAGGGGACCATTCTGCAATACTTTTGACCCTTCATTAAGACTCCATTTTCCATTTAGACCCTTGTTTTGTCTATTTTTAAGTGGCAGCCTAAGACAGGTTTTACTGTAGTACCAACATCTCAAAGCAAAAAACTTCTTTTGTCGGTATTTCAGTTTTTATAAGCAGTTGATATTTCGTGCTCAGTTGAGTTGAGCATGAAAAAGATTTTATAACCTTGGGGTCTGTTTGCTAGCTTTCAGTGGAGTCAGATGTCTAGTCGTAGGTATTGGTTTTTGTTGTGTGGGGTTTGGGGGAGGGGTGGCCGAACATATATATTCTTCCATATTTGTCTGCGTGAGTAGCGAATGCTTTGGCTCAAGAATGTGGATGTGAAGGCATGACTTTGTACTAGCTGATTCGTATTTACTATTTCAATTCATTTCAGACCTGGATACCAATATGTGCGAGATGACGCGAAGTTCGTTGGGAGTGTTTACTTGAAAGCCAGGTACCTGGAATTCACTGATCAATCATTCCTCAACATTAAACCGAGAAATAAAGAAGATGAACATCTTGGCATATTGGGGCCATATATAAGAGGAAACGCTGGGGATGTCATTGAAATATATCTAAAGAATATGGCCTCGTTTCCGTACTCACTGGTTCCCAGAAACGTTATATTCGAGGATGGTAGCTCAATATCGGAGGCAATGCCTGCACTACCTGGAAAAGTAGTTAAATACAGGTATCTGATACCCAAACGATCAGGACCCAAACCACAGGAACCCAACTGTGTAGGAACTATTTATTCATCTCGTGTTACTCCGATGAATGATACATATAGTGGCTTGTTTGGACCGTTCGTCATCTGTAAACCTGGTGTGCTAGACTATCATGGTCGTAGAACAGATAAGATCACTAAAGAATTTGCCGTTGGTTTTGTTATTATTGATGAAAATAAAAGTCTCTATAAAGATTATAACTTTGCAGCCAAAGCTCCTGCTAGATTCAACAGGTCTGAAGAGGAATTTGTAAAGAGTAATACATATCATACAATGAATGGATTAATTTATAACAATCTAAAAGGACTTGTATTTAGTGAAGGCGAAGAAGTCGCATTCTATATATTTGGAATAGGCAGTACGATGGGAATACATACCGCTCACTTCCATGGTCAACTCTATATACGGAGAACCAGCTTAGCTCTGCGTAGAGACGTCCTAGAAGTATATCCGGGTACTTATGAAACTGTTGAGATGCGTGGATATAATCCGGGTACTTGGTTTTTCCATTGCCATGTGGGCACCCATACACGTGCTGGAATGAAGGCGGTTTATACTGTCTTACCAAAGCATAGTAAAAACATAGCTGGTAAGTCATTCTTTAAATATAAAGAGATATAACACTAATTATCAGTTACCTCTTATATAAACTGCATTTTTGAACGTTGCCTGATAAACGTTGTCTATCTCACCGCATGTGCCTTTCTAAGGTCATGATGACGAACTGCACTTTTTGAATGACGTCGCCAATGACACTGAATCAACACAAAAATCAAAAATTACGTCATAATCGCTAGTTTGAAGAGTGAAACAATGGGTAAACTGATAAATAGAATAACAGGTTCGCGTCTTTTGATATCAAGTTTACCAGGCTCAACTTTGAGAAAGCGTGTCAACAAGCCTCGCAATGTCGACAAGCGTTCTCAAAGCCTTGCATGGTAAACTTGATATCAAAAGACACTTACCTAGTAGTCTCTATCTATTAGACCAACATGAGTAGCAAACATATTTTGAACAAACAAATAATATGTGCCTTCCCAGTGGCGAGATGCCCTGTCTTTGTTGCATGTGAATAACAAAGCACAAACCAGCCTGCCTATCCCTGCAGTCATATTTCACAAGCCGAGGGTGCTAAGTCCACTTCGTTCCACACGCATGTACAGAACAAATTGGACTAAGTACCTTTGGATTGTGAAGTTGCCCCGCAGTCTGATCAGTGCCTTTGCTATTCACTTATTGGAAAGTGTTATATCTTTACTTTCCAGTTGATAGTTGTATGTGCACGTTTATCACATGACGACGCGTCTGGAAGTGATATATCGTCATGTATTAAAATCGATAAACCACTAGTGGTTAACATATTTAGTAACATTATGTAATTACATCCCTAACAAATTACGTTCATTATAGCAAAAGCTTGACTTGACTAGACGTTTTAGACCCAAATGACGATTATAAAGTAATTGTAATGTAATTATAAATACAATCTAACATTCGTGCTCCTGTATTATTGAATTTATTAAACTCTTGGCGAAAAAGCAACACAATGCTCAGCAAAGCCCTGCATTTTATCAATTTTCTTCAATGTGTTTAAATAGATTTAATATTTTATCACCATTGCAAGCGACCATATACAATTGTACGCTGAAATTGTTTTGTTTATCTAAACCTGTAAAATTTATAATAAAGCTTGTTTGTTGTAGGTGAAGCAAGACTAAAAGAGAATCATCATATGGTAACAAGATATAAAGGACATGGAATGATGGTTAGCGCTTATTCGATAACATAAACTTTTGCGGCCATAGGCGGATCCAGAGGGGGGACAGGGGGTCCGGACACCCCCCCCTTGGAAAATCACAAAAATATAGGGGGGTTTAGCAATACTGGTCCAGATCCCCTAGAAAATCACAAAGCTACACATGTACCAAGCCAGCATTACATGACGGGCCATCATCAGCCCGCCAGCTAAACGCCATTGAAATGGCGTTTCGCTAGCGGGCCAATAATCATCCCGCTTTTTGTGGTATTTGGATCCTCTCTCCCCCTTATCAACTAAAAAAAAGTTTTTAGAGTTGAGTTGGACCCTCTCTGACACAACTTTCTGGATCCTCGCATGGTGGCACTTGCCATTTTGTAAAAGAACGAGGGACATAGTACAAACCGCCCAGACTAAATCATTTATTGCTCAAAGACTAAGGATGACAGAGAGATAAATTCCATGCATACGAAAGTTTGACAAGTTTTAAGTGTGCGCTAGAAAATTCATGGCTGTAAAAATAATTAAAGGTGTTGAAGTAACAGGTTTCATAAAGCAGGCGTAGGCGATTTCGAAGGACACAAATTCAACAGCAAACGTTTTGTTTCCTGACTCAACAGATATATGTTCTATTCTTCTTTGATGGTTACACATTCTTTATTGAACGATTTAAAATGTAATGACAGTACATTGATTATGCTCAAATTATTGCCCATTTATAGATTCCGCCATACCCCACCCACTCCGATTGCTTTAGTCTAGCAATAAAGTTCAACATCTTGAGTCTTTCAAAATTTTATTGACATTTTCGTTCGGTTTTGTTTGCAGAAGCAATAGTCATTTACAACTGACAGATTCTGATTAAATTACGTCGTGCATCGCGCTTCTTCTGCATTGTGCAAATGACGTTAACGTAAGGTTTGAAGACGTTCTCAATCACGTGACAAAATATTTCCTGTCATGCTTTACATTCAATCGTAATCGCCATTATGATTGCAAGTGTAAGTAGTCAATGTCAAAATTGTGAGTGTACATAAAGGTAACCTATGGAGAATTTCTCAAAATGAGCTGCAGACTGATGTTTTAATTTGACGTTTATTTTCAAAATATTGACGTTATCAATTACTGTTGAGTGGAAAAAGTTTATAAACTGCATTACTGGTATTGGTATCATACACGCTACAGTGTAAATAAAAAAAATAACCTAAAAGCATCAGCTGGACTTTGCAGAATATCACTGGATGCTGTATGTTACCATGTGACGTCACCAGCAACGTCGTCTTATGATACAGTCAAATTAACGATTAATTCATACAAATTATAAGTTGCACATTTAATGATGCAAGTAGCTTTTCAATCGCATTTACGGTTTGCGAGAAAATTGCAAAATTATGGTGACGCGTTTTCAATGTCCTCTAATATGATAATAAAAGTTACATACTTTGAGTGAAATCATCAGATAAAAACTAAGTTTGATTTATTGTAGGTACTTTCTTTCTTTTTCAGAATACCGGTAAGCCGTTGTCACATTTTCATATCACCTGAGAATCTAGACAAGCATCCTGACCAGCAGTGCTACCTGTCGTTGAATCTATGACGTTCCTAAACCATTCAGTCATAATATAGAAGCGTTTTGTGTAAATGTGGACTTGTCTATTTTGATACTGACTAAGTCATCTGTCTTCTATGTACTGAAAAAACAATAAAGGTCGGAAGGAAATACAAATTTATCCACAAGATTATACCAACAAAAATGAATCACAACAGCACAACGTATCACTTTCAGAGAGGGTCCTTTTTTCTTTATCATCAACGTATTTCACAGAGGGCTGTGCGGACCTCCCTCGAGAAGCAGTTAGACCCGAGGGGTCCGTATCAGTGTGTCTAGGAATTTTATAGCAACTTGTGATTTTCAAGGGAGGTCCGGACCCCTTGTCCCCATCTCTGGATCCATCCCTGCCTCTATAAAATGTGTAGCTTGAAAGATTGTTTGATTCTTAAGCAAGACTAAAAATGTGGATTATCTGACGCTTTATAGTTAAGAATTTGAATAAGAATAACCATTATTGAGAGATTGCAGATTGTGTCATACACCAAGACTTATCTTTACTTGCTGAAAACGCCTTACGTTTTTCAGCTAAATTGAATGTACCCTGACTATGAATACTTTATTTGCCTCTTGTAAACTATGATAAACACTATGATGCAACCTCATTTTTTATTCCTTTAAAACTCTAAGAATACACAATCCCAGACTATTTTTATTACTGTATAATTATGTTATAAAGATGATTAAAGATGCGTTAAATCACAACCTTATTTGGTTCCTCAACATGGGATGTCGAGAGGTATAATCTTACATCGATTTAGCCTCTGCAGCCTCTTATTAGCCTATTGAATAGACCGGGTAAACATTGAGGTTTTTATCGTACATTATGGTCCTGATCCACATCAGAATTAAGGGCGAGGTTGGCGCCGTGAAACTGGTTAAAGCCCTCCAGTAAAATATTTTACTGACCGTTCCAAGGCGGTACTTCTTTTGTGGATTTTATGTTTTGTTCTGTCTTGTATTTGTTATGCCTTTGTGCGCGTCTGTTTATTTGTGCCTTGTGGTCACCTGCAGGAAAAGGGCTGACCTCTTAGCTCTCGTTTGTGGTGTATAACTGTGAGTTTGTCACATTCCCATTGGTATCCTGGGTCAGGTGTAATACTTGATTGTATCGATTCCTGATCTTTGCACCCTGACTTATTATTGTACAACATGTTGAAATATCATAAATAGTTTTTAGAAATATACGCCAATATTAATGTTAGTTTTGAAATATTCAGAGTAATTTAAATCTGAGCCAGGGCACCAAAATAGTAGAACTAACTTAGTACGTGCGTCCAGCGAAGACTAAGATCAGCCTGCACATCCACGGTCTGATCAGAGTCTTCGCTAGGCGCCTAATAGGTTGCCAAGATCCCAATTATTCTTAATACGGACAGAGCCGACTCTGATCAGACTGAATGGATGCCCAAGCTGATCTGAGTCTTCGCTGGGCGGACAAGCTAAGTTGTAAATTTTACTGTGCCCTGGCTCATTTCGACTTTGTTGTACAGTAAAATCTGTGTGAAACAGGCACTCAAAAAAGCCAAAACAAAGATCTAAATGACAAATGGTCGCTTAATGAAGGTCAAAAGTATTGCAGAATGCAATACTGATAACCTACATTAAGCGATAATTGGTCTTGAAAACCAATTTTTGGGTCTCTTTGACATTGGCCGTTTAACACAGGCTTTACTGTATTGTTATAATTGTGCCATATGGCCTACTATATTGTTACTTCATTGATGTCAACACATTAAATAGTATTGATATCGTACTGGACTTTGTTTCTCTTACTGGCAATTGTTAGTGGGAAGATACTGTCTACAATAGCGAGACGAAACGCCTATAATTTACTAGACAAGAGGACCTCGACCTGGTACATTGGGGTTGACGTTTAAAACAAATCTAATGTAAACTCTACTTGCAGCAATATTTTGAGTTACATTTCTTTGAAATTATTTGAATTCAAACCAGTGGTTTAGGAGGATTTTCTATTTTAGGCTCTGGTTGTCATTTTGTTCAGCGGAGAAGAACCGTTTATGCAGTGGTTTCTAGCGATAAGGCGGGCCATTTCCCTAAATGATACGTTCATTTTTATATTGTTGAAATAACGTCTTGAGATGCTGAAATTATTCAACAAAGACATATAGACCAGTCGTCATTGCCCTCTACTAGCCCGAAAATTTAAGACAAAAAGGAGTTTCCTTTTTCCCTTAATTATAGCACTGCTTCGTTTTGAATGCGAATTAATTTTGATTATCAACTGTACTGGCTATTTTTAGTATCATGTATATGGTAAATTTACCGCTAATCCAAGGTAAACAATCGTTGATTGGTTTTGTACAAGTATAAAGTTGATGTGCAATAAGAATAAGCATTTTGCAAAGCGGCTTTTGCTTTGTCAGATATGTTTATATTTTCTTTGGCTTGTACAACCATGTTCCCGTCTAGACCCACGACGCCCTTTACACATGTTGTGTATATATGTAGCGACATTTGTCCAAAGGGCATTTTGGACCTAGGGGGGGGGGGCATCTAAAACAAACTGAAAGGCGAAAAATTCAACATTTCATTGACAAAAGTCACGTTTAAAAGCATATTTCGTACGCATGCGCAGGAAGCAGACCTTAAACTTTTGGAATCGAATTAAAGTAAGTAAGGGTGCAAAGATCAGGAATCGATACAATCGAGTACCAAACCTGACCCAGGATACCAAGGGGAAAGTGACAAACTCATAGTTATTGATAGCTAGTACGGAAAATTCCTGTTAGGCTTCAGACGAGCAGAAATATCCCTCTAAAAATCGACGTCGTTTTACTCAAAGGTGTAACATGACGAAAATAATATTTTCTTAAAGCCTTAGGTTCTGCCAACCTTGTGCAGACGATTGGTGGAAACTCAAGTACACTGCCCAAAAGCTAAATACTTCATGAGTAATATTTTCACTCTTGCACACAAAACACTCTGTTTGTGGCATATTCGTTAATATAATAATGATTATAAACGACCAATAATAATAACATGCAATCATTTTAAGTGGGCAAAGTCACTTGAATGACTTAAAATAGCTGAAGAGAAAAGTAATGAATAGTAAAATTTAGAATTGTATCCTTGTCATTTTTGCAGGACCTACTCTTAATTTAAATTGGTAAAGTACCAGAATTATCCCTCTTAACCTTGAGTTTGTTTTACATTACAAAAAAATGTCGTTTCATGGAGGAAACATGCCTATATTTTGCAATTCCGTCGCTGAAGGGTTTGATACAATGTGCATATGCTTGCTAGAGGCTGGTGTATACTGAACAACACAAATAATGCATTTTTATTTTGATTTTATTAGTGCCTTTTTGTTATTTTGGCAGGCATAAATTATGCCAGCTTGTTTGTTTTCTAAAGTCTGTTGTATTGTAATCGGCCCTGTCCTTCCATCCATCCGTCTCTCAGTCCGTCCATCTGGCAGTCCATACGTACCCACAAATGATCATTTAGTTGGCTAAGATTTATGTGGTTAAACCATAATGTGGCTACTAATTTTAAGTGGCATTATTCTTTCCATGAATTTAAGTGGCTATATTTTTAAGTGGCTGAATTTTTAAGAGATTACATTTTATGTGGCAAATCATATACTTGACCCCAGAGGATTAAACTGTAACAGAACTTTGTTTTTCATTATATCAGGGTTACCCCAATGCAAAAGCTTTTTGAAAGTTTTAATGGGCTATGAATACAAGGCTTTTTCCATTTCAGTAGGTATGTAAGATCAAGTCACATGTGTATGGACATGTTACCATATAAAGCCAAGCCTCATTAAATATGATGGACAGTGTTGGACTTCCATACATGTGGACAATTTGATTTCCAACCATAAGTGCCTTTGTGTCAAAACTTACAGGGGCTACTCCCACCCCTAGTTGATTATATATCCAAAATAATTCTCTTAGGGGTCATCCTCAGAAGATCGATTTGTCATTGAAGTATTGGTAGGCACATATGCATCTGCTCGTGGGAACGGACATCCATCTGATCGTCCATCTGAATTGCTTGCAGCACTAACATCTCCATGTTTGGGCCCATGTTGTTCATATTTGGTACAGTAATTGGATATAGTGTGAAGATGATAACAAAGGTTTCAGATCACCGCTATGACCTTGAAGTCAAAGGTCAAGTTCAATTTTACTTAAGAACTATGTTACGGTTAGAAACACAAACTTCTTTCTCATTTTCCCTCCGAGGGTGTTAATATTTCGCACAATGATTTTGTATGCTGTGTAAATTACAAGAAAGGTTTCAGATCACCAATATGACCTGCGAGTCAAAGGTCAAGGTCAAATATACATGTACTTTAAATTTGTTCTGCGGTTTAGTAACCCCTCTTTCAGTTTTTTGACCAAGTGTATCCATATTTTGCACAATTATTGCCTATGGTTTGTAGATGAAAACAAATGTTTCGGATTGTCAATTTTACCCTGGGCTGAAAGGTCAAGGGCCAGCTACTCATACATATTTTGAAACAATGTTTGCCTGATGTGTGTAGATCACAGTAAAGCGGTTGTATTCCAGGCACGGCCACTGAACCAAAGGTAAAGGTCAACATACATAAAAATGTGTCTAATATGACTTACAATGCCAACACTTTTAGCTGTAAGCGGTTCATATTAGGGACACTGATATACATGTAGTTGACATTTTACCATTTGACTTCACTAAACAGCCTCCATTAAGATTCAAGTCAGAAGTGTTCCTATGCCATGACAAGGATAGATAATATGTTTCACAAATATGAATGGTGTTGTATATGCTTGCATTAATCTCCAAAACGAAAAGTAGAAAGAGTAATAATTACAACAAATATCTAGGAAATTCAAAAATGCTTGAAACGGTCAAGAAACAATAGAAATTTGTTAGAAGGGCAGATGCCAAGGTCACAGTTACTACTTGAATGTAATCTAACACCTGAACTGACAAACACCGATTTATCTGCTATGTTCTAATAAGCAGATGGTATAAGAAAGAAGGCAAAGATCAGAAATCGATACAATCAAATACCACACCTGACCTAGCACACCATATGGGAAAGTACATTTGTAACCAAAACACAAAACATCGCATACAGGAGAGTCAAGGGGTCAGTCCTTTCCCAGCAGGTGACCACAAGGCTGCAAGGAACAGACAAGACAGTGTGACAGACAAACACGAAACACAAATAACAAAAAGGTTCCACAAAAGAAGTATCGCCTTGGAATAGTCAGTAAACATTTTTACTGGAGGGGGTTAAACATTTTTTATGGTACCAGCCTCGCCCTTTTTTCTGATGTGGATCAAGACAAATAGATATTTGGTTTTTCATAAAAGATCCCTATTTTATCGATGTATCATCTAGTAAATACAACTCGAGATATAAAAAGGAGATAGAACAACGATAAGGACTCAAAAGTGTATATAACTGAATAGTGAATACCAGAATTAAAGAAATCAAACTGTTAAACCCTGATGGACCCTATCACAGACACAGCATCAGGCCCTAACTTACTCATCTATAGTCTTTAAGTTGAAACCGACCCGTATATCTTATTGGTTTATCATGTCCTAGTAATTGCAAATCTAGATATAAAAAGGAGATAGAACAAAGATAAGGATTCAAAGTTTATACAACTTAATACCGGAATAAAAGAAATCAAACAGTTTAAGCCCGATGGGCCCGACCACAGACACAGCATTAGGTCATAACCTCACATCTATAGACAAGTCTTTAAGTCGAAACCGACATAGAGTCTGAGGTCCGACCCACGTGTAATTAAAGAGGAAAGCAAAGTTGTCAACCATGAATGGGTTGACCACCAAGCATGCAGTCCCTTGCAATAAACTAATGTTATAATCAATCAAAGTTCTAGTAAAATAAAATATGATAGAGATTAACACCATAAGAATTGTGACAGGTTTGGTGAGGATTGTTTTATCTCTTTCGATGCTAATTTTGAGACAGGCAAGAATGCATGAATTTGTTCACCCCATGGTTGTCTCCCGCATTAACAAAACAAATTTTACCTGCTATGTGTATGGGTGTAACATGTCTAATTAATGTGTATTACCATGCAGTGCATTGTCTCAATCTGACAAACCGTGGTCGCAGTTTTCGGGCCTCCTGAAAGTTTCGGGGCCTCCTGACCATGGATCATTATTAGTGAATGCCATGACTACTTTATCGTGGTGGATACATTTCAAATAAATTTGAAAATTCGCTGATGGACCCAGACCTGTGACTTACAGATTGGACCATATGTACAGTATTTTCAATTGACTTGGTTGTTTCCCAGTGACGATACATTAGATAAGTTAGGAAGCCTTCACGCAAGCTAAACATTTTTGTTTGTGTTTTGAAACTAGTAGGATCTAGGGCGAAGATTTGCCAGAAAATGAACCTCCGCCCACACCCACACCTAACACGCACACATACACACACGGTTGCTTTGGCTGCTGTCCGTTCTTAGGCGGTGGTTCATTTTTGTTGATTCACTGTTTATTGTTACTCCCATTGTTCGTAGTGGGAGGGTTTGTTAGGTCCTTGTTTTGCAATGCAGTACGTACTGTCATTTCTAGTTTTGAAAACATCTCGCCAAGGAAAAGCGGGATGGTTACGTTACTTTATCAGTCATCCCTAATATTAACTGAATTATTTCAACATAACCTAATAAACGTTTCCTATCTCACGGCATGTTACCTTTATCAGGTCATGATGACGTTGCACTTTTTGAATGACGTCGCTAATGACGCTGAATCAACACAAACATCAAAAATTACGTCATAATTGCTAGTTTGAGGAGTGTTCAACAATGGATAAACTGATAAATAGAATACCAGGTTCGCGTCTTTAGATATCAAGTTTACCAGGCTCGGCTTTGAGAACGCATGTTGAATCGCTCGGCAAGCCTCGCGATGTCAACAAGCGTTCTCAAAGCCTTGCCTGGTAAACTTGATATCAAAAGACACTCACCTAGTATTCTCTATTTATTAGTGTTAATTCTGTGGTGTGACTATGTTGTTCTGTGTGCCGTAGGTTTGTCTGTGATTGTAACTTTTTCTGCTCATTCTCACTTGCTTTTAAAACAAAACGAAAATTCAATTTGATGCCCAGAAAAACGCGTTTATATGTTTAATATTTAGAGATATAAATGTTCCATCATCCAGCGTCGAACGATAAGCGCGCTTTTCTTCACACCAAATCTTATACCCTGATGATGGGCTGCTTCGGCGTTCCGCTGTGTCTATACAGGGTCTACATCGTTCCGAAATGGTAAACTTTGAGGGCACGTAATTCTTACATGAGTTTCTCGCGCGCGTGAAACGGAATTCAGCATTAAATGCGAGAAAATGAACGCCTTGTTTACCTCCAAAATTAAGTCATGCATGACAACTGTTTGAAGTCATAATTATAACAATAAAACAAAAATATACTGAACAAAAGTGAAAACGCTACACTACAGTATTTTATATTTTATGAGAAAGTTTTGACAAAAAGTACTTACTAAAGATCAATAATGTTTCCCAGACATCCAGCAAACGATTCGTCGAAACTCCACTAATTTGTCTCCTTTGATGTCGGAGTTATGTTTCTTTTGTGTTTTAATCTTCATTTGCTGAATTTTGCAATTGTGTATGTACAAAAAAGATTGTTATGCTTATCAGAATTGGTCATACTTGTGTTGCATTAAATATAGGACAACTGACCAATCACTTGAAACAAGCTCAGAAATCAATTTCGTAATTTATCAAATTTGTAAAATCTTGTAAATTGTCTCCCTTTGATAAAAACCAATAGGGAACATTAAATGTTTGGTATTCTTCGATTTATCACGATTTTCGATAACTTTCTTTTGCCAAATCAGTGAGACCTGTCAGCACATTGCTCCTACCATTTCTCGACTAGTATTATCTTCAGACATTGATTTTTCTATGGAGATTTCAGTGATAAAAATTCAAGCTTGGCCAATTAGATGAAAATTCCGCTTTTTCAGATTGGTTTTCTAAACGAACAAAACACATTTATGATAAGTCCTTCACATTTCTGGTTGTCATATGTCTAGACTACCATTTCCTGAAGTCGGATCTGGTTGGTAGTGGATTTCTGAATGCAAAACCTGTGTGAGATTTCTGTTCAAATTTGTAACCTGAAAAATTGGACCTCTGACACATTTAAATGGCTTTCATGTGCCTGCTCGTGACAACATCAGTAAAACTTTTACTGTTATGTAAAACACAGTCTTTAAACATGTAGATACACTTTCATTTGCTTTACTGGCTTGCATCATTTTGTATATAAATAACAAACAATTCAGGTGTAGCGTTTTCGCTTTTGTTCAGTATATTTAAGCTGTTCATTATCATAAATGCATTGTGTTGATACATGTAATGGCCGCCTCATCAAGGCAATTATAATGCGTGCACGTACCTTACAATCTTTCAACGGAACCCACGAAATGCCTGTAAAAACTGGAGCGATGTGTCGTGCAAGCTAGAGCTTCGACTTAGATATGCGCATAATACTAATAAAGACAGATTAGTCCAAACATGCGTTTGAAGATATTACCTTGTGGTACTGAAATGAGCAGTGTCACCAAAAAAGATTACCGACACTATTGGTGTAAGTTAACACACCAAAGAGGTGGCAGCTCAGCTGCCACCCCTTTATGGTGTAAACTTACACTTACGTTTCTACTAATAAAACAATCCAACATTTCTCCAGAATGTTAACCATTTCTATCTGTTATTGTTGTAGTTATTCTGCCTAGATAAGTGGTAGTTCAGCTGTCACCAAATTTGGTGATAAATATCCAACAAGTACTACAATCTCCAGTGTAACACATGCAAACAATGAAGGTACAGCTCCGTAAGTGCATCCGTGCATTCTGATCAGCACCTTTGTTGCCTTTATGCTGAATCCATAATTGTATATGCTCTGATTAAATAATTGAATTTTGAATGTTTATTGTTCGACTATTATGTATGTTGTTGTTGTTGTTGTTGTTGTTGTTGTTGTTGTTGTTCATTTATTTTTTATTTTCATCTTGTTTCTTTTTGGAGCTTTTTCATCTCTTGAAGAATAAATAGGTGCGCGCTTGTTTATTCTCAGATGCTTATTGACCTTGCGTATATGTGCATGACAGCTAAAGCAGACTAGAAATGACCTCATGGTTAGAACCTACCTAAGGTATTGTTTCGCATGATACATTTAAACTGAAAAAAGACATAGTAATGCGTTGTGTTTAAAGCAAGCTTGACAAATGCTGTTATTTCTTTATTACCTTTTTTCATATCCGACTTCCGCAACAAACAAATATAAACCCCCATTAATCGCGCATTTCATTGTTAAGAAGACGTTTGGAATAAATGCAAGGTAAATGTTCTGTAAACCACTTAATTTTCGCGGCATCAAAATTTGGCGATTTTAAAACACTGACACATTGGCGTAGTTTGATTTTGGCGGTTTCTCAATTTAATGCCCTTTAAATGTATCTACTATTCTCATAGGGGCTACTTTTAAAGGAAAGAATATGCTCCATATGCATGGGGTGCATATTCTTTCCTTTAATAGTAGCACCTTTTAAGATGTGGTAACGTACTCTACAGTTGAAAATTTTTGACGATACGGATACCAACAGTGTCTATTTATTGCTTATTGTGTAACTGAATTCAACACTGTTTTCGCGGCCTCATATTTTGGCGATTTTTGTTTTTACCACCAAATGCGCCAAATAAAAATACCTGCCAAATATAATTGTTTACAATAATAGTAAGGACCAGCACATGCGATTTTGGTACTTATCACATCGGCGTGCTTCAAAAACTCTGACGAGCCTGCGCATCCGCGCAGTCTCGCCAGAGCATTTGCTGATCGCATACGCCAATAATGTAGGGAAATGCTCAGACCAAAATGCATCCTTCTAGCTCCATTTGATAGCTGTGTATACATGTTTAAAGCATGCATTTACGCATGTGCGATAAATACCAAAACCTCGTGAGATTGTCCATATCGGGTCAAAAGTGTTGATACTGATCTGATATTGGGCCGATTAGGTATAGCACTTTAATTATTTTTGATGAAAAGCGTTTTATAACAAGGCTACCTTGCTTTTATCGCCCTCAAATGCCATGCAAGTACGATCTTTAAAACGCGAAGCTGCATCGCAATAAAATCTAACTTTGAGAAAGAAAGTTAAGCAATGCTAATATCACCAAGTTGTATGGAGTGCAATGGCTTAGTGGTAGAGTGCTTGACTCGGGACCGAGGGGCCGCGGGTTCGAGCCTCACCGGCAAAACTGTATTGTGTCCTTGAGCAAGACACATTTATCCTTGCTCAGTATTGGTTCAACGCAGGAAGACCCGTGCCGACAAAAATGAAAAATTGTTGACTGGGACGTAAAGAATTAAATCAAACAAACATTGAACTTTACAAAACAAAGCTAATGATCACTAAAAGTTACAAAGCGAAGTTATTTTACCACCAAACTATATTTAGACCTTTTGCTATAACCTTCAACTAGCTTTTACTTCCTATAAAACTCTTGGCTCTCTTGTGTCTTATGTTTTCTTGAGTTTTTGCCACTTTCCCATACGGAGTCCCGGGTAAGATGTGGTACGTGATTTTATCGATTCCTGATATTTGCCTTCCTCTCATCTTCGCAAGCCAAGGGTACAAATTCCACTTCGTTCCTTGCGTAAGGAACGAAGTGGAGTTAGTACCCTTGGCTTGCGAAGATACCTTCCTCTATACTTTCAGGCTAACATTTAGTTTAGTTTAGTTTAGTTTAAACATATACTTAAGGACTTTGAAAACGCATCACCAAGATTAAGTCCTTTATTTCACAAACCCTGAGAATGTCAGCGAGATAATTGTTATTGCATATCATAGTCTGACCAGCTTGTAGTGTGTCCTAGAAAACTTATGGTTGTGAGTTTACTTTAAGGTATTGAAAAAGTATCCGTTTTAAGACAGCGGTGGTCGATTTTGAAGGACACCAATTCAGCTGCAAGTTAACATGCGTTAGTTTTGATTCCTGAATCAACAGATTTGCGTCATTGGCTTCTTACACGATTGCATATTCATCATTGAACGATTCTAAATGAATGAACAGTTCGGTAAGCCCAAATTTACACCCCTTTAAAGATTCCGACATACCCCACCCACCCTGATTACTATAGTCTAAAAATAAAATTCAACATCTTGAGCCTTTCAAAGTTTCGATTTTTTTACGTCCGGTTTTGTTGGAAGAGGCTAAGGGCATACACAAATGACAGATTATGCATAAATTACGCTGTTATCACGTGTATTTTGTATTGTGCAAGTGACGTTAACGTTAATTTTTAAGACGTTCTCGATCACATGACAGCAGATCTCTTGCCATGATTTACATCAAAACGTCTTCCCCATATGATTGACAGTGTATGAAGTCAATATCAGTAATGAAAGCGTGCATAACGGTAACTTATGGAGATCTTTCTAAAAAGGAGCTGTAAATTGGTGTTCAAATTTGACGTTTATTTTCAAAATATTGAAGTTATTAGTTACTTTTAATAAGAGAAAAGTCCATAAACTCTGTTGCTGATATGGTATCATACACGCCACAGTTTAAACACAAAAATAATCAAAAAGCTTCAACTGACTGTGCAGATAGGTGCTGGATGCTGTATGTACCCATGTGACGTCATCAGCAGCGTCGCGCGATAGTGCAGTCCAATAAACGACTGATACATACCAATTCTGGTTTGCACATTAAAACCTGCGAGTAACTTTTCAATCGCATATACGGTTTGCAAGAAAAGTGCAAAAATATGGTGATGCGTTTTCGAAGTCCTCTAGTATATTTTATTGCCAAATTTGATACAGCAATGGGGTTGGGTCACAAGTTCTCACAACCTTAGTAACGACCCTTGCCCTATAATTTAAACATACATAAAAGCTAATAAACATGGCTAAACATGTACAAATACATATGAATACTAAACAAGTTGTGAACAAATTAAGTGAAAGCAATATAAACCAGAAAAAGTACATGGAAATTAATAAATAAATAACAATAAATAAATAAATAAATAAATAAATAAATAAACAAATAAATAAATAAGTATAAGTTAGTATAGAGATGGAAAAACATGGATGAATAGAAAAACAAAATATATAACTGCTAATATGAACCCCTTGAATTGGAAACCAAAAATAGTCAGGTAATCTAGTACTGGTTACTTAGTATCTTTTGAAAGAGTCCTAGAAGGTTATTAAGAGCGTTTGGAGGCGTGTGTATATAGCTATGAAGAGCCCTGAACAAGACCATATTAGCTTCACTGTTCCAATTTTCATTGTCATAAAGAATCACATTAATGTTTAGAGATTGAAAGCCTCTAACTGTATCATTGAAAACTTGCCTTTCAACAGAATATTTTCTGCAGTGAAAGAAGTAGTGGTGGGCATCCTCTGCCACGTCACACAATTCACATAAAGGATTATTACGAATATGATTTCTAAAAAGATCACTGTTTAGACTGCTGCATTTATTTCTCAGTCGTGCATGTAAGATAGACATATATCCATTTCCAAAAGTAAAGTATGGAGGAATATGTGCTATGCTAAACTTTGAGATTATATGCTTTTTAAAGGTGGGCAATGTTGATATATTTTTTAAGTTATCTTCAAGAGAATTCAATAGCCTAATGGATGGTGGAATACAAGATTTCAGTGAAATACTTGTTTGATTAAGAGTTACAGATATCTTTCTATTGTTTCTCAAGGGCTAATCAGAAATTTCACTAACTATAGGAGGAATTAAATCTTGTATGTAAGAAGGCACCATGCCAGTATTAACATTATACATGAATGATATTTTATGTTGCTGCCTTCTTTGTGTTAGAGCTGCCCATTCACATCCACATTCTTTGTACAGGTTTTCCAATGATACAGATCAAGTCAATCCAATAACAAGTCAGGCTGCTTCATTTTGGATCTTTTGAAGTGTTTATGAGTCTTGTTCAGAGCATCCATCCCAAACAACTGATACATATTCTACAACTGGTAGCAAAATAAGACATATACATCTGGTTTAGAGCATTTCTACTAATAGAATATTTCAGTTTACGCATTATTCCAAAACTTTTGTTTACTGAATTGACAATATTTTCAATATGAGTGTGCCACTGACCATTACTACTTAATGTTACACCCATATGTTTATGGCTCTCTACAAAGGTAATTGCATTATTATCAAAAATAAGATGTGGTAAGAACTCTAGCTTTTAAAGAGTAAATAAGACAGCCTCGGTTTTCAATTGATTAAAGGTAACTAACCACTGTCTAGCCCAGTTTGACAACAGTTGTAAATCATGGTTAATAATACCAGCTATGTCAGCATTATTTGCTGCAGCATAAAATAGTGAGCTATCATCTGCAAACAGCCTTGTCAAACTAAGAAGTTTTTTTCGCTATATCATAAATATATACTAAAAATAAAAGAGGCCCTAGAACAGATCCTTGAGGCACGCCAGCAACGATAGATTTCAAGCCAGAGTAACATGATTTAAAACAACCTTTCTGTTTTCTTTTGCTTAAATAACTTAAATCACTCTAAAAGTTTCCCGTCTCGACTTAAACAAAAGACCCTTGTGCCAAACTCTATCAAATGCTTTTGACACATCACAGAAGACAATACAGGAAAACATGCTATTATCAAAAGCTTGACATATATTGTATAAGATGTAAATTAACTGAAACACTGTTGAATGATGAAGAAGGACAGCAGATTGATACTTGTTTAAGAGATTACTGACTATTAGAAAATTATACATATTTCTTTCTTGTAGTTTTCCAATACAACTCAAGAGTGCAACTTGTCTATAATTAGAGGGTTGAGATTTGTCTCCCTTCTTAAAAATCGGAATAAGGCAAGATTTTTTTTATTAGTTAATTTACGGGAATTGTTTTTCAGATTTAGGGTCGAGGGGACGAAAAAAAATAAATAAAAAAGCTCTGAAAATGACCAGTTAACTGGTCATTTTCAGAGCTTTTTTTTTTTTTTTTTTTTTTGGTCATTTTCAGAGCTTTTTTTTCTTCTTTTTTTTAATATTTCTAGAAAAAACAGTTAAACTAGTAGGGCAAACCAACAGTCTGTATTAAATTTTCAAATTTTCCTAAAAATCTGGACAGGACAATCACTTTTTACAGTGTCACTCTCAAAAATACACAGACAGAACCTCAAAAAAATATTATTATTTTCATCAAAACAAATAATATTTAGAGTCGGCGGATACAATAAAAAAAAATTTTAGAAATTGAATTTTATTTTTTTCCTACTTTCCAAAAAATTACAGTAGGAGGGTTCGTAAATCAAATTTTTTAGAAATTGAATTTTATTTTTTTTCCTACTTTCCAAAAAATTACAGTAGGAGGGTTGGTAAATCAACTAATAAAAAAATTCTGGCCTAACGTTCGCAAGTTTCCATACATCAGGAAATACTCCCCCATCAAAGGATCTATTCATTAAAATGCAGAGGGGTTTTGAAAATAGAGGATCTTACACGAGTGCTCATGTTTTATTGAATTTATTAAACGAGTTGGGAAAAAGAGATAAAATGCGAGGCTCGCCGAGCATTTTATCCCTTTTTCCCAACGAGTTTAATAAATTCAATAAAACAAGAGCACGAATGTTAGATTCTATTTATCATATGACATTAACACGGCCTCCAATCTCTGCCTCCTTCTCCAAAAAGAGCAGAACGTAAAGGGAGGCGAAGGCCCTTCCGGGAGGACGCAGTGGGCATAAACAATGGAACACGGTAAGTTGTGTTGACACATTTTCAATCATAAGTAAATTTTCAGCGCAAAACTCGAAAATCTAAGAATGCTATGCTTCGGGCAATTGTTCAAGCTATCCGTAGAGCATGCTGTTTGCACATTTGAACTTAGTTTGTAAGCGTGAGAGTGTTTCTCCCGTTGCACAGTTGTCCAAGAAACGGTGGTTCCCGCATGGTTTTGCCTTCTAACCAAACAAATAGTAGCGTTTGGACCCTTATTCATACTACCGAGGCCCCTCCACACCCAGGTTGTCCCCAATGCAATTTTTCGAGATATTTCAATGATAATTGAGTGATTTAGAGCCAAATTTCTTTAGGAGCAGGAGGCGAAGGGCAGGAGAAGGAGGCTGGGAGAGGAGGAGCAGGCGGCGATGATATCAAAATTTGCATTGATTTTGCTTATTTTTAATAATATACTTATCCAATCTATATCAAACTTGCATTTATGATACGAATGATTAAACGCTATTGTTAACTGAATTATTCTGATCACAAACATTGCTATATATACCTCTCTTATAATATATATACCTCTAGCAAGCTCATGACGTTCTGGGTTAAACAAACAACACAATGGGAGAATAAGCGTAATCATTCGTATCATACATGCAAGTTTGATATAGATTGGATAAGTATACATTGTATTATTAAAAATAAGCAAAATCAATGCAAATTTTGATATCATCGCCGCCTGCTCCTCCTCTCCCAGCCTCCTTTTCCTGCCCTTCGCCTCCTGCTCCTAAAGAAATTTGGCTCTAAATCACTCAATTATCATTGAAATAACTCGAAAAATTGCATTTGGGACAACATGGGTGTGGAGGGGCCTCGGTAGTATGAATAAGGGTCCAAACGCTACTATTTGTTTGGTTAGAAGGCAAAACCATGCGGGAACCACCGTTTCTTGGACAACTGTGCAACGGGAGAAAAGCTCTCACGCTTACAAACTAAGTTCAAATGTGCAAACAGCATAATCTACGGATAGCTTGAACAATTGCCCGAAGCATAGCATTCTTAGATTTTCGAGTTTTGCGCTGAAAATTTACTTATGATTGAAAATGTGTCAACACAACTTACCGTGTTCCTTTGTTTATGCCCAATGCCTGCTTCCCGGAAGGGCCTTCGCCTCCCTTTACGTTCTGCTCTTTTTGGAGAAGGAGGCAGAGATTGGAGGCCGTGATTAAGAATACTTTGGAATCTCATTTCTGGCGTAAAAACGTTATAATGTTGTCAATATGTACGCAACGTTGTTATGGACGTCATTACGTTTCCCGAAAATCGATAAACCACTAGTGGTTTACAGATTTTATTGCATGGCGTTATTTCACTCCCAGAAGCGACGTCATATGATAACAGTTTTTGACACACACTTGAACAGTTTATGACTTATGCCATCATCGCCACTTGCTTTGTTAGAAAATATTTCTCGAGCGATAAAGGTAAAACATTTCTACCTAAAAGTGCTGTAGATATTCCCAGATCAATATAATATAAGGAACACCTATATGAACTCATTCTGAATTTTGACGAAAGGTTCAAGAGATGTCATTTGTATTTTCTACTTTTAGCTCTATTGGCAATTTCGTTCATCTAGGCGGAACTGTTTGAGCAATTTAAGCAAAGAGCTTTATAAGGACCATTTACGTTAAAACTATTTTGAATTTGGACCAGCAGTTTAGGCGGATACATGGTGTTGTTGTTTTTTTTCTATTTCAAGCTCTTGTGGCCAGTTTGCTCAGCCCAACGGAACCATTTCAGCCATTTTTGAGTGAGTTTTATGAGGAACATGTGTGTGCAATTACGAGGGGAATTTGGAAAGTTCTTAGCATGGCATCGTAACTCCACAATGCGTTGATAAAATGCTATCAAATAAGACATTTTAGGAAACTAGAATTCAACGGCTACTTCATGGTTTAATTTTTGTCGAAAAAGCACTCGACTCGACGTGCACGTGCAACACATGCTCAAAATGAGTAAGCTTTATACATTGGCTGAAATTTTAAGCAAAATATTTGTAAAAAAAAAAGGAAAAATGGGGGACCTTATTTACGATTATGGTTTGAAAAATTAACGATTTGGTGCCAACTTATTTTTTATTAAAATATATTATGCAATCAGTGCTTGCATGACTTACACCTTTACATTTGGGAAATGTTGACTAATAGAGAAATGGTAAACTTTAAAAATTGGGACTTTTTTCGATTTTTCTTTATACTTTTACTATAAATTGTGTCACTACAGGAGCACGAAAATGCCTATTGAGTATATGTTTTGCTTTATTTGTAGCAAACAATGCATAAAAATCATTCCATTGCGCAAAAAGTGTGGCTTGTTTAGTTCTGTATTCAAGAAAATTATTCCTAATAACACTACCCCTACTTTTCAAGAAGTGGGTGGGGTAACTTAACCCCTCACATTTTGTCGATGTCATAAGAACTTCTCATGGTATCGCGTTAACAATCACAAAATTGATTGATTTTTACTCTCAATGTATTTTTACTTTTTTATCTGCCTCCGTTTTTAATTGAAATGAACATGAACGTCAACTCATAGCTGAAGATCCTCTGTCCCATGGGAAGATTATAAGAGTTATCTTCCCTTTGTACACAGAGCATAAAGTGTGCTTGACACAGCATTTTTAAGCTACTGTCAGTTATATATTTTCAAAATATGTGCATTGTGACATACGTTTTTTTAGTCGAAACAATTAGCGCATTGCTTTGCTTTCTAGACGGTTTTGGTATTGCTGTTCCGGCATTTAGTTATTAGAAACATCCAACTCGGTCATCAATCGTATATTAACTGTACCAGATTGTGGCCTGCCAAATGGTACAAAATTATCTAATTTCGTGAACTATTGTTAATGTTCTGCACACTTTTCAAAAGGTAAAAAGTTATATCTTCCACTGAAATTTTGCGTATTCCAGTATACAAACGGTACATGTATTCACAATAATATTTTTCGAGTCTGCATTATAAAAACCTCATTTAATGTGTGACATAACATAGAGGAAAGATAGCTCTTTAAAATGAAACCAAACAAATCGGTTACTGAGATAAAGTACCATCGTATTTTGAATTATGACCAGCTGCTCAGGATAGAATGTCGTTAATATATTTTAGCTGTGACAGCAATTTTGTTCAAGTAAGCGAAACCATTGGGTAATGTTGTAAAATGGTCTTATTATGAGGAACAGATTGTGTAATTATGAGGCTTGTATAGGGGTTTTAGGGATACAGGATATTTGTCATTTTACTTCCAGGGATATAGGATACTATCCATTTTACTTCCAGGGATATGGGATACTGTGTTCAATATTTTGGTTACTTTCAGGGATATTGAATATTTCCGGAAATTAATTATAGGGATATTTGCCAGTTTATAAGGGATACTTGCCTGTTTACTTCAAGGGATATGGGATATTTGGTACCTACCTATACAAGCCTCAATTATTTTGAATTTGGGCCAGCAGATCAGATTTTTCGTGGCCATAATCTAGTCGTCGTAAAGTTACCTCGTTGATTTGTGGAGGCACCACCATAAGGTGTGAAAGTTCCAAATGAGCTCGTTAATTAAACTGGTGAATTGTTATTGTGTACATATCTGTAAAGTCTGTGTATTTACAAAATGAACTCAATGCTCTGTGGGTTTGTCAACACAATAGTTAGACTCGCTATTCATTTTCTGTGGATCTATAATATATATTCTTGCACACCGGATAAGGATATCTGAGATTTTACCCTGGGATAGAAAATCTTATCTTACCCAGGACGTCAAGCAACGTCATCATGTGAAATTGCATCTTAGCGTATTCAGGGACTTCTGGAAGCTTATTTTAAAATAAACAAATAAAACAGTGGTGAGCCAAAAAAAGAATCCATTATTCGTGTGACGGTAGGATAGAAAAATCCGTCCCTCCGGATCACCGTTTGTCATCACTCGGCAAGCCTCGCGATGCCAAACGGCGATCCTCCGGACGGACTTTTTTTTTATCCTACCCTCACACTCATGATAGATTATTATATTCCTTTTAATGTTAGTCTATGACCATTGACGAGGAATGAGCCGGTAAACAGTTCAACAGGAGAAATGGGTTATTTCGCAATTTCTCCGCATAAACTTCTCTTTCAGGTTCATAGGCAATTTACACTTTAATTGGGCTATTTTATTTTCTGTTTAGCAGTTTCTGACTGTAGACCATATATAGATGATGTGTTTGTCCCACTTTTAAGGAATTTGGATATTACCTGGTTTTACATATTAATAGTGTAGGGGCCAAATCTCAAATTTTGAGTTCTGTTGCACCCCCCAGCAAGAAAAACTTGGTCACTATTTTCAGTCAGGGACATGTCTTGGGGCCTTGAAAACCCATGTTTTACTAAGTTTTCTGTGGTCAATTTTCTGTAAATGGCCTGTAACCAACGTTATCCTACTAACATAGAAAATGGTTGTATACAAAATACAAGACTAATAAAATATTTTACAAAAGTATCAATGAAATTATTTGAACTTTAAATGTTTGATCTAGTAATAAACATTGATTGCAGACATCTGTGGGATATATTTTGCTCAACAGCGTGACGTATGTTACATTTTATACAAATTTGCAGAAAGTGACTTTACAGATTGCATATGAGAATAAACCACGTTGCCTAACCGCAGGAAGAAACACGTGGCTTCTATTTTCAGTCAGGGACATGTCTTGTGGCCTTAGAAACCCATGATTTACTAAGATTTCTTCGGTCAGTTGTGTGTAAATGGCCTGTAATCAATGCTACCCTACTGACTTTAAAAATAGCAACACAAAATACAAGACTAATGGGATATTTCCCAATAGTATTAATGAAATTATTTGAGCTTTACATCTTTGAGTTAGACTTACACACCAATTTGAGCCATCTGTGGGTGTATTTCTGCTGGTCAGAGTTACTTATGTTACATTTTTTTATGAAATTGCATATTATGACTTTATAGATTACATATTAGAATAAACCATGTTACTCAACCTTACATTTGTGATAAAGATCTCTATTCAAATGATGAATGTCCATTCTTACATATAAAAGCTACTAATAACTTGTAACTGGTGATAGAGGAAGCAAAATAAACATTTAGATATGCTTATTAGCACGTTACTTCTACTGGCGTACATATTTTCTAACCGAACCGATTTGCATTGCATTGGAATGTACAATGTCTTTTTTCATCTCTGTCACAGTGAAATAGAATAATATTTTAATACACAGAGTCCACGACGATGGAAGTTTGTTGCTGTTATTATATAAAAGGTGACGTAGGTAACAGCATTGTCCTTTGCATAAATAGATAAAAACACTAAAGTGTGGAAAGTAGACTCAAATTCTTCCTTAGCCTGACGACATAGCCTGTCGACAAGGTTATTTTTGAATCTACTCTCTGTCATTTTTTTTAAATAACTTCAAATATAGTCAAATTATTCTAAATAAACAATAAAATAAAGAGTTTTTCAATTTTGATTGATTCTGTAACTTTGATATGACAGTTTGCAGATCTTTTACCAATGGTTCATAACAATAAACATAATATCTACTTCATGATTCAAATATTGGACTGAATGTTTTATTACGTTTCCTGTTGTCAAACTCGTAATATGCCTGTAAATTACGTTACCATATAAAATCAGGATAGAAAATATGTTAGCCAGTACAAGTTACATGCTAATAAGCGTATTTAAATATTTAATTCACTACAGTTACAAGTTATAAATAGCTGCAAATATGTTTAAATGGTAATTTACCATTATAATAGAGACCAACGTTATAAAATTAAGGTTGGGGAACATGTTTTATTCTAGTATGCAATTAAAAAGTCATTATATGAATTTTGTATAAAACTTAACATACCTAACGCTGACGAGCAGAAACCTATCTCACAGATGTCTGCAATTAGTGTTTATGTCTACGTCAAAAATTCAAAGCTCAAATAAGTTCATTGATACTATTGGATAATATACTATTAGGGTAAGAATGTCTTGGTTGGTCTTTCGGTGACAAAGGCTCATAATAATGTTATTCAATGATGTAAACATGCTACGCACGCAGCTGACATTCACCAAATTTTATCAGCTGACAGCTTCAGTGTATACCCAGTCTTTCATCAGTTAATTAGAGGACATGTCTCATGTTTTGAGAAATTACATCATGAAAGATTTATCTAATACAAATTTACAAACATAATTAATTGTTTTAATTTTTCTAATTTGCATGATATAGAAAACAATCCCTTATATGGGATGCTCGCCATCCTAACATTAAATAAATCTGTTTTTCAACCATATCAGTTTGCTGAAAAAGTTATTTATAAGGTTTGTCTTTATATTACAGTATCATATTACATGTATTAACCAGTGCGATATACGAGATTAGCTAACACAAGTATGTAACTTCCAACATACAGTACTAAATATTTGTAATCTTAATATGGCACTACACTTAAAATTAAATGGATATGATTTCCTTTCACTGTAGACAAGACAGCCCTCAAACAATGTTAGTATTAACAAATGGGTACAAGAATGAGTCAGTTTATGACTAAAATGATGTCTACTAGCTGTTATCTGCAGTATTATTCACATTTTCGGATGGCTCTGCATACAATAAGCCTTATTCAGTATCTCTTTGAAACCAACAAACTGACCATAAGCCTCATACTTTTCATTTCATAGATCATGTGCAAACATGTATAATTGTTAGAAATAACTCTGACAGTGCAAAAACAACAACACAAAACTACATTATTAACAATGTAAGAAAGCCAATAGCTGCGTGTTAATTGTGACACCTTTTTTCAACTGAAAATCATTTGACAACTTAATCTGTGAGCTTCAGAGATTCAAACCATGTTGCTTAATTTTGTTGTGTCATGTTTATGATTCAAGTTGTAACTCATGAAAATGGACTTTCAAAAAGATTCAATAACTGACAAAAGATTTGCAATTAATGTTACCATGAAATATCTTTATAGCTTTGTAATTAGTGTTACCACATACTATGTTTTTCAGTCTATGAGTATGACTTTACCTAATCTTTCCTTAGTTAACAAACAAAATAGTTTCTTTCAAAATTGCTGTATAATATAATAAAATAATAAGCATTACACTATGATAAAAAGAACTGTGCTTAACAAAAGTAGAGAAGATTGCAATTGTGACAGAAGAAACATTGTTTTTATTTGTTTTCAAAATGGAATTGCCAATAGTGAAAAATAAATGTATTAAGCGTACAAGAAATAGTAAGTGAGTATGATCAGGAAATACCACAATCACAAACTGCAGACAACCCCGTGGCACCGTGAGGAAGAGCCGCTCAACCATCACGAGACACCAGGAAGACAAATTAAGCAAAGCAATCAGGTCTCTTTTCCCCATCAAGATGATTGCAATACTAGAATGGACATAAAGTAACGTACAACAAACCATAGAACAATAACAGACTCCTGTTTAGGCTAGATCTACAAAACATCAGGTCATTTGGGTATAAACCATGCTACTTCTGTTCTGATAAATACTTTGATTGATATTCTGTTTGCAGTCTTTAAGAAAAATGGGTTAGAAATTTTAGATTACATGTATAGCAAAATGCAGTCAAGACCTAAAATGTTCTGTGTCTCTTCTTCACAGTACCGTTGGTTAGTCATCAGTCTGTGATTGTGACATTTCCTGGTCATACTCACTTTTTAGCAAACATATTTTTTCAAGCCTGATAAAATACTTCTAATGGCAAAAAGAGCCAGAACTTGCAGTAAAATATATTTAAGCTAATTTAATGGCAGTGTGCTGTTACATATGTTATGGACTTACCTTATATATACAGTTAGTGTAAGGGTATATAACTTGTTAAACAGCTTATCATCAAATCTGACCAATCTGTTACCCTTTCGCTCTTGTTAAAAAAGGGCTTAACCAGAACTTTAGTAGTTTTTAAGATTTGTCTTTCTCTGTATAAAATCAACAAAAAGCCCCTGCTCTAGAAGACACCGCGCACGATCATCTCTGCCCTGCCACCAGATGCAGGAAATATTGCTTTGATATTTTTACTTTTAGTTTTTAATTGATATACGGTATGTTCAGTCCAATATTTGAATCATGAAGTAAATATCATGTATTTTGCCATGAACCATTGACAAAAAATGCAAAATAGACATATCAAAGTAACAGAACCAAACATACAAAACTCTTATATTATGTTTATTTAAAATAATTTGTCTGTAATTGAAGTTATTAAAAACATGTTGAGAGTAGACTTAAATTTTACCTTGCGTGTAGTTGCGCAAAGGCAAAAAAATTTAGTTCATTCACCACAAATTCTATTATCCATTTATGCAAGACATCATTTTGTTACCTACGTTACCTTATTTATATATTGACAGAAATTAAATGTCCATGGTAGTTAAACCTGTTTGTTAAGTCGCTATTTAATATCATTGTGAAAGAGATGAAAGAAGACAGTGCCCACCCCAGTGCAATGTGAATTGACGAAAATAAAATATGTACGCCAGTAGAAGCGATACGCTTATAAGCATCTTGAAATATTTATTTTACTACACTTAATTGCCAGTTGCAATTTATAAATTGCTTCAAATATGTGAAAATAAAAATTAAGCATCATAAGAATTGAAATTTTTATTACATATTTATGGTTGTGGATTATGGTTTATTCTGATATGCAATCTTTTAGGTAATATATCTGCAATTTCATAAAAAAATGTAACATAAGTAACTCTGGAGAGCAGAAGTACATGTCACAGATGTTTGCAATTGATATTTATGTCTAGCTGAAGCGTGTAAAATTCAAATAATTTCATTAATACTATTGGAAAATATCATATTGGTCTTGTCTTTTTTGTTGGTTTGTAAATGTTATTATGGTAACATTGATTACAGGCCTTTTACAGACGATTGACCAAAGAAAACTTAGAAAAACATGGGTTTCTAAGGCCCCAGGACATGTTTCGGACTGTAAATAGTAACCAAGCTTTTCTTCATAGGGTTGGGGAACATGATTCATTCTTATATGCAATCTCTAAAGTCATAATTTGCAATTTTGTATAAAATGTAACGTACGTAACACTGATGAGCGGAAATACATCTCACAGATGTCTGCAATTGATGTTTATGACACGATCAACCATTTAAAGTTCAAATAATTTCATTGATACTTTTGTAAAATATCCTTTTAGTCCTGTATTTTGAGTACTACTATTTTCAATGTTAGTAGGGTAACGTTGACTACAGGCCATTTACAGAAAGCTGACCACAGAAAACTTAGTAAAACATGTGTTTCTGAGGCCCCCAGACATGTCCCTCACTGAAAATAGTAACCAAGTTTTTCTTCATGGGGGTGCAACAAACTCGCAAAATAGCCCATATATATCAGTTTGGCCCCTAGACCATAACATGTAAGTGATGTTTTTCAGCTATAACAGCCCGCCACATGGCTTCAATATGGTTATGAATTGCCAAATTCATGATTCGCTTCCATTTTAATTTTGATATTTGTTCATCAAACAGGAAATGTTTTTTACTAATTCTACCGTCCGATTTTAAAACTATATCCTTTGGAAACTTCATATTATGGGAGATTGTTGGGAGAAAACCTGATTTTGCTGCAAGCGCAGGTCTGACTGTGCAGTCAAAACAGCGCATTTGTCTGTTGAAACTATAGCAGATAAACCTACCTCACTACCTCAGGTGAAATTTCGATACTACAGCTAGTCTCTGTAGCTGAGCAGGCTGGATTGACCCTTACCTGGTCACAAGCCCAGTATTCACACTGGTAAATGTATATGTCGATTTGCTGGTATTTACGCATATTGCCGGTACTTCATAGACCGGAAGTGGTAGATATTGGTATTAATACTGTGTAGAAAAACATGCCATATGCCTAAAGGACTATAGAATTAGACCATTTTTAAGTATTAGGCATGCACATGGCGATTTATGTAAGCATTTAGGAATAGATTCGAGTACCGATCTGGATGATCGGTAGAATCTACTCGAATCGATTCCTAAATGCTTACATAAATCGCCATGCACATTCTGAATAGTTAAAAATGATTGAAGTCTATAGTCCTTTGGCCATATGGCATGTTTTTCTATATAGTATTAACAATAAAATCTACCACTTCCAGTCTATGAAGTACCGGCAATACGCGTAAATACCACCAAATCGACGTATACATTCACCAGTGTGGTATTTATGTCAACATACTTGTTTATCAACTCTGCATGCTGAGTGATAGTTCATGGTGTTTGTTATCTGAAGATTTTTATATTAATTTCTTTTAAAAATATCTTTCTTTCGGAATTTCAAGCAGTTTGAAACTTTATCAAAATTTCGGGCCAGCCTGATCTGCGTCCAGACTGTTTGCTAATGTTTTCCGTGGTGTTACCACCACTGGTGATTGAACAACCATACATCAAAGAAAAAAGATCACCGGTATTCTATCAGATCGCGTGTGTCGTGTCAGTCGCCATGACGCGTGAAAAACACATGCCATATGAAAAATTGTCAAACTCCAAAGATATGACCGCTAAGCCTATCCTTCCTTTTCATCGGTTTGCAGGAATATTATTTTCAAAATTGAACGCATAATTTGAGGAAAGCCACTCGCAAGTCCTCAAGACTTATTTTCAAAACAGTCTTGCGCCGTTATACAAAATGTATCAGACTTTAGAAGTTCCCTTTTTCGCATTGACATGGAGATAAGGCTATCCAAATTTAGAGGCAACTGGTTGCCTAGTTACGCAGTCGGTCAGCTGATTTGCTCTCCACTGATTGGGAAAACCTAATTTTATGACTTGATGTGACAATTAACAGTCGTTTTAATCTGTAGGGTGCTGACTTTTTCTTAACCATGCTTAAAGAACTCGCAAAAAGGTACCTACGGACCATTGAGAAGAAAAAAAGGTAGGTTAAGATTTTTCTACCATGGACTCAGCTGGGGGTACTAAAGCACCCCCCCACCCCCATGGATCCGTCACTGCTTGTGGTGCAGTCAGTATACATGTCTCGTATCCAGGGTTGCCACGGTCAGGGAAAACATTCTGGAAAATAAAAAAAATCCAGGTCAGGGAAAAGTCAGGGAATTTCATTTTCAGTCAGGGAAATCTAGAAAAAATGAAAAAAATCATGGAAAAGTCAGGGAAAATCAAAGTTTTCCCCATAAAGTTGCTAGTTAACGGTCATCTGGAAATTTTATTTTCCATAAATTGCAAGCAATATTAGAAACGGAATGTTTCTGAACATAAATTGCAAGGCAATTTATGTTCAGAAACATTCCTTTTCTAATATTTATGGTTTGAGATTTTTCATTAGAGTTTAAATCAGCATGCATAAATATTTGTACAAAATTTTCAAATTGTTGATTAATGAAAATGGCTAAAATCGGCCTTTCAAAGGGTCTAGAAAACGGTCGAAAGTCAGGGAAAAGTCAGGGAATTTTGAAAAGGATATTGAGTGGCAACCCTGGTATCACTAGCCAGTCATCTGCAAGAGTCCCATCAAGGTACTGTAAAACCTCTCTTAAGTGGCCACTCAAAGAAGACCAAAAAACAGGATTTTAAGACCATTACTCGTTTAATGCAGGTCAAAAGTATAGCAGAATGCTCCTGCAGTACTTTTGACCTCCATTAAGCTACCGCAAGGCTTTAAGACCTTTGTTTTGTCTATTTTTGTTACCGCTTTAGACATGTTTTACTGTACAGTCTATTCAATAGGGAGTTATTGTCAACTACGTCAAATGCCTTGTTGTTTGACTCCGTTTAAGATAACTGCCGCGCTCACCAGTGAAGCCTTTTTGTAGTCGTGACTGTGCCTCCTCTCAAATCTTGTTGTTTCTTCTATTTGGGCCTCGTCGCGAGAAAACCTGTCTTCGGGGTTTCCACCAAAGCGAGTTTCAAACCAGTCTCCTCAGCTACAGTGACTAGCTAGATAATTGGAATTTCACCTGTAGCAAGTATACATATGAAATTTGCCAAAAAGCGAATAACAAATGCGCTGATCAGACTGCGCGGATGCGCAGGCTGGTCTGCGCCTGTGTTGTTCGCAAACCCCACAAAGACAGGTTTTCTCGCGCCGAGGCCCATTAAGGACATGTTCAAAAAAAACCTTAAATAAGATAGGAGACAGTATTTCCTCTATAGTTGCATGTGTTGGTAGGACCACCCTTCTTATAAATCGGAGTAAAGATCCCCTCCTTAAGCACGGCAGTTACAGCCTTTCTCCTGATCAAGCAGTTCAGAGATGATGTGATGAAGTCTACAACCCGAGTGCAACCTAGCCTGAGGTGTTCTCTGTACAAACCCCATGGAGTCTGCAACCTTGTTGTTTTTTTAGTTTGCTAAGGGATTTTAGTACCCCAGGTTCAGTCACTGGGCCAATCTTGTCATTTTCAGCCTCAATTATTGCCGTGACACTTTCAATATCCATGTCAGCAAGCTTTTTTGTAATTCGAAATTCGCATTTTCTAAGGGGATGGCAAGTTTCTGGAAATGAAAGGCCCTTGCCTGCATTTTTTACAAGACTATACAAATGTATATCACTGGGTCTGACATTTTAGACTTTTTACCTATGTATTACTTGACTTTTCGCTTACTGTAAAGGCGGTAACTTTAATATTCATATCTGGGTGTGGTTCGGCTATTTCATCTGCTAAGGAAGGGAAATCAGGTTTTATTTATAATTTGGTAAAGAGTTAATAGGCTTTTTGAGCCGCGCAAGTTTCTGGAAATGAAAGGCCCTTGCCTGCATTTTTTACAAGACTATACAAATGTATATCACTGGGTCTGCATTTTAGACTTTTTACCTATGTATTACTTGACTTTTCGCTTACTGTAAAGGCGGTAACTTTAATATTCATATCTGGGTGTGGTTCGGCTATTTCATCTGCTAAGGAAGGGAAATCAGGTTTTATTTATAATTTGGTAAAGAGTTAATAGGCTTTTTGAGCCGCGCAAACGTGCGTGCACTTCATGATAATCCTAACCGTATACACACTGAACTCACATTTCTTAACCCTTAAAGCGCATAATCACAAAATGTATGTGTTTTGTCGTCCACTATACTATTTGAAGCCTCATAGATAAACAGTGTGAACCCAGATCAGACTGCTCCTGTAGGAGCAGTCTGATCTGGGTCCACAATGTTTGCCTCCCTGCTTATTTTAAATAGACATAATCAGATGCAGTTATTTTGCTGGTGTTTTAAGGACGAAATAATGACTGAGGTTGTGGCACAAGATGATACAGTTACTTTTGAATAAAACCACGCCTCATTTTCAGCTTTTACCCATGTCTAAGGTTGACTAGTCCTAATTACGCATGCATGAGGTGCCGCCTTTACAGTAAGCGAAAAGTCAAGTAATACATGCTTGAAGGCTGCGTATGTTACATTTGACTTTATCATATGGCGCCGTGTCTTTAAATAAATGGTGTTATACCACTAATAGATATGATATGATTTTCTATTGACACCAATTTTAATAATTTCCTTAATTTTCAGATTTATTCGTCACTTACTGGTACCATGACCTTAGCATAGGAAATATATAAAATAGTTAACGTTTATCATTTCTTTAGCCTCTCGGAAAAAACATATATACAAGGAGCAAGTAGCTATCCCATTGTGCTGACAGATGTGTTAAAAACGGGGCCATAACCTACATGGATCAAGAAATAGTGATGTTTCGAAACATGTAACCTCGAACAAGATCCAACCTAGTGATAACCAGCTTAGCTTTCTAAAACGAAACTTTTAAGGTACAAGTATACAAGAGGGTGTATAAACAATATTTGAAAATGATCACATTTTAAATACTTTGTTGATTATTGAATTAGCTGGAATTCGTATCAATATAAATTCTCCGTTAATATCCCATAGTTTTCTGTAAAAATTGTTAT